>CM070595.1:29727908-30927908 GCA_036346395.1 Hsuehochloa calcarea | reverse complement strand
CTACTCCGGGAGATCCTCTTAGACCTCACTTGGAGATTTATTCGGATCACTCCAAGAGAGTGTGGTCGAAACACTATGGTCCCCTTGAACCTCTTAGGGAGATCCTCTTGGACATCCCTTGGAGATTTCTCCATATCATTTCAAGAGAGTGTGGCCGAAGACATAGACCAGTGTGGTCGAAAAATAGTGATCGGATCCTTAGACCAACATGGTCGTAATACACTATCAAAGCTGTAGATCAGTAGTTGAAGCTGTAGAACAATTTACAATCAGGATCAATAAACACTACTTAATGACAATTAATTGGTTTTGAATTAGCAGTTACTAGTGATTTAAGTTGACAGTTACTAGAGAGTAATTGTCTCGGCCATAAATATGATCTAGAGATGTCCAGACGAGAAGGGATGATTCAACATCCATTTTCTTTCTACTTCCTCTCTATTCTCTTGTGCTGGAGAGTTGTGCTGTCGAACCAAGCTGTATTTTCTCCTCGATGTGCACCGAGAAGGAGGGTAAGCGGATATCTCCGAACCATTGTTGCAGAGTACACCTGCACGGAGCGACAATAAGATTTTCGGGCAGCGCATCTGCACGACCGTTCGCTGTGATGCATCATCTACGACCTGCACTACTTCGAGACTACGCTACTTCCTGTTCTTCATCGAATCCAACTGTAAGTTGGTCGTAAGACCACTCTATTATGTTATATTCATTTTTGTGTATGTTTAGAAGTGCAATGGGTTGCTTGCTGTTAGTATCGTTTTATACATCTCTAGTTATTTGTGATCTTTACCTCATAATCAAACCTGGAATTAAAATGTTGTCCATATTTCTAACAATACAAAAACCTTATTTTGGATATTCTTGTGATTCAACAATGGCTGATGCTTCTGATGCTATGAAATCTGAGAGGTTTTCTGGTCAGAACTTTCGTAGATGGCAGACAAAGGTTAATTTTTGGCTCATATATTTGGGGTGTGGTGGGTGATCAGAGCACGAGATCCATTTCGATTGAATAGACCATGAAGTTTGACATGATAATAACACAACCCTTGGATGCATACTGACCATACTGGCTAACCAGCTCTATGACGTGTATATGGACTTAAAGTCCGCCACAGAGTTGTGAGATGCACTCGAGCACAAATATGTTAAAGCTGAGGCTAGTTATTGCCTCTATATGTGCGAACAATTTTTCAACTACACCATGGAAGATGCTAAGTTAATAGTTGTATAGCCTCATGAGCTACAGATACTGGTCAGAGAGATTGCACATCTGGGTTGTGTTTTGCCTCCTAAGTTTGTAGCTGTTGGCATTGTTGCCAAACTTCCTACTTCATGGTGGGATTTTGCCACTGGCTTAAAGCACAAGAGGGAAGAGATATCTATTGAGGATCTCATTGCTTCCCTTGATGTGGAAGAAAAGACAAGAGTAAAAGATGCACCAAACACTTCCAGTCAAAACAATCAGATCAATGCAAATATCATAGAGAATAGATATGGCAAAAATAACAAAGGTTTTAAATTAAACAAGACAACTAGCTTTAAGAAGAAAACTGAGAAGAATGATATGAGGAACATCACCTGCTTTGTGTGTGGGAATAACAGTCATATAGCGAAAGACTGTCATTTTCGCAAGAACAATGATGGTGTACAGCCAAAGAAAAAGGCTTCCAATGTGATCACAGGCGAGACATCAACAGGAGGGTATGGTAATTCTCCTGTTGTATTTTCAGTAGGTCAATACACTGATTGGTAGGTTGATACTGGAGTTAATGTTGACGTATGTTTTGATATTTTCTTGTTTTCTTCTTACCAGGCAACCGGGCTTCCTCTGTCCTAATAGGAAACGGTTCACATGCTTCTGTTTTTAGTGTTGGTATGGTGGATCCGAGGCTTTCTTTAGGGAAGATTGTCCACTTGAAGAACGTGCAGCATGCGCTAACAATAAACAAAAACCTCGTTAGTGGTTCTCTCCTATGCAGGGATGATTATAAGCTATCGGAGAGCAGAGGCTTGTTCCGCATAAGTACTTTAGAGTATTGTTATAGTCTGAATGTTGCAATTGGTTTGAATAAATATGAGGCCAATATATGACATTCTCATTTTTGTCATATTGGTTTTGATAGTATTGCTAGAATATCCATATTAGATTTAATTCCAAAATGTGAAATTGTCAAAGCATCAAAGTGTCAAACTTGTGTGCAAGCAAAACAACCTTGGAAACCCTTTAAGGGGGTTACAGGAGGAAAAGAACTTGGCACCTTTAGATCTTGTCCATTCTGACTTGTGTGAGATGAATGGATTGTTCACCAAAGGAGGCAAAAGATATTTTATAACTCTTATTGATGATGCATCTGGATATTGCTATGTGTATCTATTAAAAACAAAAGATAAAGCTTTAAATTACTTTAAAATTTGTAAGGACGAGGTTGAGAACTAACTTGAAAAGAAAATTAAAAGACTAAGATCTAATCGTGGAGGAGAGTATACCACTCATGAATTCTCATATTTCTGTGCTGAACATGGAATAGTCTATGAAGTTACACCACCATACTCACCTCAATCAAACGGGGTGGCTGAGAGGAAAAATCGAACACTAACAGACTTGGTGATTGCCATGTTGGAGAGTGCCGATATGCCTAATGATGAGGACATCGACCCTAAGGATACAACCACTGCTTCAACCTGCTGCACTGCATCCTCTACTTCCTTTACTTCACCAACATCTTCTCCAATTGGACTTTCGGCTAATGCAATACCATATTACCCAATTAGATCGAGCTACGTCTACATGCCATGGTGCTACGTCTACATACCATGGTACTATGTGTACATGCCATGGTGCTACTACATGTGCCAAGCAGAGTTCAATTTGGATACATTTTGGTCGATCAGGTCGGAATCAGCCTGACAGCACCAACTTAAAACAGATATAACTTTTACAAACGGAGTCCGATTCGGGTGTTCTTGGGCTTGTTGGAAAGCTAACGACGATATCTTTCCAACGGATCCAGCCTCACCTCCAAATTCCTTTTGTAGACTTCGGAATAGTCAAAAGAAGGTGCTATGTCACTAATTTGGACCGATTTGGGCCTTGTAATCGTACCGGAATTGGCCCATATGCCGCCGGCCCACCTGGGGGGTGTGATTACTGTTTATGTGAACAGTAATTTATGCATTTAGTCCCACCCCTCTATTTCTTTTAGATTTGTGGCTCCTCATCCCCTATTTAAGGAGGACGCACCCCCTCTAGTTTCCTTGGATTTTGTTTAGTTAAAAGTTAGCCTTGTTGCAACTTCGTGTATTGGCTTGTGTCGACTAGACCAACCATAATACCGCTTTTCGAAATCCCAATTTTAATATTTCAATCTTTATTTGCAATTTCAGATTGCTTTATCTTGTTCTTGCGTGCTTCTTCGGTGTATGCAGGAATCGACCTTCGTGGTCAGGTCAACCGGGTATTCGTGCATGGTTGATAACGACTTGTCGATCGTTCGAGAATTGCGTGGTTTCGAGCCTTGCGTGTTCATAGCGAGGATCGTCGAGTTGAGCGACGCCACTGGGACTTATCGTTCTCATCGAAAGATCGGGCCAACAAATCAAACCTTAGGGTTCATCAAGTGGTATCGAGCTACAGTTCTTGGTGAGAGTTTCTGTTTTCTAGTAGTAGATTCGTTTTTCATACCTAGAGTCCAGAAAATTGCCAAAAGAAAAAAATTCGCATCTATCATCCATACCAAGCCCTTTGAGCCTTTGCAATTTTTTCTTTTCAGTTTGCTTGTTGAATATTTAGTTACATTGACGTGTCTAGTTGCTGATCTTTAGTTCTAGTTATTGTCTAGTTGGTCGTTGTCTAGATTGCTTCTCGTGTTTTTCCTTTGCGTCGCTTAATCGTTCTTTTAGGGTTCTTAGTTTTTGCATCTAAAACAGAAAATTCGTGGGTTAGAACTCCTCTAATCTGCACCAAAAAAAAAGAGAGAATACTTTGCTATATTCGTGACTTGTGGGAAACCCTAGAGCCGGCAAAAAAAAATAGAAGGAGAAAGAGGCCGCCACACAAAACAAAAGACGTGGTAGAAAAAAAAAGAAAAAGGAAAAAAAACAATCTTACACCAAAATCAGTGAAAACTGGTTGAGCCCTTCTACATATAGCCACAAACTTGCACAAAAAATTTCAGCAAGATTAGCCCATGGAATCAAAAGATATAGCAATTTAAAGATTGAAACCGAGTCGGTTTCATCCGAATCTGATTCTGCTTTCGAGAGACCTTCAGTAAAACGGGCATAACTTTTGCATATGGTATCCGATTTGGACGTTCTTGGACTTGTTGGAAAGCTAACAACGAGTCGTATACTTTCCACTTAATGCACTAGTCTCCCTCCAGAGAACCCAAATCGGTCATTTTCGGCCCGAATTCGCGTCACAAGTTTTTGTTTGGTTTTGCCGTTTCTTTTAGTCTTTCCATCGAATTTGGGGTCCGTCTCAACTTTAAAGTTGTAGATCTCATCGAAACCTTTCAAGCGAGTATATATAAGCCATATAAAACTTTGTTTTTCATCTCTTGAGACTAACTATTGTTTTCGCTTAAACTAAAGGGTTGTTTACGCCGCACGTTATTACATTTTTGTGCTCTACGTCGTGTGAACCATCTTGTGCCCTTCAAAGAAGTTTGAGTAGTTGGTTAGTCTCTCCCAAAGACTTGTTGTGAGGTTTTCCATTGCTTACATCAAGTCATATTTATCTTTATGGCGTGCGTACATACACATCTCTTAGTGGGGCTTTGATTAGCTAAACTTTGATTAGACTAGGATCGGCACTTGTGACTAGTACTTTGAACTGCTTTTCAATTTTGCATCTTGAATTGAATAATTGCTATTCCTTTGCTACATACTAGCCTTCCGAGCTCCACTTCCTACTAACTCAAGAGTGCCGGTTCGCAATCGTTAATGATCGCAAGTGAGAGTATCACGAACCGACCACCGGTTGTACCACTTCCTTCTTTGCATTGGTAAGAACTTGTAAGAACTAGGTATAAGCTTGAGTGTGAGTGACTTGATTGAGCCTCCGAACCTTGTAGTTGATAGGGACATATACACTGTGATTTGTTCTTTGCTTTGATACTAACAATGGCGGGTTCATCGTCACAAGGGAGCATAGCGAGCACAACAATGAGGAAGATGCACGCTCGGTCCTCGCACAAAAGAAATCATGCGGCGCTTTTCTCGCATCTTTGGATCAACATTCGGCGTATGGAATTGATTCTAGATCGCACCATCGAGCGAACTTCTTTGCGTTGGCTACGTGGGAGCGACTAGAGAGCTCCACCTTCATTGCCGCCCATTGCATCGGCATTGCACGACCGTGCCGTAACCCATCCGTTGCTCGCTCATGGGCGATGAGGTAGAAGATGAAGCGAACCCATATGTTGTCGATCACGGGTCCGATGGTGATTTCAATCACATTAATGATCGTGATCACCGACAACAACGCTTCAATCGACAAGGTATGCGAAGAGAGCCACCACGTGAGTTACGTGACCATAATGATTCACTTGGTAAAATTAAATTCACTATACCTCCTTTTCTTTGGTAAATATGATCCCGATGCTTATCTCACATGGGAGTTAGTTGTGGACCAAAAATTTGCATGCCATGAATTTCCTGACAATAAAAAGGTTAGGGCTACTACTAGTGAGTTCACAGATTTTGCATCTATTTGGTGGAGTGAATATGGTCGCACTCATCGGGACATACCTAGAACATGGAATGCTTTGAAAAGAGCAATGAGGCGAGGTTTGTACCTTCATATTATTCACGTGATTTGCTTAATAAATTACAACGCTTAAGGCAGGTAGTAGTTACAGAGAAGACTATTATCAAGAATTGCAAACGGTTTGTTGCGTTGTGGTTTAGAAGAAAGCGAGGATGCTAAGATGGCTAGATTTTTGGGAGGGTTAAACCGTGAAATTCGTGACATTTTAGACTATAAAGAATATGATTCTATCAACCGTTTATTCCATATTGCTTGCAAAGTCGAGAGAGAAGTGCGAGGTCGATAATCTCGCTCCGGGGCAATATTGGAGGAACTTTTGCAGTCGGCCAAGGCGGCAACATCACATGGCATCCTCCTCCACTTCGACCGTGCACCCCCTCGCCGCTTCAACTCCTATACATATCCCTCGATGCAAGCAAACCCAAAAGTACAAGCCCTTACAAAAGTGCTTCTTCATTTGCTTCTGAGGCGATCTAGAGATGTGCAATGTCACGTTGCAAAGGATTTGGGCACTTGATGCGCGATTGCCCAAGTCGTGAGCTTTGCTTATCAAGGATAATGGTGAGTACACTTCAGTTAGCGATATTGAGGAAGAACATGTGTTGGTTGCAACTAACAATGCTGGTGATGAAACTAAGGAAGAACATATAAACCATGAGGCGTCTGACATGTACCAAAGCCTAGTTGTTCAAATGTGTGCTAAGTGCTCAAATGGAACTTCTTGAACAAAATCAACGCCACATTTTGTTTCAATCCAAGTTCGTCATCAAGGAGCGTTCATGTAGAGTCATCATTGATGGCGGGAGTTGCAACAACCTTGCTAGCATAGACATGGTCGAGAAGCTTGGCTTGACCACAACACAACACCCTCATCCTTACTACATCCAATGGTGAATTCTTGTGGTAAGTTGAAGGTAACTAAGCTTGTGCGTACACTTTTCTATTGGATCATATCATGATTATGTTGATTGTGATGTCGTACCTCATGCAAGCATGCTCATTATTATTAGGTAGACCTTGGCAATATGATAGATATCTTGAACATCATGGTAGATCTAATCATTATACTTTCACATATAAAGAAAAGAAAATCACTCGCTTCCAATGTCTCCCTTTGCTATATTAAAGGATGAATTAGAAAGAAGCTGAGAACAAGTAAGGAGAAGACACAAGTTGATCAAAAGATTATAGCTCCAAGTGAAATTAAATAGAAAGCTCTGTTATGTTAGCTACAAAAATTGATTCCATTGATATGGAAAAACATGAATCTAAATGTCATACTATGATTTGTAAAGAAACTCCGTGTCCATTAGAAGAAGTGCATGTTTCTTTGCCTCCTGTTGCTACTAACCTTTTGCAGGAGAGTGATGACTTCGAGAAAACAAATGAGTCGAGGACGACTCAAATTCAAGAAAGGGAGGATGATGAGGACATCGACCCTAAGGATACAACCATCGCTTCAACTCTTTGACTTGCATCCTCTACTTCCTTTACTTCACCAACATCTTCTCCAATTGGACTTTCGGCTAATGCAATGCCATATTACCCAATTAGATCGAGCTACGTCTACATGCCATGGTGCTACGTATACATACCATGGTACTATGTGTACATGCCATGGTGCTACTACATGTGCCAAGCAGGAGTTCAAGCTGGATACATTTTGGTCAGATCAGTTCGGAATCAGCCTGATAGCACCAACTTAAAACAGATATAACTTTTGCAAACGGAGTCCGATTCGGGTGTTCTTGGGCTTGTTGGAAAGCTAACGACGATATCTTTCCAACGGATCCAGCCTCACCTCCAAATTCCTTTTGTAGACTTCGGAATCGTCAAAAGAAGGTGCTATATCACTAATTTGGACCGATTTGGGCCTTGTAATCGTACCGGAATTGGCCCATATGCCGCCGGCCCACCTGGGGGGCGTGATTACTGTTTATGTGAACAGTAATTTGTGCCTTTAGTCCCACCCCTGTATTTCTTTTAGATTTGTGGCTCCTCATCCCCTATTTAAGGAGGACGCACCCCCTCTAGTTTCCTTGGATTTTGTTTAGTTAAAAGTTAGCCTTGTTGCAACTTCGTGTATTGGCTTGTGTCGACTAGACCAACCATAATACCGCTTTTCGAAATCCCAATTTTAATATTTCAATCTTTATTTGCAATTTCAGATTGCTTTATCTTGTTCTTGCGTGCTTCTTGGTGTATGCGAGAATCGACCTTCGTGGTCGAGTCAACGGGTATTCGTGCATGGTTGATAACGACTTGTCGATCGGTCAAAGAATTGCGTGGTTTCGAGCCTTGCGTGTTCATAGCCAGGATCGTCAGAGTTGAGCGACGCCTACCGGACTTATCGTTCTCATCGAAAGATCGGGCCAACAAATCAAACCTTAGGGTTCATCACCTAAGATATAGTGAGGGAAGCTATTTTAACTACAACTTTCGTTCTAAACACAGTAATCACTAAAAGCTGTGAGATTACCCCGTATAAGGGATGGAAGGGGAGAAAACATAAATGAAGGATCGAAAATGGCAACAGAGGGGGAGGGGGTGAATGGTGCCTTAAAAACTCTCTACTAAAATTCACATCGAATCACCATATTCAATAATAGCCGTGGTTGAGAGCTGAGAGAACCACCCGTGGTCGAACAATAATCCAGAAAAGCTTATGCCCCGGTCAATCACCAACTCATGGTCGAATCATTGATGACAGAGAGAGCACGGCAAATAAGCTATGGTCTAAACGAAAAACGGAGGACTCAAAAAGGAATCAATCAAAACATCTCAAGCAAGGCAAAACTTCAGAATGATACTGATAAATATATGATTAATCATAGAGGTTCATACGACCACTCCACTGAAGATACACGAGCATCTATGCTCTTACCCAGAGACAACTCACACGAATTAGACAGAAAAAGCTCAGAGCCGCTCACGGAACATCCTCTACTCTCGTCACACGCCTTCTGAAACCTAACATCTCTTGTTATAGCCTCAGCTATCGGGTTTCAAACACTGACAACCCATTAACAGAGCAACAGTGCTTTCCCAGAGCCACAGTGCTTTACCCGTTACTATCTGACAACGGCTCCACTGCTTTGCCCATTAGCACCAACAACTCCATTGCTTTCCCGGAGGGACTGACTTCCTTTGCGACTTTAGGTATTTGCCTAAAATACTCCTCAACTGTCTTCCTGGAAGCTTCTTCCTCTTGCCTTGCTGTCAACTCGTTACGATCACCTTGCAAGACTTGTCTTCTGTGGTTTTCAGTCGTTCTGGACCTCAACATCTCCTATGTCTAGTCCCGACCTCTCCAAAACTCACCAAGACTTGTCTCCAAGATCCTGCAACCAAATCAAACACAAAGCATCACATAGCACGGTACAATACAAAGAACCAGACCCTGCAACCAGAGCCCGAAACTCATCCACAGAGATTAGACTGCAACAAGACCGGTCGAAATGATGAACTATCAAATGCACAAGGTCTACGACTGCAATACAAAACCATACGACCGGTTCCCAACTCGAACGACCGATTCTGGAGGACATACGACCAAAAGCTTTCCTCCGTGGTCGGACTCCATTCAGACCACATACGCCGGAGTCGAAAACTTTCCGACCTCAGATCACATAGCAACGTGGTCGACACAGACTTTGACTAGCGAGGTCGAAACAGACTGTGAGACCCCGGTTTATCCGGCTTGTAATGCTTAACCAACCGCTTGGCCCTAGCATCACAAAACAGATAATCCGAGACTCGAGACATGTATACTTCCCAGAAATGCAGTATACACACCTCCTTACAAAGTTCATGCATCAATTCCATTCATTCACATAGAACCAAGCAAAGCGAGTAACAGAATAACATTAATAAAGGATAGTTATTATAAAAGAAAGGCCAACGGCCAACAATAAAAGAGACAACAATAATTAAACAGCGGAAGCAAAAGTGCCATAAGATGGCGATAAACAAAAGAGCCAATCAGTGTGCCTTTAACCCACAAGGCAACCGACCGGACCACCAGGCTAGTCGTCGAATCCACAAAGCACAACTCACAAAAGTGAGGCCCTTTGGGCTCACCTTCTTCCTCTGCAAACAAGCGCAAATTTCAACAAAAAGTCGGGTGAGTACTTTGAATGTACTCGCAAGATATATAGGAATGATAACAGATCTATATAATAACTATATGCAAGCTTATTTAAGTGGAGCAGGATAGAACTCAAATTTTTACGCATGAAGCAAGTTTTATTTGCAATAATGTAATAGATCGAAAGCAATTTAACAAATCTGATTTTATTTGATAAAAGCAGTAGTAATCAAGTATCAACAACAAGAAAAGCAGTCACGAAGTGACTAAACCATTAGTCACCACAACAATAGCATGAATTACCCATTCATGCCAACCATGTCAAGTTTTAATTTTAAAACAAAAGCAGTTGTTGAAGTCTAGATCTTGCGTGAAATCACCAAGCGTGTCCATAACCTAGGACGAGGCTATTGAATAGTTTTATCCTGCAGGTGTACCAACTTACCCACATGCCGGATCGCCTTTTGCCACCGGGTTAAGCACACTTCCTTAGGTATGCAAGCACGGCTAAGTCCTACGAGACGCTTCCAATATTGTGAATTATTCACGAGCCGCCTGTATGGATAGAAACCCATACGCTGTGTCGGAGTCATCGTAAAGCCTCGGCCAACTACCCTTCCGGGTAAAGCCTTGGACAACTACGACGCTCCTCGAGGTGGAGAGCCTACCCGGAATCTCCACCACCGCACACCCAACACAAGAACACCGAGAACACATATCATGTTTCACACAACACACACAACACCCTCCTGCGACTCGGAGATAACCCACGCCAAAGTACTAGGTCAAGAGGGGTCCCATATAACCCTCATGTGGTTAGTACGCAAAAGTACTTGGATCAGTGGCGCAAGCAACATTTTCGGTCCTTAGGGACACAGGCACCTTTCCTTGTCACACCCAACAATCACACCAACATGCCATTGTGCCCAAGTCAAATCATTTTGTTTCATTTTCGGTTTTACAAAACAAAAGCATAAGGTCTTGAACCAAAATAAACAAAATGATTTGTGTGATCAAGGTCATCGACTAAGTCGATAACCGCCCAATTCTACCGGTAGCTAAGCATTTCTAAGCATGACATCGCAAAGACAAGAAAAGAGCATAATTAAATCAGGGCTCTAATTCACCAAATATGATAATAACTTATGGTTGTGGCAGGATAACATTTTCATGGCAACAATGCATTAGGAATAGCTACCTCTAAACAGGCAAAAATAATTGGACACAAAAGCAATGCATACATATAGTTTGTAAACAAGATATTAGACTTTGAAAGTAATGGGACATTTATGATCAAATATCTTGCACGCTTGCTGTGGGTCAAGGTGTTCTTGAGGATCGATAATATTATCAACGTGCTCTTGGATCCTATCGAAAGAACCAAAAGAACCAATAAGGCAAAAAGAAACCGAGGAGATCCAACAGTCAACTTCAACAAAAGCTCTCAAATTTTACAGTAGAAAGAACATAATTTTTATGAACTAATGCAACAAGAACCAATTGATTTGGATTCTTAATGCAAAAGTTATGGCCAAAACAATTTTGCTCAGCTTTTATAAACCAAAAATGCTACTATTCATTAGCAAAAATTTCTGGAGCTATACTGGGGTTGGAAACATTTTTAGATTAAAGTTCAGTTGAAAACATAACCCACAAAATTTGAATCAACCGAAAAGGATTTGAAATGAATTAGTTATGCATTTTACAAGTTATCCCTTTTGATTGATAACTAAATCCTTTCGGGAAAGTCAGAATTTTGAAAAGACGTGGCCGAACGAGGAGCGTCGATCTTGGATCCGACGGTCCGCGGCCCAGCGCTAACGCGCGCACACGGCATTTACAAACCCTAAACGCTCACCGTTGGATCTGGATCCAACGGTTCACGTGGATCAGGACGTTCGGGCGGTCGAACGCTCATTCCGACCGCACCGTTGATCTTGGATCCAACGGTCCACACGGATCGAACCTTTCGGACGGTCGACGTTCGCTCAAATCGGGACCGTTGATCTTGGATCCAACGGTCCACAATGACCTACGCTCAAACGTTCGCTCGTTCTCGTCCGAGCAAAAATGGCGGGAAAGAACGGCCGGCCGTGCGGCTCGCACGGCGGTGCGAAAGAAGGCCCAAAATGGGTTGCTAACAAACTCGCGCACCCAAAGGAATCAACAATTTCAATTGCGGCGTTTAGAACGCAAACAAGCCGGAGATGACAGAGATGACCGAAAGCGGTCAAAAACGAAACGCAAATGAGCTCACTGCGGTCCAAACAAGCGGGTGCCAAGCAACTAGGGACTAAAGAGGGTTACCCGAGCACGAAGAAAGTACAGAGAGGACTGAGCCGCTCCGATGAAGAAAAATAGGGCTTCCTACTAAAAAGGGAAAATCCAAAATCAAGCCGCCTCCGCGCCAAAACCCAAATTGAGTGAGGTTAATGATCACCGAGGTGAGGGGAATCGGAGGGAGCAAGATCGAAAGAAATGAAACCTGTGGTACCGCCTTCACCAAGAGCTTGAAGCTCTGAATGGGCAATGGCTTTTGAGCTCAAGCAAACCCAAGAGAGGTTTCAAACTTTTGAGCTCAATGGAAACCAAAGGAGAGGTTGGCAACCGCAATACCCCTCTGGAGCTTGCCATGAGAGCCTTTGAGAACGGGCTGGAACAATGGAAGGACCGGCATTTAAAGGAGCTTATACCAGAGGGACTCCAAATGGCGACGTGAGGCAGAGATGCAATACCGCCCTCTCGGGTCAAACGCGCCATCGACCGCTGATTTAGCCTTTGTTGCGCGAGGCGGCGGACGGACGCTCACGCGATCGTGGGCCGCTGATTTAGAACAACGGGGATCGTCGATGGGACGCTCACGCGATCGCGGCATTTAATGCGCGAACGAGAGAGCCGTTGATTAAAAGTGGCGAGCACGAGGTCCGAATCCGAGGAACAAGTGAAAACCGCTTAGGGTTTGAATTTGAATGACTGATTTTTGAGGAATTATTTGAGGTAGCAAACAAACTCCAAAATTTATGAAATTTTAACTAGAGATTGCCGACGCTCAGCAGAGGAACCTTATATAAAATTTTCAGAGACTTTTATGCAATGCATTTTCTCTAAAAATTCCGAAGGCTAATTTAGGAGTTTGACTAATGTTTGACTTGCCTCAAAATTATCAAATAATTTCTGAAAATTATGAAATAATTCGAGGTGTTAAACATCACTCCTAGGTTCAATGAAAATTATTTTCGTGGGTTGGGCACAAGATTTTCATGAAGGAGATTTGTGTTGGTGTCCAAATGGCAATTTGATTTTTGATTTCACATAATTCTTTTACAAAAATTATGGAACTGACATAAAAATCAAGATGAGGGAAAAGTTTTAATTTCTCCTCATTTTTATTACATTTGAAACACAAACCAAGTTTGGGATGTTACAAAACCTCCCCTTACAAAAATCTCGTCCGAGATTTGGCTCACTCAGAAAGAAAGATGGATAGTCCTGCACGAGACGATCTTCCCTTTCCCAAGTAGCCTCATCCTCGTAATGGTTCACCAATCGAACTTTGAGGAATTTGATGGTTTTATTCCTCGCTCTTCGCTCAAATTTCATCGAGTATGCGAACAGATGCTCGCAGTAGGTCAAATCTTCTGACATCGAGTTTCCAACTGAGCTTCCTCGCTGGAACACTGAGGCACTTCTTTAATTGGGACACATGGAAAACATCATGTACCCTTCAAGTGCACCGGCAATTCCAACTTATAGGCAATATTCTTTCTTCTCGATAACACTGTAAGGACCGACATATCGAGGAGCTAACTTGCCCTTGACACCAAAATGACCCTTCAAAGGAGAGACTTTGAGATACACAAAGTCATCGTGCTCAAAGCTCAACTCACGACGACGGCGATCCGCATAGCTCTTCCGCTCGGATTGAGCGGCGCAAACGATCACGAATAAGCCGGACTTGACTTCGGCCTCATTGATCGAGTCCGCCAAAGAAAGGTCTTTCGCCTGCCTCCCACCAATTCAACGGGTTCTCGCACTTCCTCCCGTGATAAGGCTCGAAGGTGCCATGCCGAGGCCGGCTCGAAACCGTTGTTGTAGGAAAACTCGGCAAATGGCAAGCATTTCTCCCAATTCTTTCCATAGGAGAGGACACAAGCACGAGCATGTCTTCCAACACTTGGTTGACCCTTCTGCCACCATCGCTTGGGAGTGATATGAGTACACAAAGTCATCAAGCTCAAAGGTAAGATAGCTTCCCATAGCCTCTTGCAAACTATGCCAAAAAGGTCTTTCGCCTGCCTCCGACCAAGAAGTGAACAGACCGGAACCACGATCGTCTTCCAAATGATCGCCTTGATATGCGGATCCCATGCAAACTCACACCGCGATGATAGAGCTCGCTTAAGAGCCCCACGCCGGCCGAAGTCTTGACAGAATGAAATGAGCCACTTTCGCTGCGATCGATGACGCACCCAAATGGCATCATTTCCCTTAGGCGACCGGGTAGACCGGTGATAAAATCCATCCCGATCGAATCCCACTTCCATTCCGAATAGGCAAAGGTCAAGGGCCCCACTGACGCCGATGCTCGGCCTTGACACGACGACACACGCCGACTCTAAGAACGAACTTCGCAATCTCCTCTTCATTCGGTCCACCAAAATCTCGACGAGATCTTGATACATCTTTGTGGCCCCGGATGGATAGACAAGGGCGATTCATGGGCCTCATGAGAATCAAATCCCGCAGCTCCATGTCCTTTGGAACCATTAAGCGCTGTTCAACCTTACAACACCATGCTCATCCTCGTGAGAAGCACTTGGTCGTTCCGTTCTTGACATTTTCCTTGATGCGCTTATTCCAAAGATCCGATTGTCGAGCGACCTTAATCCGATCTACCAAGGTTGGTTGCACAACCAAGGCAAATGAGGGAACCACGCCAACCAAACCTAAGTTGAGACGCTGAAATTCCTCCGTATGGGTGGGTTGACATTCCGGGACAACAAGGCATTGCAATGCGCTTCCGATCGAGTGCATCGGCAAGAACGACATTAGCCTTGCCCGGATGGTAGTGAATACCCATGTCATAATCCTTGATCAACTCCAACCATCTCTTTGCCCGAGGTTCAGATCCGTTGGGTGAACAAATACTTTAGGCTTTTGTGATCCGAATACACTTCGCAACGACACCGATTAGGTAATGTCGCCAAATCTTAAGTGCATGAATCACCGCTGCTAATTCCAAGTCATGGGTAGGATAGTTGAGTTCATGAGGTCTCAATTGCCTTGATGCATAGGCCACTACCTTGCCTTCTTGCATAAGGACGCAACCGAGCCCTCGACGAGAAGCATCGCAAAAGATGTCAAACTTTGATGAATATCGGAAGAACAAGGATGGGAGCGGTGGTCAAACGCTTCTTGAGTAATTGGAAGCTTTCTCACAAGCATCGGACCACAAGAACTTCTTGTCCTTCTTGAGCAACTCCGTCATCGGCCGCGATCTTGGAGAAGTTTCGATAAAGCGGCGATAATATCCCGCTAAACCAAGAAAACTCCGCACTTCTGCCATCAAGTAGGTGAACCCATGAAAGAACATCACGACCTTGCTAGGGTCAACGGCCACGCCTCCCGCCGAAAGAATATGACCCAAGAAGGCCACTTCCTTCAACCGTAACGCCGCACTTGTGAACTTTGCATACAACCGATGCTCACGGCTTGCCTAACACAAGCCTCGGATGCTCATCGTGTTCCTCATCGCCCTTGGAATAGATGAGAATATCATCGATGAAGACCACGACAAACTTATCCAAATACTCCATGAATACCGAATTCATGAGGTTCATGAACAAGCGGGAGCATTGGTTAAGCCAAATGACATGACGGTATACTCATACAAGTTCTAAAGAAAGTTTAAAAGCTAGCGACTAGGGAATGGAATATCACCCTAACCGAAAGCCAAAAACAAAGCAAATATATAAACTTTGAAAAGGCTTATGAAAAGACTCCAAAACAGAAGGAATCATAAAACTAAAGCTCAACTCCCAATTCAACTAGCCCGTATTGAATGAACGAGTAATTGATTGAGAAGATAAAAACCGAAGATTAAGGTAAGATCTAATACCACTTAAGATCAAGGCTAAATCAGTGAAAATAGTGTTAGATACATAGCTAACTAGTATCACATCTTACCCTTCTTTAACCCCACAAGTTTTAGTTGATTAAACTCTCATTTTCTACCCCATTAGAAACCATCGAGCTTGCTGTCCGGAAATTGAGGTTGTCAGAGCGATTTCAAGATCCAAGCTTCCACCAAGTCTTCCATTCTAGAAACTTCAAAATCGCACACTTCAATTTGCCAAGCTCAACGGTCCCATCGTAAACCATTGAGCTCATTGCCGTCTGAAATTGAAGTGTGGTCCAGATTCGCATCCAAGCCTCTAGCCAAACCTTCATCCGTAAACTTCAAAACCCTAAGCACTTCAATTTGCCAAACTCGGTGGTTCCCAAAACCCATTTAATCGATAACATTATCTTTGAAAAGGAGATGAGAGGAAAACGACTTTTAAAACTCAAATTAGAGTAAGATGAGAGGAGAAAGCTAAGATAGGTAAGGAATAAAATCGAGAATTCCTTAAGCTTTCAAAAATCATTTGATACTTTGAAATTAGGGTTTTCCAAAATATCCTAAAGACGACCAAACTTGGGTTACTACGGTCAAGATGGCTCGATACAAACCTTGTGAGACCCTGCTTATCCGCTTGTAATGCTTAACCAACCGCTTGGCCCTAGCATCACAAAGCAGATAATCCGAGACTCGAGACATGTATACTTCCCAAAATGCAGATACACACCTCCTTACAAAGTTCATGCATCAATTCCATTCATTCACATAGAACCAAGCAAAATGTAACAGAATAACATTAATAAAGGATAGTTATTACAAAAGAAAGGCCAACTGCCAACAATAAAAGAGACAACAATAATTAAACAATGAAGCAAAAGTGCCATAAGATGGCGATAAACAAAAGAGCCAATCGGTGTGCCTTTAACCCACAAGGCAACCGACCGACCACCAAAGCTAGTCGTCGAATCCACAAAGACAACTCACAAAAGTGAGGCCCTTTGGGCTCACCTTCTTCCTCTGCAGAACAAACGCAATTTCAAAAAAAGTCGGGTGAGTACTTTGAATGTACTGCAAGATATATAGGAATGATAATGATCTATATAATAACTATATGCAAGCTTATTTAAGTGGAGCAGATAGAACTCAAATTTTACGCATGAAGCAAGTTTTATTTGCAATAATGTAATAGATCGAAAGCAATTTAACAAATCTGATTTTATTTGATAAAAACAGTAGTAATCAAGTATCAACAACAAGAAAAAAATCCCGAAGTGACTAAACCATTAGTCACCACAACAATAGCATGAATTACCCATTCATGCCAACCATGTCAAGTTTTAATTTTTAAAACAAAAACAGCTTGTTGAAGTCTAGATCTTGCGTGAAATCACCAAGCGTGTCCATAACCTAGGACGAGGCTATTCGAATAGTTTTATCCTCGCAGGTGTACCAACTTACCCACATGCCGGATCGCCTTTTGCCACCGGGTTAAGCACACTTCCTTAGGTATGCAAGACGGCTAAGTCCTACGAGACGCTTCCAATATTGTGAATTATTCACGAGCCGCCTGTATGGATAGAAACCCATACGCTGTGTCGAGTCATCGTAAAGCCTCGGTCAACTACCCTTCCCTGTAAAGCCTTGACAACTACGACGCTCCTCGAGGTGGAGAGCCTACCCGAATCTCCACCACCGCACACCCAACACAAGAACACCGAGAACACATATCATGTTTCACACAACACACACAACACCCTCCTGCGACTCGGAGATAACCCACGCCAAAGTACTAGGTCAAGAGGGTCCCATATAACCCTCATGTGGTTAGTACGCAAAAGTACTTGGATCTGGCGCAAGCAACATTTTCGGTCCTTAGGGACACAGGCACCTTTCCTTGTCACACCCAACAATCACACCAACATGCCATTGTGTTTAAGTCAAATCATTTTGTTTCATTTTCGGTTTTACAAAACAAAAGCATAAGGTGCTGAACCAAAAATAAACAAAATGATTTGTGTGATCAAGGTCATCGACTAAGTCGATAACCGCCAATTCTACCGGTAGCTAAGCATTTCTAAGCATGACATCGCAAAGACAAGAAAAGAGCATAATTAAATCACGGGCTCTAATTCACCAAATGATGATAATAACTTATGGTTGTGGCGAGGGATAACATTTTCATGGCAACAATGCATTAGGAATAGCTACCTCTAAACAGGCAAAAATAATTGGACACAAAAGCAATGCATACATATAGTTTGTAAACAAGATATTAGACTTTGAAAGTAATGGGACATTTATGATCAAATATCTTGCACGCTTGTTGTGGGTCAAGGTGTTGCTGAGGATCGATAATATTATCAACGTGCTCTTGGATCCTATCGAAAGAACCAAAAGAACCAATAAGGCAAAAGAAACCGAGGAGATCCAACAGTCAACTTCAACAAAAAGCTCTCAAATTTTTACAGTAGAAAGAACATAATTTTTATGAACTAATGCAACAAGAACCAATTGATTTGGATTCTTAATGCAAAAGTTATGGCCAAAACAATTTTGCTCACTTTTATAAACCAAAATGCTACTATTCATTAGCAAAATTTCTGGAGCTATACTGGGTTGGAAACATTTTTAGATTAAAGTTCAGTTGAAAACATAACCCACAAAATTTGAATCAACCAAAAGGATTTGAAATGAATTAGTTATGCATTTTACAAGTTATCCCCTTTTTCAGTTGATAACTAAATCCTTTCGGGAAAGTCAGAATTTTGAAAAGACGTGGCGAACGAGGAGCGCCGATCTTGATCCGACGGTCCGCATGCCCAGCGCTAACGCCACGCACACGGCATTTACAAACCCTAAACGCCACCGCTGGATCCGATCCAACGGTTCACGGATCGGGACGCCGGGCGGTCCGAACGCTCATTCCGACCGCACCGCTGATCTTGGATCCAACGGTCCACACGGATCGAACCTTTCGGACGGTCCGAACGTTCGCTCAAATCGGGACCGTTGATCTTGGATCCAACGGTCCACAATGACCTACGCTCAAACGTTCGCCCTGTTCTCGTCCGACAAAAATGGTTCCGGGAAAGAACGGCTCGCCACGGCGGCTCGCCACGGCGGCGCGAGCAAAAGGCCCAAAATGGGTTGCTAACAAACTCGCGCACCCAAAGGAATCAACACTTTCCGCGGCGTTTAGAACGCCGCAAGCCGGAGATTTACAGAGATGACCAAAACGGTCAAAACGAAACGGCAAATGAGCTCACTGCGGTCCAAACAAGCGGTGCCAAGCAACTAGGGACTAAAGAGGGGTTACCCGAGCACGAAGAAAGTACTGAGAGGACCGAGCCGCCCGATGAAGAAAAATAGGGCTTCCTACCGAAAGGGAAAATCCAAAATCAAGCCGCTCCTCGCGCCAAAACCCAAATTGAGTGAGGGTTAATGATCACCGAGGTGAGGGGAATCGGAGGGAGCAAGACCGAAGAAATGAAACCCTGTGGTACCGCTTTCACCAAGAGCTTGAAGCTCAAGCAATGGCTAAGCAATGAAGGTTTCAAACTTTTGAGCTCAAGCAAACCCAAGAGAGGTTCTTTGGAGCTATGAGGGGTTTGAAAGGCTTCAATGGAAGGACCAAAGGAGCTTATAAAGCGGAAATGGCATGGGGCAGCGGCAATACCCTCTCGGGTCAAACTCGCCATGAGAGCCTTTGAGAGCGACGGAGCGATTGAACAAGGGACGTCGAGGAGGAGCACGACGGCATTTAATGCGCCAGAGAGCCGCTTAAAGGCGACCACGGAGGTGACTCCACACCGCGCGCTTCTCCTCTGCTCACGCCATTGCTTGACTCGGACGCCGCCGCACCGGAGGAAGGAGATGACTCATCCACCGTCGGATTGAAATCGGATGGTTCAAATCGAACGGGTGATAATAACGATCCGAACGCCACTTAATCTCGACCGCTGATTTAGATCCTATGGTTCACGTTGCGCGAGGCGCTCGGACGGTCCGAACGCTCACGCGATCGTGGGCCGTTGATTTAGAATCCAACGGCTCAAATGGATCGGCGCTGTCGGATGGTCCGAACGCTCACGCGATCGTGGGCCGCTCGATGTCGATCCAACGACTCACAACCCTCGCGCCAACGACCGAGCGGTGCGCTTAGTTGATCGAACTAAATCAAGTGGCTCGAGCCCGAGCCCGGTCCGAATCCGAGGAACAGTGAAAACCGATTAGGGTTTGAATTTGAATGACTGATTTTGAGGAATTATTTGAGGTAGCAAACAAACTCCAAAATTTATGAAATTTTAACTAGAGATTGCTGACAGCAGGAGGAACCTTATATAAAATTTTCAGAGACTTTTATGCAATGCATTTTCTCTAAAAATTCCAGAAGGCTAATTTAGGAGTTTGACTAATGTTTGACTTGCCTCAAAAATTATCAAATAATTTCTGAAAATTATGAAATAATTCTGAGGTGTTAAACATCACTCCTAGGTTCAATGAAAATTATTTTCAGGGGTTGGGCACAAGATTTTCATGAAGGAGATTTGTGTTGGTGTCCAAATGGCAATTTGATTTTTTTGATTTCACATAATTCTTTTTACAAAAATTATGGAACTGATTACAAAAATCAAGATGAGGGAAAAAGTTTTAATTTCTCCTCATTTTTATTACATTTGAAACACAAACCAAGTTTGGGATGTTACACAGACTTCGACTACCGTGGTCGAAACAGACTTCGACTACCGTGGTTGGAACAGACTTCGACTAGCGTGGCCGGAACAGACTTCGACTACGACCAACGTGGTCGAAAACTTCCCTGGTGACCTCCGACCACGACAAACATGGTCGTAACAGACTTCGACTATGACGTGGTCGAAATAGACTTCGACTACGGCCAACGTGGTCGAATACTTCCCTAGCTACGACTACGCAGAGAAAGCCCAAAAACAAACTCAAGTACTCATCACAAACTTTTCAACAAGCTGTCAAATACTCATCACTCACAATGGAGGACCTCTCACATGGTCTCTCAATAACGTTAACTTTCTACGAATTTAGGGGTGTTTGGCAAAAATCAATATACTATTGCGGAAAAAGAGAAAGTTTGGACCTAAAACAGTCGATTGTGTCTTATTGGGATATGCTTATAACAGTATGACCTATAGATTTTTAGTAGTAAAATTAAAAACTCCTGAGATTATTATTAACACAATAATGGAGTCCAGAGATACTTCATTTTTTGAGGATATTTATCCTATGAAAACTGTAGGCAGTACTTCTCTAACTGAGGATAATCAAACTATGAATAATAGTAATTTTGAACTTACCACCATTTCTAAACCAATGGGTGATATACCACCAGTTTATGATAATCCTAAGGAATATAACAATTTAGTAGAAGATGCTCCTCTCAGGTGCAAGTGACAAAGGGTTGAGAAAACTTTTGGCGAAGACTTTATTGTATATCTCATGGATGATGTGTCAAACACTCTTTCAGAGGCTTATGCATTACCTGATGCTGAGTATTGGAAATAAGTAGTCCATGGTGAGATGGATTCCATCATAGCTATCGAGACTTGGGAGATCACTGAACGCCCTATCGGGTGTAAACCAGTTGGATGCAAGTGGATCTTTAAAATGAAAATGAGGCCCGACGGTACTATTAATAAGTACAAGGCAAGATTTGTGGCTAAGGGTTATACCCAGAAAGATAGTGATGATTATTTTAATACTTACTCTCCTGTTGCCAGATTAACCACCATTCGAGTGCTCATTGCATTAGCTTCTTCCCATAGTCTACACATTCATCAAATAGATGTGAAGACAGCTTTCCTTAATGGAGAGTTAGAGGAAGAAATCTATATGGAGCAACCGAATGATTTTGTGATTTTTGGACAGGAAAGTAAAGTATGCAAATTAATCAAATCCATGTATGGCCTAAAGCAAACACCTAAACAATGGCACGTGAAGTTTGATAAAACTTTAACTTCTGTTGGTTTTTCTGTGAATAAGGTAGATAAGTGTGTGTATTATCGTTATGGTGGGGATCAAGGAGTGATTTTGTGTTTGTATGTCGATGTCATACTTATATTTGAGACAAACACTACTGTTATTAAAGATTTCAAATCTTTCTTATCTAGATGCTTTGATATGAAAGACCTAGGAGAGGCAGATGTTATTCTGAATATCAAATTGATAAAAAATGAGGATGGGATCACTTTGAACCAATCCCATTATGCTGAGAAAATCTTGAGCCGGTTCGATTTTGATAACTGCAAGATTTCCCCAACTCTTATGATGTTAGCGTTAAGCTTCGAAAGAATAAGGGATTAGGCAAAGATCAATTGAGATATTAACAAATTATTGGGTCCCTAATGTATCTATCTGGTGCCATAAGACCAGACATATTATTTGCTGTGAGCAAATTAAGTCGGTTTACTTCTAACCCAGGAGATGATCACTAGGAGGCACTTGAGAGAGTATTGCACTACTTGAGAGGCACGACCTCATATGGAATTCACTATACTGGGTATCCATTTGTATTAGAAGGATATAGTGATTCAAATTGGATCTCTGATGCAGATGCGATCAAAGCTAAAAGTGGGTATGTGTTTATCCTTGTAGGTCTGCAGTTTCATGGAGGTCGTGTAAACAGACCATATTGACGAGGTCAACCATGGAAGTAGAACTTGTAGCACTAGACACTGCTACTGTTGAGGCTGAATGGCTTAGAGAGCTTCAGTTGGACTTACCACTGGTTGAGAAATCAATACCGGCAATCCTAACATACTGTGATAATCAAACAATGTTGATTAAGGTTACAAGTACTAAGGATAACATGAAGTCCTCCAGACATGTGAAGCATAGGCTTAAATCTGTCTGAAAACTAAGGAACTCTGGAGTGATTACTGTGAATTATATACGCACTGAGAAAAATCTAGCAAACCCTTTCTCAAAGGGGCTAGCACGGAAGACGATTTCTGTTGCATTTATGGTCATGGGAATGAGGCCCATTTGGAGTTACAACTCAATTGTAACCAAGACCTTTTTGATCGGAGATCCTGTTACTTAGGCAATGGGAAAAACAAGTTGATGTTTGAACAAGAGAGTACATTTTAATAATATATGTACCCGTATCCTAATAGACAAAGTACTCTCAACTATATGGAAGAGGATGACTTAAAGTCTTCATGTATTCTAGTGCATAATAAGGGAAAAATGTATTAGCCTACAGGATACCTAGATTGAATACGCCTACTTGAGCTTAACTGAGATCGTAGTTCATGAGAATAGGGGCATTCTCTAGAAAGCTCTTGAGCAGATAAGGGAGTTTGACCAAATAAAGCTCCAGATAAGCATGGTTCCTTGACAACCTAGTATCAGTTGAGATTTTAAGTGAAATCTAATCACGAAAAGCTGTGAATTTAAGGTATAGTCCATTCATCAGCTGTGAGAAGGTGAATCTCGCTATTCTAGGTGCAAGTTCAACTCGTACGAGACTTACACTAAAAGACTGGTATATTAACAACTCTTCAGCACAATAGTCTTTATCATCCTTTTTGCTGCTTGCCTTGGAATTGATGGGGGGTTGTTAGAATTTGACCATTATTTGTAAAGGCTCATTCATTTCTGAAATTCCAAAGCATGCATGGTTTAGTTTCTTTTGCTAATTGTGTATTTCTCTCTCAAACAAGTGGTCCATAAGACTAGTGTGGTCGGAACACTATAGTCGAAATAAGTGGTCCATAAGACCAGTGTGGTCGAAACACTAGGGTCGAAATAAGTGTCTCATATGACCAGTAAGAGTTTTCCTTAGACCACCCTTGGACCTCCTCGGGGGATCCTCTTGGACCTCCCTTGGAGATTTCTTCGGATCACTCCAAGAGAGTGTGGTCGGAACACTGTGGTCCCCTTAGACCTCTTGGGGAGATCCTCTTGGACCTCCCATGGAGATTTCTTCGGATCACTCCAAGGCAGTGTGGATGAAGGCATAAACCAGTGTGGTTGAAGCCTTAGACCAGTGTGATCGAAGACATAGACCAGTGTGGTCGTAATATTATGGTCGAAGGTGTAGACTAGTGTGGTAAAAAAAATAGTGGTTGGATCCTTAGACCAGCATGGTCATAATACACTATCCAAGTTGTAGACCAGTGGTAGAAGCTGTAGACTAGTTTACAATCAGAATCAATAAACACTACTTAATGACCATTAATTGGTTCTGAATTAGCAATTACTAGTGGTTTAAGTTGACAATTACTAGAGAGTAATTGTCTCAACCATAAATAGGATATGGAGACATCCAGATGAGAAGAGACAATTCAACATCCACTTTCTTTCTACTTCCTCTCTGTTCTCTTGTGCTGGAGAGTTATGCTATTGAACTAAGCCATCCCTTCTCCTCGGTGTGCACCCGAAAGGAGGGTGAGCGGACATATCCGAACCATTATCGCAGAGTACACTTGCACAGGGCGGCAATAAGTTTTCTAGGCGGTGCATCTGCACGACCGCTCGCTACGCTGCACCGCATCATCTACGACTACACTACTTCGAGACTGCGCTGCTTCCTGTTCTTCATCAAATCCAACTGTAAGTTGGTCGTAAGACCACTCTATTCTATTATAGACTTTTTTGAGTATGTTTAGAAGTGCAATGAGTTGCCTGCTGTTAATATTGTTTTTATGTATCTCTAGTTATTTGTGATCTTTGCCTCATAATCAACTCTAGAATTAAAATGTTGTCCACATTTCCAACATACAATTCTCACTTGGCGAGCCATCACGTTCGCCACCGTCTTGCACCAAATATTATCACCGCTCCAAGTTCCCGGCGACCGTCGCCTTTCCTCTCCCCAAATTCCTATCTCCATCCTTTCTTCCCAGTCTTGAGCCCTTGAAGCCTCCGTGTTGGTGGGTCGTGGATCGGGCACAGGAGATGTCTTGCGCAGCGGGGAACAGTAGGAGGCGAACGCTGCGTGGAGAGATGCAAGAGAAGAAGGCAGAGATGAGGAGGAGGAGGCTTGTGCGGTGGTGGACAAGAGAAGGCGAGCATAGTGGGGAGATGCGTGGGAGGAAGGAAGGTGGAGAGGTGGTGCGAGTCGGGAATTGGGGGGAGACGAAATCCATTGAGTAGGTGGAATCGAATTCGAGTCAGAAGTGGAACGATTCAGGATTCTAGAGGGTGAGAGGGGGAGCGAAAGAACGCACCACTCCCACCACCATCGATTTTTTTTAAAATAATATTAATATAAAATATAATTAAAAAATAGTCAATTTTTTTACAAAATAGGTGTATGATTATATTGCTATTCCAATTGGTGACAGGAACCTATTTATTGACTATCGCCAGTTCCTGTTGTCATTTCAACTAGCGATAGAAACAGTTTATATAAACCCCAAAATTCAATGAAAAGTCATTTTAATTTCAAAAAAAGAGAATAAAGGAGGAGAGGGAGAAGAGACGAGTGAAGCCCAAATGGCTCAGAGTAGAGAGGAGGGAGACTGAGAGCAGATCTGGTTGCTCATTCTATATGTAAATATTCTTGCAATTTTGTACATAAATTTGAAACCTTGTGGTTAGTAAATAAAAATAGGGACATAGAATTCAATGGATTAGATAATTTTAGCTGTATTGCTGTTTCATGTAGTACATTATTTTAGTTGTGTATAGTTTAGTTTAGTTCGTCGTATAGATATTATTTATGTTGTAGTTCTCGAACGATTTTGAGCAAGACTGTATAAATACTACAAAAACTATGTAGGTTTTTATTTTTACACGGTAAATATTTTGTTAATGCCGAAAATAGTTTTTAAACCATGAAAATAGGAAGACATATGTAAAAATAATAAGATACATATTAAAAATATGTAAAATTGCAAAGTAGCTAAATAGGGTATGTAGAGCTTAATAAAAAAAATACTAACTTAATTTTGGTTTCCATTTTTGCATGTTAAATATTATGTTAATGATAGAAATACTTTTTAACTAGGAAAATAGCAAGACACCTCTAAAAATTCTTTAAAAAATCCAAAGTTGGTACACATGGTATGTAGAGCCGAGTTAAAATATTGTAAACTTAATTTTTATTTCCATTTGTACACAGTCAACAATTTGTAAATGCTAAAGACACTTTTTAAACAAGAAAAGTAGCAACGTACCTATTAAAAATCTAGAAAAATTGCAGAGTAGTTATATAGGGAATGTGTCGAACTTAATTTTGGTTTCCATTCGTGCACACTAGATAATTTGCAAACAACGAAAACAACAAGGTAATAATAAAAATTATATGAAAATTCTAGAGTAGCTAACTAGGGAATGTAGATGTTCATTAAAACAATGTGAACTTAATTTGCAAGCATGAATTAATTACATATGTTGATTCTCATTACTTTTTGTGTGTATATTTCATATTATTTACAATGTATGCAATCGAATTTTCGTGTATGGCGTAGACCGTGATACGCTACATAGTGGTCGACGAGTTGCTTGATCCGGCCATTGACGCTAAGCATCATCAGAGTCGCCAAGACAATCCTCCTCTAGGATGGTGAGGCTGCGATTGAGCTTGGCACGTTGCAGCTACGCACGCCCACGAGGGCATGGAGGGTGGACCCATGTTGGGTTCCAAGGTACATGTAGTTGTGACCTTCGTGTGCTTAATTGCAGTCTGACTACTTTGGGTGGACTAACGTTTGTTCTTAATACTTTCGACACAGTTTGAGAGCGGTGGATGCGACTTGTAATATCATTTATGCATGGTTGTATGACTCTTATTAAACTTGGCTATGTTATTTTGTTATTCTGTGCGAGAAATTGGAACTCTTATGTTATGATGTGTCTTTGTAGGATTTATGAATGAGATGTGATTTTGGTTGAATGGTTATTGATATTGCTTGATTGATTACTTATCATAATTTTCAAATGTGTAACACCCTGGTTATTCAGAAGCCAAGATGTTACCTAAATGACTAACATACAACCAAATTGTGAAAGAATTTAAACTTAAACTCATCTGAGTACATAAACTAGTGTGGTAAAAAAAATAGTGGTTGGATCCTTAGACCAGCATGGTCATAATACACTATCCAAGTTGTAGACCAGTGGTAGAAGCTGTAGACTAGTTTACAATCAGAATCAATAAACACTACTTAATGACCATTAATTGGTTCTGAATTAGCAATTACTAGTGGTTTAAGTTGACAATTACTAGAGAGTAATTGTCTCAACCATAAATAGGATATGGAGACATCCAGATGAGAAGAGACAATTCAACATCCACTTTCTTTCTACTTCCTCTCTGTTCTCTTGTGCTGGAGAGTTATGCTATTGAACTAAGCCATCCCTTCTCCTCGGTGTGCACCCGAAAGGAGGGTGAGCGGATATATCCGAACCATTATCGCAGAGTACACTTGCACAGGGCGGCAATAAGTTTTCTAGGCGGTGCATCTGCACGACCGCTCGCTGCGCTGCATCATCTACGACTACACTACTTCGAGACTGCGCTGCTTCCTGTTCTTCATCAAATCCAACTGTAAGTTGGTCGTAAGACCACTCTATTCTATTATAGACTTTTTTGTGTATGTTTAGAAGTGCAATGAGTTGCCTGCTGTTAATATTGTTTTTATGTATCTCTAGTTATTTGTGATCTTTGCCTCATAATCAACTCTAGAATTAAAATGTTGTCCACATTTCCAACATACAATTCTCACTTGGCGAGCCATCACGTTCGCCACCGTCTTGCACCAAATATTATCACCGCTCCAAGTTCCCGGCAACCGTCGCCTTTCCTCTCCCCAAATTCCTATCTCCATCCTTTCTTCCCAGTCTTGAGCCCTTGAAGCCTCCGTGTTGGTGGGCAGTAGTACGAGAAAAAGCATAATTAAATATCTGTAACTCGGAATGACGTGAAACCAGTGCTCAATGAATCATAACAAACCAGGCTACGAAACTTTAGTTTACGGGGTTTATCGATTCGGCCAAGACAATTGGCTAACCAGTAGTTAAAAATGTCTGACAGACATCTGTCCAGACCAAATAACAGCAGTAAAGCAAAGGGCATAACTTTCATTCTACAGATTCAATGGAGACGATCTTTATCAATCTGGAAATATTATTAAAAGTTCTACAATAACCTAGTTGGGTGGAGGTACTGAATCTTACATTAACAAGGTCAAAACTAAGGATCAAACAGACAATTCCTTCTCGTCAGACAGACATAACAGCGCGCAAAGAATAACTCATATCTCCTAAACCGTAAGGCAGAATCTTGTGATCTCGGTGGCTATTGAAATATAAAAACCAGGGCTACAAAACTCTGCAAGACCAAAACCCAAGAATCGGCCTCTAAAGACTCGTAATTGACCACGTAACCTACTGAACCTATTCTAGAAAATCTAAAACAGCCACCCGATTCAATCCTATTGATCAATACCGCAACCAAACCAAACGAAACAGCTGATTGAATCGCTCGTTACCCTTGAAGACTCGCTGGAGGGTGATGATCAGGCTCCCGACGAGTCCCCCCCTCTCTCCCTTCTTCTCCTTGGGTCAGCAACCAAAACCGAGGGGAGGAGGAGGAGCCGGTTGGGAAGGAGCAGCTTGGGGCTTGGGAGTCGACGTCGGGGATCACCGGGACCAAGACCAAGGGAGGAGGAGGCGCTGGAAGGGAGGAGGCGCAAGATGGGGAAGAAAGGAGGTGGAGGGTGGCGGCTCAAGGGAGGGGAGTGGGGAGAGAGAGAGGCTAGGGTTTGGGAGGAACCCCTTGGCCGCCTCTCACGGGCTACGGCCAGCCCGTGTTGCCGAAAGTTCGCTAAACCCCCATGAGAGGATAATTTTAGATTTTTGTTCCGCCCTCTCCGGGACTTCTTCCAAAAGCCGATTCACTTTGGGATATTACATTCTACCTCTTAATGTAATTCGACCCCGAATTCTCACTAACGAAAAGAACACAATAATGAATTGCCATGAAATTGGAATCAACGAATTTAACACGCACGGAAGCAACTGTGTCCGATCTACCACAAGCATGCGAGACTCTAGCTACCAAGTGGCCTTTCTCTCGGACTAGAGAAACCATAACACAAAGACGTAAAACGACGTTTGACCTTACACTCAACTTGAACTTTCTAGGTACACTCATCAGAAGAGGATCGAAGGTAAGACCTTACTCGATGGTCAACATCTTTAACTAGATCTCAAACTTTGAATGGCTCAGCTGCTCACTAAGCACCAGAACACACCAGACGTTGCTTACTTCGCGTATGTACCCGAGGCGGTCAAAGCGACAAACCAACTCCCTAATTTCTACAACTGTCGGAAACGAACGAGTGTACCTGGGCCACCTTCCCTTTTGGTACAAAAGCACCCAACATGCTCAAAATCGAACTCTTTATCTAACAAGGGACACCTTCTTTAAACAAGGATGCACAACACAACTGGTTCTTAAACAAAGAGAATCCAACTGAAAATAGAGAGCCCTCATCGCATCCACGCAATATTAACTCTCCACCAAAAAGGGTTAAATTCCAAATTTGACAATTTATCACGAAATAAATCCATTTTTTTCTTTTCGAATTAGGCAGTTTACGAATGAACATCACGATAGCCAAAGGAGAAATCACTCGAATGTCCAAACCAAATACTTCTGTTGGTTTGTCCGAATTGGAAAGAATCAAAACATGTCAAAACAGCGCCGACCCAAAATTGTGGAAGGCATCAGTCAACAACACAAAGATCAAGTGTGAATAAAGAAAACGCTTCTCAGTTTCTCTTTTATGAATAAAGTTTCTCTCGAACCTTGAAATTCGAATGCATGGCATACCAACTGAGCATAAACCTCTTAGTTAAACATTCTCAAAATATGTTCAAACTCAAGTACATCATCTACACCATTGTAGAGAGGCTATATTGAACCTACCGAATACTCTAGGTAACTCATTCTACTAACCAAAATCGATTTGATAGAAGACGTTCAAAGCACCACAGAATAGGTCCCACACAATCAAATTACCTCCAATTTTCAAGAACAACAACTCAGAATCCTTAGCACGCACGTTCACAAACTACATCAGAAGGGTTCTATCAATTATCATTCCACTGCTTAGAAAACTCTGTTATTCCACTCTCTCTACACACAATCATTGTGTGACCAAAGGTCTAGCATAAAAATACAAAGCCTAGATTTAACCTCCAAGGCCTCTACAACAAATTTCAATTATAACAGATACAGAAATCATCGGATTGAATCTCCAACATTCCCACAATTCTAACATAGTCACTTATTGATATCCTCAGAAATTACCCACATAATCTCACAATACTATCCAATTGCGTTACTCTATAAAAGTAATAAAGGTCTTCATACCTTCGACAATCCCCAACCTTTTAACATGAACTGAAGTTCTGGAATTTCTCTATACCATAGGTTCTACTCAGTCGTAATACTATTCAGACTTACTTCGAGGCCAAACATTCCATGTGCATCGATTTCCCTCCAAGAGGTACAGATCAAAACCAATTCATCTTCTACTACTCCTCCAATAGTTTGGTAGCAAAACCTCACCACTACCCCTACTTAACCACTACCAAAAGGTTGCCAATCTATACATTGCAAAACTTAGCAACATAAAACCGTTGATTCCTTCTCAAAAGAAAGCGGTGAATAAGGACAAGTTTCACACACGTAAAACGTTGTTCTCACAAATGAGCACGAAACCAAATGAAATAATCTGTAACGAGGATCTTGGAAAACAAAAGTGGAATTCACGGTTGAGGGCACACATCCCTCAAAAGGGAATAGCAAATAACAGCCGATAAGAAAAATGACATTACGATTGAAACTCGACATCTCTTGAGTGGAAAGAGCATAGAATTTAGGTATGATTCAAACAACCACAGGTTATAAAAATTGATTCAAATTATCAAATATTTCTACTGCACTCTTTCCTTTAACACAGCAATTGGTTCTTGAACTAACAACACTTGCCACGACGAACAAGGTAAGTTCTTTAGTCCAACCCATAGAACTACTTAAGAACTAATAAAATTCTTCGACATGCTAAATTTGCTCGGAACAGTTCATCTACTCATGAAACGTGAGATCCAAATGATCTCAGCCACAAAACTCGAAACATTTTCATTTACAGGATTTCACGGAAAGCAAACAGATTAATTTCCTCTTGAAGAAATCAACGAAAGTTTTCTTTGATTGCAACCTCACTTTGCGAACTCAAACCAAAGAGCATTTAAGACCAAATCACACGAAACTCTTAAGAAGCAATAGGACATTCCCATACACCATTTTATTTAAAATAATTTTAGCTACCAGAATATTCGTGAGCTCTAAACGATCACAAAAACTAAACTTGAAGTATTCTCATTTTAAGCGATTTCACCAGTGGCGATAAATTTACTACAAGTATTAACATCAATCTCACAACTACAATTAGAAAACACCTAGAAGACTCATGCGAAAAGAATGGGTCAAATCTTTCTCAAAAGAAGAGGTACATGAAAACGATTTTCGCCAACTAGAAAAAATCATTTACCACTCGCACTGAATACATGACCAAGGGGAAAATCAATTAGGCGAAGAACTCAGAAAACATATCTGAAGTCCACAGTTGAGGCACGAGGAGAAGATCAAACTTCAAATGAGAAGAAGGTACTGACTTTGAAAGTTAGAAATTTCAATGTGGTAAAAGCATAAGGTTTCAACAATATTAGCATGCCAAGAAAATAGGTAGATCTAGTACTTATGTAAGATCAGCAAGTAGATGTTTATGGGAAGAACACTCCAACTACTCTAAAAGGAATGAGCTGAGTCAAAAATTTCTTCAATGAACTTTGTAAAAGATAATTCCCATTCTCCAAAGTACCAAATGGATAACCAGGTCACCTTTACCAGCAAGAAAGATATGACTATCATAAAAGAGAACGATCTTATCAATAATAACGTTTACTAATAGTAAAGAGAGCTCAGCAGTCAGAAAGATAAGAAATTGTTTTGAAAAACAAATAGGGACAAATAGAAACACAGAGCCCATAATTTTGTTTGAGTACAACCTCCGACTTAATCACAACACAACACCACAAAAGGGTTTTAACAGTTTATGCTTTCTAGTGTCAACGAACTTGCAATGTAAAACTCTCGTTATTCAAACTATCAAACGAGTGACTGAGTCGCTCTTTTATAACAAGAAAGAAGGAACAACCATGGAAATAACAATATTGCCAATTGGCGAAGATCACCAGTAGTAAAAGCAACTCAACAATCGAAAAACAATAATGATTTCAGAGAACCACTAAAGACTCATTGAACCTCATCAACTACCATGAACCATGAACCATGAACCCGAGAGAAATTCATCAACCACCACCGACAAGAATTTGTCAAATCGTAAATCAAGGAAGAGAACAACTTTCTAAAGCAACCCAAAAGAAATATGCAAGGTCGATGCACACTTAATAAAGAACTTACAAAAGAAATATTCCAATGCCCGAAATTCCAAACGAACAAATGAGTTAAATTTTCCAACAGAGGTAAAACAGAACTTCTGTGAAAAGATAAATCTTGCAATTTAACTATGCTCATGTAGAGCAGAAATATCACAATAATCGAAAGAACAGTAATTGTTTCAAAGAACGATCAGAGACCCACTGGAGCTTGCCCACTTCATTATAATCCCCCATTTTAATAGAAATTCATGAACTGCAAGAAACTACAACCAGGAAACCAGATACAAGCCCGAGAAAGACAACAAATTCATCAACGAGCTCCTACTCAACACAGAACTTATGGAACAGGGGTAAGAACATCTCTAATTTCATACCACAAACATTGGTGTAGCCTAGCAAAACCCAGGACAACAACCACGAACTCAACTACTCAACGTCCGCTACCAATACGCATAACCAATGTATTCAATTATGAATATATATAGGATCATCTCATGACAATCATATAATAAATTCATAGAAATAGGATATCACATCATATGATAGATTAACACATCATAGCACAAAATAATTCAACAACGACTCATTAATCGAGTCACAAGAATTGAAATGCGGAAGTAACAGTTTACCCAACCCCTTCCTAGTGTGCACAATGTGTCAATTTAATATGTTTGAATGAACCACTGACCTAAAGCCCGCTCTGATACCAACTATAACACCCTGGCTATTCGGAAGCCAAGATGTTACCTAAAGGACTAACATACAACCAAATTACGGAAGAATTTAAACTTAAACTCGTCTAAGTACATAAAGGGACCAACTTTAATAGTAGCATGGCAGGAATAAAGACTGAATTCATCAAATAGAATCAAGAAATAATTGAAGTGATCCACTAGCATCATTTAACAAGAAAACATAACGTGGAGAGAAATATCATACAGTAGAAAACTTATTTATTACAGTTCCTTAATTAACAACTGAAAGACATACTCGACACTATTAATGAAAGTAAAATGTAGTGAACTGCGTGATACGTGCAGGTCTATTCCCTCCCAATAGAGTCATCATCAATAATCACCTAAATAAATAAAGAAAATAAGAATGAGTCGAAACTCAGCAAGTACGGTAAACAATTGAACATTCAAGGTTATGAACTATTCAATCTCAATACAAAGGATGAATTTATCTCTGAACACTTATGAGTGTGAATGGAATGAATGGGTGCATTGAAAGGAAAGGACTCACACATGCTCATACTGCAGATAGCGAGTGACACACCGGCGGTGCTCACTTAAGCCCGCATTTAACAAAGTCGGGGATCCAATCACCGTATGAAGAACGTTTTATACGGGTGTCCAAAATTGCCCACATTAGAATGGTGGGTCTTACGTGCCCATACTGGAATTGATGGGTCTTAACAATTCCACTCCTGTGGACGGAACACGAACAATGCAAGAATGGAATGGATATATGCAATGGGTGTCACCTCTTTCAATCACATGGATTATCAACTAAGAAAGAATATATGTCATGAAGTAAGAATCATGGATCATTGAAATAGCATCGCATCAACAACTTTCAACTGTATAAAATGAAGTATGAACATGGATCATAGAAGTAACATCGCATTAACAACATTCAACATAAATCAATATGTCTTAACACATTGTACTTGCCTTCCGCGATGTGACGTACTAGGAGGCAACGAAGGTGCTCCTGCACTCGCCGCCTCGCCGCCTACACAAATGCATATTCAAACATAAGAACACATAATATGATTATGCTACCGACGATCTATAATACCCCCTTGACTACCCAATACAACAGATAGACCCGAATTGAAAACATACAATTCAGCCACTTGAAACCCTATTGGACAGCAGTACGAGAAAAATCATAATTAAAGATCTGTAACTCGGAATGATGTTAAACTAGTGCCCAATGAATCTTAACGAACCAGACTACGAAACTCGAGTTGACAAGATTCACTAAATCTTCCAAAATATTCGGCTAACCAACAGTTGAAAATGAATGACAGACATCTGTCCAGAAAACATATCAGTAGTAAAGAACATGGCATAACTTTCACTCTATAGATCCAATGGAGGTGATCTTTATCATTTGGAAATATTATTAAACAGGCCACAGTAAACTAGGTTGGTGGAAGTTCTGAATCTTACACTAACAGGGTCAAAACTAAGGAACAAACAGACAGTTCCTTCCGTCAGACAAACAGAATAGTGCGCAAAGAATAATTCATATCTTTTAAATCGTAAGGCAGAATTTTGTGATCTCAGTGGCTATGGAAATATAAAAACTAGGGCTACAAAACTCTAGGAGACAAAAATACCAGATTCTGCTTCTAAGACACCAAAACTGGGCGCACAACCTACTGTACAGATCGGATCTAATAACAGAGGCAAATCTATCCCAACAATCGAATATATTTCTCATCTTTCAAGAATAAAACAGCGAGGGGAAGCCATTGTTACCCTTGTAGAACCTCAAGAAGGATGTGGATCGACTCCCCAAAAGATTTCCCCTCTTCTCCTTCTCCCTCTCCTCAATGGCCGGCCACACTAGCTCTGATTCAAGCAATTCAAATTTCTAAATTCAGCTAAAATCAAGATCTAGCTATCTAAACCTAAATTTTTTTCATTTGGAGTTTATTTGAATTTTGTTTCAATTTGTTTTATTTTCGCGTATAGATTTCGATGACTTCGGAGAGACAGATTTCGACACTGTTTGAGAACAACAATAAATTGAACAAGGCAAGTTACATCTTTGATTATGTTCGATCCCAATATTTTAAATTATTTAATTATATTTTAAATTATTACTGCGTGCTTTTTTATATTTAAGTTAATTTAAATTCATGTTTTAAGCTTTATAGTTATTCCTAATTCCATTGTATATCAATCTTGTTACTGAATTAGACATTCTTTGGTAACTTAGTAAAAATCTAGTTGATACACTAGTATGAACTAGAACATGTTGAAAAATTATGCTTAGTCAATGCTTACTCCAAAAATATTTGATTTGAGAATTTTCAGCCAAAAATTAAATGTTGTTTAAATTGTGTCCATAGAATTGGTATACCATGGAAGTTTGCAAAAGGGGGCTTCCGTAGTATGCTCCAATCTAACAAAAGTGAAACCTTAGCGGGCATGACTACTTTGGAATGACACATTGTAAAGGCCCTGTGATGATCACTTAGTCGCACACCAACGGAAGTGTGTGAGCAGACATTAAAAGTTGATTATCTCGTGTGGGTAAAGTTATACAACCTCTGTAGAGTGTCAAACTATTCGAATATCCGTGTCCACGGTCATGGACATGCTGAGTAAAGCATTTTGTGGATTAGACTTTGATTGTGTTTTCAAAATGTTTTGTAAAATAGTTTATGACATGGATGAGTGTCTATGAAAAAAATTATGGGTTGAAGCCCTGGGTTAGTGCCCATATTTAAGTTAGTGTTAGGTTGGTGGCTGAGAGATCATGTGAGAGGTCCTCCATTGTGAGTGATGAGTATTTGACAACTTGTTGAATAGGTTGAGAGTTGAGTCTCTCTGTTTGTACTGCTTCGTCTTTGAACAGATAATCGGAACTACCACTTGTGTATGTAGTGGAAGTTCGATAATCGAACTACCGCTTTGGAAAAGGAACTTCCGATTAATCGGGAAATGTGTTCGGTTGAAGTATCGAACTTCCGCACTGGGTCGCGGTTTGTCCGATAATACTGACGTGAGTATTCCTCTGAGACGAAAATCGGAATTGAAATTCTGGGAGTGCGGACGTTCCGATAATCGGAAGTTCCGCAATGGTAAGCGCGGAACTTCCGATAATCCCGACAAGCGCGGACGTTCGAAATCGGAACTTCCGCAAGGTAAAGTGAACTTCCGATTGTGTCCGAATCGCAGTAGAAGGAAAGTTTGTGATTTTGAGTTTGTATGAGTTTGAGTCTTGTACAAATGTTGATGCTATGATATTGTGCAATGCTATGTGATGTGTTTTTGTCGTGTTGACCGCAGGACATCGAGACGAAGTCGTGGCGAGACACGAGGTGATCGGACTAGGCGCAGCGCGCTGAGGTCGAACGGTCGGGATGTGTCAAGACGGCGTGAATCTTGAGGTGGTTGCGAGTCAAGGACAGCAAGGCGTCACGGAGGCTTCGGAAAGGTGCGCAAGGGGCGAAACGGTCTTTTCGCAAAGCAGGCACAAGTGGAGGCGGTTCCGTTCGGGTGTAGCGGGCTTAATGGGTTGGAGGCCCATTAGCCAAGGGCTATAAATAGAGGTGAACCCCTAGTGTTAGGGTTAGACTTTGAGAGAGAAAATTAGGGTTAGCTTTAGCAAAAGATTTTGTTTTACTTTTTGAGAGTTTGTTGAGTTGGAGAGGATGAACTGAAATCTTATGTAATCATTCCTCTGTGTTTTCCTCTGTAATCGTTTGATTTCTATCAATGAAACTCTAAGGTTTTGATTACTTGTTTATGCCTCCTCTCTTCTCTCTGTTCTTCTCTCTGTTTTTCTCTTGAATAGCTAGGGTTTTTGATGAAACTCTTGATTCGTCTTATGAGATGGTATGAAACTTGATAACTAGAGTCGTATTGCTATTGCTAATATATCCTCAAAGTTTCATGAGCTAAGAATATGAGAATCTTGTCTATTGTGGTTTTTGGTCTTTCTTGCCCCTTCTTCAAGAAATCCGATTTTGCTTTGATTAATGAATCTTTGTTTGCGATTCTTCTCCATGAGGTCAAGATGTTGTTTAGGATGCTGTCCTGTGAAACTTGACCTGAGAAGAGCATTCAAGATTTAGTATTTTGATTTTTGGAAAAACCCGCAAGCATTGTTTCTTGGTCGTGACAATCGGAACTTCCGATTGTCCAAGGCGAACTATCACATGAACTTCCGCACTCAACCCGAACTACGGAGTGCGGAACTCATCAGGGTAGAATCGAGCTTCCGATTTCTAATGTAACGCATCAAGCTTGTTTTTGTTCTCTGATTTTGCTTCACTCTTCTTGAGATTTCGAGGCGTTGTAGGTTTATTTAAATACAAGAAAGGGGAGTTCTTAATTTTAAGGCACCATTCACCCCCTCCCCTCTGCTGCCATTTCGGTCCTTCAATTGGTATCGAGTTTGCTAGCTCTTCCTTATAGATCTTAACCGGCCGGTTGAGCCATGGCAACGACAAGTATTCCACCAAGCCTCCAGCCTTTGATGGCACGGATTACCCTTCGGAAGAGCCGAATGGAAACATACATCCGTGCTCGGGTATGCCATCGGAGAAAGGTGAAGGTTAGATTTACTGCTTCTGCCGATGAAAACATCAATGTGGGAAATATGCCCGATGTTGAGGCCAATGCTAAGGCAAGGAACATTATCATTCGTGGTTTGAGCGAAGTGAGTTCGATCGCATTCCTCATTTGTCTTCGCATTTACATCCGGGTGACCTCGATGCATACCATGAGGGCACCACCCAGATTAAGACGGTTCGACAAGATCAGTAAAAGCGTGAATACAGTAAATTTGAGATGCTTGCTGGTGAATCTCTTGACGAGTGCTTTTCGCGGTTTCATAAGATTTTGAGCAACCTCCGAGCGGTCGGTCTTACATACCCCGACTCGGATAACGCTCGACAGATGCTTTCTGCACTCGATCTTCGTGTTTGGGAGATGAAAGTGACTACCATCAAGGATAGCACGGACCTCTCGACCCTGACTCTTGATGCGCTTTACTCGCGCCTCAAGACTCACGAGATTGACATTGTCTCTCGAAGGTCGAAGTCACAGTCGATGGCTTTAGTCACTAATCCCACCTCTGGATCTTCTTCTGAGTCGATACACGGGTTCTCCCTAGCTGCTCTCTGTGACTTAACTGATGATCAGTTAGAGCAGCTTGAGGATGAACAGCTAGCCCTCCTAGCTCGGAAGTTTTCCCATGCTTACAAGAGGAGGAGGGATGGAAAAAGAGGAGGTCATGTGATTTGCTTCGAGTGTGGTGGCCCCAACCACATCCGAGCAAACTGCCCCAAGCTGGGGAAGGGCAAAGGTGACTACGGCGGTTCGGGCAAGAACGACTACATCGACAAGAACCGCAACACGAAGCCCTCAGCACCTGACCAAGGCAAGAAGAAGTTCCGCAACTTTGGGAAGGTAAAGAAGCTGTTCCATCGCGTCCTCACCGCCTCGATTTAACCAACACCGGCGAGGTGGAGGGGTGGAGGACGATGATGGAAAGGATGATCAAGATCCCAAGGACGACAACTTCTCCGACATGTGCTTCATGGCCCTCGGGCGATCTCGAGCGACAATGACTCAGACTCGACTGATGAGGTTAGTCCCACTTACGACCAGCTTAATGATGCTTTTCTTAAGCTAGGTAGATTTCATGCTAAGTCTAGGGCTAAGTGTACTGAGTTGGAGAAGGAAGTAGCTAGATTATCACGGGAGCTTACTTTACTTACATCTGCTCCCTCTGTGATGATTGTGACACATGTCAGGCTTTGCTTGATGACATGGAAAACTAAGGACCTTGCATGATAGTGTGTCCTCTGAACTAGACATGATTAAAGCAGAGAACATTAGCCTTCTTGCTGAATTAGAGATGAGTAGGGTAGCAACTCCTTCATCTACTACTGTTGAGGCTACTGCTTGCACCTCATGTGAGGTTAAGGACAACTCGTTTAGAGGTCTTTATACCATGTTGCTCGATCTGCCTGAGACTTGTGAAAATTGTAATAATCTCATGATGAACCTAAAACCGGCCGATCACAAAATTGTTGAATTCCAAGTCGCGCTACTAGAGCCCATTGTTTCTTGTTTAAATCGCCCTAAGTTAATCTGCGAACTAGAATCAGATCCAAGCAGTTTCAAGAAATGATTGATCACAATAACAAACTGGCTCAATATGCTTCTAAGGACCTTGTTAGCTCACCATGCAATCAATGTAATAAACTAAAATATGATTTGGTTGCTTTGGATGAAAAATGTGTGAAACTAACTAAGGACCTTCTAGAAACACAATCATCCGCTTGTTGTGTGTGTTTGGGAAGAAGTCTAAGGGTTTGGTAGAGACGCCTAGCAACGTGAACCAAACTGCTAGCAAGAGGACTGTCCCCCAAAGTCGGTTGTGCATGCACAAGCCAATCTCTTCTCTCGTTGTTGGTTCTTCTTCGCTCCCTTACCTTCTCATTGTTCCTTCTTCCCCGCGCTCTTCTTGCACCTCTCTTTTTGGAGTGTCGTGATCTTATGAACACTCTCGAGAGGTTTGTAGGAGGCAAGAAGAAGCTCAATCTCATTCTAGACCAATCTAAGATTTGCGATTTAATCGTGGTCTAGGATATGATTTTCATGAGGATATGAGGAAGCATCCACCGCCGTGCTCGTAACCATAGCACCGTGTGTGATCAAAACTAAGCCGTGGATCGAGAAAGTAAATTTCAAATCGCCGGTTTTGTTCAAAGGATCTCGACAAAGAAGGTGATTCCACTCGCAGCTTCGCCCCTCGTAAGGCGAATATCATTGCACCTTCGTCGGAAGGATGGACATTTGGTTGATCATTGCTTCAGCGCGCCAAGATCGCGTAGAGATCGTGGTTGAGTCTGTTGGGTACATTCGTGGTCGCCCTGCACCATGAGTGCACCTAAGACCAACACGAGGTCTAGGTTTGATACAACCGATGATTTAGGCAAGATCGAGGACTTAGTTTTTCCGAGTTTTCGATTTTCGCCCTCATGCTCCCTTTGTTCGTGACTTCGTCGCTTGAGGGTAGATCTCGGCTTCCCTTTCGAGATGGCTACTCGCGGCGTGATCAAGATGTTGCCGTAATTCACCGCTTCTTCCATAGCGATCGGATTCAAGAATACGACCAGTCCGCACACATACCTTCCGACTTGTTGAGTGACAGAGAGCGAGGGTAGATAGAGGTCACCTTGCTTGACTACTTCATCTGCTCGACGTGTTACTCAAGATTGGGTGCCAAAATCATCGCTGATTCACCCAAGATCGAGACTTTACTGCTTGACTCAGTTCACGCCGGGAAGGGAAAGGTCCGGATTGTAGACTCGGTGTTCTCGCCATATGACCAAAGACTCGTTGGTTTTCTTCCTAGCCCATGCTCGAGGTGATGAGACGATCACCTTGGAGATGCTTCATTTGGCGCGCCATCGCTAAAGGTACTGTGAGCATTAATGATTCTTTTATTTTGAAAGATGTTGCCTTAGTAAGTAAGCTGCAGATAATCGCTTTCGATCTCTCGACTACCGATGACGATTACGAGGTGAGCTTTAAGAAAACAATTGCAAAATTCTTGATTCTTCTGTAGCCTAGTTTATGGATTTCTCGATATGGGAGGATCTTTCGTGCTGATTTTTCTGAGTCTTTTGGTGATCCTCTCCGGTGTTTAATTGCTTCTGAATCCCGTGATTTGACCTTCTGGCATAGGAGACTAGGTCATATAGGCTTTGATCATTTAACACGAGTTAGCGGCCACGATCTCATTCGTGGTTTGCCAAAACTCAAGATGGTCAAGGATCTAGTTTGCTCTCCCTGCCAAGCACGGCAAGATGGTTGCCGCTTCTCACTCTCGATACAAAGGATAATGATTGATGCACTGCGGAACAACCGCTCTATGTGGATACGATTGGTCCGGCTCGAGTGCAATCCAGGGAGGAAGTGGTATATTCTTGTTGTGGTCGATGACTTCTCGAGGTACTCTTGGGTGTTTTTCTTAGCCTCAAGGATGAAACGCTTACTCTTTTTGTGGTTTTTAGTAGGCTTCTGTTGAGCTCCCTGTGCATTACGAGCAATTCGCGATAATAATGGCACCGAGTTCAAGAATTCCTACTTTGAGAGTTTCTGTGGTGAGACAGTGTAGAGCACCGCCTCGTCTCCATACGCCCCAATGAGAATGGCGTTGTGGAGAGGAAGAACTGCACCTTGGTCGAGATGGCGTGACGATGCTTGATGAGTACTCTACACCTAGGAAGTTTTGGTGAGGCCATTGCTACTACTTGTCATGTTTCTAACAGAGTCTTTCTTCGGGCACTCTTGCATCGCACTTCTTATGAGTTGAGATATGGGCGAAAACCCAGGCCTCGCATTTTCGTGTGTTTGGTTGCAAGTGTTTTATTCTGAAGTCTGGGAACCTAGACAAGTTCGAGTCACGATCTTGTGATGGGATCTTTCTGGGTTACTCGACTTCTTCTCGTGCCTATAGAGTCCTGAATCATGAGTCTAGCAAAATGGTAGAAACTCGTGAGGTGACTTCGATGAGGCCACCCAGGACTAGGCACGATATCTCGTGTTCTCTAGAGCGCCCGAGTCCATCTTTGTGGACGATAAGGAAGACGGAGATGAGGGTTGTCTACCCGATCCAATTCTTCCTCCTCCTCTTGAGGTGCCTTCTTCCACGGCACCTCGAGGAGATCAGCCCTTACCTTTTGCTTCTTCTGAAGCTAGTGGCTCTGTTCCTATCTCATCCGCTAATGAGGTAGAGGCCACTTCTTCATCTCATCCCGACCTCCTAGACATATCCAAAAGATCATCCCTCGAGAGCGGATCATTGGAGACCTCTTTGAGCGTGTCACACGTTCCAAAGCTGGTTTGTCTCTCTTCTGTCTCCATTCTACTTTCGTCGCCTCATTTGAGCCCAAAGACGTTTGTCATGCTCTATCTGACGAGTCTTGGATAAACGCCATGCATGAGGAATTGGAAAACTTTGAAAGAAACAAGGTCGGTCCTTGTTGAGCCCCTCAAGGTCACAATATCATTGGGACCAAATGGGTGTTCAAGAACAAGCAAAGTGAAGATGGGTTAGTCATTCAAACAAGGCTAGCTGGTAGCTCTGTGGTACTCCCAAGTTGAGGGTCTAGATTTCAAGAGACCTTTGCCCTGTAGCTAGACTTGAAGCCATTAGAATCTCGCTTGCCTTTGCAGCTTCTAAGGGTTTCAAGCTATACCAGATGGATGTCAAGAGTGCCTTCCTTAATGGCCTTATTGAGGAAGAAGTCTATGTCAGACAGCCTGCAGGTTTCGAGAACCCCAAATACCCTAACCATGTCTACAGGCTTTCCAAAGCTTTGTATGGACTCAAGTAGGCTCCCAGAGCTTGGTATGAAAGACTTAAGTCCTATCTGCTGAGTCATGGTTTTGAAATGGGTAAAATAGACAAAACCTTGTTCATCCGCCGCCTTGGCACCGATCTTTTGCTCGCCCGATCTATGTGGACGACATCATCTTTGGCGGCTCCTCACATACTCTCGTGTCTCAGTTTTCTGATGTTATGAGCTCGGAATTTGAGATGAGCATGATGGGCGAGTTGAGTTTCTTCCTTGGCTTCCAAATCAAACAGCCTCGGGAATGTACTTTTCTTCATCAAGGCAAGTACACTCGAGACCTCCTGAAGCGCTTCGACGTGAATGATGGAAAGCCAGTATCAACTCCGATGGCATCTACAGCTGCTCTTGATCCAGATGAAGACGGCGAACCGCTTGACCAAAAGGAGTTCAGAGCATGATTGGCTCTCTCTTGTACCTCACACCTCGAGACCGACATACACTTCTCAGGTGTCTTTGTGCTCGGTTTGAGCTTCTCCTCGCGTATCTCATCGTCGAGCGGTGAAGCGCATCTTCGGCACCTTCGAGCTAACATTGACTATGGTATCCGTACTCTTCCTCTTCTTGTCTATCTCTTAGAGCCTTCTCCGTCAGACTTTGTCGTGTAGGATAGATAGGAAGAGCACATCCGCACTTGCCAATTCATTGGCACTCTCTTGTCTCCCGGTCACAAGGAAGCAATCCGTGTTGCGCATCCACCGCAGAGGCCGAGCACTTTGCGCACCGATTGTTTGTAGCCAAGTGCTTTGGATGGTGTCGACCTCGCAGGACTTTGGGTTAGCAATCGACGTGTTCCACTCTTTTGTGATAACACGCCCGCAATTTGCATTGCCAAGAACCCGTGCAACATTCTCGACCAAGCATATTGATATCGATATCACTTTCTTCGAGACCATGTAGAGAAGGGTGACATTGTGCTCCAGCCAGGAGAGTGAGCATCGCTATCGATATCTTCACCAAGCCTCTAGACGACTCTCGGTTTTGGCTCATGAGGAGAGCTTAGTGGTTTGTCCTTACGGACTGTTGTGAGGGGGAGCTTATGTTTTACTACTGTATTATATTTTAATTATGCTTACTCCTTTCTGGTTGCATTTCATTTAAGTGCTTTGGGTCTAAGTCCTTCCTGCATAGGTTAGAGTGGTTCTCTTGCCAAGTTGCTTTGACTGCTAATTCTTATCTTGTGCTTCTAGGATGCTGCTTATTAGCTGTCTCTTCTCTCTCTAAGTAGAGCTTACTCACTTCTTATAGGTTCTAGCAAGGGTCGGGCCACCCTTGGGTAGACAGGGACAGTGTTTGCTCCTTAGTGTGTGAGTTGATCAGCTGATAGTCCTAGAATCATATGGGGTAGATAAGAACCTGTCTGAGCGATAGTATTCTCTATATCTTTTATATGCTCTAAGGACTGCCTCTTCTGTTTCTCTTATCAGTTTCTCATTTTTGTTCCTTTGGTTCAGGGGGAGCTTTTCTTGGTTATTCTAGTTCTTAAATTTGTCATAACTCAACCTGAGTTAAAAGAGTGCATCCCACTCTGAAGGGGATCTGGTTTTTCCTGCATTTCATCTTGCATTGTAATATAATCATATGGAGCCTTGTTTATTATCCCTTATGATCTGATTTCACTGTTTTACATCTTGCCATAATTTATGCTAAACTGCTAGATCTATCATGACTTTTTATGTGTAGTTTAGTCTTTGCCATGCTAAGGTGATTTAAAAATGCTAAACTTGAATTAAAATCTTGTCATAATAGCTCTTGAGACTAGTCTGGTTGAAGCTATCCTTTTATGATTCTCGCCATGTCAAGTAGGCTGAGTTGAGTCTTGAATCTCTTTTGAACTTTTGAGTAAGCTATGTCAGTTTGTTAAGAAACATGACTTATCTTTAATCGTTGGTCTAAAAACTTCAAAAGCAAAATGATCTCTTTTGTGCGAAAAACTGATCTCACCAAATCTTTCTCATGAGACGGCTTGCCATTGCACTAGGCATGAACTCGGAGGAGCCTTGGATGACCTAAGATCACCTCCTTAAGTCATTGCTTGGAGTGGTCGCATAAGGCTTGGGATCTAGCACATGGTTAAGATTTGAAAAATTGGTAGAAGCTTAGGAGGCAGTTGTGGATGGCACCTAGTCCAGAGCTTGCTTTACTGAGATAAAACCATAAAGAGCTTTCAGAAAAAGAAAAATGTGCTAAAATGCTTATCATTAAAAAGACTAAGTTCTGGATAAAATGAGTCCTTCTTCAACTGGTAGCTCTCTAAATTGTTCAATATGAGTCTTCTTGGTTCAACTTAGATTGTTTGACATGGCTTGTATCATCCTTGGATACCTTTAGCTAGATTTCAATCTTGGTTTATTTGTCTTGCTAAAGAATTGGATCATTAATCAGATTATGGATTGTCTGTCTTAGCTATTCTCTACATCAATTGTCATGATCTTGATAGCATTCTTCTGTGTTATGGCTTGGTGTAATACTCTAATAGTCATTTTGGATAATCTACATGGCTCCTAATGCTTAAAATGAATATCATATAGTCATTTCCTCTCTTTAATACATCTTGATGATTTTATTGCCAAAGGGGGAGATTTTTGGAGAGAAAAAGTCTTCTGGAGAAAAGCCTTGAGTTTTGCGAAAATTGCTCTTTCATCTCGTCTCAAGTCTTTCTCTTGTGTCAACATGGTCTTGAGTTTCTCTACTACTTGTTTAGACCTTGGTTGACTTTAAACTCAAACTCATCTTATGCTTTTTCGGTGATTGTCAATATACTCATCAAGGGGGAGATTGAGAGACCATGTGAGAGATCCTCCATTGTGAGTGATGAGTATTTGACAACTTGTTGAATAGGTTGAGAGTTGAGTCTCTCTGTTTGTACTGTTTCTGTGCTGAAATAGGATAATCGGAACTACCGCTGTGTATGTAGCGGAAGTTCCGATAATCGGAACTACCGGCTTTGGAAAAAGGAACTTCCGATTAATCTGGGAAATGTGTTCGGTTGAAGTAATCGGAACTTCCGCACCTGGGGTCGCGGTTTGTCCGATAATACTGACGTGAGTATTCCTCACGAGACGAAAATCGAATTGAAATTCAGGAGTGCGGACGTTAGATAATCGGAAGTTCCGCAATGGTAAGCGCGGAACTTCCGATAATCCTGACAAGTGCGGACGTTCCGGAAATCGGAACATCCGCAAGGTAAAGTGCGGAACTTTCGATTGTGTCCAGAACTGTGCAGAGAAGGAAAGTTTGTGATTTTGAGTTTGTATGAGTTTGAGTCTTGTACAAATGTTGATGCTATGATATTGTGCAATGTTATGTGATGTGTTTTTGTCTGTGTTGACTACAGGACATCGAGACGAAGTCGTGGCGAGACACGAGGTGATCGGACTAGGCGCAGGCGGCGTTGAGGTCAGAACGGTCGGGATGTGTCGAAGACGGCGTGAATCTTGAGGTGGTTGCGAGTCAAGGACAAGCAAAGGCGTCTGGAGGCTTCGGGAAGGTGCGCAAGGGGCGAAACGGTCTTTTCGCAGCGAGCACAAGTGGAGGCGGTTCCGTTCGGGTGTAGCGGGCTTAATGGGTTGGAGGCCCATTAGCCAAGGGCTATAAATAGAGGTGAACCCCTGGTGTTAGGGTTAGACTTTGAGAGAGAAAATTAGGGTTAGCTTTAGCAAAATAGTTTGTTTTACTTTTTGAGAGCTTGTTGAGTTGGAGAGGATGAACTGAAATCTTATGTAATCATTCCTCTGTGTTTCCCTCTGTAATCGTTTGATTTCTATCAATGAAACTCTGAGGTTTTGATTACTTGTTTATGCCTCCTCTCTTCTCTCTGTTCTTCTCTCTGTTCTTCTCTTGAATAGCTAGGGTTTTTTATGAAACTCTTGATTCGTCTTTTGAGATGGCATGAAACTTGATAACTAGAGTCGTATTGCTATTGCTAATATATCCTCAAAGTTTCATGAGCTAAGAATCTGAGAATCTTGTCTATTGTGGTTTTTGGTCTTTCTTGCCCCTTCTTCAAGAAATCCGATTTTGCTTTGATTAATGAATCTTTGTTTGCGATTCTTCTCCATGAGGTCAAGATATTGTTTAGGATGATGTCCTGTGAAACTTGACACGAGAAGAGCATTCAAGATTTAGTATTTTGATTTTTGGGAAAACCCGAGCGCATCGTTCTTGTCGTGACAATCGAACTTCCGATTGTCCAAGTGAACTCATCGCTAGCGGAACTTCCGCGATGAACCGGAACTACGGAGCGGAACTATCACGTAGAATCGGAGCTTCGATTTCTAATGAATGCATCAAGCTTGTTTTGTTCTCTGATTTTGCTTCACTCTTCTTGAGATTTCCAGAGGGCGTTGTAGATTTATTTAAATACAGTAAAGGAGAGTTCTTAATTTTTAAGGCACCATTCACCCCCCCCCCTCTGTTGCCATTTCGGTCCTTCAGTGGCTAAACTACCTTTATTAATTCAGTTAAAACTCAATCTAGATATTGTAAAATTTGAGATTTTGAACTTAGCTATTGTATTTAAAATATCAAATGCTACTTTTGCACAAATAACCCTATAAGCCTTCCTTTGATAATATCCATGCATGCATTAACTCTGTTATGAGTGTAACTTGCAAAGCACAGTTGTTTGTGCTCACCCTTGCTTAATGCAAATAATATTCAGAGGAGAAAGACATTGCTACCAGTGTGGATCTCGCTGACTAGACAGCTACCCCAGTCGATTGCATGTGACAGATCAGCTGGACTCTAGTACGCCTTCTTTGTCTTTCGCTGTGTTTCTTTATTTTTGGCTTGTAGGCCTTTCTTGTAATCAGCTCTTATATTTATTAATAAAGTTATGTGAATTATGGATGTTACCAAATTTGTTTACTGTGTGGACTAGTTACCGATCATGCGACTAGTTCAGAAACACACAGAGGATTTGTGGGTGTTACTCTCGGGTCCGACATGCAACGTCTCTGGATTTGTCCATGCAGTGGCGTGGCGGCACGGTTACGCCACACCATTTACCATGGTGTGGCAACTGGTCCTGTCATGCCAAGCATGGAAGCGTGGCAGCGTGGCAGGACTTAGTCCTAGAATTAGGCGTCGGGCTTACAATGCCTCTAGATCTGTTCATGCGGCATGGTGGCATGGTTATGCCATGCCGATTACCATGGCATGACGGTGGTCTGCCACGCTAAGAGTGATGGTGTGGCGTGACTTAGCCCCAAAATCGAGGACACGGCTTGCAACACCTCTACATTTGTCTATGCACGGCATGGCGGCACGACACGCCATGCCGATTACCATGGTGTGGTAACCTGGTCTGTCACATCAAGAGTGGCGGCGTGGCGAATTAGCCCTAATCGGGGCACGGCTTGCAACACCCCTGCATTTGTCCTTGCATCGGCATGGCAGTTGGTCCTGTCACGCCAAGAGTGGTGGCATGGCAGCTGATCCTGTCACGCTAAGAGTGGCGGTGTGGCAGGACTTAGCCCCAGAATCAGGGGCCGGGATTGCAATGCCTCTGGATTTGTCCATGCACGAGCATGGTGCGTGCAGTTACATCATGCCGCTACTATGGCGTGGTAGCTAGTCCTATCACTCTAAGAGTGACGGTGTGGTAGGACCTAGTTCCAGAATCTAGGGCTGGGCTTGCAACACCTCTGGATTTGTTCATGCACTAGCGTGGCGGTATGGTTACATCACGCTAGTTACCATGGCGTGGTAGCTGGTCCTGTCACGCCAAGAGTGGCTGTGACTTGGCGTGGTAGGACTTAGCCCCACATTTGCTGACCAAATTTGCAGACTGAAGTGACAACACCTGCGATGCTAGCTTCTCAAATTGAAATGATAACACTCTGTCACGCCACCAATTTAGACCAAAAAGACTATACCCTGCGATGCCACACACTACCACCTTTGCAGATCGAAAAGACGACACATTGCAACGCTACCTTTTCAGATCTAAATGACCACACTCTGCCACACCACCTTCTCAGACTGAAAATACCGCACCCTATCAAGCCACACACTACCACCTTTGCAAACCAAAAAGACAACACACTTCAACGCTAGCTTGTCAGACATAAATGATCATACTCTGCCACACCACCTTTTCAGACCAAAGTGACAACACACTGCGATGCTACCTTATCAAATAGAAATGATCACACTCTGTCACATCACCTTTTCAGACCGATGTCTAGTCGTTCTCCCTCCACCCTCATCATTACACTGTATCCGCTTATAAAAAGAAGGAGAAGAGAGCTAGAGGAGAACACTACACCACCACACCCAACATCCAAAGCTTGGTTCACACAACAGAGAGGAATGAGATATCGGACTCGTGGGCAAACTTCTACGCAAAGATGTTATGGAAGCGAAAGTGGCTTAGCGAGAAGGCTAAACCCTACCCGAATTGTTCTATGAAGGATGCGCCGGTACCACTAGAGTTCCCATACCCACAATGTGTGTGCAAAAAATCGGCTAAGATCATCTAGTTCACACACCCAGTGACCGCCGGCAAGGCGTACTACATGTGCGGGAACATCCTCGTAATCCAATCTTGCACATACATATATTTTTCACATCTTACATTCTATTTCACAAATCTCTAACTATATCTACGCATAATGGCAGCCGGAGATGAGATGCAACTCCGTCCAATGGATCGACGGCCTAGACATGTACGATAGGGCGTTCATCAAACATAATTTTTAAACCCATTTTTTTCCCAAAAATTTTCAAAACCCCCTAAAAAAAGGGTGGAATAAATGGGGTTTCTTTAAAAGGAAAACTAAAAAATTAATTCTGGTAAAATAGGAATTTGAAAACTCCTCAACAATTTCAATAAAAAAGAAAAACAATTAAGGTAATCGTTCAAATTCAACAAAATTTCAAATTTCTTTTGGTTTGTGGGGGCAAACCATCCTGGCCCACAAAACAATTCAAAAAAGAAAAAATTTTAAATTTTTACCCGGATCAATAAATTTGAAAAAAAATGAATTGAAAATTTAAAACCATTAAACCCATTAAAAAAAATTAAATTAAAAAATGGATATTTAAACACCCAAAATTTAAAACCCAAATTCCATTCAAATTTAAAAAAACCCCCAAAATTGGAATTGGGCCCCAAAAAACAAAAAACTCAAACTTTCCCGCCTGGGGGCTTTAATTTTTAAAATTTAAACCCAAAAAAATTTAATTAATTTAATCTGGCAAAACTAAAAAATTTCCCCCAAAAAAATAAAATAACCAATTTTAAAAAAAAAAACTGGGTAAAAACAAAAACGGGAAAAAACCCAAAATTTTAAAACAACCCAATGGAAAAAAGGAAAATCCCAAAACTAAAAACCCTTTATTTCCCAAAATTAAAACACAAAAGAATACCCGGGAAAACCTTTTAAGAAAAAATTTCAAAAAATTTTTCCCTTCTTTTAAGGGGGAATTTAATTCAAAATTAAATTTTAAATTTTAAGGGAAACTAAACTATTTTTAAATTTAAATTTTTTCATTTGGGTTTATTTAAGGCAAAAATTTTAAGGAAAAAAAAATTTAACCTTTTTAAACCAAAATTTATTGCGGAAAAACATTTTAAAATTAAAAAAAATTTTAAATTATTTTTTAAAAAAAAATTTTTTTAAAATTTTTTTTAAAGATTTAAATTTTTAAACATTCTTTAATTTAACATTTTTTAAACTTTAAAGAAAAAAAAAAAATGAGTTCCTATTCAGTTGAATCTGGCGATGTACCTCGCTCCGATTCATCGCATGAGTCCAACTTCCTCGTCACCAATCAGCGAGCGACGACGAAATGAACAATCACCTGTCGACTGGCGACAGATTGCTATCGCCATTTGAACTGGCGTTAGGAAGCCAACTACAAAAACCCCCAAAAATTAGTCCAAACTCATTTTAATTCCAGAAAAAAACAGAAAGAGAGGAGAGTGAGAGAAGAAAGGTAGCATCGGATCGGATCGGCCATCTTGCAGGTACATTTTTTTTCAAACTTTGTACATTATGTCAAAACATTTGTTGGTTAGCAAACAAAAATAGTGACATAGAATTTAGTAGATTAGAAAAATATAGTCCAATTATGTAGTACATCTTTTGAGTTGTGTAGGAGGTAGGTAGAGGGTAAAGTAAATAATACTTGTTTTATTTAGCTCCCCATTTGTGTGCGGTAATTATATTGTTAACACCGGAAATTATTTTTTATGTAGGAAAGTAGCATGACACGCTTTAAAATTGAAAGGAAAATCCGTAGCAGCTAATTAGAGTAGGTAGAGCCTAAGCGAATTAATTGTAGCTTTATTTAGCTCCCTATTTGTGTGCGGTAATTATATTGTTAATGTCGGGAATTAATTTATAATCAGAAAAATAACATGACACGTTTTAAATTTACAAAGAAAATCCAGAGAAGCTAATTAGGGTAGGTAGAGCCTAATAAAAAAATTACAGCTTTATTTAGCTCTGTAGGTTAGGTAGAGTGTAATCGCAGCTTTATAACTTGTCGCATAAATTTGGTTTCTCTTTGTGGTTAGTAATTAGTTTGCTAATGTTGCTTCGTATTAGCTTTTTACATATTTCGTAGTCTTTACAATGTATGCACTGAATTTTCAAGTATAGCGGACCCAGACCAGGCTGCCGAGTGGCCGTACGAGTTGCTTAACCCAGTGATTGACCTACATCATTGTAGCCGCCTTAGTACCATCCTCCCCCAGGAGGTCAAGGTGCCGATTGAGCAAATCCCACCCTCAGATTTGGCTAAATGGGCCGGGCCTACAATGCCAGCGTGAGGCACAACACTGTAGGCCCGGCCCAGGCACGACACAGCCCGTACTGTTCATGGGCCGTGCTAGCCCGACAAGAAAGCCCGGGCCGTGCCTGGGCCGCCACCTCAGCACAGTGGGTCGGCTCGGTACGGCACGAATAGTGCCGGGCCGTGCCAAGCAAGGCATGACCCGATTGGGGAGCTGCCGCGGCGAGAGCGAGGCACCGACACCGAGGGAGGCTGGCGAGATAGCGACGCCAAGGGAGGGAGTCAACAGCTAAGGAGGAGTTGAGGAGGGAGGAGGTCGGACCGCTGGAACGGAGGGAGGAGGAGGGACGGGCATCGTCGGAGCAGAGGAAGAAGGCGCGGACAAGGCGGCGCGGAGGGGAGGAGGAGCCGAGGAGCAGAGGAGGTGCGGAGGAGAGGAGGTGGCATGGCACACGGAGCTGCGCAGACTGAGGAGAGGAGGTGGCAGCGCGGTGCACAGAGCTGCGTAGACCGAGGAGGCGTGGAGGCACTGGTACAGCGCACGGAGCTGCATGGACCGAGGAGAGGAGGCTTCGAGGCGGCGAGAAGGCGGCGGAGCGACGAGCCCGAGCCGTGCGGCATTGCCGCACGCACGCGGGGGAGAAGAAGAAGGACGAGGCGCGGGTAGGCTGGGAAGGGGATGGGAGGGGCAGCCAGGCCGTGCCAAGGCACGACACGACCCAAAAAATTCGGCCGTTGGGGATTTTAGCCGTTTTTGACCGTTGGGGTCTTTAAAAATAGCAAAAAAAATATATAAAATCCAAATTTTTTTCTACAAATAGCCACCATACCTCATTCAGCACTCCTTCATTCTCCATTCTCTCTTTGAAATTGTGTTGTGCAAATTCAAATTCGTGTTGAGCAAATTTGGCAAAATTCAAAAAAAATTATGCCAATTTTTTTGAAAAATTCAATTTTCGACAGGAGTCAGCGAAAGAGGTACAATACTATTTTTGTAATACTTTTATTATCAATTCTTGTTATGCTAAGATGACAGTAGTAATAATTTTAGTTTCAATTTTGCGGTTCTCATTATGGGCAGTCCTTATGACAACTTTGCTCTTGGTGATTACGGACTTTCACTGGAGGAAATTACGTCCATGGAGACGACTGCGGCTGCCTCAAACCATCCAGAGGTTTCACCGGAGGAGCAAGGTGGAGTTCCATCATCAGGCTACATGGCAGCATTAGGCTCCACGGCAACTAGAGCAAAGAGGTCGAGACCGTTTACATCGGAAGTGTAGTAGAATTTCGACAGGACAACCAAGCAAGACGTAGCGGGAAATGAGGTACTATATGCTATTTGTAGAATTTGTCATCATGAATTGTCTGCAAAGTCTACAGGTGGAACGAGACATTTGCTTAGACATGCTACAAGATGTCGAACCAAGCAAGGATTGGTGATGAGGCAGACGCAGCTGCAATACAACCCCGATGGTACGATATCTAGCTAGGAGTATGATCCTCAGGTAGCCCGCCAATCTTTCTGTCATTTAATTGTTTATGAGGATTTACCGTTAGGCTTTGCCGACTCTGCTTCTTTCCAAAATTACATTAGGACTGCACATAATCCTAGATTTTCATCCATTTCTAGACAGTATACAACTAGGGATCTAGTGAAATACTATAATGAATGTTGTAATAAAATAAAATAACTATTTAGTACGTGTACATTTTCGGTGGCCCTGACCTCGGACATATGGAGTGGTCGGGCTAGAGAGGATTACCTTAGTGTAGTTGTGCATTATGTTAATGACGACTGGGTAATGCAGAAAAGGATTATAGCTTTGAAATTAATTGATATAACACACATGGGGGAGAATATTGTGAACTGTATTATCAAAGTCGTGGAAGACTTTGGTCTTACAAATAAAATATTCGCAATTACTTTAGACAACGTCGCTTCAAATTCTAGGGCCATGGACATTCTTACTCTAGTGTTGAGTACATATTCCGATTCCTTCTTGCTACATCAACGATGCGCTTGTCATATTATCAACCTTATAGTCAAATTTGGTTTGAAGAGGTTGAATCTATATATTAAAGCTTTTCGCGATGCGATTTTTTTCTTGAATAATTCTAACGTAAGAATTGCACAATATAAGAACTTCTGCAGGGCGATGGGTGTACGTCCAAGAAAGTTCGGTTTGGACATGGAGATAAGGTGGAACTCTACTTACCTCATGCTTAAGAATTTTTTACCATACAAGAGCACTTTTTTTGTTTTTCTTCAAACGCACTATCATAGCACCGACAGTACTATACTATTAACTTAGCAACATTGGTTCATTACTGAGAAGATACTGTTGTTTTTAGAAATTTTTTATGAGGCAACTGTTGCTTTGTCCGCTGTCTACTATCCAGCATCTCCTATCATTGTGCATACTATTTTACGGATTGCTACTCAATTAAAAATATATGAAAATAACTTAGTTTTACACGATGCTATTGTTTCCATGAAATCTAAATACCTTAATATTGGTGAGAAATCCCTTACCTATATGCATTTGCATTTCTTTTAGATCCTAGGGCTAAATTGATGCATTTGGTACTGTACTTGATCTTCTTAGTGATGCTGCTGGGCTAGACTACACTAACTATTTTGCGTAAGTTCGCTCTTGGTTATACGAGGTTTACCAAAGGTATGAAAATAAGTTCCGGGGAGTCCGCTTGTAACGACCTCCGATAGCCCCACCTCAAGTGGAAAGACAAATATGTGGGGTGCGATCTTCGGTGCCTCTTCCTCCAGGTCCAGGTCTAGGTCTTCTTCTTCTTCTTTCTACACAAACGCCTGCCTACCAAGACCCACAAGGAGCGGAGAACTATCCATCTATCGACAAAGAATACAAAGGATTTCAACTCGGAAGGGTTCGACATCTTGCAATGGTGGCAAGCCCATAAGTTAACATATCACGTGCTATCCATACTTACGTGATGTGTTAACCGTTCTGTCTCTACGGTTTTCTCACGATCTTGCTTTTGTCTTTCTAGAAGAATATTGGAGGAGAGAAGAACAAGTCTTACAAGTGAGATAGTGTAGATCCTTCTAACTGTGAAGGACTGGAAACAAGCTGATTCACGAACACAACACTCTGTGGAAATCCAGAGTTGTCAGGGGTGTTCAAAAATCTGTACTTAGACAATGACACTGACACATAGAACAACAATGTATCATGTATGTACAATTGTAGAGCTATATGCTGTACTTTTTTTTTCCTTTGCCAAGGTTTTCTCATTTTGAGTTTTTACTTGGCGAAGGTTTTAACGAGATAGCCAGTTGGACATTAATAAAGCTCTTTATTACGTTTTCAATATGATTGTCTCATTTTTTTCAATTTTCATGTCTACTTCTGAATTATACACATTTTTTTCTAATTTTTCTGGTTTTTTGGACTTTTTGTAGTTTTTTTTCATTCTCATGGGCCAAACGGGCTTGGGCGACTGCACGCAAGACGAATGCCCGACGGGCCGTGCCTGGGTCTCCACCCCAGCCCGTGGGCCAGCCCGACACGATGCGAATAGTAGCCAGCCGAATGGTCAGGTTTAGCCTGGCCGAGGTGGCCGCCTGCTTGGCCGGGTCTGCCCACCCTTCCTCCCTCACCATGCGTAGATATGACTGCCATGACTTTGTTCCCTTCAGCTGCACTAACTCTAAATATGTGGATTGTGTTGCTCAAGGGGCAAGGCAACAATCTCAGATCAAACACATCACGGTCCACTTGGAATGTGTGAAACTACCACCACATCACAGGCGCCCATGTATGCCCCTCTCGCTCTTGGCAGGGAACGCATCGCAGATTGAAATAATATAGGTCAATCCTCTCGGGATCCTCTAGAATAGTCCCCGGACCGTATTAAATTTTGAAATTAGTGACATCTGACATAATTGACGTACTATAACATGAAGAATATTTTCACGATTAACCACATATCTAAAACAAGACTACCCAACGAAAAGAATTGTGTACAACATACTGCACTACGCAGCCGTACATCCAAAACTATGTAATCCATTTGGTTCAAAAAATTACCTCACAGATGGGCAACCGGATGGGCAGCGCTTCACTAGATTCTCTCATGCCCTCTACTCCTCTCCCTTCCTTCCTCCTGTTTTTTTCTGAACACAAATGAATCCTGTGCCAAATTTTAGGGTTTCATCGAGTTTTTATAGGGGAGGAGTTCTTACCGCTTGATTCAATGGCGCATGAGAAAGCCTGATGGCGACAAAAGAGGGCAGATTCTGCCGATTGAGCTGGCGATAGGAGCACGTCGCGATTCAATCGATGACAGAACTCATTTTGTTATTTTTTAGGCCAACTTTTTTTTTGTAATTTTCTTTAAAAAATATTATGCCGCTACCTGCTAAGCACAGTTCCTCCATAGGGCGTCACACGCATTTTAATATAAGGTATTTTATTAATATGCAGCAAGAAGCAAGCAACACATAAATAAAATACTTCAGGTATTAGAACATAACTTGCTATTATAAATACGGGAAAAAGCATGGCAGGACTCATCATAAGAATTTTAATACTTTGCTCTCCTAGAGATTACAACAGGACGATAGTTCCTTAGAACATCACCTTGAGCTTTCGCAACTTGCATGATGCCAATCAATTCGACATACTTCTTGTAGCCATCTTGACGATAGTTGCGTACGGATTGCACCGCATTCGGGTGAAAAGTAGAGAAAGTCTTCTCAATCTTCTGCTTTTCTGTGATTACCTTACCATAGAGTTGAAGACTGGTACAAATTCTGGCCATGCTGGGCGAGTGCTTTCGAACTTCTGGTTCGTGATGCCAGTCATCTACATATTTATTCAAAAGTTCATAAGATTACTACCAGTAATTTGCATAAAAATTGTTACAAAATTCTCATAATGTTCTCGTATTTTTCTATGCATTTTTCATGATTTACTGCTATTTTCAGTGATTAAAAGCAATATAAACAATCACAAATAATCAAAAACAATAAACACAATAAATAAATTGTATAGAAATAATAATAACAAAGTTAAACATGCCTCAAATGCTAAAATTGATTCAAATTTGAATTCCCGAGGCCCTTTTTTGCTGGAATATGAATTTTTGACGAATTCTACAATTTTCAGTTCTGAGAAAAAAATTTCGCGCAATTTTCAGAAATTCCAAGGGCGTTTTTGTAAACCTTCCTTTTCTTTTCGGGTTTTCCCTTTTTTCTTTCTTTCTGAAAAAATGTGCCGGCCCATTTGGCCTTTCTGGCCTGTTAGGGCCCATAGCCGGCCGGGTCAAAATGGCGCACAGGAAGGGATGGCAATTGTGTCCGATTACCTGCGTGCCTGCGGGCGAATACCTTAATGGAGGCGGGTATGGATATCTTTCTTTGCCTACAGGCATGAAAACGAGCACAATTCCTTGTCCATCGGGTAAACGGGTATAGGCATGGGTAAGCTCCACCCGTACCCACTTCGACCGATTGCCCTAACCTACCCGCATGTGTAAGAAATTATGTCAGTTTGTATTTTTTATTTTATTTGTTGAACTTGATTAGTTGTCTTGTCGAACATGATATGTGAATTGTGATGAACTTTATTAGTTGTTGAACGTGTGATGCACCATTGATGTGTGAATTATGATGAACTTGATGTATGCATTTCTCACGAGTAACGAGCGCTCGTGGGCGATGGGTACCCACGGGCGACGATGCATTATTCGCGGGTAAACGGGCATGCCTGCGGGCAACGGGTATCCGCGGGCGACGGGCATGGGCGAGGTTTTTCGCCTGTCGTCATTCGTGGGTATGCCCATGGGGGGAATTCGGGGTCGCGGTCATGGGTACGAGCGAGCACTAGTCGTACCCACCGCGCCCGATTGCTATCCCTACGCACGGGGTCTGCGTGGGGATCGGGGATGGCGCCCGGCAGCGATGCTTTGGCCGCAGTCGGTTGGTAGTGTGTGTGTGTGGGGCGAGCCCGCAAGGTCCGCGCCTAGGTCGTGCGGGTCGTTGGCAAAATTCACTAATTTTTCCCAGCACGGTTCATTGCAATACTGTGCAATTACTGTTCATTCGCAATCTATCATCGGCTTGGCCGGTGACTTCAAGTAGGCTCGTGGTAGATTAGAACGGATTTGTAAATTCCAGTCTACGGTACAATGGACATCCACTTTTCCATACAATCTACCGATCGACTTCAAGTCGGCTCGCGGTAGATTAGAGCAGATTTGCACCGTAGAGAAAAACCAATCTAGAAAGCTAAATTTGCATAATTTAAAGCAATATAGAAAATGAGATTCGATCTACGAGCGTTGTGCTACGACGGTTACCTTTCGATCTAAGGAGAGTCGATCTTACTATAATGTGTTGAGGAACTGTCGCTGATGAGTCTGGTTCGAGCGATTATCTCGCAGACAAACTCAGAATCGTAAGAACGATGCAAGAATACAATAGCATAATATTAGATTGAATACAAAGATGTAAGCAACTTCTTGCTTCTTTTTTATTGCTCTTCAATTGATCAACCTTTTACAATGATTAACACCCCTATTTACAGTTTACAGACTTTACTAGGGTTTGGAATGGAGTGCTCATACATAGGCTGGGTGCTAGGCTGAGTCCATAATTTCCCAACAATTTCCACGACGTGTATTGGTTAGTCATTCCAGACATTCATTCGTAAATACATTTTATGCCCGGGTATAAAAAACGAAGAAGGAAGGCGAAACCCTCTTACCAGCAAAAAAGACAGGGAACAATATTAATTGCTTTTCCTGTTTGACCGCTTCGCTTCTTTCGAAAATCAACTTCACATTCATAGGCTCTTCCTTACGCCTTAAAGGAGGAAGCGGGGATAGCACAAGTGAATCCCATGCGGGACTTCTTCCTTTCTTTTCGGATCAATGAGACAAAGAGGTAGTTCAAGCTGTCGTTAGGGTCTTTGGCAAAGGAATGGAAATGGGACCCCCTCGACTTCTAAGCGAGTCAATCTCAGTAGAGAGAGGAAGATCTGCCCTAGGGAATGGAATTTCTTTCCTTAGCACTTTGCCTCTTTGACTCTAAGCAGAGAAGTATTAAGCCGCTCGCCTAACCTACTAAAGCGAGGAGAGGAGATGGAAAGGAAGTGAATCAAATCACAGGCATATAAGCAACAAATATGATTTGTCAAAGCAGAGGAGGATGGCAGATCCGATATGCTGCCAGTTTGTTTCTTTTGAACTATGCAAATCACTATTTAATTCTACCAAATTTGTGTGTAAAGTTCTAACTGTGTGAGAGCAGAGGAACGCCTTGCTGAGTTGGATTTTTGTTAAAGATGTATTTGTGGAGTTCCTGGAATTAACTATTCCTGCTTTACTAGTTGTAGTTTCTGAATTACAATTGTGATTACTGATCATAGCATAAATTTCAGATTTCATTTTGTACAGCCTGTGGCGACTTGTTTGTAAATAACTTCGGATTTACTGATTTGACATTTGCCGTGTCCCTGGAGGAGACGCATGTCCAGGATTAAAATTTCTGAAAGAAAACAAAGGTGCGATTTTCCAGCTGCTTTCTGAATTAAATTCATACACTGCTTACTACAATTTATGCACTTGATTATAATGATAAGTAGTAATTATACTCACATAGAAAAGACCAAAGTCCCCGTTTGTTTTAAGCTTAAGCAAAAAAGATGACCTGCATTAGAAAGTACCATTTAAAAGTCTAAAAAGTTCCATTTAACCTTCAAAGTGTGAAACCGATTCTCTCCAATAAACATCAAAACGCAGATGATTATGACGGTTGACCTTTTGTATATTCCTTTTTGCTCCTTTACTTTTTTTTTAAAAAAAATAGACGAATGTGTTCTTTTCAAGCATGAACTTTCATATTTGGATGTGACTGAATAAAGCATAAATTTTCATGTTTGTTTTTTGCACAATTATTCCAAAAAAATAGTCTTATTTGCTCTGGTCCTGGAGATCATTGTGCAAGATCAAAGAAGCAGCTGAAGGGTGGAATTTTCTAGAGATTTGACTGTAGAATTCCCCTAGCAAACAAAGCAGTTAAATCCAATCTGCTGTCTGAATTTAGTTCAGACACTGAATGTTGCGATTTATCTGACCGTTTTCTCTTTTTCAATAACTGAGTGATCGAACTGCTTACAGACTTTAAGCTCTCACAACAGGGAGGCAGCTTAGGCAGGCTTTATGTGATGGGATATTTCAGAGCAGATAGTCTGTCATCTACTTGATTACAACAGTAATTAACTTTAAAGTACAAGGTCTTCGTTCTCCTTGAGCTCAAGAAAGAAAAGAAGATGAGCTGCATTGAAAAGTTTCATCTAACAGCATAAAAAAGTTGCATTTAACTTTAAAGCATGTAGCCGATTCCCTCCAAAATACACCAAATGGTGAATGATTATAACTAGTTGCCCTTTTTTATATTCCTTATGCCCTTTAAATTTCTTTTCCAAACAAAGACAAAGCTGTTCTTTTTCTCCTCATCTTTTCCTTTTTTTCCTCTTTTCTTCCTCCCTTTTGCTCCTACTCACGTGCCTCCTCAGTAAGAATATTTTCTCTCCCTCTTCTCCCAAATTAAGCACTTTCCTCTTTCTTTTGCATCTTGCTAATCTTTTCCTCACTGTTCTCGAAAGAAGATAAGTTTTGTGCTAATGAACCAAAAGAGCTCCTTTCTTTTCATTTCTTGTGCAACTTCCTTAGATTCCTTGATCTCACGCTCTCTCGTGCACTGACATTTCACTAACATTTCTTTCTTTTACACTTTTACAGCTCCTTTGCAAAGATCTCTTCTGTTCCCTTTCCTAAGCTGCTTATAAGCATGCACATTGCACTGTCAATCTGTCATATCCATCGTTGTGCGAAGCTCCAACTAGCTAGCTAGCTGGTAGTATGCAGAACTCTATTCCTCTTCTTTTACACTTGCTCTTTGTTTGATCACCTCTGAGATGACCTATATCCCTGTTTGTTTTTCTGTCTCTTGTTGGCCATTGCAGGGTGCATCCTGTTCAGCATGGGTTTCCAGAGGAAGATTCTGGCCAAGAGAACCATCCAGGAGGCTGACGCTGGAATTCCGCAGACAGCGAAACTGCGGGCGCTGAAGATGAAGCGGTGTCGTCAGGACGAGGACGAAGAAGCTTCAAGACAGCTAACGCCGACGGCGAACGAAGCAGGGATCCAAGGTGCCCTGCACTGCCCACCGGCGCCGAAGAAGCCGAGGCTCGTGCTGGGGTGCAGCTTGGACGGGTTCAAGGTTCTGAGCGTGATGGACTTGCGTTGCTTCCTACGTTGAGCCAGTGTGACGTAGCCTTGTGTTTTTGACTCTGTATAGGCCAAGTTAGGTGTCTGCTTGTGTTCTTGGACGTTAACTTAGAGGAAACACTTGTGCTTGCGATAGTTTGACTTTTGCAGCTGTACGTTTGAAGTTTTTTTACTGCCTGAGAATGGTAAAAGCCGTTTCCAAAACCATTTGTTACCGCTTGAACTTTTTGGTGCTTGGACCTTGAACTGTTTGGACTGATAAAAAGTTGACAGTATTGTTGGGAGTTCTCAATGCTAATTTGAAAAGATATGTGGGTACGCACTGGTGATTATATGCAAGGCAAACTAAAGGGAATACAGAAACATTTTCGACATGACAATGCAGGAGCCTCTCAGTTAGCATCGTCATCATGCTGAACTCAACACTAGTTTGCAAATGACTTGTCAGCCAAAACAATTGGGTCTTGAGCTTGAATCCAGAATTACCTCACAATAGGCCTCACATCAGGCGACAAGGCCAGCGCCATTGCGACAGCAAAACTATACTGACGACTTCTTGCTAGTGCACGGGTTTCTTCTTCATCGTCGTCTTCTTTTTCGAGAGGATAATGCATGAGTTCCTGTGTACAAGTTTGGGCAAGTGGGCTGGGGGAAAACATGGGTTCACAAAGGTCGCAATGGCCCGATAAGCTGAACAGGCTCATTTAGCCAGTTTCTTTGGGTCGAGCTGGATTACACTGACAACCCATTATCACTACTGAAGATCTAACCTGACGAGTGTTGTGAGAAAACGGATGTGCTCAGCAGAGGGGCCTACATGTTGGTCAGTTTATCAAAACGTGGGAGGAACTCACAGTTTTTAAATTCGCAGTAGATTACTAATGATTTTTTCCCCGCCTTTATCCGAAATTGCACTGGAGCAACTCCATGATCTTCAAGTAAGGTCGTTTGTATTTCAGGCTCTTGCAGACAAGGATGTATGGGATTACATTTCGAATTCAGAAAACATTGTCGCATCCAAGGCTGACTTAGCACTTTCTGGACGGACACAGAACTCTCCTGTTTTCTGTTGGGTTTGGAAAAACAAATGCATGTTAAAGCATAGGATATTCTTCTGGATCCTTTTGAATGGAAAACTAATTTATGATGAGAACAAAGAATTTTCATGTAGAGACTGAACTCTGTGCATTATGTACTCCTGGCACTTTGGAAGATTGGGTGCATCTTTTCTTCTCTTGCACATTTAATCAGAATAGCTGGAGGTTAATTGGAATTTGGAATTTGGAATCACCTTGGATAATTCTCTTTCAATAAAAAAAAAGATTGGTTATCAGATGACGATACTGCAGCGGTTGCCTCGATCCGCTTCTCACGCAATGGTTCGCGTTCTTCCCTGATCGATCCCTTCTTCTCGCGGCCGCATCCATGTCTTCTCAGCGAATGCGATTCCTCCTGATCCTCTCCATGTCTTGGAGCCGGCGCTTGCGATGACCTTGCGCCGCCCCCCACCCACTCCCCGCCTGTCGCGCTTCCTAGATTCCGTCGCCGGTTGTGAGAGATCCCGCCGCAAGCGAGGGCATCGGGGGCTTCGCACCGGCTGCAAATCGAGGGCGACTGCTACCTCCGTTGAGTGAATGTTGTCGCTACGGGGGTGCTGACAAGAGGGCGCGCGGTCCCGTGGCAGCAGCATGGCGCGCCGACGGCGTCGAGCTGGAGGCCTCCCCTAACGACGACGGCGACGCTTTTGCCGACCCCGATGTCGCGCTCACCCCAACCCACACCACATCTCTTCAACACCAACGTTCAAGAAAACAAACATTGTTAATGGTATCCAATACCATTCCCTAGTGAAACCAAACAAACCAAGCAATCACCAATTACATCGTCAAATCCCTTGTAAACCCATTTTAATTACGTTTACATTACCTTTCTCTGAACCAAACACGGCCTAAATGTATTTTGAGAGAGCTCCCCCGAAGGAATCCAAATGTTTTAAAAAAACCTTTGTCAGACATAGAACTACTATTCTTCCCAAAGAAAAGAGACAATTAACCTCTGAAGGAGAAGGCATCTAAGGCAATGCTTCCTTATACAATTAATTAGCTGCAAAGAGTCAATTCAATTTAGGAAGTCATTACATAATTCTTCTGAGAGTTGACATCTCCAACCTTTGTAGTTTCTCTCATGTATTTTTTTTGGCTGGACAGTGTGTTTCGTTCATTTCTGGTGTTGTGGACCTTCCTTTTGACAATTATGTATTTATTATATTAATACGTATCGTTAGTAGGGTCCTTCCAACTGGTTCCTTTTAAAAAAACATAATAATTTTATATTTCTATATATGGAAATTCATAGTCCATCTTTCTTGCAAAAATAAATAGATAAATCATAGTCCATATATGTAGTGCATAGTCTATACCCAATGACACCATACTATCCCTTGTTTGGCAAGATGGATAAGAAATTGTGAGGTGTTATTTTGTAGCTTGTAAAACACCCTAACATAAATTATGATAAAGGGTTGAGATGTAACGATTTTTTTTTCTAAACAATAATTTCCTTCCTCCCACCTCTTCTATGGGTTCAAAATAGTGGGAGTTGGACCATCAAATTCTCAATCCCCGACTATCTCAAATTTTCATACCCACTAACCGAACATGGAGCGTAAGAACTCTCACTCCTTATTTCCCATTCCCTCCCACCAATCTCCCGAACCTAACACGCCGTGAAAGTTATGTTATTTTAACAGTGTGGATTAATCTGAAGATTAATAGAAAAGGTCGACTAACTAGCTAGATTTTGCAGCTGACAGATTAATCGTGTATGACTGCTAAATACACCCTCCAAACATACTATACTTGACAATTTACCCACCACAAATGGCCAATCATGCGATGGACCAATGGGGCATTTTTACAACACTGATTATTTATTACTTCTATCCTGCATTTGTCTCTGAATTTATCTAGTAGGCACTGTTGGTGCCAACAAAATACAATATGTTAATTGATATACAATTAACATATTTATTGGAGTTCAAGCAATATAAATCAATATATTTCGCAGAGAATGACAAAAAACTAGCAGATATGTATATTTTAAGTACAATATATGACAAGGTCAACGAAAACACTGAGAACTCAATCTGACTAGGCAGCAGCAACCTCTATGTCACATCTATATCAAGTTATTACTAATTAAAAAGGTATTAACAAGCCTAGGAATACCTCTATATCTATACATCAAATCCACATGCACGTAGATAGATTCCTCCATTGTTGCAACCAGGATGATCAGGTGATTAGTTGGGTATGAGCTTGAAGTGGGGCTTGTCCATGGATGGGGGACGGTCGTAGCGGCCGTAGTCATTCGTTTTGACGTTGAGCATCCGGGCATGCACTTGTGCCAGGGCTTCATTCCGTTCAGCTTCTGGTCCCTGCAAATTGTTCCAGGAAATGTAAGCAAAAAGTAGAGAAAGTACTTCAGATGGATGTGCCACTGGTCCATATATAGTTTAATTAGTACTATTGATGTTTTTTTCTCCTATAAAATTGCTCTCTCTCTCTCTCTCTCTCTCTCACACACACACACACACACACACACACACACACACACACACTCCTCAGAGAGGGAAGATGAAAAAGAAGGGAAGTTTTGAAATGCTATATAGTTTAATTAATTTTTTCTTGTTCCATACCTCTCCTTGACGTAGAGAGTCTTGATCTATTAAGAAGCTCCGTTGTCTCCCTGAAAACACAGAATCAAACCTAGTGAAAACCAAGAAAAGTTCATCTCTTTTCTCATGACATGAACCTAGCTAGCTACTAATTAGAAGCTTCTTGAGCGGTTGGTATCCTCATGTATCAAACAATGATCCTCTGCCATGCCCCAGCACCAGCTGCCAGGCACAGATTGCCACTTTAAGCATGTTATCAGAATCACCTAAGTGGCAACGCAACATCTATTTTCTTCAATCTTGATGCATTGTAACATTAACCATGCAAGAGCAGTACATTGGTGGTATTAGGCACACTAGGAAAGGAAGTAAAGGCTTGAAGGAAAGGAAAACTAAATCAAGAACTTGCTAGGACAAATAGTTACTCAAACAAACCTGCGAACGAAGTCGAAAACAGCAAGACGAAGACGGGAACAAAGAGAGCAGCAGATCTCGGAGGCTTCAGTTGCATCCTCATTTCTGAACTCACGCTATGCATACGCTCTCAGTAACACACAGAAGGCATGAACCTGAAACGAGGTAAAGCAGGCCTTTCCCCTCTTTCGTTTCCTTTTCTTACGCAGAAAGCCAAATATATAACTGGGCAGTTAGGCAATCCTTTACATGGGACAAATGCGAATCCCACTTCCTCTAAACAAATTCCAAATTAAGGATGGAAAATACTAAAAAATCTAGGGCAAAAGTGGAGGTCCAGCAGCTTTCTGTATGGAATTTCCAGGATGGGGGTCATCATAGTTGGTGGCTTCTTGCTTAGCTTCAGTTTAAGTATTTATTAACAAATAGTACCTGACAAGAAAGTACAACTTGAGAAATGGCTTCTTTCAGTTACAAATTGCATTGTTTTCTCATACTCATACTGCCTTACCAGCACATTGCCACATGGTTTAGGGAAATGGCTAATTAATTAGTCTCTTCCTCTGATTAGTGCCAGTTGTTGCTGGCATGCACAATTTAAAGCCGGCCATATTTTCAGGAAGGATTTCCAGTTCAGATATCAGTTTCAGGAACATGTACGTTGCTACTTTCGGTAATTTTTAGTTTTAAGGGATACTAGGTGCTGAAAGGAGTACGAAGTTGCAGATCCAATAGCCTTGCCTTTCTTTCAGAATCCACCACTATCTACTGACACCCAAAATCGGTTCAAGAGACCCAAGCAAGCAATTCATCTTTAGCTCCTACTAAAGGCAAACTGATTCTTGATACTCTTTTGTGCGTAAGTATTTTGTCGTAATCGATAAACCGGGAATCATATAATCAAAAGCATAGTAGAATGTTAAAAATGGCAAGTAGGCTGAAATGGAGTAACTACAGTAGCATAATGCATTCCATTGTTCAGGATATGTGGATGACATCGGGGCAGACATTAGACAGTGCTCATGCATGCCCTCTCTTGTCATCATCCTTCAGCTAGTTAGCATATTCCATCACCATGCCATGGGAACACCAAAAAAGTGCAGCAATGCCAGGGGGGTAAAAGTGAAAAAAAGCACGCATAATGGGATCACCACTGCCGATCGAACGCTCCTCGTCGCTTTCTCTGAAGCACGCGCACCGGGACAGCTTAGTAAAATCAGAACCAGAGGGAGTGGTGGAGGATGAAGAGATAGTGCTCTTGATGATACCCTGATAGAAAGTGACCAGGAACAACCAGGCAAGCACATTGTCATCAGGAGGCAGTAGTGGAGCATAAAGGGAGAGCTCCACTACAAGTGCTTTGCATACAAAGTATGTGATTAGATGCCGTCTTTATGGGCTAGTGGACTCTAATTAGACAAATTAGATGCCGGCTTTCTGCGCAAGTAGTTGGCAATGGCAAAGCTAGCACAATGTTTTGATTTACTTTCCTCCATGCATTTGTGTACCTGAAGATGGTAGTGTGTCGAGGATCTGTATGTGGGGTTTTAATATTTGGAGTGGACTAACTGGAAGCTGCTGAGTTGCATGATGGGATGAAAGGAGCTTTTGTTTTGCCTTGTTGATGTAGTGCGCTAAGGGATGAAGCAGTGGTCACCTACAACGACTTTCAGTGAGAACTGCAAATAAGCCAAACATAGAAAGCTCATGCATGCATGAGAGTAAGGAATGAAATGCATTGTTATTTTTTAGAGGAAGTTGAAATTGGGATTAATTTGTTGGACAAGAAAACCTCTGATTAGCAGCTTTCTAATAACAAAAAAAAGACTATAGTGTCCATTGGTCCACCCAATTATAGTGTCTTGGACATCTTTATATTATTTTATACCATATATTTTTTGTTACATAAATGGTGGGGCAATAGCCAAAAACTTTTTTAAAACTGGGCTCACTTTAGTTTAAGGCTCTGTATATTGGAGCCTAAAATTGAATTAAATGGAGCATGGAAGTACTTCCTTAAAATGATCTAATAGGGAAGTCCATGAACAATTTTTCAATACAAATACAAATTTTCATGGGTCTCAAGATTTGGAATTCTAGCTAAACTCTTTATCTTTTAGACCTAAAAACTCTTTTGGATAGTCAACTTTCACTATGGTAAGTTTGGTGGACAAAAGATGATTAACTATGGAGTTTGCACATTACAAAATTCACAAAAACGAAAATAAAATTAGAATTACTCAAATATGGATCTAGTTATATGGCTAAGATTAGGTTTACTATTTTCAACCATATGCCTTGCACATGATTTGAAAGTTCAGTTGTTTTATCCATACTTCTATCAGATTGAACCTTATGGATCCTTAACTCTAATATTTCGAAAGTGGCCTTTTGTGGTTCGCCACTTGAAGTCACACAATGGTACCTTTTGCAGTTCGCCACTTGAAATCTCACATTTGGAATCCACCAAAAACCTCCACTTCTGACTTCAGAAGAAAGTATGTTGGCTGGAGAAACTAGTTTAGCGAAGATCGAGGAAAGGGTGTAAACTGCGGGGAAGATGATACCATATTGCCTAGAACTTGATGAAATTTCGGACTAGGAAACTTGTTTTGAAGCTGAAATTTCCGTTTGCAAAATTTCACCAGAACAGCTCTTTAGAAACATTCATATATGTTACCAATGATTTCACTATTTTATATATATATATATAGACAAATAAGGGCGTTAAATGAAAGTATTGCTCTCGGAGCCCAGCACCATCTGCTAGTGTCTTTGTGAAATCCTTTTGCTTCATACATTAAACATTGATTTTGTTTGTAGAAAAATTCTGGCAACAGCTAAAACAAAGGTAGTTTTTATTGCTACACTGGTTTATTCTTAGCCTGACCTAAATACATCGAATGGAGATTGGTGGCAGCTTACAACAGGTACCTAAGGTTGATTTATGGCCTATTTACCTGATGGGCCTTTTATTTTCACCATCCAGAATTATGTGGACTTTTGTATGCCTTTCAGCATAGGCCAGTAAATTTGGTGTAATCATTTGCTAGTTGAGGTTTTATTTTGGCCTTGTTTTTGTAGGACCGCCAAGGCCCAAGGGATGATGGTGCAAGGGCTAATTGGTGGCATGTTATGTGACACATGCTAGGATTAGATGACCTTAGAACCCAAGCAGCGCGACCATGTTGATGACCACAAGGGTAGGGATAGAGGAAATAATAGAAGCTCTTAATGTATTTTTTTGGTTGATTCAAGAAGATACAATACTATTCCTTTTATAGGGATAACTTGTAACAACCCAAATTTAGAGTGTTTTTGAAGCCTGTAAAAATAAAAATAACCATTTGAATTTTCTTGGTTAAGTCCAAGCTTAATTTGATTTTTATAAATCTAAATCATTTAATATGATTAATATAAACTTTAATTAAATTCAAAACTATTTTATTTGGCTTCCTTGAGTTCGAGAGTATTTTCTAGAATTTTCTAGGAATTTTTGGAGTTTATTTGCCATTTCTTTGAGCTCGGTTTTGCTTTTTCTATTTTCTATTTTCGAAATTCGAAAATTCATTCTTTTCTGGATTTTACCTTCGGGCCAAATTCCTTTTCTTTCCTGGGATTTTCCTTTTCATCTGGCCCATTTTTCAACCACGAACCCGCTTTCTTTTTCTCCCACGTGTCATCCCAGTTCAGCCCGCAGCCAGCACTCTTCCTCCTCTCTCTGCCGAGTGGCCCCGCCTTGTCACCTGCCTCATCGGCGTCTTCCTCCCTGCTCCCGTCTCCTTGTTATGTTCGAGCCAGACACAACTGCGCTGATGTCGCCGTTCGGTTTCTTTTGTCCTCGGCCCTTTAAAAGCTCACCAACTGCGTCCTCTCCCAAAACCCTAAGCCGCCAGCCTCAATTCCGTTCCCGTCGGCCAGATTTCGCCGAAGAAGCCACCGCCGCCGTAGCTCATCCTCGTCGGATTGCATTGCCGTCCGTGCCTCTCCGTCTGTCGCTGTTACTACCGTTGGATTCGTCTCGTCGTGTTCTACGTGGTTCTCGCCTCCTCGTTGCCCAAGTCTCAACAGACCACCGTCGCCTCTTTCTTCCCAAAACCGGTTGTGCCGCCCTCCACTGGATCTCGTCATCGTTGAGTTTCTTTATCGTCCCAAGTGTGTCACGTCGCGTTCTCGAGTCTCCTCTTCCGATCCCCACCTCCTTTTGGTCTCTCCACCGTGTAGTGTGTCGCCACCACTGCACCTTTTATATCGCCTCCGGCCGCCGTCGTACCACCGCTCCCATCGCCCTCTCGGCCGCCCCATCCGTCCCCTGTGATCCCCCACCGCGTTGCCGTGTCAATACTCGCCTTCGCTTCCTCAAGGCACCACCTAGTCACCATTGTTGTTGTGAGCCCGAGCCTCTTCGCATGCGCCATCGCCGCCATCTCATTGCCGCTTTGCCTTGCTGCCGCTACCCAAGGAATCACCAGAGCCCTGTGGTTCTTTTTTCCTTCGTCGTCACTCGTGTGCCAAGACCGCTTGCCCCTTCCCCTGCTTTTTCTTCTTTGTATCTTCCTCCATTTCTCTCTTACATGTGGGACCCTTTCAATCTCTCTCTCTCACTACCATCTTGGTCCCACATGTTAGCTAGTCTTTGATCTCTTTCCCTTACGAGTGGGTCCCACTTGTCGTTGTTTTTTCCTTTTCCTTTTATTTTTCTTTTTGGCTGAAGGAATATTCCCGAGAATACTCTTTTCTCTCTTTTTCTTTTCCAGCAAATCTATCGAGAGTCCGTTCTCCTTCGTTCGAACTCCGTTTCAGCCCGTTCAGGTTCCTAAATTCCTCTAAAATCAAGCTCTTTCTTTTTTTAATTGGTTTTATATTTTTGGATTTTATTTGTTTTTCTTTTGGATTTATTTGTGCTTCGCCTCATCGCTTTTTCTTTCGTTTAGACGATCTGCTTGAAAGAGTAGGAGCGTAGCAAGTTTTGAAAATTCAAGTGTGGTAACTGAGCAAAGCCAAGGCAAGTTGTAATCCATTGATCATATTGAACCTATGTTTTCAAAAGTATCTTGTTTTATATTAAATTGCATGCTATCTTTCTATCAACTGCTTTTGGGAATAGTTAATCACCTATTAGTTATTAGTCATTATGCCTCCTTTGATTATTTGAATACCATAAATCCTTTATTACCATAGGATGGTCATTATAAGTTGGAAAAATTTGTATCATCAACATGGGTATCGTGGAGATGTTTAGTCATATGCTTAGTTGTACGATGAGCTCATGTCGCACGTTCTATAATGTTAATTTGACTTAATGAGATATGAAATCGTGGCAGGTAGCCACTGTTGTTAAAATTATTGTGCCATGGCAGGGTATTTCGTTGTTCTAGGTTGAACAAAATAATTTTCACTCAAGCGAGTGATTGTGTAGTAAAGGGGGTGTGGGTAGCACATTGTTGGGTTGTGGTAGACTCGTCTAAGTAATTATCAAGGATTTAATCTTGTGCACCATTGAACTGGGCCATCTCGTACAACCACTTGTCTAGTACAGGATGGAAGTGGCTAACCAATTAGCAATATCTTAATTTTGGTTCTGTCTTGGAAGCGTGAGTTACGGAATATGCGTATACTCACAATGGCACAAGAGGAGGCTCTGTTTGATCTGAAAGACAATCAATATTGAAACCTTAGAGGGCAGAATTAGGTTAAGAAGAAGAATTATAAAGGACTTATGATAACCACTTAGTCGCGCACCTATGGAAGTGTGGTCAGACATTATAAGTTGATTTATCTCTTATAGTTAAAGCTGTATAACATCTGCAGAGTTAAAAGCATTTAAGCAACCGTGTCCCGATGATGGATAATGCTAGGGATTTCACGAGAGGTAAAGTTTTTATAAAAATATGTCTGAGTGTGAATGAGAAGTTCACTTGGTGAATATGATGTTCACTTGGTGGTTTGAGTCGGAAGGTGAATGGGGAGTTCATTTGGTGAATATGATGTTCACTTGGTGGACGAGATGTTCACTTGGTGGTTTTGTTGGAAAGTGAATAGGAAGTTCGTTGGTTGTTTCAAAGAAATTATTTATTATATTTATCTATTATCTTTTAAATTATGCATTGCAATCTATTTATCAGTATTTATTGTCAATACTACTTTCTCGCAAAAAGAACCATACAACTATTATTTTGTTCATGTCTTGTATGAATATTATTTGCATATTGTCTCATACGACTTGCGAAACTTTATATACTAACGGCTTTAAATTTTCTTTGCTCGAGTTGAAGAAAGTCAAGTTGCCCAAGAGTTCTCTGAAGAGTTATTTGAAGGTTTTGCGAATTAAGATGTGTTCTCCACTCGATTGCATGTGGATATATTGATTGACCTTTCCAAGTTTACGCTCCGTTGTAAGAATTTTATTTGTTTCTTTAGCTCGAGTGGCAAGTTAAGTAAATGACCATAAAGTCCGATTATCATTATTATTTGTTATTTTAAGATTGTTTTATTTAAATTGATAAATGGATGGTATTTTATCAATATATCACCGTGTGAACTAGTTCTGAGACCTAGGACTAGTTTAGAATACACAGAGGGTTTCATATGTGTAAATCAGGGTCTCGACAGAGGTGGTATCAGAGCCATATTGACTATATAACGTAAACCTTAGCATGACCATTTTAGCCAAAAAGCTTTAAAACTTATTTTCTACATCAAATAAACTTAATTTGGCTTGAGTAGTTGTCTTGTCTCATCTTAGTCTATTATATTCTTATCCTCTTCTATTCTTCTCTCATCTTATTCTTGAGATCTTATTTCTTGTCCTTTTTAGAATTTCGCTTTTATCGACAAAGAAGTCATCGATCTTATGAAATAAAATGAGTAAAATTGCTGGGAATTCTTGGGGAAGAGAATGGGGTTACTCTTTATTGCAATGAACTGGCTATTACAAACATGCCATTGGTAAGGCGACAGACTAGCCCTAATTACACTGAGTATATTGCTTGTTGTGCTTTAGATCAAATATAATTGCTTGTGCTTTGATGAATTGGCTTATGGATCTCCTTTATTATTCATCATCCACCCTTAAATACTTGGTGAAGAGATAGCAGTTGCTCCTGGATAATACACCTTTTGGAAGGGACGTGTCTAGTCAGGAAAGCAGTTATAGTCGCCGGTTGGTGTCAGTTGAGGATGAACATGGGAAAAGCTGTGTAGTGGTTATTGTCAATGACTTAGGGCCAAAAAGCATCGTGTGGTTTGGGGGAAAATATAGCACGTGTCCCATTCATCACACGGAAAGGATATACTTAGAATCATATTCAAGTTCCAGTTCAAAAGATTCTTGACGATTACTGGTTGGGTGATAGGAGCAGTGCCTCTCAGACTAGGGCTTTCACAGAGCAACCTCTGAGATTTTCATGACCATAGGGGTCTGAAACCTTGGGGGGTTACGACCATAAGGGCTATGTGGTTTTTAATTAAATGTTAAATGAGTATTAAGGAAATTAATCCTCATCAGCTAGCCCCTGAAATTTTAAGTGGATTTGTAATATGAACTCTCTCCGATAGAATCTATATTGGGAAACCCTTCGTTTAATAGCGAGAATAACGAGGTTGTTTGTCTTCACTTTAAAGTTGTGGAACTGCTTGGGAAACCGAAGATGTTTGTCGGTTGGGCTTCGGGTAACTCCTTTTTTGCAGTTAAAGTGCAACCCTTATAAAATCCCTGCAGTCTATCTTAGGGATTTTACACCTCCAGAATCTCTATTTTTTTTTCCTTCATCTCCTTGCCACAAAACCAACAATGTCGGATTCAATTGTCAACTGGTTGGCTTCTGAGTTAAGTGAGAAGAAACTCAAGGCTATGGAGAAGAACAGGATGCCTCCTGACAAGACTTTGATTTCTTAGAGATAAGCGGTCGGAGAGTATTTTCCGAGCAACAATGAAGGAGAAATCCCTATCTTCCTCGTGTACATTGAATGTGGGTTTAGGTTACTGTTGGACCGAAAAGGCGACTAGAGGGGGGGAATGGGAGCACGCTCACTTTTTCACAAATAATGGATCCAATAATATTTTACTACAGTAGCTATGGAAGCTATGAAGATCAGTATATTAGTACAGCGGAAGACTAATATTGAATCCAATAAACACCCCTAAGCAAGACTACAAACGATCAAAACACAAGACAACAACTATCAGTGCGCTGCCGGTCGGAACGCTGGCCTTGGGCGGTCGGACCGATTTCAGGCCGGTCTGACCGCTAGCCTCCAGAACAGAAGAACAACCCCGATGACGAAGATGAAAATAGATGCAACTTTTGATCTACTAATCCAAACTTGATGAAACTTGGAACACACCTTCTCTATGATATCAGGAACCTATTCCAATCAAAATTTATGATAATTCTTGAAAGAATAAAGATCCTTTTTCATTTGATCAAAGAAGGGTTCAAAACCGGGTCAAAACGAAAACTTGATCCAAGATCTTGCTCGTGGGTGATTGATGATCAAGATGATCCTAGATAGGTTCCCACACGTAACAGCAAGCTAGATCACGTGAAGAATTCAATCAAAAACTCTCAGATCAAAGAAAGACCCAAAATCATCAAATAGAGAGAAAGAATGCAATGAGGCAAGACGTGATCAAACTTTCTCTAAAAAATTACCCAAGAGCACGAAAATCACATCAAACTCTCTAAACCCTATCCTCCACCAAAGCTCTCCCTAAGAAAATTAGGGTTTCCAAAATAGCAAAAAGGAAGTGGTGCGCCCACCACCACCACATCCTATTTATAGTGGAGGCTTAGACCTTCTAGATGTTTGATCCTATTGGGCTCCCGTTAAGGCCCAAAACAAACGGGACATATACGCACGGATTTTAAAGCGTCGTCTTTATCTCCTCTTGACCTAACTAGCTACACCTAGCGCCATCTTGCACCTCGGATTAGCTAATAGGTGACCCTTGTCCATCTTGCACCACGCTTGAGTACATTGACCTCACCCGGCATCGTCGATCGTTCTGGACCTCAGCTCTCGAATCCTAATCCCGATCATCCTCGCTGTTGACCGTCGTTGACCACCAAGCAACCTGCACAACAATAGACCAATAAACCGAATTTGGGAACAAGTTCTTCACAACTTGACCCATGTTAGTCAAAACATGCATCATGCACCATATATGCCCTGAAACTCATGACTTTGACCTAACAACAGCACAGCGCCACCACGCCGGGTGACGAACCAAGTGAAAACCGGTCAGACCGCCCCTAGGGTCGGTCTGACCGCCACACATGGGCCAGTCAGACCGCCAGCAATGACTTTACCGATTTTCAGTCTCAAAACCGAAACCTACTGGAATTTTTAATCCAATAGAACTTTTGACTGGAGACTCCAAAAATTATGGGACCAAGTGCAATAGAATCCCCTCTCTTGCCTACACACTCTATTTTTGGCCCAGCTCAAAATAACACTTTTTAAGTTCACCGATCCGATGGCCGCTTATGGCGGTCGGACCGATTTAATCAAGGTCCTAACCATACGCTATGACCGATCGGAATCTAGTTCTGACTACCGACTGCTCGAAACTTGTCGAAAACACATGAAATGACAAACCGCAAACACCATTGCCAATTGTCACATCATTCCAAGATCTGGAGCATATCCCTATGATATCCACAATCTCCCCCTTGATGAACACATTGGCAATAATCCAGAAAATATAATTTGGAGGTTTGAAAAGTAAAATACTTTCGTTTTCGTACAAAGGCACAACTTGGTCCATAAGCAAGAGAAAGCAATGGAAATGACCAAGCTGGCATCAGAATAGCGTAGGCAAGTGAGATAAGGCAAAAGAAAGCATAAAAACTTTAATTTCCATAAAAGAGTAAAAAATCTCACTTAAGAAAAGAGTAAAAATCTCACTTAATGATACGGATCCACCTAGTTGATTAGATGAATCCTGATTGTTGGCCCAATCTTTCACGGTACACTCGAAGATCAGTAGCAATCTCACAAACCAATTCGGTGAATTGAATTGTAAGAAAATAAATATACTCACAAACCAATCTAATAGATTGAATTGCAAGTAGTAGTACTCCGAAACAAGAGATAGATATCTTGATATTGCTCTCAATCTTTCTCCCTCAATCTCTCCAACTCATATCACGACTCAAGAACACACGATATGCGCCAAAACGGCTTTTCTGATTTTTATTATCTAAATCATAACTTGTCCTCCATATGGTGCGCCATGGGGTTTATATAGCCTCCCACGCAAGCACAAAATTCGGATGAATAAAAACCGATTGCTACAGTAATTCTCAGACCGGACATCGCTCACGTGAACAAGAACTCGAGTCGGTTATCGCTCACGTAACAAAGAATCCGAACCAAAAAAATACTTTTCTTTTTTTTAAATTAGAATTTAAACTATTCTAGTTTTAGAATAAAATATTAATCACCAATTGGCTGTCTGAATTGGATCCAAACTGAACCAACCCACATGCCATGTTCCTGGCGTCCTCTCCATGCATGGCCAAATCTCCCGCTTGGTTTCCCTTGTGTTGTGGGCTTTCCTTCTCTTAGCTTCTTGCACGAACTTGTTCCATGCACTTGATGCTTCTTCTGACGCCAATGCAACCCTTGCTGCCATACCACCACACATCTTTCTTGACTGCACGCACGCGCTAGGGTTTTATCCCGAGAGAACGTTCCCTCTCGTTGGCCAGCATCCCTATCCACCCTATCGGCCTTCACAATATTTTGTTTAACCTTTTGCAATGCTTTGGTTGTAGATATGGCCGTATCATCCTCCCTTTCTTCAAGAAAAGACGTCCTCGTCTTTTGTGTAACCTCAGGAATCTCTGTCGGGGTAGTCTTCACGATCGTCTTTTTAGGTATGATCTCCTCAGCATGAATAGAATTCTCTGGCATAGGACACAGGGTATATGATCTTCCCTGATGCACCAAAGAGTACTTGTTGGACCTCCCGTGGTGGGTAGCATTGCGATCATACTGCCACGGACGCCCCAACAACAAGTGACATGCATGCATAGGCACGACGTCACACTCCACTTTGTCGTGATAGTCTCCTACTGAAAAACAAACTTTGACACGATGAGTAATTTTCGGCCATGAGCATTATGTAACCATTGTGCATAATACGGTTCGATGTCGCCAGGTTGTCAACCCCAAAGCTTGCACCAAATCGTTGCTAATGATATTGTTGTAGCTTCCACCATCAACGATAAGCTTGTAAACTTTGTCATTGATTTTGCACTCAGATTTGAAAACGTTGGTTCGCTGCCCCGTTGTGAGAATGGAAGTGTTGTCAACTCGAACCGTCTTGGTCAGCATACAAAGACCATCTTGTGGTGCCTTACTAGTAGTTTTGTCATCATGGAACGACACCTCTTGCTGTTTTTGGGTAGAAAGAAGGGTCGCCAATTCTAATTTCTTCTCGTTCTTCCTCACCAACCGTTCTTCTTCACGCTTTCTTGGCCTTTAGCCTTGTCGCTGCTCTTTAATGTCTTCTTGGGCCTTGTCTCGTCGCTGTCTATCTTCAAAGTACCTTGACGAGGACCAAGATGTAATGTCCTTTCGTGTTCCTCTCCATGGAAAGGAGTACCGCATGACGGGGCGTGATGCAACTCGATGTATGTGCTGTTCTTTCAACCAATATGCACCAATCACCAACGAACATGCTCTCATATGCATAGGAATCACGTCACAAGTAACAATAGCAGTATACCCATCCAAAGAAAATTTTACCTCCACTTGTTTTGTGATCGGAATGTGCTTGAACCTCCAAAGCAATAGATATGGCTCGGATGTGGCTTTGTGATCAACCCCAATCAGGCACAAGTGTTTGGCTTGCAGCGTTTGTCAAGCTTCCCGTATCGATCATCATAGCACAATCTGTGTTCCCCACTCGACACCGATTGAAGAATATGTAGCTTGGATCGTGGAGTGGATCCTCCTCACATTGATCTATAGTGTAGTGAATTGCATGACCAACTTCATGTCCTTCGACGGCCATGTCGATACTTGATCTTCGAGCAACGGCAACCGTGAACAAGCTGAAGCTCGATACCACGATACGGATCCACCTAGTTGATTAGATGAATCGATTGTTGGCCCAATCTTTCACGGTACACTCGAAGATCAAGAGTAATCTCACAAACCAATTCGGTGAATTGAATTGTAAGAAAATAAATATACTCACAAACCAATCTAATAGATTGAATTGCAAGTAGTAGTACTCAAACAAGAGATAGATATCTTGATATTGCTCTCAATCTTTCTCCTCAATCTCTCCAACTCATATCACGACTCAAGAACACACGATATGCGCCAAACGGCTTTTCCGATTTTTATTATCTAAATCATAACTTGTCCTCCATATGGTGCGCCATGGGGTTTATATAGCCTCCCACGCAAGCACAAAATTCGGATGAATAGTAAACCGATTGCTCTGATAATTCCAGACGGATTCTTCGTTCACGTGAACAAGATGGCGAGTGATTCTATCGCTCACGTAAACAAAGAATCCGAACCAAAAAATACTTTTCTTTTTTAAATTAGAATTTAAACTATTCTAGTTTTAGAATAAAATATTAATCACCAATTGGTGTATGCGAATTGGATCCAAATCGAACCAACCCACATGCCATGTTCCTGGCGTCCTCTCCATGCATGGCCAAATCTCCCGCTTGGTTTCCCTTGTGTTGTGGGCTTTCCTTCTCTTAGCTTCTTGCACGAACTTGTTCCATGCACTTGATGCTTCTTCGGCGCTAATGCAACCCTTGCGCCATACCACCACGATCTTTCTTGATTTGCACGCACGCGCTTAGGGTTTTATCCCGAGAGAACGTTCCCTCTCGTTGGCCAGCATCCCTATCCACCCTATCGGCCTTCACAACATTTTGTTTAACCTTTTGCAATGCTTTGGTTGTAGATATGACCGTATCACTTAAGGTCCATATGAAAGAACAATTGTTCAATTGACCTATGATCATTGTGAGGATTAAAAAATGCAATTCAAGTTCAGAAGAATCAATAAGACAATAAGAATGCAATTCAAAAACTCCCCCTCACTATGATCCTCAAATTTCAGAAACTTTTAAATTTTCAATTTCTTCCCCTTTTTATTATTTTTATATATCTTCTCCCAACATTGAAATAGCCATCTTCTCTAAAAATCTTCTCTCCCCCTATGTACAACATTAACACATTTTAACACATCTTCTCCCCCTTTGACAATGGAGTCATCAAGGAATCACGCCTTCCTCTCATCCAGAGATAACAAATGCAGAATGAAGAAAGAAACATAAGGAGTATGCATGAAATGCAATGGAGTGGCTTCATTTTTGTATTTTTCAATTTTTGATTACAAGAAGCTTTGGAGATTACCCACAAGAACATGCCAGCATTTCCAATATTGCACAAACAACATATAAGCCTGACAGCGCTAGCAAGATCATGATAAGACATATATATCAAAGCTAAGCACGAAGGCTCAAAAGTAAAGCAATAGATTTGATCAATTTAAGCAAAACTTCAAATTCAGCAAGTTCATCAACAGGGATCCTAAAGTGAAACTGGCTATGTCAAAATGTTAAAGTGAGATAAAAATCTAACAAAGACCACATTAAGAGTCAATTAGGTCCTGTATTGAATCATTTTGTTCAAATATCTCAAATGCCCATTTTTCAATATTTTTCTCATTTACACTGAATATTGAAGTTGACTAATGATCTAACTTAGTGACAAGATCCTGGACTAGGAGCCATCCACAAACTCATCCTAAGCTTCGACCAGAAGTTGATTAAAGGCATATCTTAGTGAAGAAGATCCTGGACTAGGAGCCACCCACAAACTCTTCCTAAGCTTCTACCAGGGCGATAAATCTTGAGATTCATGTCATTTCTGACAAGCAGTCCCCATGAGATCATCTGGATCATCAAACTATCTCCAAGTTTATGTCATTTGACAAGCAGTCTCGTAAGAGTAGTTTGGCACAATTTAAGCATAAGACAATCTTTTGATTTTTCATGTTTCACAAGAGCAATTTTAGAATCTCAAGAACACTAGAAGCTCAAGTAATGGTCAATTTTAGATTAAAGAGCTAACAAAGCAATTATGACAGGGCCAATGTCACAAAATGAGCACTAATTGTGCAACTCGCTAAAACATCCACAAATTGTAATTTTTAGTTCGAGTTGTTTTAGAGTTCTAGCTCATACAGCAAAGACTTAGCTACACATGTAAAAGAATGATAATTCTAGCAAGTCAAAGAACTAGATATGGCATTGAGCAAGAATTGAAATGCTAAAGCTCCAAAGGGTAATAGGCAAAGCTTCATCAATTTTAAAAGATAAGCCGGAAAACTTATATTACAATGCATATTTTTGAGTTTTTCACACCACTTGTTGTATTTTTCATATGAATGCAACATGATACAATGAGAATAAAAATCCTAAAAACCTAAAAAGTTCAAAAAGATCAATAAGTTCAGAAAAAGAACAAGAAAAAAATTCAAAAGAACAAGGTAATCTCAGAAAAGATCGAACTCCCCCTCAAACCAACCAATAGGGATAAATTACCCCTAACTCGTTTCTCAAGGTGGCAAACCTAGTTGGGTCTAAAGGCTTGGTGATGATATCAGCCAGTTGAGCCTCGGACTCTACAAAGTGTAGCATAATATCACCTTTCTCGATATAGTATCTAAGGAAGTGATAGCGAATATCTATGTGCTTGGTTCTAGAGTGTTGCATAGGGTTATTAGCAATATTAATGGCAGAAGTGTTATAACAGAAAAGAGGAATATTAGCAAAATTTAACCCATAATCCTTAAGAGTGGTTACCATCCACAAAATTTGACTACAGCAACTAGCAGCATCTACAAATTCAACTTCAGAAGTGGATTGTGCAACAGAAGACTGCTTCCTAGAAGACCAAGATACAATAGAAGTGCCTAGGAAGTGACAAGTGCCTGAGGTACTCTTCCTATCTAACTGACAGCTAGCAAAATCAGAATCAGAAAACCCTCGAATGGACAAAGATGAAGAACATGAATAGCAAATGCCATACAGAAGGGTAGAGTGTAAATACCTGAATATGCGCTTAACGGCTTGGCGATGGGAAGTCCTCGGAGGCGTCGAAACCTTGCCTGGTAGCGAGTGAAGTGGATGTCACGGTCTCGAGACATCCCAGTGCATGTAAGGGAACCGATCATGTCATGCGGTTTTCGCGTTGATCAACAATTTCTCCTTCCTCCTCTCGGATCCAAACAAATGGGTTGCCATGAGTGGAGATTTCATACCACCCATGTCGAAATGTTTGCAAGTCCTTAGTGTACTTCATTCTGATGGATGAAGATCCCTTACTTGCATTGCTTAATTTGAAGCCCTAAAAGTAATTGAGCTCTCCCATCATACTCATCTCAAATTCTCTGGACATAGTCTCAGAAAAGCTGGAAACAAGAGCATTAGAAAACCACTAACGATAATATCATCAACGTAAATTTGAGCAAGCAGGAAGTCATTACCACGCCTAAGAATGAACAAAGTCTTGTCTACCTTACCCATCTCAAAATTATTCTTAAGCAGGAAGGTCTTAAGTCTATCATACCAGGCTCTAAGGGCTTGCTTAAGACCATTATTTCCAAAAGTGATGAAATCATCATCCGTCGACCGCGTGAAGGAGATGAACCATCTTGAGTCTCCGATCATGTGACGTGAACAGCTGAGTCGATGAACTACGTGTCCTTCCTCTTTCCGCGGTGATCCTGAAAAATCAAGGCATAGAAGAACGATGTGTCTCGATACTGGGGTTAGTTAAACAAGACTTAGGGACCAAGTACTGTGACACACGTCTGCGAGTAGTATGCAAAGCAGAAGTGCTATCCTTGATTTTATTTGAAGTTCTGTTATAAGCAATTGTTAAACTAACATGAGAGTTATCCTGTTTAGGAGCATAATGATGAGCATATGACACAAATCCTAAACCAGTTTATTCTTTCTATGTTACCATGTCTCACTGAAGCTCTAGGTTGATTAGTTGAAATTCTAGCAAAATTTTTCTTATCGTTTTTCAACCTACGCCAACAGAACTCAATCAAATGCCCACCCTTTTTGCAATAGGTGCAATGATACTTAATACCACTAGGAGAATCACCCTTTGATTTAACAGATGCTTGGGCAAATCCTGCAGATTTAACAATAGTTTTTACAGGTTGGGTTTTAAATTCAACTAACCCTTTTTCCAAGACTTGAACAACTTTTGGCTTAGAATTATCTTGAACATAATTGTATCATAGTCCTTGCTTCTTATAAGGAGTCTTAGAATTGTCCATAATCATGTTTAATTGTTTCTTACCTTTAAATTTTTTTTCTAATGTATCCTTAAGATAAGCATTTTCTTTTTCAAAATTAACACACGATTCACAGGTTTTATCTTTAATGGCTCTAGCATATTTGTCCTTATATAAAGCAGATTCAAGTTTAAGAGCTGGACATGAAGCACATGTAGAAGATTCAATACTGTCCTTAAGCTTAGCATATTTAGCTCTAGCTGCTTCTAAGATATCTTTAACTTCATGTTCGCGTTCTAAACAGAAAGTGCAAAAGCTAGGATCAACCACACCAGAAGCAACTAACTTGCTAGACTCTAAGCATTTTTCACATGGAGTAGATTTAACTTCAACAAGCTCAGTCATAACATTTTCAAGTTGTTGCAAAGCAATATTATGAGCAGATTGCAGTTTAGCAAATTCTGAATGCAAAGCATGGCAAGATGAACATTCATCAAATTCAAGACTCTTAGCATTCTCAAGTTCTAAAGTCAAGTTACCTATTTGAGACTCTAAATCCTTGTTCCTAGCCATGACATTTTCTAAAGCCTTATCCTGACTCATAAGTTACTCAAACATAGATTCACATCTATCAGAAAGAACATCATAGGAAGGAGGTACCTCATTGTTGTCGTCATCAACGGAGTCGGCCATGAAGCACAAGCCGGTGAAGTCCTTGGCCTTCCTTTTCTTTTTGTCTTGAGGGATCTCCTCCTCCTTGTCCTTCTCGCTCCCGGAGTCCACATCGCTTAAGGATTGATCCTCAAAAGCGGAAAGCACCCGGTGAGCGGCCATCGTCAGCTTGGCAACATCAAACCTTGGTTTGTTCCATTGAGGCTTCTTCCAAGCTGGCTTTCTCCTTGTGAATATTAACCTCACAATTTTGCCTTTGACAAGAGAGCAGATCGATTTTTGCCCCAATTCGCCAAACAGCTTATCTCTTCTTCACCCGAACCGATTCAACTCTCCTCCTGCCTTCTTTGGGCTCAGTAATCTTATTAGTCCCTAGTTGCTTGCACTCGCTTCCTTGGACCGCAACAGCTCATTTATGCTGCTTTCTGGTCATTTTGAGTCTTCTCGTCATCTCCGCTTGTCGGGCGTTTAGACCGCAGCCTAAAATTGTTGGTACCTTTGGGCGCAAGGTTGTTAGGAACTCATTTTAGGTTTTTGCTGACCGCCAAGGCCGAGTCGCCATGGGCGAGCCAATCTTCCCTGGCCAAATTTTGTCTGACGAAATCGATTGAAGTTTGAACTTGAGTCGCTATGACCGCCGATCTTAAGATCTACGCCCACGCTCGCGCGGGAAATTTTGAGTTCGCACGCTGCCTCTATATGTGGACCGTCGATCCTAAGATCTACGCCCAAGATTGCGCTTTAAATTTGAATTAATCACGCCTAATCGTGGACCGTTGATCCAAGATCAACGGTCCCGATTCGATGAACGTCGACCGTCCGAACGGTTCGATCCGCTGGACCGTTGGATCCAAGATCAATAACATGTAAGCGTGTGAACGCTCGACCGCCTCAACGCCCCGATCCACGGAACCGCTGGATCCGATCCAACGGTGAGCGCTTAGGGTTTGTGAATCCGCGCGCCGCTGTTAGCGGGCTGGGACGCCGACCGTCGGATCCAAGATCGACGCCTCGCTCGCCACGCTATTTCAAAATTAATTTCCGAAAGGATTTAGTTATCAACCAAAATGTGATAACTTGTGAAATTCATAACTAATTCATTTTAAATCCTTTCGAGATTCAAATTTTGTGGGTTATGTTTTCAACTGAACTTTAATCTAAAAATGTTTCAACCCCAGTATAGTTCCAGAAATTTTTGCTAATGAATAGTAGCATTTTTGATTTATAAAAGCCGAGCAAAATTGTTTTGGTCATATCTTTGGCATTAAGGATCCAAATCAATTGGTTCTTGTTGCTAAATTCTTTATAAATCATGATCTTGCTACTGTAAAAATTTCAAATTTTTGAGAGAGTTTACTGTTGGTCTTTGCATTTTATTCGTTCTATTCGCTGTTTTTTGCTTTCTCGTTAGGATCCAAGAGCACGTTGATAATATTATTGATCCTCAAAGAACACCTTGACCCACAAAGAAGCGTGCAAGATATTTGATCATAAATGATTGCTCTTACCTTTCTTAGAGGTAGCTATTCCTAATGCTTGGGCCATAAGTTATTAATATCATTTGCCCGTGATATGATTAAGCTCATGCTTAGCCTGTAGAATTGCTCTAGTGATGATTGCAAGTCACGGACCTCCTCTCATGTTGGTGTGATTGTTTTGTTTCTCATATTGTTGTAGGACCTCTCTTGACTTAGTGTGACCTTTTTGACTATGAGGGTCAACTCACTCGCGACTGACCGAGGCTTTACAATGGAGACTCTCAAACCCCTCTTCATGGATTGTAGATAAACTCGCCCCTGCTTGGTAAGGTCGCAAGAAAATACAACCGATATGGTTGGCATGAAGACTCTATTGTTGTGGTGACTAAAGTCACCCATCTGTTATATTGTTGATGCTCTCTTGTTAAATTGCGGCAAATAAAACTTGCTTTATGCTTAAAAATTTGAGCTATCAAAGCTATGTTTTCCTTCTTGGGATGATCAAGGGCCTCACTTTTAATCTCATGAGTCTTGAGCTTGCTATAGATTTGGCCTGGCAGCTCAAAGTCGATCGTAAAGGTTTGCATTCTCCTCAATGGCTATAGCTTTATCTAGCAAGTCCACTCCTTGGTGTTGATTGACTCTCAAACTCCTCTTCATGGAAGAGATGGGTGTCATGCTCTCTTTTCGCTATGATTGAGAATATTCAATACCATCGTATAGGTTTCATCCTCGATTTATCATTTTATTAAAGTGACTGAAAATGTCATCGATGCTCTCTCCAGGACGCATCTCGAATTTATTGTATTCACGCTTATAGACTGTCTGGCGTACTTTCTTGACTTGGGACGAACCCTCGTGGTAAGTTTCGAGAGTGTTCCAAATCTCAAGCACAGTCTCAAGATTGTAAATTCGATCATACTCCTGTCTCCCAAGCCCACCATACAAGCGGTTCTTAGCCTTATTGTTGTTAGCCAAAGGGCTTCCGGCTTCTGGCAGAGCAACTTCGGGCAAAATGAGCGGGACTCGAACAACCTCCCATATAGCGTGTCCTTCGCTCTCAAGGAAGACTCGTATGTGATTCTTCCAATAGGCATAGTCATGCCAATCGAAAATATGCGGCTTTGTGGAGTATCTATCCATCGCCAAGTTCAGTGACCGATTAAGGTCAAGATTGAACTAACCGGGCTCTGATACCACTTGTTGGACCGAAAAGGCGACTAGAGGGGGTGAATAGGAGTACGCTCACTTTTTCATACATAATAGATCCAATAATATCAATAGCTATGGAAGCTATGAAGATCAGTATATCAGTACAGCGGAAGACTAATATTGAATCCAATAAACACCCCTAAGCAAGACTACAAACGATCAAAACATAAGATATCAACTATCAGTGCGCTGCCGGTCGGACCACTGGCCTTGGGCGATCGGACCGATTTCAGGCCGGTCTGACCGGTGGCTATAGACGGTCCGACCGCCAGCCTCTAGAACAGAAGAACAGCCTCGATGACGAAGATAAAAATAGATGCAACTTTTGATCTACTAATCCAAACTTGATAAAACTTGGAACACACCTTCTCGATGATATCAGGAACCTATTCCAATAGAAATTTATGATAATTCTTGAAAGAATAAAGATCTTTTTTCGTTTGATCAAACAAGGGTTCAAAACAGGGTCAAAACAAAAACTTGATCCAAGATCTTGCTCGAGGGTGATTGATGATCAAGATGATCCTAGATATGTTCCCACACGTCACATCAAGCTAGATCACATGAAGAATTCAATCAAAAACTCTTAGATCAAAGAAAGACCCAAAATCATTAAATACAGAGAAAGAACACAATGAGGCAAGACGTGATCAAACTTTCTCTAGATTGATTTGATATGATATGGGCTTACAGCCTCTCCATCAATGAAGGACAATGCTCAATCCAAGAGCACGAAAATCACATCAAACTCTCTAAACCCTAGCCTCCACCAAAGCTCTCCCTAAGAAAATTAGGGTTTCCAAAATAGCAAAATGGCAAAGCGGTGGTGCAGCCACTACCATCTCCTATTTATAGTGGAGGCTTAGACCTTCTAGATGTTTGATCCTATTGGGTCTCAAGCTAAGGCCCAAAACAAACGGGACACATACGCACGCATTTTAAAGCACTGTCTTTATCTCCTCTTGACCTAACTAACTACACCTAGCGCCATCTTGCGCCTCAGATTAGCTAATAGGTGACCCTTGTCCATCTTGCACCACGCTTGAGTACATTGACCTCACCCAGACATCGCCGATCGCTCGACCTCACCTCCAAGCCTAGTCCCAATCATCCTCGCCGCTGACCGTCGTTGACCACCAAGCAACCCGCACGACAATAGACAAATAAACCGAATTTGGGAACAAGTTCTTCACAACTTGATCCATGTTAGTCAAAACATGCATCATGCACCATATATGCCCTGAAACTCATGACTTTGACTCTAACAACAAAGACCAGTACGCCACCGCCGCAACGAACCAAGTGGAAACCACCAGATCGCTTTAGGGCGGTCGACACACACATAGGCGGTCGACCGCCAAAGAATGACTTAGCCGATTTTCAACCTCTGAAAACTGAAACCTACTGGAATTTTTAATCCAATAGAACTTTTGACTGGAGACTCCAAAAATTATGGGACCAAGTGCAATAGAATCCCCTCTCTTGTCTACACCCTCTATTTTTGGCATAGCTCAAAATAACACTTTTAAGTTCACCGTCCGACCACCGCCTATGGCCGGACGGACCGATGGTACCGGGCCGACCGCCACGCTATGATTGGTCAAACCGTTCTCGCCGATAGTTCTAAAACTCGTCGAAAACACATGAAACGACAAACCGTAAACGCCATTGCCAATTGTCACATCATCCTAAGATCTGGAGCATATCCCCATGATATCCATAGTTACCATCACATCCATTCCTCTCCCAAGTACTGGAATACTACAAAATCGAACTGGTGAACCTTGCTCCCAATTCGATCGCCAACCTCAGTATCTTCATCTATCTTTATGAGCATATCTAGGATTCCACCGATCTAGAGGTTGTTAGATACTTCTACAAGATGACAAAGTTGGGAAAGTCGATTGCGTCGCCTAGGGAGTGCACTTTGCGTTTGGACGATGGGAAAGCTGAGGAGTACATTCGGATGTACTCAAAATTGTAATACCCCGGCCTGCTCGTTGCGTGGCCCATGTGGCCCATGAGGAGTTGTGTGGTGGGATTAGTCCCACATTGCTTGTCTCAAGTGAGTTGTAGTGGTATATAATGCCTGTTGGATCCAAACGTAGCACCTCCGGTTAACCCTTTACACGGCGAGGATGAAAGTGTAAGTGAGGTGCTATGTAGGCGAGGTCCGCCCCACTCAATGCAATGGACATTGAGCCGATTTTGGGTCGTGGTGTTCAGATGGTATCGAGCATCAACCTTCACTACACGGGCGCAAGGACAGGGGCGCGCATATGGCGCATGGCACATGTGGGCCCGGAGTGGACACATGGCATGGCATATGTGCCTGCATCTTGGACGACAGACGCAGTATCGAGGGGTGGTTCGGGCATTTGCTTCGCAGATGCTGTATGTCGCCGAGGGCCACCCTTAAGGGGGTGAATGTAATACCCCGACCTGCTCGTAGCGTGGCCCATGTGACCCATGAGGAGTTGTGTGGTGGGATTAGTCCCACATTGCCTATCTCAAGTGAGTTGTAGTGGTATATAATGCTTGTTGGATCCAAACGTAGCACCTCCGGGTTAACCCTTTTACACGGCGAGGACGAAAGTGTAAGTGAGGTGCTATGTGTAGGCGTGTCCACTACTGCTGGCAATCGGGCATTGAGCCGATTTTGGGTAAGGGTGTTACAAAAATCTTCTTGGTCATCAAGGAAAAAGAATTGGTTCTACATGACGGTCACCAATGGAGATAGCCTCTGCTTTACCGGTAAGGTGGCGGTCAAGAATCCTCAATGGCGATCCACCGCAAAGGAGGTAAAGGTGAGGAGATGTATTAAGGCCATCCACCGCCTTAGCATTAAAGGATTTTCTTGGCATGTGGTGAAATATTTTTCCACACGCTGGATAAGTCCTCTGAAGCTCTGAGCACGTGCCATGCTTTGGTATGTTGGTCCATTGACCACTCAAGATGGTGGTTCCTTGGAGGTAGTCCTTGCTTTAAGCTAATTCTTTCTTTTATGAGAAAAAAAGAGCACCGAAGATAATATACATGCTAGATGAAGAATTTCATCGCCTAACTAATTTTGGTTTAATCAAAGTGAGAGAAGGAAAATCCATCGTCGAGAGCTACGAGTCTATAGACTCGGTGACCGTGGTCGCACTGCATAGCTACCCTCAAGAGACTATTTTAGTGCTTGATCAGTTCAAAACATCCGAAATGGTAGTCGGGGAAATTACTTTCGACCTCTAGCCAGAGTTCGCGAAGGGTCCAACCAGCCCTACCAAAGCAGAACCGGTGAAATTGGTAGAAAAGAAAAGAAAGATGAGCGTTCTGGACTTTGCTCAAGGGCTGCTCTCACCTTCGTAACCGAGAAGACGGTGTATGTAAAAGAAACTTACATAAATTCATACCTTTTAGATTTTCCTGTATTCTGAAGTTTTTATATTCCTTTCTTCTATTTTTTTAGATCCTTTGGTGTTCCGATCGCTTCTGATCAGAGCACCTCTCAGGAGGAAACTCCCGAGGAAAGGATGGTCGAATTAGCCCCTAAGAAGGTGGAAGCGCCAACGTCTACTCCTACTGCTCAAGAACCCTTGACAGCTCTGACCTCATCCAAGGAGGCAGAGGCTGAAGAGTCCCAGCATGTCCTATCTACCGCTGGGACCGAAGTGGTCGAAGAGGAGGAAGCGAGCTTGCTTCCTTCTCTCTTAAGTGGTCGTGGTCTGGGACTTCGCGCTTAGTTAGGAGAACTCCTCATCCCAAGGACATCCCCAACCGACCTCGAATCTTTGATGAAAAAAGACTCGAGGAGGTTTGGTGGAGGAAGATCTCGCATCACGATCAAGACAAATTTCGAGACCATTTACTCCAATCATGCGGACAAGGAGGTCTAGGTAAATACCTACGACCACTCCTATAACATTTTTGTGTGTGGTTTTTACGTGAAATTTAAGGAAGTTTTCTATTTTGTTTTTTGTAGCATATGGTGGAGAACATTGCTGTGGTCGGAGAGCTGACCCAGCGAATAACTGCATTGGAAAAGGAAAATCTTCGATTGAAAAGTAAATAATTCTTGACTTCTTCCTCTTTTGCTATTCTGTTCCTTGTTATTTCTTAATTCTCTCTTTATCATGATTGACATAATAGGAGGATTTTGAAAAAGAAGCTAAGGCAAAGGGAAATGTCATAGCCATACTTCAGGAGAGGTGCAAAGCCAAAAATAAGTCAATCGAAGACTGGTTAACCAAATTTAGTGAAACCTCCCTGAAGCATAAGGAAGCTATCGAGAAGAAGGCTCACGGTAACTGGTCATAAACTCGACTAGTTTACTATGTGTTTTTAGTTTATTTTCTAATTTCATTGACTCGTGTATAGAAAGCTCAAAAATTAGAAAGAACAGAGAAAGCTCTTTAGTTCGAGCAAAACAAGGAGAAGGAACTTGAGAGGAGTTTCCAAGAGAACATCTTGGTCTTCAACAAGATGCTTTCCGACATGGGAGCAGGAGTATTTCCGTCATCTTCAAAGGAGACAAGGGAGAAGATGAACTATCTCGATCGATAGCTTGAGACTCTCCAAGGCCCGCTTGAGACTTCTCGGAGGTACCACGTAAAGGCTATGCGTGATGTTGTTGCGGATGGAGTTAAGCTTTGATTTGGCAAAGCTTAAGGCATCTATCCCCTTCCTCAATCTCCAAGTGCTTGAAATGGATTTCAACCGTCAAGACAGATGCAGCCAAGATCTTCAAAGAGGTGAAACCCTTCGCAAACATGGTCGTAGAGGAAATGAAGGTCAGATCTCCATCGCACAGTGACCAGTCAAATGGTCCCAAGAAGTAAATGAATGTAGCATAAAATTGTAATGTAAAAAAATACCTTTTATCATCAATAAATTTTATGTTTATCTCTCAACATGTGCACTCATATATTTTCTAGCCCCCGTTTGCTTGTGTAGTAGAAAACTTACTACAGAAGTAGTAGACCAAGAGAAAGAGCACATGTTGCGACCAATGTACAAAGTATGTGTTGATTATGTTGTAAAAATGATCTAGTGAGCACTAGGAAACCAATTTGGTCGTAACCAAGTATGATTTCGACTAGTTGTGGATCTATTTTCATAATCGAAATACTATATAGTATATTGTATGGCTCAAGATGTTATAAGACTTGTATGGATGATAAGAAATTATGCAAAAATGTATGCAAAAAACGATGAGTACTCTTATTTATATATATTATCCAAGCTGGTCGTTAAAGAGTGCTAAGTACCAAAGACATGATTGACACTTCGCTAAACTTATTCGCCTCAAGTGTCGATCGGCAAAGAAAGATCGTTAGAAAAGACCATCACTAGGAAACTCATTCCAGCAAGGTGACCACACGCAGAGAGGAGAGATTTCGACTAGGAGGTTTTCTCGTGTCTTGACCAGCTTGCAAAACAAGATAAGAACAGTAATGTTGAAGTGAAGAAAGAAAGCCTTTGAGTCCTTAGCATGTAAGTAACTATATCTAGTTGTTTGTGTTATGTTTCTTTACTTGTTTTTTCTTTGAGAAAAGAGAGTGCGGTTATTCGTGAAAACTATTTCGTGACGGTTATGATAAGGACTTTATGGCATTTGATAAATATATCAAAGCCAAAAGTAAAACATATCCTTTAAAAAGGATGTTAGAGGATAATTGATCATCTTTGATGATCTTAGACAACAATAGTATGTGACCAAGCAATGGATAATCAAAATATAAATAACATCACTCATCGGAAAATAAAGAAATAATGCATCTTTATTGAAATTGAAAATGAAAAGAATACTTATACATAGAACTTACGCAATTGATCAATATTCCAAGAATTAGACATAACATGCCCGCTTGACATGGCAAGTCGATCAACCAAAGTTTGATTACTTCAACCGCAGCGGTATGGACCTTCCCACTTAGGAGAAAGTTTGTTGCATTTACTTGACTCAATTTTCCAAAGAACTAGATCACCCACAATGAGACCGTGAGGTTGCACCTATGACTATGGTACCTTCTCATGGCTTGTTGGTAAACCACGATCTTTTCAAGGATTTGTTTTGTCTTTCTTCAAGGAAATTAATGTCATCGAGTCATAGTTCGCTTGATCGTTCTCATTATAATCTGAACACCTTGACTATTTGGAAGCCAAGATGTAACTTAAGTTAGCAATCGTAAATCAAAACTACAAATACTTAGTCAAATCAACCACAAATAATGTCTAGACGCTCAATAATCATTTCTAGAAACAAAGCTAACATAAAATTTCAGCTAGTAACTAGGATAAAAACCACAAGCATTACATATCGCATAAGATCATAAGCATCATGGATAAAACTACTAGATAGAAACGACCTCTAACATGTAAAACTCCGAAAGAGTGCATTGACAGTACCAAAAGGCCAATTATTACAATAACAGTCCCAATTGGAATAATAGTAATTTTATTTAAAGTAATGTGGTGTGCAACGACGTGATTTGCATCAATGAGCTACTTTCCTAATGTCCGCCTCTCCTCAACGGTTACCTAAACATCAAAAGGCAAGGATGAGCTCAAGAACTTAGCAAGTACAATTGAATACCATAGGAAATATCAAATAAAAAGGATCATACACAATTTATCGAACACATAAATAAATGCTATGCATTGATGCAACACATGAATATGACTTTCACTTCTCTTCTACATATACCCAGATAGCAAATGATACACCGTTAGTGTTAACTCAGCCCGTGATATCCAAAATGCGGAGATCCAAGGCCCGTATGAGGATTCTTTCATATGGGGATCTAGTAGCCCATAATGAAATTATGGGGATTCTCAATACCACTCTCGTGGGTAATACATGAATGATTGAAATGAAGGAAATGAAATGAATGCATTTTCTCATAGTAACAATTTGATATCACCAATAAATGGAATCATGTAAAGAACGAAATACTCGTAATTCATAAGAAATTAACCATATCATAAACATATAACCGAATTGAATAATGTACCATACAAGATGATCTAATTTGTACTTGCCTTCAAGGTAAACACGTTGATGGTAAAGAAGGCGCAACTAATCCCAAGGTCACTCCTCGCTACAATAAGTAATTTACTCAAAAGAAAATTTTGACAAGAGGAAACAACGCTAATCGCAATGCTTTAATCTGCACTCCCAAAACCCATACTACACACAATTAATCTACTCTCAAAAACAAGGAACTAATAAAGGACTCAAACTCGAACACGATCTTCTAAAATACGATATCCCAATATGCTTATCATAAAATTCATTTTTCATCTCTCCGAAAGCTTATAAAATTTTCTACATAAGTCTAGTTGGAAATATTCTCAAATTTTGCATTAACTAATGTTAACAAATGAAAGAAAACAATGATGTAAATAGTTTTGTGGATATCGTGAGGATATGTGCACGATCTCGTGGATGATGAGTCAATTGGCAATGACTTTGTTGGTTTGCAATTTGTCGCGCTTTGGGTTTGTTTCATATCGCTGCACTACAGCGGTCCGACTAGTTGTGTCGGGCGGTCGATCAGCCAGAGAGGTCCGACCGCCATGGTGGCCGGGTCCGACCGTAAATTGAAAATTGGTTTTGAGCCGAGCCAAAAATAGGTTGTGTAGGCAGTGAGGGGAGTCTCCCGGATGTGGTCACATCATTTTTGGAGCTCTCAAATAAAAGTTCTATTGAGTTGAAAATTCCGTAAGGTTTTGATTTTCACGATGGAATTTTGGCTTGTCTTTCAGCGGTCCGACCGCTATGGATCGGGCCCTGACCGGTCTGGTTCGGCACGGACTGCTCAGGGGCTGGGTCAGATCATTGGACTTGGAGCAGCCAAGTTTTCATTGATGTGATTTGATTGTTGTTTATGTATGGTTGTCAATGCTTTATTGTTGTATATTGCATTGCGAACTAATGTGGGTCAAGTTGTGAAGAACTTGTTCCCGAAACGATTTGTTTGTCTATTGTCGCGCGTGTGGCTGCGTGTCAATGACGCTAACGTGAGGTGGATCGACTACGCTTGGAGAGCCGAGGTCCGTAACGATCATGGATGCCGGCTGAGGTCAGTGACTCCAAGCATGGTGCGTAATAGGCAAGATGGATCGAACGGTAGTTCAACATACCGGTTGGATCAGCAAAGCGTAAGTTTGCGATGGTTCGGGAGGTTCCGATGGGATTCTACAAGAGAGGCTTGGCACGTGATGAGAATCGCTGATCAATTCCACACGCAGAAGCAAAGGATTGTTTCAATAGTTATGTATGTGGGTCCCATGTGTGAGTGGGTCCCAAAAGTGAAACCCTAGGCCTCTCCTATAAATAGAGAAGGGGGAGATGTAAACCCTTGAAGCATTCATTTGAGCCCTCTTGCATTTTCTAGGGTTTGGAGAGGAGAGGAGAGGAGAGGAGAGGGTTTGGAGAAATTGTGTGCTCCTTTGTGTGAGCTCTTGTCCTCCTTGTTGGAGTGGCTTTGTAAGCATCTTGTGAGATCAATCAATCTTGTGATGCTTGCTTGAGAGATTATTTGTCTCCCTTTGTGTTCTTCTTCTTTGGATGAATTTGGTGCTTCCTTGATTCAAGTGTTTAAGCTTGGTCTCTTGACCCATTTTGTCTTGCTTTTGATGTGTGGGAATACTCCTAGAATCATCTAGACCATCAACCCTCACAAGCAAGTCTTGAATCAAAGATTTTCATATTTCTAGGGTTTGTGTACTTTTGGTAAACTTGAGAGATTGATTCTCATATGGATCTCAAGGATCGTCGCTAGAAATAGGTCTCTAATATCTTTAGGAGGTGTGCTCAAATTTGGTCAAGTTTCATTGGTTGAATCAAAAGTTGGATCAAATTTTATTTTGGATTTGAGCTTGATTTTTCAAGATCGGATCGAACCGGTCCGACCGATGATTATAACGGCGGTCCGACCGCCTCGCTGCATCGCTTAGTATCGCCGGTCGAACTGATATCCACCGGCTCGACCGCCGCTAGTAGCCGGTCCGATGCTGGTGACCGCTCGGTCGATCGCCTTGGTAGCCTTGGCCGCACCTGCGCTCATATCCGCACTCTTGAGATTAAGTCTCCGCTTGTGTCGTGGTGGTTGAGCAGGTCATCGATTCAAAGACAAGGCTTCCATCAGGCGCCATCGATCTTCTTAGCTTTCATAGCTAAAGGAGTAAAGTTCGTGTTGAATTTGATTTAGGCAAGAAAGTTGAGAAAGCGCCTATTCACCCCCTAGTCGCTTTTACGGTCCTACAAGTGAATGTGAGCCGCTAGCTCTTCTCATAGATCTTAACCTGTCTTTGGAGCCATGGCGATCGCATGATATTCAATCGTGCCATATGTTTTTGATGGAGTTGATTTTACTTATTGAAGGCTCGAATGGAAGCCTACATCGAGGCTCAAGGGCACGCAATTTGGCTTAAGGTGAAAACCCTTATGTCGTGCCACCGATGACAATTTGATCACTCTGATGTGGAGAACAACAAAAGAGCTCGTAATTTTTGATTCAAGGCCTTAGTCGATCGGAGTTTGAGCGTGTCGCCATTTGTCGCTCTGCTTATGAGATATGGCGACTTTGTGATTATCACGAAGGGTCCATCGTGATCAAGGAAGTGAGATGTAACCAACTAAAGAAAGCATACTCCAAGATCGAGCAAAGACTCGTGAATCTTTGATGAGCCGTGGGAGATTTTCTAAAATTCTTCATGATCTCCGCTACTGTTGATCTTATTTTTATCGAAGTCTCAAAATGCACGCCACCGTGGGTGCACTTGATGAAGGTCTGGGATGAAAATCATCGCCATAAATGACAACATCACATGAGTGAGCTTACCATGGATAAGCTTTACTCTAGGTTGAAGACGCATGAGATTGATTTTATCTCGCCTCCTCATGACGATTCAATGGCTTTAGTGGTCGACCAATCTAAGGGTAGATATTCGATTCTTTTGATGTTAGCTCGTCTGCTTTTCTTTGTCTCCGCTTTGCATTCTTTGAGCGATGAGCAACTTGAGAGACTACCGAAGATGTTTTAGCCTCCTATCCACAAAATTCACGAGAGCTTACAACAATGTGAGGAGTAGGAGGAGAGGTGGATCTATCACATATTTTGAATGTGGTGAGCCGAACCACATTCGCCTAGATGCCCCAAGCTGAAGGGCAAGGAGGAGAAGGAGTCACAAAGGCATTCTCGCGAGGGATGCTAAGTCCAAGAAGACAAACTATCACAAGTTTGTCACCGGTCCTTGAAGCTCTAGAGGATGTGAGCATGGATGGTGTGGACTCTGAGGCGAAGGACGACAAGAGTGACTCCCGTGGCAAGAAGAAGGCACGTGATTTCACAGGCATGTGCTTCATGGCCAAGAACAGCCACGACAGCGACTCCTCCAATAGCGAGGATCCTTTTAGTGATCCCGACAAGGTATGCCCTTCACTTCCTGACATGAAAAGGGCTTTAGTGCTTGCTGAACAAAAACTGCATAAGCAAGCTAAATTGATTAAGAAACATGATACTATGATTGATAATTTGAACCTAGAAGTGGTTAGGATCAAATCCATTAATCTCCGATGATTTCGTGATTCATGCTCTAGCTTGCTTAATGAATTGTCAAGCTTAAATAATGCTCATTCCTCTGTTGAAAAACAATTGAAAAATGCTCTTTCTGAACTAGAATCTATCAAGTCTAGTTCTGTTTGCATGAATGCCATTCCGCTTGATGTGATCGCTTAGACGCTATTCGTTAACTTGCTCAAATTGTGCTTTGCTAGAATTAAAACCGATAGCTCTTTAAAAGAATTGCAAAATTTGATACTAGTCACACTTGCTCTCATTGTAAGAACAATAGGATTAAAATGCAAGAGATGACCGAAATGGTCGTTTACTCTAGAGCTGCTTCGTGTGAAAATTATCCTAAGCTTACAATTGAGATTGAAGCTTTAAACAAGACTCTTGAAGAGAAAGCTAAAATTGAAAAATTCATGTCTCTTATCGCTTCCAAGAAAGTCATTGATTCTTCCTCTTGTATGTTGCATGTCAAGTTGAAACTATTGTTGGCAAGATACAAGAGGCTTTAGAGTTAAATTTAAGGAGCAGCTTGAATAGGATTGAGAGTCCTATTGTGTGTCTTGTGAGGCTCTAAAAGTGGAAGTGGACCTTCTTAAGAGCAAACATGTTGAGGCAATCAATTCTAAAAAGTGCTCTAATTGTGGAGTTTTGGCAAAGAGAATGATTACCTCAAAATGACTCTTGAGAAGTTTTCTAGTGGAAAAAGAAACTCAACTTGATTCTAGATCAATCCAAGGTGAGTGTGAAAACAAAGGGCCTAGGTTTTAAGTTCCTAGAGCTTTCCAAGAATCATCCACCAAAGACTGCTAGAGTTGTGGAAAGTGGTTTGTGAGGAAGAACCTCCTAAGACTTCAAAGGTTGCTTTTAAATCAGAGGTTCTCGCTCAAACTCTTTCTAGCAAGAAAGGTGCTTCGCTTTCACCTGCACGGACCCTCAAAAGGTCAAGTACCATTGCACCTTCTACAAGAAAAAGGGCCACACTCTGAGTTTTGCTTCCTGAGAGCAAAGATTGAGAGGAAAGAGAAAATGAGCACTTTGAGATCCATCGAGGAGTCTTTTCACCAGCTGTAGTCTCTAGAGCCAGGCAGCCTATTCAGCGTACCACATATAGGCCTAGGTTTGTAGAGAACCTTGTTGACTCTTTTGATGGGTCCAGCAAAGAGCTTGGTTTAGGATATCGTGAGGAGAGACCACTGTAGCACCTAGACAGGGGAGTATCGGCTTTTGGTAGATCGCTTGGAGAGGTCCGTGGTGCTCGTGGGCATTCTTATGATTTTGTGCCCGATCATTTTTCTCACGCTTTTTGCTATTCCTGCATCGCCCATCTCAAGATCGACACCTAGATCTTTTATCTCAAATCCCAGTACTGAGGCATGGATGTTTTGAGGGAATTTGCTCTTTTTGCATTCATTGTATCATAATGCATTTTCGTTTCAAATGTCTTGCATTGCATAATAAAACTTGTGGAGCTTTGATTATTATCCTTGTATGACTTGATTTCATTCTCTACCTTGTCATATCAAGTGATAGTCGCTAGACTTCTTTATGGCTCTTCTTGTTTAGCTCACTTTTGCCTTGCTAGCTTTATATCCGTGGAGCAAATTGAACCAAATCATGTCTTGTTAGATCTTGTGACTAGCTTTGCTCTAGTGATCCTCTTATGATTCTTGCCATGTCATATAGGTTGAATTGAGTCTTGAACTTATTTTGAGATGAAAATGAGCTTTTTATCATCTTAAGTCAACCAAATGAAAAATGAGATTTTCTGTGTGAAAAAACTGATCTCACCAATCCTTTCTCATGAGACGGCTTGCCATTGCACTAGGCATGAACTCAGGGGGAGTTTTGGATGACCTAGATCATTCTTTTAAGCTTATCGCTTGAGATGGTCGCGCAAGTCTTGAGATCTAGCATGCTGAAAAAATCCTTTTAGGAAAATGCTCAAAATGCCAAGTGCTTGAGTTTTGCTTCAAAAGTGTACTCTTAATGCTCAAAATGCCTCAGCTCTTGTTTTGAGTCTCTTTTACTTATAGACATGGCTTGACTCATTTTTGGTTGCTTTTAGTGAAACTATGATATTGAGCAACCTTTCATGGTTTTAATTCTTTTAATCTCAGACATCGCTATTTTGGTTTTAGCTTTAAGACATGTTTTGCCATGATTGAATATAGCTTCTACACCTTATATGGCTTGGTATAACTCTTGTACTGTCTACTTCGATAATGGTCATGGCTCCTTTTGCTAAATTTCAAATGAAGTCATTTCATCTTCTTTATCTTTTCCCATGCATCTTGATGAATTCATTGTCAAAGGGGGAGAAGGATTATGAAGAAAAATGTTGGTGTCTTGAGTTGGAGCTTTTGGTCTCTTCATGTAAGGTTTCATATAAAAGAACACATATAAAAAAACGAACCTTTTGAAAATTGGTGATCATAGTGAGTTGAGTCTCTGGGTTTTATTGCCTTTTTCTGATTTCAATTGCTATTGAAGAAGACTCACAATGATCAAAGGTCAAAGAGAATAATTTGTCCTTCATATGGACCTTAATGAGTTTTGGCTACTTTATGGAATTTGAATCCTTTTGTGCTTTCATTGCCTTATCTCACTTACTTATACTATTCAAGCCACTTGGTCTGCCTAGGCTTTTTCTTGCTTATGGACCAAGTTGTGCCTTTATGCGAAAAACGACGATTTGTTTTACTTTTCATTTCAAAACCACATTTTTTGAAATTGCCAATGTGTTCATCAAGGGTGAGATTGTGGATATCGTGAGGATATGTGCACGATCTCGTGATGATGAGTCAATTGGCAATGGCTTTGTTGGTTTGCAATTTCTCGCTGGTTTGTTTCCAAGGTCGCTGCACTCACAAAGCGTCTCGATCGTTGTTTCAAGCGTCGATCATTGCGGAGAGGTCCGATCGCCATGGTGGCCGGTCCGACGCAGAATTGAAAATTGGTTTTTGAGCCGAGCCAAAAATAGGTTGTGTAGGCAGTGAGGGAGTTCCCGGATGTGGTCGATCATTTTGGAGCTCCTAACAAAAGTTCTATTGAGTTGAAAATTCCGTAAGGTTTCGGATTTTCACGATGGAATTTTGGCTAAGTCTTTCGGCGGTCCGACCGCTGTGGATCGGTCCGATCGCTCGAATCGGTCGACGACTTGTGTGGGCGGCTCGATCACCGGGACTTGGAGCATAGCCAAGTTTTCATTGATGTGATTTGATTGTTGTTTATGTATGGTTGTCAATGCTTTATTGTTGTATATTGCATTGGGAACTAATGTGGGTCAAGTTGTGAAGAACTTGTTCCCTAAACGATTTGTTTGTCTATTGTCGCAGGTGGCTTGCGTGTCAATGACGCTCAACGGTGAGGTTGATCGACTTCGCTTGGAGAGCCGAGGTCCGTAACGATCATGGATGCCGCTGAGGTCGTGGTGACTCAAGCATGGTGCGTAATGGGCAAGATGGATCGAACGGTAGTTCGGCATACCGTTGGATCAAAGTGCGAAGTCTGCAGAGTCTCCGGAGGTTCCGATGGATTCTGACAAGAGAGGCTTGGCGACGTGATGAGAACCACTGATCAACCTACACGTGGTGAAGCAGTGCGATTGCTTCAATAGTTATGTATGTGGGTCCCATGTGAGTGGGTCCCAAAAGTGAAACCCTAGGCCTCTCCTATAAATAGAGAAGGGGAGATGTAAAACCCTTGAAGCATTCATTTGAGCCACTCTTGCATTTTCTAGTGTTTGGAGTTGAGAGGAGAGGAGAGGAGAGGTTAGGGTTTGGAGAAATTGTGTGCTCCTTGTGTGAGCTCTTGTCCTCCTTGTTGGAGTGGCTTTGTAAGCATCTTGTAAGATCAATCAATCTTGTGATGCTTGCTTGAGAGATTATTTGTCTCCCTTGTGTTCTTCTCTCTTTGGATGAATTTGGTGCTTCCTTGATTCAAGTGTTTAAGCTTGGTCTCTTGACCCATTTTGTCTTGCTTTGATGTGTGGGAATACTCCTATAATCATCTAGACCATCAACCTCACAAGCAAGTCTTGAATCAAAGATTTTCATATTTCTAGGGTTTGTGCACTTTTGGTAAATCCTTGAGAGATTGATTCTGCAAGTGGATCAAGGATCGCGCTAGAAATAGGTCTCTAATATCTTTAGGAGGTGTGCTCAAATTTGGTCAAGTTTGATTGGTTGAATCAAAAGTTGGATCAAATTTCGCTTTGGATTTGGGCTTGATTTTTCAAGATCGATCGAACCGGTCTCGACCGATTTATAACGGCGTCCGACCGCCCGCTGCATCGCTAGTACCGCGGTCGAACTGATATCCACCGGCTCGACCGCCAGCTAGTAGCCGGCCCCCGGGGACGCTGCCACCACCCATCTGCCGTCATAGCCCGACCACGAGGCTCGCAAGGTCATGCGCGAACGCATGTCACACCCTCATCACCGCATGCGCCCCATCAAGGATCTAGACCTGCCATTATGAGTTAACGAAATATTTTGGTGATTAATGACAAATCCAAATGTGAGACTAATATTTTATTGTTATATCTAGTGTGTAGTCTCATTTGGATATAAAGGTAAAATTCAACGAGATATGCATTCGTCTTATATTCTTATATATTGTTCCATTCATCGGATCCAAAATATAGGTTGAACCCCACCATAAGTTGAACTTGAATATGTGCATATGTTTTCATTACATATTTGTGTATGCACACATTTAGGGGGAGTTTATTCTATATTTTGTGGTTTCATTAGTATTGATCCATATTCTGTTTTCCACATACATTTATGATCTTTACTTTGAAACATATCCGTTTGGGTATACAAAACTTATGTAGTTTTTGTATATTCATGTTGTGAGTATATAGAACTTATGTAGTTCTCGTATACTCATGTTTTGAGTATATAAAACTTGTGTATTTTTTATATACTCATGTTGTGAGTATATAGAACTTGTGTAGTTCTCGTATACTCATGTTTTGAGTATGTAGAACTTGTGTAGTTCTCGCATACTCATGTTGCAATATATATAACTTGTGTAGTTCATATATACTTATGTAGTGTTACCTTTATCTGCATTCATTTATGTGCAATTGAAGTGGTTATCATCAATTACCAAAGAGGGAAAGATTGAAGTATCTTGTCCCACCATTATGAGTCAATGGTATGGTGTGGTAATTAATGATAATTATATTGTGGAACTAACATTTTCCATGAGTTGGATGTATAGGCTATGTTCCAGGGTGACGAAGACTTGGGATGACATCATGAGTTGATTGTCATCAAGTCAAGGTGCAAGTGAAAGATGCATCATGTGTTGATGCATATGAAGAGCTTGAAGAAATGAGAATCATCGTGTGTCAATGATATTTAAAGAGAAGACCCATCATGTCTTGATGGAGGTCTAATGAAGTATGCATCAAGTGTTGATGCAATCAAGACTTGGAGTAAAGGATGCATCATGTGTTGATGCACATCAAGTCAAGAGAAGACCCATCATGTGTTGATGGAGGTCGAGTGAAGAATGCATCATGAGTTGATGCATATTCAAGAGAAGAACTTGAAGAAAAAGGAGATCATCATGTGTTGATGATTGTCAAAGTCAAAGACCTGGACTTGAAGTGTTGATGTGTGTCATCAAGCTTCAAGAAGATGCAAGGCAAAGGTATGACTAGCTAGGGCTAAGGATGTGTTCCTAGTCTTTTACCGGTCTTGGTGTTTGGTTGGAAGACCGAATTGCTAGTATTTGTTGCCGTGCTATTAAAAGGGGTCTTGACTAGTAGCATGAGTTAGTCATGTGTTGATAGCTCATTGTGTTTGCTCTAGCTCATCTATGCATGGAGCTATTATTTGCGAATGTGTTTTGCAAATAGTCAAGGCTCATGCATTTAATCTTTGTAGTATGGGACTATAGTTTGCAAATGTGTTTTGCAAATGGTTGAAGTCCATGCACCTTAGCCTTGTGGCATGATGTCATATTTGTGAATGTGTTTTGCAAATAGTTGATGCTCATGTTTGATTTCTTGTAGCACATGACTTAAGTTTGCAAATGTGTTTTACAAATGGTGTAAGTCCATGTACCTTTTTCCTTGTGGTGAGTATTCTAAAGGTTGGCAAATGTGTTTTGCAACTTGTTGAGAATATCATATTTGAAACCTTGTTGGAAATGCACTCAAATGGGCGAATGTGTTTTGCCATTTGAGCGAAGTCAAAGTGCATTGCTTCGTAGATCAGGCGATCACTGGTCCGATCGGTGCCAAACCGTGGAACCGCCATGTGTTGGGCGGTCGGACCGTGGCTCTTTGAGCCGACTCTCGTCGCGAGTATCGCCGTGAGAATACGGATTATCGGGTTCGAAGTACCGAGTTTTCGCAGACGCTTTTCCGAGAAGCACCATTTTGGATCGTGCCGATTTTCTTCTGGCGGTCTGACTGCCCAGCCTTGGCGGTCTGACCGATTTGGCGGTGGTCTGACCAGCCATTAGTTGGCGGTCCGACCTGCTGTGAGTCAAACGGCTAGTTTTATAGCCGTTGGCGCATGGGCGGTCAGACCGACCATTAGTTGGCAGTCAGACTGGCCCTGCACAGATTCAAGGGAATCTTTCCTCCAACGGCTAGTTTTTGAGTGTGGGATATAAATACCTACCTTGACTGGTTGGAGGAGGTTGCTGATGTTGTTGCTGTGATTGTGAGTGCCATACTCATTCTTTGAGCTAAGAGCAAGCCTCTCATCTCTTTTGTGCATGTGTTGCACTTATTGAGCTTGGAGAGCAAACCCTAAGTGCATGTGTTGCACTTATTGAGCTTGGAGAGCAAACCCTAAGTGCATGTGTTGTCTTAGGTAGTGGATTGTGTATCCACTTGAGCGATGACACTTGATTAGTTCAAGTGAAAGTTGAGATTTGTTTATCTTGGTGTTTGTCGACACCTAGACGGCGTGGAGGCATCGTGTTCGGTGATCTTCTCAAGAAGCTTGTGAGAAGGCCCGGCGTGTTGTGAGTGGTTTGGTGCTCACCATCTCTGGAGTGGAGGAAAAGCAACCCTAGTGGAGCGAGGTGTTGGTTCGTGTTGGAACCGCTCCAAGTGGTTGGACTTACCTCGAGGTGTTGGCTTAATTAGTAGAGCCGGTCCAACGCGTTGGGCTTACCTCAACGTGAATTAGGGAGACCGCAAGTCTCTAACACCACAAAGAAACATAATTGTGTCATCTTGGTTACTTTACTTTGAGCAATTTACATTACATGCTTTAATTGCTTATATATCTTTGTATGATTGCTCTCATCGTATTGTATTCATATTGTTGGTGCACTTAGGAAGCCTAGTTGATTTTGGTTTTAATTGTGCAAAACCAATTCATTATTAGCTTCCGTGATTATATTTTGGCTTTAGCCGAAGAATTTTAAACCGCCTATTCACGCCGCTCTAGTCGGCTTTTCGATCTTACACCCCGAGCCCCGCCGACGTGGCTAAGCCGGGTCCGAGGACTAGAGGATGCGGAGCACCTCATCCGCTCTACTCCGACGCCGAGGTGTGGCTTGAGGAGCACTACGCCGACCGCTCGCCGCCTCGATGACCCGCCGACCACCTCGCCGCTTCTGCATTTGAGAGACCATGTGAGTAGGGTCCTCGCTTGAGTGATGAGTATTTGAAGCGTGGTGAGAAGTTTGTGATTGAAATCATTGCGCTTGGCGCTCCTGGTCTGTTCGTAAGAGCGAACTTCCGGCTCGAAAACGGAACTTCCGATAATCGTAACTTCGCGTGGTAAAACGGAACTTCCGATTATCCCGACGCTTGTGTTCGGTTGAAGTAATCGGAACTTCCGCACTGGGACGTGGTTTGTCCGATAATACGACGTGAGTATTCCTCTCGTGACGAAAATCGGAATTGAAAATCTAGGAGGCGGACGCCCGATAATCGGAACTTCGCAATGGTAAGCGCGAACTTCCGATAACTCCGAAAGCGCGACGTTCGAGAATCGTAAACTTCCGCAATGGTAAGTGCGAACTCCGATTGCAGTACAGAGTGACACAAGTAACTCGGTCCTGATGACCTAGGCACCATTCCATTCACACCAACGTATCACACCAACATACCATTGTGCCCAAGTCTAAAACAATTTTATTTTCAGTTTTTGACTTTAAAATTAACAAAGCACAAAGTGCTGGACATAATGGAGTAATAATTATATTTGTGTGATCAAGATCATCGACTGTCGATGACCGCCAATGCTACCGACATCTAAGCATTTCTAAGCATGACATCGAAAAGATAATAAAAGAGCATAATTAAATCATCGGCTCTAATTCACCAAATGATATTAATAACTTATGTTTGTGGCGGGGATAACAATTTGAGGGCAACAATGCAATAGGAATAACTACCTCTAATCGGAAAATTAATTTGACACAAAAGCATGCATACATATGATTTGTAAACAAAGTATTAGACTTGAAAGTAATAGGACATTTATAATCAAGCTGCACTGCTCGCTTGCGTAGGTCAAGGTGTTCTTGAGGATCGATAATATCGTCAATGTGCTCTTCGGATCCTAACGGAAAAGCGAGAACAAGCGATAAGATCGAATAAAACGCAAAAGACCCAACAGTAAACTTTCTCCAAAAATTCTGAAAATTTTACAGTAGCAAGATCCTGATTTATAATGAATTTAGCAACAAGAACCAATTGATTTGGATTCTTAATGCAAAAGATATGACCAAAACAATTTTGCTCAGCTTTTATAAATCAAAAATGCTACTATTCATTAGCAAAAATTTCTGGAGCTATACTAGGGTTGGAAACATTTTTAGATTAAAGTTCAGTTGAAAACATAACCCACAAAATTTGAATCTCCCTAAAAGGATTTAAAATGAATTAGTTATGCATTTTACAAGTTATCACATTTTTCAGTTGATAAATAAATTCTTTCGGGAAATTCAGAAATCCGAAATGACGTGGACGAACAAGGAGCGTCAATCTTGGATCCGACGGTCGCCCGTCACGACAGTAATCTTGTGTAGCCAGCGAAACCACGGACGCGTTAACCGTTGGATCGAGATCCAGCGGTCCCACGCACCACTTTGAGTCGAGCGCCGCGCAGGCGTGGGACAGCGTCGCCCGCTGTTGGATCTGGATCCAGCGGCTCCGCGTGGATCCAGCAGCCGCGGCCGATCCGAATGCGCTTATGCGACTTGCGCAGCCGCTGATCTGGGATCCGGCGCTTGCGAGACTTGAATCGGAGTCGTTGATCTTGGATCCAACGGTCCGCGGATCAAGCGTCGCGTTAGTTCAAACTTCAGCGCAAACTTGGGAAGTAGATCTTAGGATCGACGGCCCACAATGATTCACGCTCAAACGCTCGTTCGCTTATGCCCGACAAAAAGATGAGGGAAGATCGCCACGGCTGCGGCGCTCGCCAAGGCGGTCGCGAGCAAATGCCTAAAATGGGTTCTTAACACTCTTGCGCACACAATGGTACTACTGCGGTTTGGTGCGGATGGTTTAGAACGCCAAGCGGCCGGAGATAAGCGAGGTGACCAAAATGACCGAAAATGAAAACGCATAAGCGAGCTCACCAGGTCCAAGGGAGGCAGTGCCAGGCAACTAGGGGCTAATAAGAAGTTACACGAGCCCAAAGAAGGCGCAGAGGAGGTCGAATCCGCTCGGGCGAAGAAGAGTAGCGGTTTGCCGAAAAGGGGCAATCCGAAATTGATCGCTCTCTGTTTCACACAAAGCAAAATTGACAGAGGGTTAATACTCTTCGAGATGCCAAGTAACCGAGGAAACCTTGATTCGAGTGAGAGGGCAGAACACCACTTTCACCAGAAGGGCTTGGAGCTTCAACAATGGCGCCAGAGAAAAATCCAGAAGCGCTCACCTCGATGCACTAGAAGGGATCTGTCAAGTTCAAGGGTGTTCAAAGAATGCTAAGGCGTACTCGGTAGAGTTTTATAGCCGAAGGAGCAAGAGGAACAGCGGCAAGAAAAATGGCTTTGCACGGAGTGGAGGTCGGCCGAGCGTGAGGCGGGGAATAACAGCCAGGGGGACGACGACTATGGAGGCGGCTGACGGGAGCAATAAATGCGAAGAGCCGCTGGCGAAAGGAGGCGCGGCCGGGCTCTGCCGAAGTGTACATGCACACCACCACCGATTGACTTCAGTAGCCTGCGAGCAAGGGAAGATTTAAAGAGGACAACCGCTGGATTTAATCGGACGGTACAAAAGCGGAGTTGATTATAACGATTCGATCGCGCTTGATCTCGGGCCGCTCGATGTTGATCCAACGGTTCATTAACTCCCGCGCCCGGCCCGAGTCGCGCCGCAAGGAGTTAGTCGACTCGGCCAGAGTCAAGTGGCTCGAGCAGAAGTCTGGTTCGAACCCAAGGAACAAGGCAAACCCGCTTAGAATTTGAATTTTAAACATCTGATTTTTGAGGAATTATTTGAGGTAGCAAAAAAAATCCAAAATTTATGAAATTTTAACTGGAGCTTGCTGACAGCAGGAGGAACCTCCCATAAAATTTTCAGAAATTTTCATGCAATTAATTATTCTCCAGAAATTCCAGAAGAGAGGAAAATCGGGTTTGACCAGTTTGACTTGCCCCCAAAAATTATCAAATAATTTCTAAAAATCATGAGATAATTCAGAGGTGTTTCCAAGCCTCCCTAGAACTCAGGGAAAAGATTTCCAAGGGTTTGGCAAAAGACCTTTGCCAAGGAGGGTTTTTGATTAGAGTCAAAAGAGAAATTAAATTGGATTTTCCATAATTCTTTTGAAAAGAATTACCAAAAATGGCCAAGTCTTCAAGATGCAAGAAAAGTTTTAATTTCTTCTTATTTTCTTACATTTGAAACACAAACCCATATTTAGGATGTTACATGAGTATTCCTCTGTGACGAAAATCGGAATTGAAAATCTGGGAGTGCGGACGTTCCGATAATCGAAACTTCCACAATGGTAAGCGCGGAACTTCCGATAACTACGATAAGTCACGGACATTCGGAAATCGGAACTTCCGCAAGGTAAAGTGCGGAACTTCCAATTGTGGGCAGAACTGTGCAGAAAGGCATAGTTTGTGTTTTTGAGTTTGTATGAGTTTGAGTCTTGTACAAATTTTGATGCTATGATATTGGGCAATGCTATGTGATGTGTTTTTGTCTGTGTTGACTGTAGGACATCGAGACGAAGTCGTGGTGAGACACGAGGTGATCGGACTAAGCCTTGCAATGCTGCTGAGGTCGAGCGGTTGGGATGTGTCGAGAGGCGGCGTGAATCTTGAGGAGGTTGCAGTCAAGGACAGCAAGGTGTACGGAGGCTTTTAGAAGGTGCGCAAGGGGCGAAAGCGGTCTTTTCGCAAAGCGGCACAAGTGGAGGCGGTTCCGTTCGGGTGTAGCGCGCTTAATGGGTTGGAGACCCAGTAGCCAGGAGCTATAAATAGAGGTGAACCCACGGTGTTAGGGTTAGACTTTTTGAGAGAGAATATTAGGGTTAGCTTTAGCCAAAAGCCTTTGAGAGTTTGTTTTGCTTTTTGAGAGTTTGTTGAGTTGGAGAGGATGGGCTGAAAACTTGTGTAATCATTCCTCCGTGTTTTCCTCTGTAATCTTTTGATTCCTATCAATGAAATCCTGAGGTTTTGGTTTTTGTTTATGCCTCTTCTATTCTCTGCTCATGTTGAATATCTAGGGTTTTGGTGAAACTTTTGATTAGTCTTATGAAATGGCATGAAACTTGATATCTAGAGTCTTATTGATATTGCTAATATATCTTCAAAGTTTCATGAGCTAAGAATCAAAGAATCTTGCCTAGTGTGGTTTCCGTCTTTCTTGCCCCTTCTTCAAGAAATCTGATTTTGCTTTGATTAATGGATCTTTGTCTGCGATTCTTCTCCATGAGGTCAATATGTTGTTTAGGATGATGTCCTGTGAAACTTGACCTGAGAAGAGCATTCAAGATTTAGTATTTTGGATTTTTGAGCAAAACCCGAGGCGCCTTTGTTCTTTGTCGTGACAATCGGAAGTTTCCGATTGTCCAATGAACTACTGGCTTAGGTAGAATCGAACTTCCGAGTTTTGGAACTTCCACACCGACCGGGCCTGAACTTTCGATTGGCGTGAATGACCCCAAGCTTGTTTTCGCCTTCGATTTTGCTTCACTCCTCTTCTTGAGATTTCCAGAGGGTTTTGTAAGTGTGTTTAAATACAAAGAAAGGGAGTTCTTAATTTTTAAGGCACCATTCACCCAGCGCTTCTGCCATTTCGGTCTTCGTGGTCGTGGCGAGACACGAGGTGATCGAGACTAGGCGCAGCGGCGCTGAGGTCGAAGCGGTCCGGATGTGTCGAAGACGGCGTGAATCTTGAGGTGGTTGGCGCAGTCAAGGACAAGCAAGGTGTGCAGGAGGCTTCGGAAGGTGCGCAAGCGGCGAAGCGGTTTTTTGCAAAGCGGCACAAGTGGAGGCGGTTCCGCTCGGGTGTAGCGGGCTTAATGGGTTGGAGACCAGCTAGCCAAGGAGCTATAAACAGAGGTGAACCCACGGTGTTAGGGCTAGACCTTTTGAGAGAGAAAATTAGGGTTAGCTTTAGCAAAAGAGCTTTTGGAGAGTTTGTTTTGCTTTTTGAGAGTTTGTTGAGTTGGAGAGGATGAACTCAAAACTTATGTAATCATTCCTCAGTATTTCTCTCAGTAATCTTTTGATTTCTATAAATGAAACTCGAGGTTTTGGTTCTTTGTTTATGCCTCTCTTCGTCTCTCTGTTCTTCTCTTGAATAGCTAGGGTTTTGATGAAACTTTTGATTAGCTCTTATGAGATGGCATGAAACTTGATATCTAGAGTCTTATTGATATTGCTAATATATCTTCAAAGTCTCATGAGCCGAGAATCTAAGAATCTTGCAAATTGTGGGTTTCTCGGTTGTTCTTGCCTAATACTCAAGAAATTCGCTTTGCTTTGATTAATGAATCTTGTCTCATGATTCTTCTCCATGAGGTCAAGATGTTGTTTAGGATGATGTCCGTGAAACTTGACCTGAGAAGAGGATTCAATATTTAGTATTTCGGATTTTAGGGCAAAACCCGCGCCACAGTTCTTGGTCGGGACAATGGAACTTCCGATTGTCCACGGCGGAAATATCATTGCGGAACTTCCAAGATCAACTCCGAACTACGCAAAGGCGAACTACATCTAGGTAGAATCGGAGCGACCGAAGCTTGTTTTGTTCTCTCATTTTGCTTCTCCTCTTCTTGAGATTTCAGGAGGGCTTTGTAGGTTTGTTTAAATACGCAAAGGGGAGTTCTTAATTTTTAAGGCACCATTCACCCCCCTCTCATGCCATTTCGGTCCTTCAAGATTACTGACGACTACGTTAGCTAGAGCCGCTTAGAGCACGAGTACTTGGAACCAGTGCGTGGTATAGGGCCTCACCGCGCCGGCGCTCGCCGCGGCTTGTTGTGTCGACGCGACGCGGCTCGGCTCACCGCCGCGCATACATGTTAGGCGTCCTCTTCGACAACTTCGATCGGTGTAGCGTAGCCAACGATCGACCGAGAGGTTAGTGTAACACCACGGCTATTCTAAGCCAAGATGTTACCTAATGAACTAACATACAACCACATTGCGGAATAATTTAAGCTGTAGAATCCTCTAAGTACATAAAGAGACCAACTTTATTAGTAGCATGGCAGGAATAAAGACTGAATTCATCTGAGTATAATCAGAGAGTAATTAAAACAAACAACTAGCAGCAATTAACTAAACATACCATGGAGAGAAAATATCATCCGGTCTTAACTCTATTTATTACAGTTCCTCAATTAGCGAAATGAAGACATAATTGAAACTCATTATTTGAAAGGTAAAATATGGTGAGCTGAGTGAAAAGTGCTTGTCTACTCCCTCCCAACAAAGTCATCATCAACGATCACCTAAATAAATAAATAAAATGAGAATGAGTCGAAACTCTGCAAGTACAGTAAACAATTGATCATACAACGTTATGAACAAGTCAATCTCAATACGAATTATGAACTTATCTCTGAAAACTTATGTGTGAGAATGGAATGAATGTTTGCATTGGAAGGAATGGATCTGCACACATGCTCATCTTCGTATAGTGGGTGACACACCCGTCTTGAAATTACCTAAGCCCGCATCTTAACAAAGTCCGGGATCCAATCACCGTATGAAGAAGCGCTTTCATATGGGTATCAGAATTTACCCACATTGGAATGGTGGGTCTTACATGCCCATCTTGGACTTGATGGGTCTTTACAATTCCACTCCGTGGGCCGGAACTTGCACAACGCATGAATGGAATGAAACATATGCAATGAATGTCACCACTTTCTTCCACATGGATTATCAATTAAGAGCGGAATGTATATCATGGAGTATGAACATAGATCATAACATTAACAAGATATCAACAAACATTCAATGTAAATCAATATATCTTAACACATTGTACTTGCCTTCCGCGATGTGACGTGCTAGGAGAGGCACGAATGTGCTCCTACACTCGCCGTCTACTTACGCCTACATAATTATGTACTCAAAATAAGAACAACATGATATGACAATGCTACTGGTGATCTACAATAACCCTCCGACTCACCCAATACAAGGAAAAACCCAAAATTGAAATCGCATAATTCGGCTACACTAAACTATCTTTGGCGATGGTACAGTAAAGTTCATATCTATTGATCCGGGACTCGTAGCGAGCGTGAGTCCAAGTGCCCAATGAAACTTAAGGAGCAGTTTTACAAAACACTAGTTGACAAGATTTCCTAATCTGTTAAAATATTTGACTAAGCATGAGGTGAAAATGCACGACGGGCATCTCGTCTGCATTTAACGTAAGAACAACGACAAGAACATAACATAACTTTCAATCTATAAGTCCAATTTGTGTGTTATTTATCAATATGGAAATATGATAAAATTATCTACAGAAATTATTTTGGGTGACAAATCTGAATCTGACCCTAACCAAGTCATATTTCATTAAACAACCATACTTACATTTCGCCGATTTCTTAGGACAACAATAAAAAGTATATCGTAACTTTTGAACCGTAGATCGGATTCTGGTGATGTTGGTGGCTATGGAAAGCTAAGAATCGTGTCTACAAATATCTATGATGAGAAAGCGAAATGGCACAAGAACGTAATGGACAAATTCTGGAAATACTAAGGCAAAGAAGCGATTCAATCTTACTAATCAATTTCGCATCCAATAGGCATCAAACAATGGAAGCTACTCGTAATTACCCTTGAAGACCCATAGGGTGATGAAGATCAACCTCCCAAAGAACCTCTTCTTCTTCCTTCTTCCTCCTCTTCTTCTTGGTTGGAGGAGAGGCAGGAGGAGAGTAACTTGGCAGCGATCTTGAAGGGCCGCACTGTGGGCAAGCAGAGCAGCCAGCCAAGGCGGGAGGTGGCGCCGTAAGCGGGTGGTGGCGTCCACTTTGGGAAGAAGGGTGGCGGCTACTATGGGGGGACAAGAGAGGAGAGGGGGAAGGGGAGGCCTGGCCAGGTTAGGGGGTGTGGGCGCATGGGCTCGGCACAGTGTGCCTCCTCGGCTTGGTGTGCCTCCCCCACCTAGGGTTGCTCCAGCCTAGGCCGGAGGCCTGGGATCCAAAAATTCCCCGAAAACCCCAAATTTTAAATAGTTTTCTCCCGAATAACATCCTCTCTAAACGACATTCGGAATATTACGGCTAGTCCGTGCAACAGACGCAGACAACAAGGGTGGCGTGGGCATGCATAGGTCGCTTTGCCTGGCCGATGTCGCGGACTCGGCGTGCGAGCTCGTCATGTACTTCATTGCCTTCTTGGCGGCACTCGCTGCTTGGAGGCAAAGGAGAAGATCCGGGTGATAGTGTCGCCTTGGATGAGCTTGATACATGGGAATGTGAAGAAGACGGGGGCAATAACATCCAATATTTGTGAAATATGTAGATCGGTGGCATTTCTATGAGAAAGAGATGTTTGCTACAACATTTTTTGGAGCCAACACTTTGTAGTGGTACTTATATGATTTGGACACCCTGCAATGGCATATAACAAAATTTTCCTTTTGTAGGACCGGAAAGGCGACTAGAGGGGGGTGAATAGACGCTTTCTTGATTTTTGACTTTAATCAAATTCAACACACACTTTTCTTCAATAGCTATGAAAGCTAAGAAGATCGAAGAATGCACAGAGGAAGCCTTAGCTTGATCAAATTACCCCATTAAACACAAGATTCAAGAATGGAGATTTGATCTCACTTTGATTGAGTACGAGCGGCGGCCAATTGGCGGTCCAGCCATTTGGTCCGATCGACGGCCAATCGGCCAGATCCGAATAGCTAAGCCGCTCGGCCGTAGTTGTGGAATTAGTCGGACCGATTCGATCCAACTAACTGCGAACTCACCCAAACCAAAATGAAAATTGGTCCAACTTTTGATTCAACCGATGAAACTTGACCAAACTTGGAACACACCTCCCTAAGGATATCTAGAACCTATTCCTAGCGACGATCGTCTAGATCCACGTTAAAGAATTGATCTTTTTAGGTTTTACCAAAGGAGTGTCCAAAACCTAGCAAAATGAAAAACTTGATCCAAATCTTGATAGTGAGGGATTGATGATTTAGATGGTCCTAAGAGTATTCCCACACATCATAGTAAGGTAAAAGAGGTCAAGAGACCAACCAAAAACAACCGGATCAAGGAAGCACCAAAATCACCAAAAGAGAGAGCAAAACACATGAGACCTCATCTTAGAACAAGCATCCATTGATTGATTCAAGATGTTGCTTGCAAAGCCACTCCCTCAAAGAGAACAAGAGCTCAATCCAAGAGCACACACACAAATCTCCTCTCTAGAGCCTAGTCTCTCCTCTCCTCTCCAAACCCTAACCCTAACTAGGGTTTTTACAAATGAAGTGCTTAGGGGGTTTTCCAACTCCCCCTTTCTATTTATAGTGAGGCCTAGGGTTTAGAGAGAGTTCACTTAATGGGCTCCCGTTAAGGCCCAAAACACACGGACACAAACACACACAATATAGTCGAAGCTAATCGCCTCTTCACCACGTGTAGGTTTGATTAGCGGCTCTCATCATGCTGCCAAGTCTCTCCCGCTCGAATCCCATCTAGATCTCAAAGGCACTTGCACCGACCCTGTCGCAGCAGTCAACTAGCCGCAACGAACTACCCGCTCGAACCATCTTGTCCATTCTCGCGCCATGTTTGAGTCACACGACTCTCACGACATCCATGATCGCTACGGACCTCGGCTCCCAAGCTTAGTCCCGATCCTCCTCACAGATGACCGTCGTTGACCTGCAAGCCACCCGCATAACAATAGACAAAGAAATCATTTTGGGAAGAAGTTCGTATAACTTGACCCACGTTAGCTCAACCATGCAATATGCAACATTAAAGCATTGAATCTCATGCACTAGACACAATCGAAACAAAACGCGTCGCCAAGAAGGCCGGCGAACAAGTGGAATCCGTGATGACCTGCCGTGACGGTTTGGCCGGATCGATTTCAACCGGCTCGACCGATTTTATAACGCCGGTCGGACTCACCCAAAATGACATAGCCAAAATTCCATCGTGAAAAACCGAAACTTGGAATTTTCAATTGAATAGAACTTTAGGCTGAAGCTCCAAAAATATGAGACCAAGCGTGAGACTCCCTCTCGCCTACACACTCTATTTTTGGCCTAGCCCCAAACTCACAACGAGTTACGGCCGGTCGGACTGGCAGACATAGCCGGCCGGATTGCCTCATGGCCGGCCTGGACCGGGCTATCTTCACGGCCAACCGATCCACAGCAAGCGATCTGACCGCTAATGTTGCTGGCCCGATCACGAGGTCCGAATAAAGACACAAAGCATTTCCGAAAACACAAGATTCGCCAAACCAACAACGCCATTGCCAATTAACTCATCATCCTAAGATCATGCACATATCCCCACAATATCCACACCTTTTATAAATGCATCAATCATTACAAGGAGGAATTCAAAGCTCTCGAGTGCCAGTGGGAAAGGTTCCAGATTGTCTAATCTCCGGCTGCAAAAAGGCCAAGAAAGAGGTTGTATCATCCTAATTTTCTAAGCTTTTAAAAATCTTTTATTAGTTAGTAGTTGGAAAATTTAACATTTGGATTTTATTTCAATTTGTAATTAAAGCTTAATACGGACTTTTAGTATCAAAATAAATTAAGGTGATTAATCCCAACATCAACAATTATCAAAACTATTTTATTTGGATTCTATGTGTTTGGATATATTTTCTACAATTTTATAGAATGTTTCCGAGTTCATTTGCTATTTTCTAATTTATATTTGGATTTTATGGTATTTGTAAAATGAAAAACTAATTAAAAATATCATAATAAAGTGTTGGGCGAAGCAAAAAACCTATTCCCTGTAGTGACCTTCCATCAGCAGGTGTCTGACTGCCGCCGCTACGCTTCTTGACATGCAAGCCCGCATGTCAACTTGTCCTCTCCTTCTCAAGACTGCTCTCACATTGTGACGCTGCAGTCCCACTAGGTCATCGCCTCCATGTCGTTGTCGTCTTCGCGTGAGCCGCGCCGTCACCGCCATTGCCGAGCCTCGGGCGCTTCACACGAGCAACAAACCGAATCCGCCTAATTTTCCATGCCGACCTTGCCATTTTAGACCCCTTATCTCACCGCATCCAAATCGGCCAATTAAATCTAAAATCAGCTTTTATCTCCTAGATTTTCAAATTCATTTTCGTAGTCAAACAGGACTCGATTTAGGGATTCCTTATCCTGGCTGTCTGAGCTCCTATAAATAGTTCCCGAGGTTACTTGACGCAAATACATAACCTAAAGTCCACACCCTCATCGCCCTGAGAACCCTTGCGCCACTGCAATTGGAGTTTTAGGTTTTCGCCTGAAGCTTTTGGTTTTTTGAACTACGCTCTGCGTCGTTGCCGCCTCGTCGGACGTTGGATGCAGACCGCCGAGAATCGCCACCGACAACACCTCTATTGCTAAGAATCGTTTGTGAAGAATTTGAGTGAAACATATCACCACAGAGGAGGCTCGAGCAGCACGATGTCGCTTCTTGGTACGTTGCTTGCCAATTCAATACCTGCATTAGTCTTATTTGATTTAGGAGCTTCGCATTCTTTATTTGCAAATAAATTTGTCGGAAAATATGAGTTACCTATTTCTTCCATAGTTAACCCTATGATAATCCTTTCCCGGGCTTAGAATTGAGTACTAGTTCCCTCTGTTCAAACCTTACTTTGAAAATATTGGGAGTATCCTTCGTGGGTTACTTAATAGTCTTGCACTCTCAAGATTGGATATGATTCTCGGAATGGACCGACTAGCCAAGAATCATGGACAAATAGAAATGCGCCAATAGTTCTATGACCCTTACTAATGAGCAAGGAATTATAGTGGAATTCACATCCACGACCTCTGTGGGAGGAAATTCCATGTTGATCGCTGTGAAGGAGAGAAGCTTGAAGAGATACAAGTGGTGCAAGAGTACCCTGATGTTTTTCTTGAGGATTTACCTGTGATGTCCCGGATAGGGACATCATGTTCTTAATTGACTTAATCCTAGGGATTGCACCCATATCAAAGAGACCCTCTGAATGCTTGCTAATGAGTTAGCGAAATTGAAGAAGCGATTAACTAAATCACGAGAACAAGGGTAATATTAAGCCTAGCTCGCCACCTTGGGAAGCACCAAGATCTTGTTTGTTAAGAAGAAGGACAACAATATGAGAATGTGTGTGGATTACGGATCACTCAATGAAGTGACAATCAAGAACAAGTATCCGCTACTCAGATCGATGATCTCTTCGACCCGCCAGCTTAAAAAGAGCAAGTGTCTTCTCCGAGATTGATTTAAGATCCTATTATCACCACCGAAAATCAGGCTAGAAGACACCTCAAGACTACCCCACACAACAAGATATGAACTGTCGAGTTTATAGTAATATCATTTGGTTTGACGAGCCCCAAATTATTTCATGAATATGATGAATAAAGTGTTCATAGAATTTTTGGATAAGTTAATGGTTGTTTTCATCGATGACATTCTCATCTACTCAAAAGATGAAGAAGAGCATGAGAAGCATCTCGCATCATTTTGAAAAAGCTCGAGAAAGCATCAAACTATATGCCAAAATCAGCAAGAGTGAATTTTGGCTAAGTCAAGTGGCTTTCCTCGAACATATTGTGTTAGCAGGAGAAGTTGCGATGAGACCCATTGCATGGTTGAGGCATTGGGTTGGAAGCAACCCAAGTCTATCATGATGTGAGAATTTTTCTCGGTTAATGTGGTTACTACAGTAGATTCATTGAACATTTCTCCAAAACCGCTAAACCTATGACTCACTTCGAAGAATGAGAAGAAGTTTGAATTGACATATTTTTGCAAGCTTAAGTTTTTATGAGTTAAAGACAAGGCTAGTTTACTCGACGGTGTTGGTTTTGTTTGATATCCGTAATGACTTTGAGATTTACGTGACGCATCCCGTTAGGGATTTGGATGTGTACTGATGTAGGAAGGTAAAGTCGTAGCTTATGCATCTCGTCGGCTGAGGCCACATGAAGGAACCTTTCCGATTCATAATTTATAGTTAGCAGCAGTTGTGCATGCTTTGAAAACCTAAAAAGATTATCTCATAAGTAACCACCGTGAGATTTTCACGGATCACAAAAGACGGAAATACATTTTCACCCAATGTAACTCAAGCTCGAGGTAAAGGAGACGGTTGGAAATCGGATTATGACCTTGGAATCAATTATCATCTGGGCAAAGCAAATGTAGTAACATATACCCTAAGTAGAAAGACATATTGCAATGCTATGTTGGTTCAGGAGAATAAGCCAAAGTTGTATGAGGAATTGAAACATTTGAACTTGGAGATTATCAACCGGGGCTGCGTAAATGCTTTGGAAGTTAAACCAACTATTCAGAATCAAATCAGAGAAAAACAAAAAGAAGATGAAGATATTAAATAAATCAATAAGAACATGAGAAGAGACAAAGCCTCAGGATTTTCTGAGGATGAGCAAGGCAGTCAGCTGTGGTTTGGAGACCACATGTGTGTACTGCATCATGTGAAACAAAACAATTGATTCTCAAGGAAGCCCATGAATTACCTTACTCTATCCATCCCTAAGTACCAAGATGTACTGGGATGCCAAAGAAAAGCACTGTGGTTAAGCATGAAGTGAGAGATAGCTAAGTTTCTTTCATCTTTGTGATGTTTGCCAAGAGTCAAGCGGAACATCAAAGACCATTTGGTTTGTTCTGACCTTTGCCAATTCTCGAATGGAAGTGGGAAGAGATTGGTATGGACTTCATCACAAAGCTACCTAGGACCCAATCGGGATGTGACTCTATCGTGTGGTAATAAACCGATTGACTAAAGTAGCACATTTCATTCAGCCAAGACCAAGTATGGAGGTAACAAGCTAGTAGAGTTGTACATCACGAGGATCGCATGCTCGCGGAGTGCCAAAGAAGATAGTGTCCGACAGAGGTTCATGCCTCACATCAAGATTTTGGAATAGCTTCGCATGCGGACTAGGGACCCGACTCAACTTCAGAACATATCATACTCAAGCAGATGTCCAGACGTAACGTGTAAATCAAATACTAGAAGGCATGATTCGAGCACATGCTATAGATTATGGAAGAAATTTGGGATAATAATTTACCTTATGCGAATTTCAGTACAACAACAACTATCAAGCCAATTTGCAAATGTCTCCATTTGAAGCATTGTATGGCGAGATAGTGTATAACCCCTCTCCTTTGGGATCAAGTGGGAGAACATCAACTCTTTGGACTCGAATTGATAAAAGAAATTGAAAGTATGGTAAAAGCGATAAAGGCGCTGAAAGTTGCTCGATCCCACGGAAAAAGTAAGGTAAAAGTGCTATAGCAATACTTATCTACCATACACTTGCCTCTTTATCCCCTCGAAATTTGGATATCAAGGGCATACTCTATGAACAAACAATTCAAAAAAAATCTCAAAATCACATCATCACAACACCAAAAGCGACACAATTAATCCAATTCTACTAGATGCACTACCCACGTCCAATAGTAAAATGCTCCAACTTATTCATCCGAACCCCAAATGCAGAGAAACCAATGCTTTACGGAACCCTCACGAATTTTCCTACAACTTTCTAGTTATGACAAACTTACGAATCTACCGCTTTCCCCTGCTTTCCCTAAAGGCATCTGCCCGAGAATATGTCGGGATAGATCTTTTCACAATTTCAGTATCTTTATTTCTAAAACTTGAAAAGTTATGGATTTATACAGCTATGGAATTTACTCAAAATTTCTAGCTTATTTAAGTTATCACTAAAATTTAATTCTTTCATTTACGAGGTGAAAACAACCTATCTACCACGACATCCGCCAACAATGTCTGCTTTTCCGCACAACTTGACTTTCCTAAAGGCCAGAACATTTTGCTCGCTTCTCCAAATCTAGTGTTCTAGACCTTTACAGAAATATTAAAAAATATCTACATCTTTTCTAATTGGACTAAATTTTGAATACGAGGCTAAACACCTCTAATTTCCTCGCAAAGTTACGCATCGAAAATCGACAAACTAGGGCATGATTAAAACTAACTTCCCTTTGACAAAACAATCTACTTAATTGTACTGTTGTAATAATCCAAGGTGATTCTAGAGATTACCAGAGGTTACCCTTGAAGAACACGAAGAAGATCATGAAATCCCTGCAAATCTTTCTCTTCCTTCCTTCTTTTCTCCTTCTCCCTCCTTCCATCCTTTTTTCCACTTGCTTGCCGATTCCTTGGTGCCCTCCTCTCCGGTTCCCTTCTATGGCTAACAACAAGGGCTACAAGGGTTGGTCGGCCTTGAGAGGAGGTGGCGGCGCTTGGAGGAAAGGGAGGCAGGGGTGGCGCAAGGAGTACAGCAGGGGGAGGGGGTGCAGCAACAGGATAGGGTGGCTAGGGTTAGGGCTGCCGCCCTCCTGGCCCCTTATGGCGGCGGCAGCTTCTTGGGCCAAGACACTTTGTGGGGCCAAGGGCCATGGCTGAGTTTTCACTAGGTTCAGTGTGCCCACTTTTATTTCCTTTAATTCCCTCTCTACTTCATTTAATCCTTCTAATGCGATTCGGGATATTACGTGCAGATAGTTACAAGCAAGATGTACATTTCTTGCATTGAAAGTTGAAGATACACCATGTCCTGTGGGTAACTAGAGTAGCCTATGAAACAATGTATAGGAAGGACCCAACTACAGCTCAAAAAATCCATCAGAAGGTGCCACCAAATCATTATTTGAACTTTGAGTATCTTGTTATTTTGCCCGTATAGTGGTTGACCATCATCTCTATTAAACATGATGTTTTGGGAAGTAGAAAGCACTCATCTTGATTGGAGGGAGATTGGTTCTTAAAACTATTCGATTTGATTTCAACATTCAACATCCTTATAGACCATTTCTAGATGCTATAAAAACCTTGGGATCACTCAAAAGGAAATGAAACAAGCAAAGATGGAACTTTGTGAATGATTGGTATGTGTTGGTGAGTTAGTATTATGCTATAATAAGGAGTAGTGTTAGAGTCGGATTTAATCTCGTATTTGAGTCGGATTTAATGTTTAGACTATAAATAAAGGTGTGGGATCCTATGAAAGACACAATTATTCCTAAAAACTACATGGTATAAGAGCCATCCACCACCGAACCCTAACCCTAACCCTTACATCAATTCTGCCGCCATCGCTATCATTTGTCGTCGTCCCTGTACGCAAGCCACTTGCGCTGTCGCCTCACGAGAGAACCCGCTTGTGGTTGCGCACCCACTCTGAGCAAGCGAGGAGAGCAAATCCGGACGCCGATGGGATGATCCGCCGCTCAAGGATCTTGGTCCGATGAAGCGACGCCAACAATGAGGCCTCGGGTTGCTGCCCTGGTTCTCATTGCCATCGGCTTGACCGAGGGGAAGAAGCAAAGGTCGATGGAGGAAGCCGTGGTGGTGGAGGAAGAATGAAAGGAAAGGAAGAGCCACCGGGGAGAGCGGCTGGGAGGAGGAAGCCATCTTGGTGGAAGAGAGGAGGAAACCATGTCGGTGAGGAAGAAAGAAGTTGTCTCGGTAGGAAGAAAATAAAGGGAAAGGAAGAGTTTTGTTCAAGGGAAAAAAAGGGTTCTGCTAGAAAACAAGGTTACTCCGCTTTAGAATATTTTTTCATGTTAAGGCTCTGCATGATTTGGTTAATCATGAAGGCGAACATCGAGGTTTGGCACAACGCTGATATGTGAAGAATTACCGTGATCGAGGGAGATACTTGTTTCATATCTTGGTAGTGATTGACATCACTCTTTTTTAGAAGATGACCGAGGAAATTGAAATCGCAAGGAAAGAGGAGGAAAAGCCGCAATAAGGGCGATGAAGAAAAGAGGAAGACGAGCTTGTTGAGACTACTTCTACCGGGTCATGCAAGGTTACTTGAGAGGCATGCTATTTGACCTCTTCACGACCGGTATGACGGGTCCGGAGCTTAGTGCGGTGGTGATCTAACTTAAAGCTAGAGCCGATGCTAAATGATGTAAAGTTGGAAGGAGTAAGAATTACCCGAGTTGATCTAGAAGGGCTCAACTAATTCGATGGCGAAGAGACAGGAGCACTACTTGTAGGAGACTTGTGTTGAGCATGCGGACAAGGCGGGCATGGATTGGAGGAAGTAAACACCACCAACTCGTGGTGGTGGCTTGGTTGTTAACTCGATGTCTCCATCCATTTCTCGGATGGCGAGATGATGCACGAGTGCACGGCAATGTGAAAGACATTGAGCAACATGTACTCTAGGAGGGAAATGCGATGATGATGGTGGAGGTCCAGGGCAAGGTAGAGGCCACCTGCAACAGATAAGAAGACCGCCTAGTAGTATGCTAGTGAATTGCAAGAGTTTATGGGCAAATTTAGATCACTATGATCCTTTGGAGTTAACACGGCTTTGGTAATATTGAGGTCAAGCGAGGTTTGGTCAGACTACAGATGGGTTACACACTTTCAAGGGACTAAACCCAAAGTTTAAGAGTAAGAGAGCTCCCATGTTTCACTTGGCCAACTTGCCTATTATGGAGGAGGCTATTTCGCTATGGTACATGAGGAGATTTGATTACGAGTAATGGGGACAACTCGTTAGGTCAACAATGTCATATGCGAATAAGGAGTGCTACAACCGTGGAGTAAGAGGGCATTTGAGTCGGCTTGTCCTTCTACACGTATGGAGGCCGAGGTGGAGGTTGTGGTGGACGAATGGGAGATTATGGAGGACTAGGTGGAGGTCGCAGTGGTCGTGGAGGCAGAGGTGGAGATTATGGAGGTCGAGGAAGGGGCCGAGTTGGCCCCATTGCTAATATGACCACTGACGAGAGGAGATCGTGTTTATTATTATGACAAGAGAGCAAGCTATGCGTGGGGAAGTGGCAAGATGGAAAGGCATTAGAGACTTCTCATGATTCCACTACAACAACTAACACCTCCTTTGGTAACTTTGCAAACTACGCCACATGGCGAAGGTACTCGGATGCATGCACTTGCATCCACATATAAGCACTCTCAATTGATTGGATCATCGATTCGGGGCATCAAAGCTTGTCTCAAGTTCACTTAGTGCATTTGCATATTACACTCCATATACTCATTCTGAATCTTCCAAATAAATTGATGGAACCTCCCAACTTATTGAGGTGTAGGATGCATGTGGAGCACACCATCCATTACTTTTATCCTCCTGTTTTGCATGTTCCCTCCTTTCTAGTCAACCTTCTTTCAGCTTAGTTCTATCATTGACAAATTCAATGCACTGTCACATTTGATGAGGATTCGTGTTTATTCTAGGAGAAGAAAATTAGGAAGAGGATTGGGACTAGAATAAGACATAATGAGTTGTGGTACATTGATAAGGTTGATATTGCATTGGTGTGGCTGGCTATAGGACGAGTCGAGGAAGAAGTTTGGATATATCATTGTTGCTTGGGACATCCACCATTTGAGAGTTTAAGTCGGCTATACCTACGATTTGTTCAATAAAGTAGACAAGAGCAAACTTGTGTGTGATCTTTGTGAGTTTGGAAAGCATACATGGTCTACAGAAAATAGAATTGGTCTTGGGAGTTATGCATATTTTATATTAATACATTATGATGTTTGGGGTCCATGCTCAGTTACTTCTATGACTAGTTTTAAGTTGTTTGTCACATTTATTGATCGCTATATTCACCTGACATGGATTTATATGACAATGCATAAGAGCGAGGTCCTTCGTTGTTTTCAAGACTTTCATAGGATGGTTGCTATTCAATTTGATGCAAAGATTCAGATTTTTCGAACAGACAATGGAATTGAGTATGTTAATAAGGAGTTTGTAAAGTATCTCTCGTAGGAGGGATACTTGTAACATCCCAATTTTTAAGGCTTTTTGAAAAATTTCAAAATAAAAATAACAATTTGATTTTCGTTGAGTTGTTAAAGCTTAACTTGAAATTTTGGAAATTAAAATCAATTTCAATGACTAAACCAAACTTCAATTAATTCAAAACTTGATTTATTTGGAATTTTTGGTATGTAAAGTCAAAAAGATTATTTAAAGTCTTTACTTGGATTTTTTTTGGATTTAAAAAGGGTTTTTCCTTTTCCCAAAAAAATTTTAAAAAATTTATTTGCAAAACTAAAAGACAACTTTAAGTTGTAAGTAATTTTATTAAGTTCAATTTAATTCAAAGAAGTGGCGGTGTCGCTCTGTGGCTATTCTTGGAAGGGGTCATGGCGGCGGTGCTGCCGAGTTGGTGATGAGGGTGATGCGGAGGTGGTTGGGTAGGGAAGAAGTCCGAATAATGGAACAACGGCCATCCCTGGTCTTCTTTCCAATGGCCGTGAGGTGGGCGCTGGTGACAACGCCTTGTTTGGCTAGGTCGGCAACTTTGCTCATGTAGATCGGATGTCGGTGCATACCTTCCATGATCTAGTTCTGCATGGCCCCGAGTGTCTACAGATTGTGGTCGCCAAGGTGGTGGCAAAGATGTCGTCCCCTAATCGAGGCCCGATATCGATATACCAAGTTATTGCGCAAAAACCCTAAGTGTTCTGCCGCTGGCTGAAAGGGGAGAGGGAGTGGAGAGGTAGGCAGGGAAGAGACTTCTTTATTTCTTTCCTCATTTTTAAGCAAAGCTCGCATCTCTATAAATAGAGGTATTACAGATAACGACGGAGATCTAAAGGATCTCTTACAGATAAGAAAGGAGATCGAAATGATCTCTTTCTAAACTAAATGCAATCTTAAGGATTGATTTTCCAAAGAACTAAAATTATTTGAAGGAAGTCTTGTGCACGTATCTCATGCGGTAGCTTCGGATGGACCTGTCGTTTGATGTCGCCGCCGCCGGCTGTAGTGTTATCCCCACATAACAACTACAAAGTGGAACACATAAAGTAGTACTTTGTGCATTGTTGTAATTTATAATGAAAGTTGCATTGCTACAGAGGTCATTCAGCACATGATGGAGCTAGTTGGGTTGAAAAAAATGCTATTACCTCGTCCCAGTACGGTTAAGCAAAAGGAAGTTCCATGTGAAGCAAAGCTGCTCACATCTAACTGCCCCGGACTCTGTGTTGAATCAAATCTAGAAGCAGCTCAAATCCTGAAATTGGCGAGCCCAGTGACAAGCAAGCATACTGGCGATGATGGGAACTCTCAGCCTGATGTGAGCATATTGAATGTTAGTGCTAATAGGAAGAGTCCCAATAAATTGCACAACGAAGAGAGCTTGGATCAGACCTTAAAATCCAAGCATGGTGATGGGGTGATCTCATGCAGTCATCAGACATCAGAAGATACAATCGCAACCATTGACGGCAGGGCTAAATGTGCGGAGGTTAGCCCGTTCGCCGGTGTCTACGTGACGCTAACAGCTCGAACACTTGGACACGAGACACACACACGCTAAATGCGGACAACAAACAGAACACAGATTAATTTTTGTGCACTCTGAATCGCCGTAGCTTTTTATGTTCCTTTTCTCTCTTATTTATACTATCCAAAAGAATTGCTACAAAATTAAATGCGCCACGATCGAGCAGCATAACTAGCCCTCAATGCGCACGTCACGACTTGTTGTTAGCCATGTAATCAAAACGGAAACGCCTGACTGCTTGCCTTACGTGCATAAATGCAAATAAAAGGAAAAGGAAACGTTACTGCTAATCAACAAAAGAAAACAGCGCGTTAACGATTATTCAACAAACGCTCCTAATCCTTGCTGCACTTTCTTGATGATGCTGATCCCAGCGCAGCTCCTAGAACTTGACGCGACCCGCCACCTTTGTTAGAATGTCACCGCCACCGAGCCACGCGCCATGCGCGGCCTTCTGTCGCGAGCCACATCGACTGGCCTCGACGCCGACGCCGTGCCTCTCCCATGTGAGGCCTCCGCGTCGCTTCGTTCGTCGCTTGTCGCGCCATGTCCGTGCCATCGGCCATCGGCCGACGCCATGCTATGTGTTCGCGTGCCGCTGGCCGCTCGCAAGGCCATGCGCTCGAGGTTGTGCCATCTACGGCCATACGGAGCCTCGCCATGCACGAGCCACTGGGCGAAGCCGCTATCGTCGGCGCTGTTCGGCCGAAACCGCCCGCCGACCCCACTACTCATCGGCCGTCTGCGCCTCGCTGCACCTCCGTGTGAACCTCAACAACGCTGTTGGCCCTGGTCCGGCGGTCTCACACCGAGTGCACTTGCTTCGCACCGTGATCGCGAAGCGTGTGCTCGAACCACTGCCGCTCAGGCCGCGGCCATAGCGCACTCTGCGCCCCGCCTCCACATGTCGTCGAACCGCCAAGGCTTGCGGCATTGCCAGGCCATCGCACGTCTTGCGAGCTTTGGCCGCTTCGCACTATGCCATACGTCATTGGCGCCGCCCTGCGCTATCGTCTCTCGTCCGATGGCTGCATTACTGCGCTGGCCTGCCATTACACCGTGTGGACAAAAGTGCATCAACTGTGGAATGTTGAGGGTGAACACATAGAGCCGCTGCAAATCACGGTTTACCAAAGCAAGTATGTGACGCTGCCGGATCCGCGGATCATGAAGCACGCCGCCCGGATGGGCGTCTGGTAGCCATTCTTGTCGAGTTATCCGAGACCTACTATGTTCTTCTTGCGCAGTCGCGGGATGTAGTATACCCCGTTAGCGCAAATCGCTTCCCCATTACCGTAGGTGAGCAGGACGGTGTCATGCGCATGCGTATATCCACCACCGCGCCGCCACCGAACTTGACTTCGAGCCGGTGACACCCTCGGCCCATCTTCGCCGGTTGCACTCGCACCGGACATGTGATTGCTTCACCGGTGTCCGTGTACCAAGCGCCATCATGGGTGTCCTTGCGGCCTAGATGCTCCGCACGTGCACCTCGGCCGAGCACCACGCCGCTGCTTTTGCGCCACTGAAGTTTTAGTGAGCGCGCACACCGCGCCATGAGAAACGTGGTTAAATGCGTCGTCGCTTGTCAAGCTGCGCCGATTAAATCGCTTGGCGCGCTTAAACTTGGCGATAATCCTCGGAGTAATGCCCGTGATTCTGTCGCAGAGTAGATCTGACCCGCAACATGTCACCGCGCATATCGGATTTGAGCCACCATCCTTGCCGCCATACTCTTGCTTTGCCGTGCCCATGGCCCACGTGGCTTTTCCGCGATAATCAGCTATCACCATTGGAGGAGCCATCGCCTTGCTCCCTCATGCAAGCCACTCCTCTCTAGAGGAAGCAGATGCCCACCGTGCCGCCGAGTCGTCAGCGCGCATAGCGCCGCTTCACCGATCGGTCGGCAATCAGAGCTCTTCGATCGATAACGCGCTCAAGTCAAGCGGTGTCTCGACGAGATTGCCACGATGCATACACAGGCACAACACTAAAGAATTTCTTAACTACATTTTCTTCTTCCAACGTGTCGCCTAAGATCCGGAGATTGTTGACGAGTCTCGTGATCCTCATGGAGAAGTCGCCCACCGACTCCCGATCCTCGAATTCGAGCATCCTCAAACTCTTTGCGAAGCTTCGTGCATTCGTCTCACGGACACACTCGACACCCATTCGCATCGTCTTCACGAGTCCCGCTTGCTTGGTGTATCCTTCACCGCGGCGTGGGCGGCATGTCGACGGCACCGCCTGAAGAATAGCGGACGGCGCTAGTGCGTCGTCGCGGTAGTCGGCGTTGCCGAGTTCGATCGCCTCCCACGGGCCTTATGCTGCGGTTCACCCTCATCACGAGGGCCCGGTCGGTGTAGTTCGATCGTGTTAGCACTAGGTAGACCACCGATCCGTCGTCTCCTTACCACCCGCACCACCGCTCTTGGCGCCCGTTCTTGCGGATCCAATCTCGCGATCACCATTGCCGCGAGATTGATTGTGCAGTAGTGTTGCCGTCGTCTTGCTCGAGCGACTGGTAGGAGAACGTGAACCGTCGTGCGCCATTGCCAAGGATCGAAGCTACTCGGCTCGATACCAATTGTTAGCCCACTCGTCGGTGCGTGAGGCACGCGAGCGCTCGAAGCGCTGGACACGAGAACACACACGCTAAGCGTGGACAGCAAACAGAACACATACTGATTTTTGTGCTACTGAATTACCGTAACTTTTCTGTTCCTTTCCTCTCTTATTTATACTATCCAAAAGAATTGCTACAAAACTAAATGCGCCCACGATCGAGCAGCATAACTAGCTCTCAATGCGCACATCACGACTTGCTGTTAGCCATGTAATCAAAACGGAAATGCCTGGCTGCTTGCCTTACGTGCATAAATGCAAATAAAAGGAAACGGAAACGTTACTGCTAATCAACAAAAGAAAACAGCGTATTAACGATTATTCAACACGGAGCAGGGTGTAAGCAATTGTAATAACAACAGTAACACACTGAATGGTGAAAACTTGAACCAAGCCCTGAGAAGTCAGCACAGTGATTATGGAATGAACTCATGCTCAGAGGGAGGATCATTGAATACTGATGTGGACAGCAAGAGCGCTCAGTATATGGAACCACCCAGTACAAACTGCAATCATTCCAGTGGCTGTCTCAATGTGGACAGCTTGTGCTCTGATCAGAGAGTGGCTGGTGCTGCTGCAGGTACCATGGAGAATGCACCATGTGTACTGCCAGTTCAGATGGAGGTTGATCATTTGAGTGTGGAACTTAAAAAGATAGACGTGGCTTGCATAAAGAATTTGTTGATGAAGAGGAAGAGGCGGAGAGAAATCCAAGAGCAGGACATTCATTCAGATGACCTAACTCCTAAGTGAAGAAGCCTGGATTGACAGAGAGCTTGAGTCAGGGATTGTTACTAAACAAGAAGCTGGTCATTCTGTCACCTCAGATGATTTAAGTGACGAAGCCTGGATCGAGAGAGAACTTGAGTCTGGGATTATTATTGGACAAAGAAGTGACCAGATAATTGCTTTAGATGGTTTGAGTGAAGATGATTGGATTAAGAGAGATCTGGAGGCTGGGATTATAGTTCAGCCAGGACCTGCTTGCAAGAAGCAGAAGCTAGAGTCAAGCTGCTGCTAGCTCATCTGCTGCTGCGTTCAGAGGGTGTTTGTTGAGCAAGTGAATAACAACAGAGGGAAATACATGGGAAACCAAAGCACATTCAAGTCACATAGATTGTCAAAACAGATTGGAGCTCCATTGTTTACTCATTTTCTATTTCATTGTATTAACTAGACACCTGGAGTACTTTAATTGCACGGGTGTGCACAGTCAGATCTCTTTCTCCCTTTCTATAATTCAGATTCATATCCATTGCGATGATTTTTTGTTCTCAGTATAACTTGTGGCATTCCACAAGTTCGGTCTTAGATTGTAGGTGTAACTGTACCAGGAATCATATTGTTTAGCCCTCTTAGAAACTAATTCTTCAGTTTAACTGTAATTGTCAAGAAAAGAAAATAATTCTTTGGTGTATCCCGTTTGTAAATTGAAGGTGAACGTATGCTAAAATTCTGTTGGAATGGGGAGTTGTTTACATGCATCAATCAAAGCGCTTCAGTATTTCCTATTATTCCATGATTTATTTGGGGGTTTATAAGCTTGATGGTGGAGCTCCTATGTAATTCAGTCCAAGGAATGGCATTCCTTGGTCTTGTTGAAGGTAATGTGATGACCTACCGACTAATAAGCCTGTTGCTTACTCAGAAGTCAGAACCGTTTTATGTTTTAAGCAATTGTCAATCACTTAATGGCAACTCAGTTATATATATCGCTTGCTTTGTATTCAACAACAGTACTAACCTGTCATTAATCATCATTTGAAAAGATACATTTACTCTTGGCAGATATACATCAGCTTACATAGAGTTCATGTCCTGAATATCTTGGCTTTAATGTCGAGATGCTTGGCCTCCAGGAGGAGCAGATATCTTGTTGCAATGCGAAGCAGAATTCCCCATAAATATGCACAAATTGGTTTTGAACCGTCAGTACAAAAAAGGCAGCACCCTTCTTTTTCAGGCCTCTGAATTGCGGCATATCAACAAGCTATACATTGAGCATGTATAAGTTGCATTATATATAAACATTTGGTTGCTGTTTCTGCATCTATTCACTGTTCGGAATCTGGTCACCTTTTGATCTTGCTGAGACAAGTGAAGACGAACTTATGAGACTGCGATGAAAGATGCAGATGCTTGCACGCTCATTTTTCTGATTTGAGCTCTCAAGAGAGCAGTGAATTAATTAGCTTAGCACCAGATAGCCCCTGGCCAAAATGCAGGAGTGGCATCTCTCTTTTTGTTTTGATTTGGTTTAAAGATGGTAAGCGTCGTCTCAACTTTGCTAAAGATCATACTATGGCTTCCTACTTAACAACACCATTGCATGTGTCTGTTTTGCATAGGACTTCAAAAGCCTTCTAGCTGTGGTGAAATGGAAGCTGGAATTTGTTACCATGCATAGCACTTATGAGCTAGTGTCTTATTTGGAACGCTGGAATTTCACATAATTTATCCGGCCAATAAGTCCATGTACCAACAAAGTTCTGAAATCATTCATATACGCACAAAACAAAGTTATTTTTTTTAACAGCTATTCAATCTAGAACTACTTGTAAGCTTTAAAAGTACTTTCCATTTTGGCTATTTGATTTTTTTTATCTTGCTATTTGCTACTAGTATTTTAACTGTGGGCAATGACTTTCAAAACTAGTAATACAAACTACTAAATAAAACATAACCTATAGGTACATGTGGATAATAATAAAGTAACAAACAAATATGGTTGTCATGTGGGCCCGACTTACTCAAAGCGCAGAGAGGAGATGGCGTCGAACAGTAGTCCCCACCTAGGGCGGCGCAAGAAGGCATAGAGATATGCCTTCCTAATTATAGTTTCCTTATTTAGGGACTTTCTTTAAATTGGAGTCTTGATTAGAGATTAGTTTATTTGAATTGTGTTGCTTGTTAGCCAAGTTTGTTAGGGTCATATCTATTTAAAGAGACTAGGCACATAAATCTAGATATGAAGAAAATCTTAAAACCAATTCTCTCTCTCCCTCCCCCTCGATCGCGTCTCCCTACCCTAGCCGTGTGGCAAGCCATCGCCATGGCTCCTCGTCGTCCTGGAGGTCGAGTGCGTCCGGTGACTTCGCACAATTAACTTATTCGCTCAAATCAAATGCGTGACAACTTGGTATCGAGACATCTACTACTTCGCCAACCATGTCAAAAGGGCACGATTTGGAATCTTGTTAACAAAAAGTTGGGCGCCATGTTGCGATAGATGGAGCTCGATTGCCTCAAGCTCTAAGACAAGATTGATATGCTTGTTGGCTCCATCGCGACATTGACAACCAACAACGCACACATCATCTACGCCATCACACGCTGAGCAAACTTACTAGCGATCGGTCCCTAAATTCAGCGGTGACACCATCATCAACGTCGAACTTTGGGTAGCAGAGGGCATACTCCTAGTCCACTCATTTGCTGGACTCCAAGCACCGCGGAGGGTTGCCCACGTCGCCAACATGGAGGGCCCAGCGCATCGTCCCATGAGGGAGGCGCGTCGCTAGCGAGCGTTGTCCCTCACTTCCACAAGTGAATTTTCCAATGTATGCGGTCATGAAGATTTCTTGCCATGGCTAAATCGTTGTGAGCAAATTTTCATGGACAACTCACCATGGAGGAAGACAAGCTTTGGTGTAACACGATGAGTTTAGCTCATGCGTCACGAGTGTTACCTTCGATGATGGCCCTACGTATGTAACATCCCAAAATTGAGTTTTCAAAAATCTTTTGAGTAGTTTAGGTCCTTAGAAAATTTCACCATTTTTTCTTGAATTAATAAAGCAATTGGAATTTCCAAAATTTAAACTAATTAATTTTACTAATCTAAAAATAAATTTAAAAAAGTGTTACTTGGGTTCCTTGTGCTCCAACGAATTTTCTGAATTTTCTTGGATTTTTATGAATTTATTTGCTATTTATTTTGCCTCTTTTGAATTTCTAGAATTTTCTTTTATTCGAAAATCCTTTCTTTCTCTTTTTCCTCTCATGGGCCTAATTCCATTTTCCCTCTCCCTACCTGCCTGCCCATAAAGCACGTGCACAGGTTACACTGGCGACTAGCGCCTGTGCCGACCGGCAGTGCCCTTCTGCTATCGTGTCCACTACGGACACCTCCTCCATCCGCTACTCGTGTCCGTGCCGTGCCGCCCACACCTTCGAGCCCTTAAAGTCACCACTCCGCTCTGGTCATCTTCTTCGCAACCGTGACCACCCTTGCCGCCTCGTTCCTCCATCGCCGCCCTCCTCGGTCGAGTTCCTTCCACGATAGCATCGCCTTGTCCTCCTCTCTGCATTGCCACCACCCATTGGAGCTCCCAGGCCCCATTCGCGATGCCACCTCCTTGTTCATCATCTCTTGCGACATCCCGTGAGGCCAAAACACCTTCTCCGTGTTCCCCGCTTCTCCGGTGAGTTCCTGCCAAATCTGTCTACATCATGATGTGTCCCTCGCCCCGATCTACACTTCTACACTTTTTATTTCAAGTTGGGTCCACCTTAGACCGAGATTCCTCCCTTCCCTCATCTCCGGCCGTTGCCTTCCACTGGCTGTTTCTCGTCAATCCGGTGAGCTCTCGCCTTCAACGACCCCACCATCTTCATCCTCGTGCCACGTTCTATGTCATGCTTCCCCTCTTGTCACCGATGTGTCCTTCCTCTTCATCGCCATCGAGCAAGCCGTCGTGCCGCCCTTTCCCTCGCAACCAACAATTGCGCATTTCCTCACCTTGCACATGTGTCACCGTGTCACCACCATACCTCTCTCCGTTTGCCACTTTATAGTGCATCGCCGCAAACCATAGCTCAACGAGCCCTTGAGCTCCGTTCTCCACCACATAGCCAGTGCCACTTCACCGACACCATGTCATCGCCACCACAACTCACCATCCTATGTGGATCCTTAGACATCGTCCAAATGGTAGAATAGTTTCTTTCTCCTTTCTCTCTTTGACATGTGGACCCTACACATCATCCAACTAATCTAAACCATAGAACAAATTCTCTCACTTGCAAGCGGGCCCTACATGTTAGGTGAACACTTGGTCAAATCTCTCTCCATTAACCCAATTCACCATGAACTTATCTGTTGCCATGGACATGGTCCATCGACAAGTGGCCCACATATTACTCTCTTTATCCTTTTCTAGAATTAATTTAATTCTAGAAAATCCTTAAATTCCCTTGGCCCCACATGTCATACACTCACCTTTTTTCCAATATTTATGAAATAAAATATTCTAGGAATATTCCATGGACCCCACATGTTAGTTTTCTCTCTCTTTCCTTTTTCAGCATTTTCTCTTGATCAAACTTACGAGAGCTCGTTCTCCCTCATCGAACTCCGATTGAACTCATTCAAGTTTCTTAAATCATATAAAATCAAGCACTACCTAACAATTCAATTCAATATCATTTGGGAGTTTATTTGATTTATCTTTTTGAGTTTTGTTTTTTTTTGTGTTTTCTCTCTCGTTAGATGTTGACATTCCGGAATCGTTCGAATGAGAAAAAGGTCAAGGATGTGGTAGATTGAAGATAAATGACGAAACATTGCTATAGCAAGGAAAGTTTTACCTTTGACCATGTTAGACCCAGTTTTCCAAAATTACTTTGATTCAAATTACTGCATTTTACTTCTAGTATTTTTTAAATGTTTTGGATTTACTATTCACCCATTTTTAAATAAACTTTGCTCATTGTATTACCAAGATATTTTGTCACCCTAGTTTGGTTAATTATTAGTTGGTATTTGTAATACCTCATAAATCGCTAGTTCAGTATAGTTGGAAGTTAGTCGAAAGCGAGATTTAAAAGTTAGGAATCGCATTGGTAAAAGAAAGAAGTCGAGGAGAAAAAGAAATAGTTTTCAGTCGGAAATTCTATTTAGCGGGGGTTATCGTGATTTTCGAGCAACTTTGGGCGATCCGACCAGGAGGCCCAAGAGGGCCGAGGCCCATGAAGTGGCCGAGCCATAAAGGGCGCCACTCCCCAAACCCTAGCCGGCCCCATCCTCCCCACCTAGCCGCCACCCCTCCCTCTCCCTGGTTGGGCGCAGCCTCCTCCCTTGGTGGCGGCCTTTGGTGCTCCAGTTGGTCTCAAGATCCCGGCGCTTCTCCTCCGATCTGTCCTCCGTGGTCGTTTCTTCGCGATTGTTCGCTGTGGTGTGGCGGCCAAGGAAGAAGAAGGAGACCAGCGGGAGTGGTTCTTCGTCGTGCTACTGGGTCTTCAAGGGTAACGAGCACCCGGTTATTTGTTTGATCGATTTTTGTTGCGGTAGAGATCAATTGATTCAGCGTCGGATTAGAGTTCCAGAAATTACAGATTGGATCAGAATGTTGCGTGGCATGTTACGGTACTTTAGAGGCCGAATTTGGGGTTTTGCCCTTCTAGAGATTTGTTCCTGGTTTCGTTAGCTTTCTTTTGGCACCAAGATAAGGAAAATCCGATCAGTAGTTTGGGATATATAAATTTTTGAATACGAACTGTTCAATCTGTCTGAAATCTGAGGTCAGTAGGTTTGTCCCTCGTTTTTGTTCAAATTAGAGGCCGAATCAGAATCTTCACCCAACTAAGTTATTGTAGATCTCGAAATTATATTTCCAAGTTGATAAAGATCATTCCATTTGGATCAGTAGGCTAAAAGTTACACCATTTTCTTTACTGCTGATCTGTTTTCTGGACAGACGTAAATGGGTTGGGTTTAGCAGTTAATTAGTCATCTGTTTTGGCCGAATCAGGGGATTCCACCAACTAATGTTTTGTAGCCTGATCAGTTAAGAATTAGTGAGCACTGGTTTCAGGTCGTTTAGAGTTACAGATAATTAATGGCGATTTTGCTTGTGCAACTGCCCGTAGAACGATAATCTGGACTTTTGGAGTGGATGTCAAATTGAACCCTTGGGATGGGTGGGTTGATTAGAGAGCATCGTAGAACACTTGTAGCTGTGACATATTCGATTATCCGTAATACGTGGCAATGCTTGTGTAGGCGGTGAGGCGGTGGGTGGAAGGACACCTTCGTTGTTTCACAACACGTCACCACACGGAAGGCAAGTGCAATGTTTAATTTGTGTGAATTCATTGATTGCTTGTTAACTTGGTAAATTATGAATATTCCTGTGATTTGAGTATGATGTGGTAGAGTTCAATACCTTATTCGATGATACATTGAGTTATATGCCAAGTTATGCTTTTCATTCCATGCATACATAATTCAGTTGCTGTCCACGGGAGTGAAAACTTGATTAAGTCCCATTAATTCCAATATGGGCATGTAAGACCTACCATTCTAATGTAGGCAGTTTCGTACATTCCGTATGAAACGTTCTTCATCTGGACTTGGATCCCGCTCTTGGTTAAGGCGGGCTTAAATGAACACCGACGGGTGTGTCACTAGTTATCCGTATAAACATGTGGAAAGTCCATTCTCCTTCAATGCATTCATTCATTCATACCGTGCTTTCTTAAATTCATGAAGTAAATGATGTACTTGGTAGATTATTTGATTAGTATTCTATGTGAATGTATATGTTGTGCTTCTGAGTTTCGACTCACTCTTGCTTTTATTTATTTTTAGGTGAATTCAGGTGAAAGCGGTTGCTAGCAGGAGGGTGTAGTCCAAAGACGTTCCATGCACATGAAATAAATAGTCATTCGTTAAAGTTCTATTTACATCTCTTGATTTTATTTATAATGTAATGGTGTAATAATTGTCACTTGGAGGTCCATTATTATCGCTTTGGTTAATTCTCGTTTAAATTTATAGATGAACTGTTATTAAGCTATAGATTGTTATCATGGTTAAACGTTTCTTTAGCATTGAATGCGATGTTAATCTTAAGAATTGAATAGTAGGTTGTCTTGTTAGGTGACATCTTGTCTTCCGATTAGCAGGTGTTACGATTGGTATCGAGCGGGCTTGGTCCGTGGTGAATAGATTGATAACATTTACTAAAACTAGTTTAAGGTTGTCAACATAAACTAAAATTTGTCAACGTTTATTAACTTAAAACTTGACACCTTGTACGATAGGAAGGGTTGGGTATAACTTTGCTTCCGCATTTCTTTCAAGTCATTCCCTTATGTTACGATAATTGAATTGTTTGATCTTTTGTGTGGTGGTGTTTAGATGGCGAGAGGCGTGGCGTGGTCGCCCACCGGTCCGTGGTCGAGTCGGGGCGCGGTCCGCCATGTCTTCTTCGATCCGAGGAAGTTCTGAGGCGCCACGGAGGAGATTGACTCTGCCGCTCCTCGGTCGCAGAGCCTCCTATGGTGTCTGCAGAACTTATCGAACCTTATGAGAGAACCGGCTACTCCGACAAGCATCAGACGGCCATTCTGCGGCCGTGCACCTGGCGAACACATTCTGCTCTTTTCCACCCGAGGTTAGGATGAATCTTGGAGTGGATGTCGCCGATTGGACTCTTTTGATGGAGCCGCACACCGGTCCGAGCTGCGGATTGGTTGAGATATATGGAGCGTCGGTTTGGGGCATTAGAGCGCGTTAGTGCGAGGCGCGCTTGCGTGGCTTTTCGGTTGAAGGGTCAAGGCGACATCGGTGGGAAGGAGTCTGTCTTCTAGGACTCGAGTTCGAGTCCTTCCACTTGGGAAGTGTTCGTGGAGAAATCAAGCACTACCTAACAATTCAATTCAATATCATTTGGGAGTTTATTTGATTTATCTTTTTGAGTTTTGTTTTTTTGTGTTTTCTCTCGTTAGATGTTGACATTTAAATCGTCGAATGAGAAAAGGTCAAGGATGTGGTAGATTGAAGATAAATGAGCAGAAACATTGCTATAGCAAGGAAAGTTTTACCTTTGACCATGTTAGACCCGTTTTCCAAAATTACTTTGATTCAAATTCTGCATTTTACTTCTAGTATTTTTAAATGTTTTGGATTTACTATTCACCCATTTTTAAATAAACTTTGCTCATTGTATTACCAAGATATTTTGTCACCCTAGTTTGGTTAATTATTAGTTGGTATTTGTAATACCTCATAAATCCAATAGTTCGTATAGTTGGAAGTTAGTCGAAACGAGATTTAAAAGTTCTAGGATCGCATTCGGTAAAAGAAAGAAGTCAGGAGGAAAAAGAAATAGTTTTCGTCGGAAATTCTATTTAGCGGGGGGTTATCGTGATTTTCCGCAACCTTTGGCGCGATCCGACCGAGGAGGCCCAAGAGGGCGCCAGGCCCATGAAGTGGCCGGCCATAAAGGGCGCCACTCCCCCAAACCCTAGCCGCCCCATCCCTCCCACCTAGCCGCCACCCTCCCTCTCCCCTGGTTGGGCGCAGCCTCCTCCCTTGTGGCGGCCTTTGGTGCTCCCGGTTGGTCTCAAGATCCCGGCGCTTCTCCTCCGATCTGTCCTCCGTGGTCGTTTCTTCGCCGTTGTTCGCTGTGTGTGGCGGCCAAGGAAGAAGAAGGAGACCAGCGGGAGTGGTTCTTCGTCGTGCTCATGGTCTTCAAGGGTAACGAGCACCCGGTTATTTGTTTGATCGATTTTTGTTGCGGTAGAGATCAATTGATTCAGCGTCGGATTAGAGTTCCAGAAATTACAGATTGGATCAGAATGTTGCGTGGCATGTTACGGTACTTTAGAGGCCGAATTTGGGGTTTTGCCCTTCTAGAGATTTGTTCCTGGTTTCGTTAGCTTTCTTTTGGCACCAAGATAAGGAAAATCCGATCAGTAGTTTGGGATATATAAATTTTTGAATACGAACTGTTCAATCTGTCTGAAATCTGAGGTCAGTAGGTTTGTCCCTCGTTTTTGTTCAAATTAGAGGCCGAATCAGAATCTTCACCCAACTAAGTTATTGTAGATCTCGAAATTATATTTCCAAGTTGATAAAGATCATTCCATTTGGATCAGTAGGCTAAAAGTTACACCATTTTCTTTACTGCTGATCTGTTTTCTGGACAGACGTAAATGGGTTGGGTTTAGCAGTTAATTAGTCATCTGTTTTGGCCGAATCAGGGGATTCCACCAACTAATGTTTTGTAGCCTGATCAGTTAAGAATTAGTGAGCACTGGTTTCAGGTCGTTTAGAGTTACAGATAATTAATGGCGATTTTGCTTGTGCAACTGCCCGTAGAACGATAATCTGGACTTTTGGAGTGGATGTCAAATTGAACCCTTGGGATGGGTGGGTTGATTAGAGCATCGTAGAACACTTGTAGCTGTGACATATTCGATTATCCGTGTACGTGGCAATGCTTGTGTAGGCGGTGAGGCGGTGGGTGGAAGGACACCTTCGTTGTTTCACAACACGTCACCACACGGAAGGCAAGTGCAATGTTTAATTTGTGTGAATTCATTGATTGCTTGTTAACTTGGTAAATTATGAATATTCCTGTGATTTGAGTATGATGTGGTAGAGTTCAATACCTTATTCGATGATACATTGAGTTATATGCCAAGTTATGCTTTTCATTCCATGCATACATAATTGATTCTTTGTCCACGGAGTGAAAACTTGATTAAGTCCCATTAATTCCAATATGGGCATGTAAGACCTACCATTCTAATGTAGGCGATTGACATTCCGTATGAAACGTTCTTCATCTGGACTTGGATCCCGCTCTTGGTTAGGCGGGCTTAAATGAATTCTACCGACGGGTGTGTCACTAGTTATCTGCGTATAAACATGTGGAAAGTCCATTCTCCTTCAATGCATTCATTCATTCATACCGTGCTTTCTTAAATTCATGAAGTAAATGATGTACTTGGTAGATTATTTGATTGAGTATTCTATGTGAATGTATATGTTGTGCTTCTGAGTTTCGACTCACTCTTGCTTTTATTTATTTTTAGGTGAATTCAGTGAAAGCGGTTGCTAGCGGGAGGGTGTAGTCCAGCCGCTTCCATGCACATGAAATAAATAGTCATTCGTTAAAGTTCTATTTACATCTCTTGATTTTATTTATAATGTAATGGTGTAATAATTGTCACTTGGAGGTCCATTATTATCGCTTTGGTTAATTCTCGTTTAAATTTATAGATGAACGTTATTAAGCTATAGATTGTTATCATGGTTAAGCGTTTCTTTAGCATTGAATGCGATGTTAATCTTAAGAATTGAATAGTAGGTTGTCTTGTTAGGTGACATCTTGTCTTAGATTAGGCAGGTGTTACTGATTGGTATCGAGGCGGGCTTGGTCCGTGGTGAATAGATTGATAACATTTACTAAAACTAGTTTAAGGTTGTCAACATAAACTAAAATTTGTCAACAGTTTATTAACTTAAAACTTGACACACTGTGCACAGTAGGAAGGGTTGGGTATAACTTTGCTTCGCATTTCTTTCAAGTCATTCCCTTATGTTACGATAATTGAATTGTTTGATCTTTTGTGTGGTGGTGTTTAGATGGCGAGAGGCGTGGCGTGGTCGATCCACCGGTCCGTGGTCGGGGTCGGGGACGCGGTCCGGCCATGTCTTCTTCTCAGTCTGAGGAAGTTGCTGAGGCTGCCACGGAGGAGATTGACTCTGCCGCTCCTCCGGTCGCAGAGCCTCCTATGGTGTCTGCAGAACTTATCGAACCTTATGAGAAGAACCGGCTACTCCGCCGACAGCTAGACGGCCATTCTGCGAGCGTGCACGCATGGCGAACACATTCTGCTCTTGTTCCACCGAGGTTAGGATGAATCTTGGAGTGGATGTCGCCGATTGGACTCTTTTGATGGAGCGCACACGGTCCGAGTGCGGATTGGTTGAGATATATGGAGCGTCGTTTGGGGCATTAGAGTCGGCGTTAGTGCGAGAGCGCGTTCGTGGCTTTTCGGTTGAAGGTCAAGTCGACATCCGGTGGGAAGGAGTCTGTCTTCTAGGACTCGATTCGAGTCCTTCCACTTGGGAAGTGTTCGTGGAGAAATTCGGACGCAATTCTATCCGGACTCCTTTGTTGAGAAGATGGAACAAACACTTTGTTGACTTTTGAGCGAGGGAAAGATGGCGGTATCTGAGTGCGAGGTGGGTTCAATAACTGGTGCGCTTTGTACCGCGGTGGCGAATGATGATAATGAGAAGGCTAAGAGGTTCGGGGCCTCAACCAAAATATCGCCGGATTCGAGGCGGCAGGATGCGTGATTTCAGCTTCGGTGGTCGAGCAAGCTAGAGGAATGGAGTTGGAGAAAGGTCTTGCTCGCATAAGTCAGCTGTATTAGTTCTGTCACTCACGGCAATTTCGGTGGTGGGCGAAGCGGAGTTTTGTGGAGGAATGGGTCTTTTCGACCCGCTCCCAAGAGGTTTCGAAGGGTCACAACACTCGTCTCGTCCGTCGATGGCGTCTTCCTCTTGGCGCCCGTCCTTTGTCTTCCTTTCCATCGAGCCGTCTGTTCGGGGCGGGCATGAAATGCTTCGGTGTGGTGAGGAGCATCGAGCTTGAGTGTTCCTTCGGGTCATGTCGTCATTGTGGTCGGGATGGCCACAAAGCGTCGGTTTACAGCGAACCGCGAGTATCATCAGTGGGAGCCGTTCGGCTTCATCTTCCAGCGTTCACGGTGGTTGATTCGAACTCTGGCGGCGATCTACGCACCACGTTCACTCGGTGGATTCCTCCTTGATGGTTCCTCGAGCACCTCCGGCGAGGTTCTATTGGAACCCGTTCGATGCACCTCCGTCGTCTGTTGCTCTGCGGCGGTTTTGGGCACCCTTCGCAGAGTGTCGGAGCTTCCTCGCCCGCGCGCCGAGTCTCGCCATGCCCACTCCGGATACTATGAGGCGGCCGGACGTGGTGCGGTACTTTACTAGTTGACTCGCATGATGCTTTCATATTGTTTGATTACGGTGCTACGTATTCGTTTGTGTCCTCGAGTTTGTCAAAAAGCGAGTTTGAGTCTGCGGTTCATCTCGAGTCCGTGGTAGTCGAGTTCTCGGGGTCTTATTTCCGCTCTTGATTTGTCGATTTCTATTGATATCGATGGGGAGGTTTTCCTGCTAACCTTATAGTGATTCAACGGCACCTTTTGATGTCATTCAGGTATGGTGGTTATTTCAATCTGGGCCAAGATCATGTATATCGGAAGCGGTGACTCTGCAAGCTCCTTCAGGTGAAGAACGGTATTCGAGGAGTGCACCGTCGATTCAGCGTTCGTCTGGCTAGTCGTACCCTAGCGCCGTGCATCAACCTACGGATTGCTTTGGTCCCTCAATGAAAAGATTGGCTCTTCATTGCGTATTGAGGAGATACCGATTCGAATGAGTTTTCGATGTTTTCCTGGAGCTGCAGGATGCCTCCGTCTGGAGAGTGGAGTTCGGATTGATCTTATTAGGAACGCGACCCATATCGATGTCTCCTTATCGGTTGGCGACGACCATTTCAAGAGGAATTGAAGAAGCGGTTGGGCGATTTGTTGTCCAAGGATATGATTGGCGTAGCGTCTCACCTTAGGTTGCACTGCTTTTCACCAAGAAGAAGGATGGCGGTTGGCGCATGTGTGTGGATTATCGGGCTCTTAACCAAGCAGCGGTGAAGAATAAATATCCATTACCCGTATCGAGGATCTCTTCGACCAATTGAAGGGGCCAAAATATTCTCGAAGATTGACCTTGATCGGGTACAATCGATTCGTGTCAGGAGCGGGACATCGAGAAGCGACTTTTCCACGGTATGGCCATTATGAGTACAAAGTTATGTCTTTTGGGTGCGAATGCTCTGCGAGTTTCATGGAGGCCATGAGCGGTATGCTACACCAATACCTCGATGATTTTGTTGTCGTATTTATTGGCGATATTTTGATCTATTCCAAAGCGGAAGAGGATCACGCTCGACATTTGAAGTTGGTACTTGAAACACGAAAGAATCAATTCTATGCCAAATTGAAGAAGTGCGAGTTACGGATTTACGAGGTGGGGTTTCTAGGCCATGTTATCAACCAAGATGGTATATCGTTGATCCTAGCAAGATTTCTACGGTGGTAGAGTGGGCAAGACCAACCAATGTCAAGGAGGTGAGGAGTTTTACGGGATTAGCGGGTTATTACGGCGTTTACGTGGAAGGTTTCTCCATTATTGCTAGACCAATGTCGATTGACACGAAAGGAGTTAAATTTCGTGGTCGGAAGCATGTGGCGCTGATTTTGTGCATTAAAGGAAAGATTGGTGTGCTCCAATTTTGACTCTTCGAGCAGAAGCGGTTCACCATTTATTGAGATCGTCGATAGTTGGTCTCGGTTGTGTACTTATGCGGGAGGGCAAAGTGATTGCTTATGCGTCGCGACAGTTGAAGAAGCATGAGCGAATTATCAGACTCATGATCTCGAGTTAGGCTGCGATGGTTCTTGCTTTAAAAATCGGCGCCATTATTTGTCGCGAGTCTTGTGACATCTTCACTGATCACAAGAGTTTGAAATATATCTTTACCCAGAAGGATTTGAACCTGAGACAGAGGAGATGGTTAGAGCTGATTAAGGACTATGATCTCACAATTCAGTATCATCCAGGCAAGGCAAACGTGGTAGCGGATGCTTTGAGTCGCAAGGCGACACCATCTCTGTCGTTGTCTTATCGCTGATTTTGAGCGTATGGATATTTCCTATTGTTTTTGGGTACCTGAGTGAGACTTCGGTTGCTTTTAGAGTTAGCACTTCGGATCAAGTGCGAGAAGCACAGCAAGACATGACCGGATGTTTATGGGTGAAAGCGTTGTATTGAGGGCAAGCAAGGCCATTTCAGTATAGATGAGGCTGGTACGTTACGGTTTAAAGGCCGCCTCTGTGTTCCCCAGGAGGCTCAGGTTAAGGATGAGATCTGAAAGAGGCACATCGTACGCCGTATACAGTGCACCCTGGAGAGACCAAGATGTACAAAGATCTAAAGAGAAACTTCTGGTGGAAGAGGATGAAGGTTGATATTGCACAGTATGTAGCATCTTGTGGAGTTTGTCGGAGTCAAGGTGAACATAAGCGGCCAGGGGATTGCTGCAACCACTTGGAGGTCGGTGTGGCCGTGGGATGATATATCAATGGATTTTGTAGTCGGTTTACCTCGCTCGCATAGCGAGGAAGGATGCTATTTGGGTCATTGTGGACCGGCTCGATGAAGTCTGCTCATTTTATTCCTATCCGCACAACAAATTGCAAGTGATTTGGCTCCTCTTTATGTCGGGAAGTAGTGCGTTGACGGAGTTCAAAACTATTTTTTCGATCGGGACGCGAAATTTGTCTCCAAGTTACGGAGAGTTTGCGGTGCCATGGGCTACAGCTCCGTCTTAACCGACCTTTCATCCCCAAGCGGATAGACAATCGGCGCACTATTCGACATTGGAAGATATGCTCGGTGTTGTGTTTTATCACGGAAAGGAAGTTGGGAAGAACATTTATCGTTGGCGAGTTTGCTTATAATAACTGATTATCATGCCAGATTTGGCGGAACCATTCGAGGTTCTTTATGGGCGTAAGTCGCGGTCCCGTTGTGTTGGGATGAGGTTGGAGAGCGGGCGTTTGGGTCCCGATTGGGTTCAACAAACGTGACTAGAGTGGCGAGTTAGGCAAAATCATTGGATGCTCGGAGCCGCGAGAAGAGCTACGAGATGTCGGAGCGGGATTTGGAATTCAAAGTGGGTGCGAAGTTACATTGAGAGTGTCGCCATCCAAAGGTGTGGTGCGGTTTGGCACCAAAGGAAAGCTTAGTCAAGGTATGTTGGACCTTTTCCAATCGTGGCGCAATTGGAAAACTAGCTTACCGTTGGACCTTCCGACTCCATGAAAGGGTCCATAATGTGTTTCATGTGTCCATGTTGCGGAAATTTTGAGGGATCCGGACCATGTTATTCCTTTGGAGCCTTTGATTATTGAGCAAGATCTTACTATCGAATCCGACCGGTGAGAATATTAGAAGAAGCGAGCGGGTTACGAGGAACAAGACCACGAGTATGTTAAAATCCTTTGGTCTCATCGATCGAAAGAGAGGCTACTTGGGAGTTGGAGTCCATGCGAGAACAATACCCGACTTGTTCACTTGTAATTATTTAAGTTATTCATCTTTCTTTCTCGAAGTTGCTACGTAGATTCGAGGTCGAATCTTTTCTAAGGGGATAGATTGTAATACCTCATAAATCCGACTAGTTCAGTATAGTTGGAAGTTAGTCAAACGAGATTTAAAAGTTAGAATCGCATTCGGTAAAAGAAAGAAGTCGGAGGAGAAAAAGAAATAGTTTTCGTCGGAAATTCTATTTAGCGGGGGTTATCGTGATTTTCCGGCAACTTTGGGCGATCCAGACCAGGAGGCCCAAGAGGCGCCGGCCCATGAAGTGGCCGACCATAAAGGGGCGCCACTCCCCAAACCCTAGCCGCCCCATCCCTCCCACCTAGCCGCCACCCTCCCTCTCCCTGGTTGGGCGCCTCCTCCCTTGGTGGCCGCCTTTGGTGCTCCAGTTGGTCTCCAAGATCCCGGCGCTTCTCCTCCGATCTGTCCTCCGTGAGTCGTTTCTTCGCCGTTGTTCGCTGTGGTGTGGCGGCCAAGGAAGAAGAAGGGAGACCAGCGGGGAGTGGTTCTTCGTCGTGCTACGGGTCTTCAAGGGTAACGAGCACCCCGGTTATTTGTTTGATCGATTTTTGTTGCGGTAGAGATCAATTGATTCGCGTCGGATTAGAGTTCCAGAAATTACAGATTGGATCAGAATGTTGCGTGGCATGTTACGGTACTTTAGAGGCCGAATTTGGGGTTTTGCCCTTCTAGAGATTTGTTCCTAGTTTCGTTCGCTTTCTTTTGGCACCAAGATCAGGAAAATCCGATCAGTAGTTTGGGAGATATGAATTTTTGAATACAAACTGTTCAATCTGTCTGAAATCTGAGGTCAGTAGGTTTGTCCCTCGTTTTTGTTCAAATTAGAGGCCGAATCAGAATCTTCACCCAACTAAGTTATTGTATATCTCGAAATTAGCTTTCCAAGTTGATAAAGATCATTCCATTTGGATCAGTAGGCTAAAAGTTACACTATTTTCTTTACTGCTGATCTGTTTTCTGGACAGACGTAGATGGGTTGGGTTTAGCAGTTAATTAGTCATCTGTTTTGGCCGAATCAGGGGATTCCACCAACTAATGTTTTGTAGCCTGATCAGTTAAGAATCAGTGAGCATTGGTTTCAGGTCGTTTAGAGTTACAGATAATTAATGGCGATTTTTCTTGTGCAACTGCCCGTAGAAGCGATAATCTGGACTTTTGGAGTGGATGTCAAATTGAACCCTTGGGATGGGTGGGTTGATTAGAGAGCATCGTAGAACACTTGTAGCTGTGCCATATTCGATTATCCGTAATATGTGGCAATGATTGTGTAGGCGGTGAGGCGGTGGGTGGAAGGACACCTTCGTTGTTTCACAACACGTCACCACACGGAAGGCAAGTGCAATGTTTAATTTGTGTGAATTCATTGATTGCTTGTTAACTTGGTAAATTATGAATATTCCTGTGATTTGAGTATGATGTGGTAGAGTTCAATACCTTATTCGATGATACATTGAGTTATATGCCAAGTTATGCTTTTCATTCCATGCATACATAATTGATTCTTTGTCACGGGAGTGGAAACTTGATTAAGTCCCATTAATTCCAATATGGGCATGTAAGACCTACCATTCCAATGTAGGTAGTTTTGGACATTCCGTATGAAACGTTCTTCATGCGGACTTGGATCCCGCTCTTGGTTAAGAGCGGGCTTAAGTGAACACCGACGGGTGTGTCACTAGTTATCCGTATAAACATGTGGAAAGTCCATTCTCCTTCAATGCATTCATTCATTCATACCGTGCTTTCTTAAATTCATGAAGTAAATGATGTACTTGGTAGATTATTTCGATTCAGTATTCTATGTGAATGTATATGTTGTGCTTGCTGAGTTTCGACTCACTCTTGCTTTTATTTATTTTAGGTGAATTCGGTGAAAGCGTTTGCTAAGCGGGAGGTGTAGTCCAGCACGTTCCATGCACATGAAATAAATAGTCATTCGTTAAAGTTCTATTTACATCTCTTCAGTTTTATTTATAATGTAATGGACTGTAATAATTGTCACTTGGAGGTCCATTATTATCGCTTTGGTTAATTCTCGTTTAAATTTATAGATGAACTGTTATTAAGCTATAGATTGTTATCATGGTTAACGTTTCTTTAGCATTGAATGTGATGTTAATCTTAAGAATTGAATAGTAGGTTGTCTTGTTAGGTGACATCTTGTCTTAGAATAGGCGAGGGTGTTACTGATATTATCATAGCACAAGCGTGACTTGGTTAGAACACGAATAGTCGACTTAGCAATGTAACGGGTTATTGATATCATTTTGAGTTGCAAATCTAAACTTGACTAAGTGATTATGTGTAACATCACAATTTTCTCGAGTTCCAAAATCCTTTTCGGTAGTTTAGTCCGTTGGAAAATTCACCAAATTTTATTTGAATTTAATCAAGCTTAAATGGACTTTCAAATATCAAAATAATTTAATGTGACTAAACTGAACATCAATTAATTCTAAAACTATTTTTTTGTGTTCTTTGTACTTGGAAATATTTTCCGATTTTTCCATGTTCATTTGCTATTTGGATTTACTAGTATTTGTAAAAGGCAAAAGCTAATGAAAATCTCGAATTTTTTGGGTGAAACCCATTTCCTGGCCCATTCCTCTTCTCTCCCCAGTCGAACCCAATCCACTTGCAATTCATTGACACTTCTCTTGTCTCGGTCTTCAAGGAAGCCTGTTGCAATGGCCATCCGCAGAGGCCGAGACGTTTTGCGCATTCTTGTAGCTAAGTGCTTTGGATGGTCTCAATTGCTAGGACTTTGGGTTAGTAATCGCGTGTTCCACTCTTTTGTGATAACACGCTCCGATTTGCATTGCCAAGAACCCAAGTGCAACATTCTGACCAAGCATATTGATATCGAGATCACTTTCTTCGAGACCATGTAGAAAGGGTGACATTGTGCTCGCAGTGAGAGTGAACACCGTTGTGATATCTTCACCAAGCCTTTGGAGCTTCTTGCCATGGGGGAGAGCTTGGGGTGGTTTGTCCTTATGAGATAATGAGATGGGAGCTTGTGTTTTACTTACTGTATTATATTTTAATTATGCTATTTTCTACTTGGTCTTGCATTTCATTTAAGTGCTTTGGGTCTAAGTCCTTCAAAGATAGGTTAGAGTGGTTCTTTGCAGTTGCTTTGAATGCTAATTTTATCTTGTGCTTCTAGGATCGCTTATTAGTGTTTCCTCTCTTAAGTAGAGCTTACTCACTTCTTATAGGTTCTAGCGAGTCTGGCCACCCTTGGGTGAGACAGAATGTTTGCATTAGTGGTTAGTGATCATGATAGTCCTGAATCATATGGGGTAGATAAGAATTAGTCGAGCTATAATACTTCTATATCTTATCTATGCTCTAAGGATCGCTTTGAATTCCTAAATTCTTTCGATTTTGTTCCTTTGGTCTTGGGGAGTTCATCTTGGTTCTTCAAGTTCTTAAATTTGTCATAACTCAACTAATTAAAAAGTGCATCTCATCTCGAAGGGAATATGGTTTTTCCGCATTTCATCTGCATTATAATATAATTACATGGAGCCTTGTTTATTATCCCTTATGTTCTATTTTCACTGTTTACATCTTGCCATGATTTATGCTAAACGCTAGATTTATCATGACTTTTATGTAGTTTAGACTTTGCCATGATAAGGTGACTAAAATTGCTCAACTTGAACTAAAATCTTGTCATGATAGCTTTCGAGACTAGTCTCTGAAGTTATCCTTTATGATTCTCGCCATGTCAAGTAGGTCGAGTTGAGTCCCTAATCTTAATGAACTTTAGATTGCTTATGTCATCTCAAGAAACATGACTTATCTTTAATCGCTGGTCTAAAAACCTTCAAAAGCAAAATGATCTCTTTGTGCGAAAAACGATCTCACCAAATCTTTCTCATGAGACTTTGCCATTGCACTAGGCATGAACTCGGGGAGCCTTGATGACCTAAGATCACTTCCTTAAGTCTCGTTGTTTGGAGTGGTCGCATAAGGCTTGGGATCTAGCACATGGTTAAGATTTGAAAATGGTTGAAGCTTAGGAGGCGCTGTGATGGCTCCTAGTCCAGACTTGCTTCACTAAGATAAAGTCATAATTATGTTTAGAAAAAGAACTTGTGCTAAAATTGCTTATCTTCGACAGACCCAAGTACTTGATCAAATGAGTCTTTCTTACATCCGGTAGCACTCTAAACTGCTCAATATTATGCTTCTGGTTCCACTTAGAGTATTTGACATGGCTTGTATCATCCTTGGATACCTTTAGCTAGACCACAATCTTGGTTTATTTAACTTGCTAAATAATTGGACCATTTCTCGATTATGGATTTTCGTCTTAGCTATTCTATACATCAATTGTCATGATCTTGATAGCATTCTTATGTGTTATGGCTTGGTGTAATACTCTAATAGTCATTTTGGATAATCTTCATGGCTCCTAATGCTTAAAATGAATATCATATAGTCATTTTCTCTTTAACACTTCTTGATGTGTTTATTGCCAAAAGGGGAGAAGTTAGTTGAGAAAAGTCTTCGAGCTTTGCATAAAAATTTGCTCTTTCATTTCAAGCTTCACTTCTTTTGACAAACATGGTCTTGAGCCTTCTTGTTCTAGATTAGACCATGTTTGGTCTTTATCACAAACTCTTCTATATGCTTTTTGTGTTTGTCAATATACTCATCAGGGAGATTGAGAGACCATGTGAGTAGGGTCCCTTCGGTGATGAGTATTTGACGCTATGTTGAATAGTTTGTGATTGGATTCATCGCCTTTTTCTTCACTTGAAGTTGTTTATCATCTTGTGAACTTCGTTTTGGAATGCGGAAGTTCGATAATCTGAACTTCCGACTGGAAAGAACTTCCGATTATCACGCGTTGTGTTCGGTAGCTCGATAATCGGAACTTCCGCCTGAATGGAACTTCCGATAAACCTGACAAGTGTGTTTATTGATTGTTTAAATCGAATTACAAATTGGGATGCGGCGTTCGATAATCTAACTTCCAATGTAATGCGAACTTCCGATTGGCGGTTAAATGCGGAAAGGCATAGTTTTGATTTTGAGTTGTGAATTGATTTGAGTTTAATGCAAATGATGATTCTATTATCTTGAGCAATGCTATGTGATGTGTTTCTTGCTCTGTTGGACTTGGTGGCATCGAGGTGGAGTCGTGGCGAGACACGTGGAGCCGGACTAGACGCAAGCGCTGAGGTCGAACGGTAAAGATGTGTCGAAGCTGGCGGCACTCGAGCGTTGAAGTAGTGAACAACAAGGAATGCGGAGCTCTCACGTGGTCAGAGGCAAAGGGTAATTTCCATAAGCGCACAGTGGAAGCGGTCGTTAGGGTTTAGCGCATAACGGGTTGAGACCCGTTAGCCAAAGGCTATAAATAGAGGTGAACCCCGTTGTTTGGTTGGACTTTTGGTGAGAGAAAATTAGGTTAGCTTTAGGTAAAGAGCCTTTGAGAGGTTGTTTTGCTTTTGGAGAGGTTGTTGAGTTGGAGAGGATGAACTAAATTCATGTAATCATTCCTCTGTTTTTTCCTCTGTAATCTTTTGATTCCTATCAATGAAATTCTGAGGTTTTGGTTCTTTGCTTATACCTCTTTCTTCTCTATGTTCCTACGTTGAATATCTAGGGTTTTGGTGAAACTTTTGATTCGTCTTATGAGATGGCATGAAACTTGATATCTAGAGTCTTATTGATATTGCTAATATATCCTCAAAGTTTCATGAGCCAAGAATCTAAGAATCTTGCTAATTGTGGTTTTTGGTCTTTCTTGCCTAATACTCAAGAAATCCGATTTTCTTTGATTAATGGATCTTTGTCCCGATTCTTCTCCATGAGGTCAAGATGTTGTTTAGGATGATGTCCTCGTGAGACTTGACCGAGAAGAGCATTCAAGAGTTAGTATTTGATTTTTGGGCAAAACCTCGAGCGCATCGTTCTTGGTCGTAACAATCGAACTTCCGATTTGTACAAGGCGGAACTATCGCAGGCGGAACTTCCGCACTGAAACCCGGAACTACCGCAGTGCGGAACTGCCGCTAGGTATAATCGGAACTTCCGATATCCGGCGTAACACCGCTTTTTGGTTTAACCTTTGGATTTGATTCACTTCACGCCTTGTGTATCGAAGTTTTGGATTGCGTGTGGACACTTGAGAGGGGAGGATCTTAATTTTAAGGCACCATTCACCCCCCCCCCCTCTGTTGCTATTTCGGTCCTTCGGTAATTTAGTTAGAAATTGGTAGTCTCATCTTGGTAAATTAAGAACTTAACTTTGTACGCTATTGAACTGAGCCACAATCAGAAACCACATGCCCGTATGGGACAGTCCCAACTTAGTAAATTGTGGAGTTTCGACATTGACTACTCAGATAGTAGGTTAATAATGGGTGGAGGTGTGTACCACTGTGGCAGGGTCACATCGATGGACGGTTTGCTGCTTCTTGGTCCAATAGTGTGCGTCGTACCAAAGCGCTGTGATAGGGTTGGTACAATGGTAAAACACATCGGGAGAGTCAATTGTTGATATAAAACTTTTGAAATATTTTGTTATGATCGGTGTAGGCTACACTGGTTATATCATGTGGGTAAAGTGTACTACCACTACATAGTATTAATAATCTATTCGAATAGCCGCGTCCGTGGTCATGGACATGCTCAGGATTTCACATGAGGGGAAGATTTCCTTAAAAACAATAGGGAGGGACAGCTGTGTGGGATAACTTATACAAATGTGTCAAAGAAATTGATTAGGCTATGCAAGCTTTATGAAAAAACTTTTTAAAATTATTATTATTTATTTGTTTTTGAATTACGCTTTCAATCTATTATTTGTATTCAATTGCAAATGGTGCTTTATTGCAATATAGCCACAGAAGACATATTCTTTGGAATAAGCCATCATCTATACTTGCATTTTGTGGTACAACTTGCTGAGTATTCAGAGTACCCATTAGTGCTGCAATCATTCAACTGATTGTGGAATTTATTGTCGAATGTAATGCATCCGCCATGGCTTTGGTGTTGTACTCCACTAGGGCACGTGCTCCATTGCATATTTTAGCGACCTATTGTGCCTCGCCATGCTCTCTTGGTGGCCTATGAACGTGAGATCATTGGTCTTGTCCATGTAGTTCAACATTGGCGACCTTACTTATGGTGCCGCAAGTTTTTGGTACGCACCAACCATTGCAGCTTAAGTTTCTCCTTGACCAATCACTATCTACGATTCCATGGCACTAATGGGTTAGTAAGCTCTTGGGATATTATTTTGGTGTGGAATATAAACCGGCCGCTCCAACGTAGTTGCCGATGCATCGCCCTATGCGACACCAAGCTCCATCTCACGGCTATGGTGATCTCATCCTCGTAGTTTGCTATCTTCGATGAACGCACCTTCACTTGGCCGAGGATCTTGCGTGGTGCACCTTAGTATATCCATCATGCCCGCAAACAACAAGGACCATGGGCAATGTCGATGGCTTGGTTACATTCAACCGTGGGTCTACATTCCTTCCATGGCCACACTCCTTCCACGACTTCTCCAGCACTCACTAGCAGGGCTCATGAAGGCGTATATAAGACACTAAACTATTTGCATGCCAATTTTCACATACCCAATCCTCGATCCGTGGTGCATGATTTCGTCTTGTGCATGTGATACATGTCAACATAATAAGGGTGAACAATTATATGCGGGACCGAATTTATGAATTCGAACCTCTATGTATTTCTCGCACTAGTCCCATGATAAGCAACTAGTGCACACAGAGAAATATTGTTGATAACAAGTAAAATCATGAAATAACATTAATAAATAACCGAGTACGGGCCTTGTGACCAGCTATTACAAAAGAGATCAAAAGACCTTGAGTCTAATAAAGACAGTAAACAATAAATGATAAACTCCGAGTGGTGGCCCATCAAATGTCCCACCGCATTCGATCGGGAGCGTAACCTAGTACTCTAAATGTCCTTCATCAAAGCCACATGCGAAGTAGTCGAGTCATCCCGGATCATTGAAGGCTTCGAGATTTATTTTGAGTGTAGCATGTGAGTACATAAATTACTTCATGAGTATTGGAAAATGCATATGCATAGCTTTAACAAATGGGGCTTATAGCATTCTTTTGCACAGAGAAATATTTTAAGTTTCAAAGTTCATAAAGCGATTTGACAAACGTAGTTTCAATAAATTAATTAATTGTACCACTAGTGGAGGCTCTAGTTACCAACTACTAGTATCAAGGCTCTAGCCACCAAGGTTTACAGGATAGGTCTCTAGCTGCCTAACTGGCTCTAGCTGCCAAAAAAACTATCCGAGAGTCCCAACTACTCCTGGGTTCCCAAAATTCACTATTTTGAAATCAAAACCAAAATCTACAATGTGAAATTCACACCTTGCCCACCCTTGACCGTGGGCATGGCTATTTGAATAGTTTTACTATCTGCAGAGGTTGTACAACTTGACCCACATGAGATAATCAGTTCATACTGTTCGCTCACACACTTTTGAAGGTGTGTGAATAAGCGATTATCACAAGGCCTTTACAATACTTGATCTTCACATTAGCTCGCCTGATGAGCTTTATCCCAAGTCATGGACATCATTTACCATCGACCGAGCTCACCGTTGTGGGGATAACCCTCGACATAGACGCTCCTTATCATCACCCACCACAAACCCCGATAGACATGGAAGTTCCTTACCATGCGCACAACCCAACATATGGAAGAGCTTACCATATTCGCACCTCTCAAGATATGGAAGTACAGCTACTATAGTCAAGAGATCACCTACCAAGTACAACCTACAAGCTTAATGCTTAGACTCGTAAATTAGTTGGCAGTCCTTCCCATTTAGGACATGTGGTTGTACGGTATTCTCGGCTTGGACAAACAAGCGCTTGGTTCTTAATATGACTTGGGAGGAATTTACCACCATACAAGTTCTTGTGCTCTAGATGCACCATCTTGGACTTACCATCCACTCAAGTCGAAATAGATTTTTATCATTTCATTTTATTTTCCAAATGCTGACATTACCTAATGTCATACATTTTCCAAATAAACCATAAAGGTTAATAATGGTTTTCCCCCAAAAGGTTGATCAAGACCGAAAAGAATGTCTAAGCAATTCTACCACATTTAACTATTCCATAATGGTGTATACAATATTGCGGAATCACTAAGCTAGGGTTACAAAAGGTATAGGGTACAATTATCAAGGAAGACATTAACAATTTTAGGTTTAACTAACATCCTATAATTTAAACTCATTATTTTAAATGAAATAGAAATCATAATACTTTAAAACTGAAAAAAAAAATTAAAATCATAGGTACAAAATGGTCAAAGGAGACTCGCCTTCGTTGATGTTGGAGGTCATCACTTCCTGTTGGTCCAAACTGGTATCGGTAACGTCGGACTCTACATGCGTGATTCGAACCAAATAAATAAAACAAAGCAAATAAAAAGTTAAAAAATATAAAATAAATACTGGAAGGAATATATTGAATTTATATGAATTTAGGAGAAAGAATCGATGGATTTGGAGTTCGTGTGAAGGAGAGTAAACATCTGAAATTTGATTCTCACAAAAAAAATAAAAATAAAAAATTGCACTATTATGGAAAATCCTGCTTTTGTTGAACTGACTTCAAAACAAAAGCAACAATATTTGTATGAATGAATTGAGAGATATCAATGTGTATTTTGTGCATGAATTGAGATAACCGAAAGAATAAAAGGATTGGGAGAGGTCAATGACCATGGGTCCAAGTGGTGAGCTCATAGCCATGCGCAGACCGGACATGGAAGGTATGGCGGCAAATGGAACCACCAAAATGGAACCCCATGGAATTCCTCTACCGTAGGTGGTGGCGACTTGGCGGAGAACCACGACGGCAGGGCAACATCCGGCGACGGTGGTGCAAGGCCACACGGTGGTGACGGTGGTCCATGGTGCATGGAAGCTACAGAGGTGAGCACGGGCATTGCCTCGGCCTATGGAATGTGTAAGAGTGGTCGGTTTGGCTAGAGAATGGCCAAGATGATCTCTCCATGGCGTCCGATAGCAGAAAGGAACGACGCTCAGAACGACACTCCACGTGCAATATTGAACAAATTGAGGTGAGAGATAGATAGGAAATCTCTGGGAACACGTGGTGACATGGTCTATTCGAGAAACTCACCGTGAAGGAGATCGATCGTCGGGGATGAATTTGGCCTAGAAGAAGAAACAACAAAATTCGGGCAATTCACTACACGAAAAGTGAAATTGTTTGAGGGCTATTAATTACCTTGCTTGGGAACACAATATGATGAGATTATAAGTTGCAAAAACTCATCAAAACAACAAATGCACGAATTGGGTGAAGTGATCGTACGAGAAGAAGAGAAATTTGGCGCGCGGTGATCCAAAGGTTCTGTAGTTTTGAGGGAGTGCAAAGGGGTAGAAGAGGTGTTGGTATACCAACTTATAGCCTCTCCTGTGATTCGAATTGCTGGGAACGTGAGTGAATACGGGTGATGGTTTCGATTCAGCGATGAATGACGACGGAAATGGCAAAAATAATTAAGGTTGATGGGGGAAAACGTGCAATTGATGGAGGCATAATGTGAGTGATGATGATGTGGTCGTTTCGCTTTAGACAGAATTCGAAACGAGCTCCAAGCATAAACAAATGGAAATAGAGATGAAGTTTGAAGCTTTCGGACAGATAGCAGCACAGCGCACACATGTCCGGAGGAAGAAGATGAAGCGGAGAGAGAAAAAGAAATAAAAAGGAAAAAAATAAAACAAAATGTAGAAAAATCCAAAAATAAAATAAATTAAAAAAAATCAAGAAAATTCCACAAAAATCCTTGGAACCTACAAAGATTGAATAAAATAATTTTGGATTTAATTGAAGTTTATTGTAATCATTTAAAATATTTTTTATTTTCTAAAATTTCAAACTAAGCTTTAAATTAATTCAATAAAATACAAATTGTTCCTTTTATTTTTAAAACTTCCAAAATACTCTGAAAATTGGGATTGATTTAGAAAAAACTCTAATTTTAAAATCCAAGTCTTTGAATTAATTATTTTAAAATATTTTTTTTAAAGACCAAAATTTAGGATGTTACATATACCTTGTTGGCCTTCTTCAACCTTTGGACATAGCAGCCACGATCTGGGCTAACATCACTATGGATTTCATTGAGGGATTGCCTCATGTACACGACAAAATAGTCATCCTCACGGTGGTGGACCGATTCTCAAAGTTTAGTCACTTCATTCCTTTGGCTGATCCCTACACGACACATTCACAGCAAGTGTTTTTAGTGAGATTGTTCTGCCCACAGAGTGCCTACTTCTATTGTTAGCGATCATGATCCGTATTTACTAGCACTTTTTGGACCGAACAATTTCATCTACTGGTGTTAAGATCCACCTCGAACTACTTTTCACCCCACTGGATGGTCATTCGAAATGGTTAACAAGATCATTGTCATGTACCGCATTGCATCATCGGCGATCGCCCAAACAATAGCTTCGATGGTTCCTTGAGCGATCATCGCTACAACACCTCCTTCCAAACATCACTTCACATTTCACCATTCAAAGTGGTGCATGGTAGGGAATCACCGTGTTTGAGTTCATATGAGTTGGGTAGCACATCTCTTCTAGTGTTAAATAGCTCGCCAAAGAACCCTAATGAATTTTTGTTGGAGGTTTATGACCGTTGGTTCAGGCCCAACACGCTTTACAAGCATTAATATGACAAGGGACATCGTGAACTGGAGTTGGTCAAGGTCAATGGGTTTGGCTTTGTCTCTATCATCGTCATGCAACATGATTGTCTCTACCAAACTGTGGAAGCAGGGACCTCACTATTTTGGACCATACAAAATGCTTCAACGTGTTGGCTTAGTTGCTTATCGTCCGGAATTGCCGACCGTGCCAAGATTCATGACGCCTTCCACGTTGTCTTCTACGTTAGCCTATTGAAGCCAATTGAGGGTCCTCCTCCCGCCCTCTAGTTTTACCGACTTTGCTGCGGTTGGTGTGTCCACAATGGCTATAGCCCTCAAATTTCGTGTTGCTCGGGTCACCCAACTTCTAGTGCAGTGGGAAGGAGCTTCAAGAACCAATGCTTCTTGTGAAGACTTGGAGAAATTTCAGCAACTATTTCCTCTTTTCTAGCTCGAGGACAAGGTGCTACTCGAGAAAGGGAGAGATGTCATGTGGGCCTGAATTACTCACGGCGAAGAGGGAGATGGCGCCGCAACAGTAGTCCCCACCTAGGTCCGGCGCAAGGAGGCTTAGAGATACACCTTCCTAATTTTAGTTTCCTTATTTCAGTCTTTAAATTAGAGTTTTGGTTAGAGACTGGTTTGTTTCAAGTGTGTTGCTTGTTAGCCAGGTTTGTTAGGGTCATGTCTATTCAAAGAGACTAGGCACATAAATCTAGATATAGAAAAAAAATCTGAAAGCATAATTCTCTTTCTCTCTCCCCCGTTCGCGTCTCCCTGCCCTAGCCCCGTGGCAAACCGTCACAATTATCCTATTCGCTGAAATCTCGTCCGTGACAATGACTAAATGCCATAAGTCAATTTATCCGGCCAATAAGTCCATGTACCAACAAAGTTCTGAAATAATGCATATACCCACAAAAAATAGAACTCTAGATTTTAAATATCCATGCAAAATTAAAGATGTTTTATATTGTTACGTGACTGAGTGCAGGACGATATACTTGTCACAGTTAATATGGTATTCTGAACCTTTCTTTCTTTATTTATTTACGAGAGAGAATTCCGAGCCTTTGTTGTTTTATTCTCCTAGACATGTACGTTAATAAATCTGGTTACCTGTGGTCTGTGGGGTGTTTCGATTATTTGGCCTTCTATAAAAGGTTCAGCTTCACTTGCAGGGTTTGTTGTTCTTTGGCACCATTTGTTTCAACAGTTATCAGTACCAATCAGCTGTTTCTGACAAAGTTTTAAGCGTTACCTATGTTTTCCGGTTTCAAGCTAGTTTCAGGCAGGTTACAGGTGTCAAGTGGCAAGTTTCAGGTTTCAAGCTAGTTTTAGACAGGTTTCCAAAGCTGTTTCTGACAAAGTTTTATGCAAAATCACACATTAACATGTACCAAAGACAGGAGGAAAACCGGGTGAAAGTAGGGATTGATTTTGCAATGTTGGACGTCTATAGTTACTTAAGGCTAGACTTAGGTTGCACGACACGGCCCGATACAGGGCTTTGGGCGTGCTTGGGTCTAGTTGAGGAAGGCGGACCGACACGCACGGGGTCGGTAGGTTCGACGATGCACTCAAACACGGCATGGTCTAATGCCCACCACTAATCCGTGAGATTCCTCACTTGCAGGTATAGTTGTGCGACTTTTTCTAGAAAACAATGTTTGTCCTCATCCGACGGATACCGCTTTGTGGACTTACTCTATCGGAAAACAATGTTGCAATGTTTGTGTAACATCCTATTTTCGACGCAAATAGTGCCCACCGTTGTTTCTTCGCTTTTGCCGTTTTCAAACCATCGCTTGAATTTCTCAAAACTCCGAGCTTCCTTAAGCTCGGGTTTGTGTTTCAAACCTCCATTTAGTTTTCCAATTCAAAATTCAAAATTTAGTTCACCTATTTCAGATTTTGGACCCTCCCAAAATCTGGCCTCCTTTATTTTTTCGGCCAACTCTTTTCCTACCCACCATTTTTCCAATTTTTCCCTACTCTCCCACCACCTCACCGCCCGCCCGCCTTTCTTTTCCTGCCTGGCCTGTGCCGCTCCCTTCTCATTTCCAAAGATGGCCCGACTCGCCTCTCTTCCTCCCCTCAATCTCCCGCCCGCATCACTTCTTCTCCTCTGCGCTCGCTCCGCCCCTCCGTCTCCCCATCTCGCTCTCTCCGTCGCCCCATTTCTCCTTCTCCGAACGCCGCTCGGGTTCTTCTTCTCGCTCGCCCATCTTCTCCCGAGCCGCCCACTCGCGCCCGCCCCATTGCACATCGCCTCCACCGCAATGAGTCAACTCCACCACTTGCCCGCCTCCGCGACTTCCGCACCATACCGCCGTCCCTCCGTCCTCGCAGAGCGCTCCAACTAGCCCAAGCAGCGAAGCCCTCGGTCCGAGCCATGCTCGTTCTCCAGCGCTGCGCGAGTTGTCCCGCATCGCGCCCGATCTGCGCTCCAATCGCCGCCATGGACAACCCTCCGCGCCATACCGGCTCCACTGCCGCCATGCCACCAAGATTTGTTGTTGTCATCGCCCGCTCCATCCTCCTTCTGGCTATAAATGGCCCGGTGCCTCCATCTCCTCTCGCCTTGTCTCCTCCCTCTCCCGTAAGTCCCCAAAGAACTCCTCCCGCGGCTTCTTCTTCCCTCCGCCGATTGAGTCCTGCCTCCTCCGCGCCGACGCCTGAGCGCCATGGCGACACCCTTACCTTCACTCACCGCCGGCCGGAGCTCCCTCGCCTCACCAGTCTCCTCATCAACCAAGCTACAATCCAGCCGCCTGGCTTCACAACAGACACCTCCGGTGCTCCAGCCTCCACCACCCCTCGTAATACTCCCTCCCCACCTTAGGCTTCGGCCTCCTCCCCGTCTCTCTCCCTCCGATCGACATCGCCACCAAATCGGCTCAAGACCACCACCTGCACTCGCTCTCGCTTGGGCCGCCCTGGTGCCTCCCCACCAACCGCATTGTCGGCAACCATCACCCGAGCCTCCTCGCCTGTCGGACCGGTCTGCTCGCCTGGCCAAACGGCCCACTCACCCCAAAACCCTCTCCTCGCTTCGTGGCGAGCCTCCCTGCCCGCCTCTCTCGGCGATTGCTCTCCGTGGATCCAAAATAGACAAGCAATAGTGATGTTTGAGTGTTGATCGCGAGCAATAATCTTCGATGATCGATCTTGATTGATTGTTGTGAATGGTTGCCTCATCAGTTGAAGGATTGATTGGTTGGCAGGAGGTTGAGTTTGGCAATTTTAAATCTCGGTGACAATGTTGTTGACAGTGAGTAAGGAATTGTGAGGGTTGTGCATTGCTTGTCCAGTTTTTGATTGTTGTTGATTATTGTCTGTGATTAAAGATCTTCAATGTTTGATAGCATTTTGAATATCCTTATCGATACCAGTGATTGGTTGTTGTCTGTGTCCCTATAATCGTCAGTAAGAGATATCGGTATTGATGTCAATGATATGTGTTTTGTATTTGATATATGTGTGCAATTCGGCAATTGGAATCCTTTGGTAATGAATTGTTGCGATCGTTGTATGTGATTGTAAGTGTACTATTTTGTAAGTAGCATTTTGATTAATCTTTGTATGATCTGGTAATCAAAGATTTGTGTAGTAAGGGGTGTTATGTCATTTTGAAAATATGTCTTTGAACCCCTGATTAGTAATCTTGCAAATGTGTACTGGTGCTTTAAGTCAATAATTTGTTTTGTCTAGAATTGAAAGTTGTATGATTGATGTGGCAGTAGATTGAGTACTGGCCTTTGGGATATCTTCCAATTAAGTTTTTGTGTTGTAGAACTTACGATCAATCGTTATTCATCGGTTTCAATTGTCAATAGTTGATTCGTAGTTATTTCCCGATCGCATATAGAGTAATAAGGTTGCAATCGATCGACTTTAGAAATGTTGCAATAAGGATAGTAGGATGTTTTGCTAGTAGTAAATTGATTATTGATTAATTGTTTGTGATTACTGATCATGAGTACAAGTGTTTTGGCAGTAAATTGAATTGTTGGTTGTGATCCGATTATTATGGATAGCTTTAATCTTCGGCTTTGTCTATTTGATTTGTTAATCAATTGTTAGTCGTTGATTAGTATTTGTCGATAGAGGTCAATGATTGTTGAAAGTAATAGTATTTGGTGAAAGTCGAAGTATTGATTTTATTGCTATACAATACGTATTGTTTGACAATGATTTGAGATTCGCATCGATTATTTGGCAATAGAATCTGTGTCTTGATGTGGTAGTAGGTAGTAGTAGTAGGTTGAGTAGCTAGCAATTGAATCGTTGGGTATTATTTGGTAGTGAGACCGGTATTGAATTGCCATTGGATTGTGTATTGATGGGGTATTCTAGATTAGTATAGAACCGGTAGTTAAGTTGCTTTTGCTCGTAGTGGTATAGTCTTGCGACCTTCCAAATCCGAGAGAGCATTACCAAAAACTCCTTCGACTTACCGTAACATCCCGATTTTCAAAATCGGGATGTTAATATTTAATTAAGCGATCTAATTAATATTTGGCATTGTTTTAAAATTTTCCCATGTTTAATTAAAAATATTGTTTCTAAAATCAAATTTGTTTAAGAGATGCATTAAAAAAAACAATAATAATCATAACCAATATTTAATCAAATTATTTGAGCGATGAAATTAAATTAAATATTTTGTTTCTCGCTTCGCTTGCATTTCAAAAATCATGATGCATACATTAGTATCACCGTTCTTATTTTCGAATTCGATCGACCACGGGCAAAACGACCGCGTGTCCCTTCTTTTCCGGTCATCTCTTCTATTTTCCGACCCTGCTAACTCTTGTCGTTTCTCCCCTTCAAATCTCAGTCGAAACTTCAAAACCAAGCTATGCATGTCATACCACCGCGATCGCATCGCACGAGCAATCCGTTTCTATAATTTGTTTTCGCATGCATAGCGTTTGAGTGATTTCACAAAATGGAGAATATAATTAGCGATGAAATACTGCGTGTCCATTCTTTATTTTTCCAACTTCTCTCCTCGCAATCACAACCAAAAACTAAAAATCATGCAACGCATGTTATGTCATCGTGATCGTTGTCTCGAGGACATTCCATTTCTATAATCGGTTTACGCATGCAAGGTTGTTTGAGCGAGCAAAAGAAAAGAGATGAAAAACTATACTGCTAATTATTTTCCACGCAAACAGTAAATTTAAAGATTTTTAGAGAGCAGCACACTATGGATAAATTTCTGAAATTTTTACCTGAGCATCTACATTATGTCAGGAACCTTCCCTAAAAATTTCGTAATTTTTGGAGCTAAGAAACTATGTCTAAAAAATTATCTGAACACCTCAGCCATTTTGCAAATTCTGGATTCACTGTTCATTCGAATTTTGTACAGCCGAACCCCATCCATCACCTCACTGACTAGCAACCCACTGCCTGCTCAAGTCACATCCCCACTACCCCTTTCTTATTCCATCACTACTGCCCCTTTTCGGTTTATGCTAGCCGAACCAACCACACCACACATCTCCATTCGGAACTTCACAGCCGAGAGCTCCCCACTGCAATTCACTTCTAGTCAATGCAAAGAAATAGTTCATCTTCCATCCCTCTCTCCTTCCAATCTCCCCAAAACTGGAACTTGATTTATGCATGTTATACCATCGCATTCTTCATCTCATGAGCAACCCACTTTAGTAATCGCTTTTCGCTTGCAAGCTATTTTGAGCATCATGCAAGGAGGCGGAAGAGATCATGCACTGTAGCACAGCATGTAGCAGTTCGATGGGGTGCTGCTAGCTGCCGGACTGTGCTGCTGGCTGCCGACTGGAGCTGTTGTGCTGTTGTGCTGTTGTGCTGCTAACTGCCAGCTTCCACTCCAAGCAGCACTAGCCGGCCTGGGCAGGAGCAGCAGCGCAGCAGCAGTGGCATGCAGTAGTAGCAGCTCGTCTTGGGCGCGGGAGCAGTGCGGGCGCACGTTGGCCAGCAGCCCAAGCAGTCGGCGGCAGCCCCCTGCGGCAGGAAGTGCAGCAGTGCTCAGCTCGGCTGGTGTAGCAGTGGCTCCGCACAGCTCCATGCAGCGGCCAGGCAGTTGACGAGAAAGCTCCGGCCGGTTGCGCGGCACTGGCGGCGGCTTGGCCGACGGCCAGATGGCACGACGACCGTTGGAGCATCAACAACTGCTGGCCTGAGGAGCGGCAGTGCGCATGTCGTGCATTTCAGTCGGCCGGCCGGGAGCTGCAGTGGCGCGAAGACGAGGCGCTGCAGCGGCACGGAGACGACGGAGGATGAAGCAGCGGCTTGCGGCGCTCGGGCGGCACAGCAGTGGCCGAGCCGGGGTGGCCGAGGTAGCGCGAAGATGGTGACGCGGCCCGAGTCGAGGCGCCCGGCGGGCGGCGTGGTGCACATGCGAGTAGCAAGGCGGTGCGGCGCATGCATGCGAAGGCGGCCGGCTCAGTGGGTCATGCATGCGGCCGGCCTCGATAGCGTCGGCAAAGACGGCGCATGCATGCAACGACCATGCTTGAAGCGGCGTGACGGCCCGAGCGAGGTGAGCCGGCATGGCATGTCGTGCTAGAGGACGGCGTGGCGCATGCGACAGCACTAGGGCGACCGTTATGGGCGAGGCGAGACGTGGCGCGGAACGGCGGCGACTACGGTGGGCGCGAACGCGAGCGCGAAGACTACGTCCGCGATATTTTTCACGGTCTACGGTCGCGGTAAAATTCTTTAGTATCGAATCGTGTTTACGATATTAGTTGTGCATGTTGCATATTAGTCATGAGCATGGCATCTATTTTTACATATATATTTATAAAAATGATTTGATAGCTTAGGACCGGTATAATTCTCCGGTTGGGTTGTATTTGTGCGTAGGTGTAGTTATGTACCGATATATTGGTGGATGCGAATAATTAGATTATTGTGGCAAAATATGATTATTATTGATCGGTGGACGCTACATTAAAATTATGAGTTGATTATTTTGATCGGTCGGTATTAATATAAAGTCGCATGGAAGTTAGTTGTGATCTTTGGATGAGACATTAATTGGAGGTTTCATATCACACTGGATTGGTTATTTTGAGGATAGGATGTATAAAGATTTTTATAATCTATTACTTGGTGGATGGCGTGTGTTGATGATTAATGATATTCCTTTTATATATGTGTATTGTTGCTCGTTGGATGTCGGATTATGTACCTTGTTGGATTAGTTGAATCGGATGATTTAATTAAGCATGAGCAAAATTGATCGGATGTCCGAGTAATAGCTACATGAGACATGTATGATGGAATTTGGGAGATGGTAGAATGGATTGTTTGATTATGGATAAATAATTGGATTGTCGTGTATGTAATAGTTAAGTCCTATGTGCCGAGTTGGTAGATTTGTACCCTCAATTGGATTAGTAGATAAATGATTATTAGTTGATCGTAGTGGCACCTATATGATTGGATTGGTAGTGGTCGTTCATGACTGAGTTCGGTGGTATGAATATGAGTTGATCGATTTGTGAGCTATTAAGTATTGGATGTGCATTTAAATTATAAAGCTCATTAGGTGTCGGTTAGTCAATTAAACATCGGTCGGTGGAAATTTTGGATGGATGCAAACCTGAATTACCGATGCGATACTAGTAGAGCTAGATAGTTAGTATTAGCGTAAATAATATATCAGAGAATGATTGATGGATTTAGGCATGGTCTTATGCCCACAAGTCGGTGGATTTTGTACAATTATCGAATATGTTGTATAGTTGGAAGATCATTAATAAAGGGCATTGTGTGGTTGGATTGGTTACTTTGATTATGACGAGGCGAGGTTAGATTGAGTTAAAAAGTATTTTTATGTTGTAGAAATTTCAGAAAAAGAATTACTTTTACACTACAAAGTGCTTTTAACTTTGAAAATTCATAACTAATTCATTTGAACTCTAAATGTTTTGAACCAATTTATTTTGGCCTTATAATTTTATTATCTATTTATATATGTAATCATTTTATTCACCACTGTTCTACAAATTTGTGCTAAAAATTGGATTTCGGATGAACAGTAACCGAAGCCCATTTTCAGCATTTTTTTTTCCAAAACCAATTTTCAAACTGCCATAACTTTCACATACGAAATCCAAATGAAATAATTCTTTCACCTAAATTCATCTAAAATCATAATCTAGCTACTGTGAAGATTTCATTCATTTTGGAGAACTTTGAATTTTTCGCTTTTCTCGGTGTTCATTCGGTATCGCTATTTCTATAGAGTCCAAGTTGTCGCTAATGAACGACTACGTAACCGAGAGTGAGCAAGTGAACTCCCAGCAAGGCAAGCATCATTTGAACTTTCTTTTGCATCATATTTGATCCCGCTTTTGTTAAGTTAGTGCAATGATATTTGCTTGCATGCTATTTTATTAATGTCGCTATTTTTGTGTTGAATAGTTAGATACATCCTATTGTCTTGTCATTGTGGTTATCCTTAAATTATTCCAGTACTGAAATGCTTAGGATAAGTTGTGTGACTTACGTGGTATGTGTTGCTTAGCCATGCAAGTCTAGAACGATAGTTTGATTGACGGAATAACCCGACAGATCATGGGACATACAAACTTTATAACTTTTTGGTTTATTTCAGATCTTCGTATCTGTTTCAAGAGTTAAAATTTTGTCATTTAAAATGAGATTTGGGTCTGGACAAGTGGATGCTAGTGAAGGTGCCTTCGTGACGAGATTGGGTATGTGGATTGTCTTGTCTAGACCAACAAGGACCGAACTTTGGTAACGCGTTGATTCAAGTACATTCGTGCTATCACATGCGGGTTGGGAGCCGTATGGTTAAGTAGGGGAAGGTTTTATTGTGTTGAGCCCCACGGTGGTTTTGTGAGGCCATAGGGCCGTTAAACCCTATGTTCCTTGCGGGCCGATAGGGCATATAGACCGTAACGTCTTATGTCGCCTAGGAGCCCAAGGTTGAGGGACTTAGCATAATGAAATCTTCTTGCTAAAAATGACCATATCTTGATTTACCCGCCGCATACCATAGGAAGTATGCTATTTTCTGAGGCATCCGGAGGCTTAACGGGCTAATCAAGTCGTGGGTAAAGTAGTACACCGCAGGGTATAAATCTATTCGAATAGCCTCGCCTAGGTTATGGACAACACTTGAGTTCGGAGTTACTATTGTTAGACTTTGACATATTTGTTTTGTGGAAAAACTTGGGATTGTCACGAAAGGGATATTCATGCTTGTGTTGTAGCAAAGTGGACAGCCACTTTGTTAAATTGTGTACTTGTTGTTGTATCAAAGTGGACCGCCACTTTGACACTTTTATGATTCATTTATGATTCATGTTATTACTTATTCATGAGCTTTACTTCTCTTTCAAATCTGATTTATAAATGGGCACTTGGAAACTAGTATGTGTAGGTTGTTAATACTTGCGCTCTTTTGCAAAACTAAGCCAATATGAGCCATCCTTTGGAACAACCTCTAGCATGCTACTTTTTATTTGTGTAAGACTTATGAGTGCACTTGTACTCAGCCGATGTTGGATGGCCTTTTGTTTTCTTTTCAGTGAGGACGATTTGAGCTCGATGAGCTCGTTAGTGCCGATTTAGGCGACAACGACGAGTAGTGCTATCATTTAACCCCATCGGTTGCCTTGGGTTATGGGCATACCTTGCTGGACTTTTGGTTTATTTATTTTGCTTCCGCTGTTATTTGTCACTCTTATTTTAATTTGGCCGGTCGGCCGTTATGTAATAGTGTAGACTTAACTATTATGTTGTATGTCTTTTGGATTGATAATGTACGTTGTTGTATGGATGTGATCCACGTTGAATGAGAGTATGAGCGTGTTGGTCGTTGATCCGGGAGCCAACACGGCCTCATACTCGCTGTTATGAATCCCACTTTAACTTGTCTAAGTGTTGGCTTTGACCGTTGGAGAACCGATAATCATGTGGTGCTTGCAGAGAGCAACGCGCATGATCACCGGGGCTCTAGTTTGTCGGGCTCCTCACTTGGATAGAGTTAAGGTGGAATTCATTTACTTGAGGCCAGAGTTATTTCCTTAAGACCGTAAACCTCGGTCTTACGGAAATAACCCGGGTCCTCACATTACCCTCCTTTGTATCCTCCTCCGGCGAAATTCTCATCATTCATCCTTTCGCTAATCGGACGCTTGACTCACAAACATTCCAAGTGTCGCCAAACCCTTCTCTCAAGCCCGCCCTCCTCAATCGCTTCGAGGCTCTTGTGTTTTATTGGTCTTTGAGTTCTTTGGATTTATTTGGTTTTCGATCATTATTGCATAATTAGAAATTGAAGTCCGTAAGAATCGATGGCTCAAGCAGATCCAATATTCAAGCAAAGACGTCGACCAAGACTTCGAAACCCTCTCTAATCAGGCTTTGAGTAAGATCAAGGCCACGGTAAAATAGCCTAGGCGAGTCAACACTTTGATCATATTGATCCTACATTTTGTGCAAATTATATTCTTTTAAAATATCAAATTGCATGCTTTAATTTCTATGCAAACGTATGTCAAACACCCTAAGGTAGTTAAATGCCTATTTGGTGATTAAATAATTATTATATCATTTCCTTGAAAATTGAACTCCCAATATCCTTGTCACCCTAGTAAATATCTGGTAACCTACTAGTTATAGGTCGTACTTAAACGCCACGCTAGACTTGTTTAAGTACCGGGGTATTACTACCCCAAATCATCATTCTTTAATCATGACAATTGTTCAGCGTCATTGGGAGAATGATCGAATCGTTGGATAATTTATTTTATGCTTCTCCAAAACCCTAAAACTTGCTAATACCCATCCGGCGGATGGTAGTCGGAGGGTAAATGGTTGGGTGCTAATGTAGCCCAGGATATTTTTGTGGTGGGTATGTGGTAAGAACCGCCCAGATGATCTTAAGGATTTAATCCTGTGATGACCTCCTATTGCAAAACAGTACAGCCACAAGTTCTGTAATGGGTGTCGACCTGGCTAATTAATTGGTGACCTTCGGTACGAGCTACACCATTGGAGGGGCACCCCTTTGCCGTGAGCCCACGAGGCTACGGGTTGGGGTATGCGACTTGCGGAACCTAGGCGTAAGTCGTATGGCGCAAGAGGGTCCGGCGAGTGGTTGTCCGGTCCCACGGGAATGAAACCCCGCTCAGGTGAAACCTTAGCGGGTGTGGCAAATATCGAGGTTGCCTTGTAAAGGCCTTGTGATAATCTCCCCTTGATTCACATGTCCAAGGAAACGTGTGTACATGTCAAGATGATTATCTCTTGTGGGTAAGGATGTGCAATCTCTGCAGAGAATAAAAACTGTTCGAACAGCTGTGCCCACGGTCAAGGGTGGGCATTGGAACTTACAAGATATAGTTTTATTTCAAAAACTTTTGTGGATGGGATGAAAATGTGTGGGGCTCACCTAGCCCTTGATTTGGATTTTCCTGGGTATTCTTACCCAGCGTGGGTAATAGGTGAGTATGACCACCAACAAAAATATAAGCATGAAGGTGGAGGTAGCATCTGCTTTAATTAATTATTGCATAATTAATCTTTTTAAAAATGCAATTTGGTTAAAATGCTGAGTGATAGGATTGCCTAATATCTGTATTTACAAATGCTGCTTTACCCAAATAAAAGAACCCGAGCCATCTTTGTTACACCTTGCATATATATTATTGCATCTGTGTGTGTTGGATCGCGAGCACGGTAGTTGTGCTCATCCTCGCTCTTTCCCCAAACTCTCAGAAATAGGAACCCTGGAGCTGTCAACTACACCGATGATCCAGAAGTCTGAAGACCCAGGAAACGTTGAAGCGTAGTTTAGTCCTTAGCTGTTCTAGTCTCACCCCTGTCTAGCTGACTCCGTCGGTTCTTGTGTGCATCCTATATTGTCCGAGGTTTTCGGATAATATCGGGCGTACACGGGTTCCCCAGTCACTTGCCTGCGGTAAGATGTGCCCTCACCCTTTGCTTCCGTTATTGCTTCCGCTATCTTTTGTAATGTATTCATTTGTACTTTCGACCCTTGTTGTAAAAATTGACCCGAAGCGGTCTATATAAACTCTGATGTATAAATTAATGAATGAAATAATTTTACGCCATGTGTGATTTGATTTAGCATTGTGCTTGTGAAGTGCTATCTACTGATCCAGGGAATACGAAGTTTCAGAGGAGTCGGACGAGAAATCAGGGTTCCACAGTTTGTGCTCATCTTACAGGATATCGTTTTGTGGACTTCCTCTATCGGAAAACAATGTTTGTCAAACTACTCTTCTATAAACATACCAGTGAAGTCTTGCAATTAGTACATATCTTACTTGTTTGACGAACCATGTTTGGAAAGAAGGAAAAAAAGAAAAAATATGGGTCATTGTGGGTTTCGTGTGGTCATATGTTAAAATATATAGATTGACTATATACAAATAGTGCCAATGAATTTGTCTTGCAAAATACTTTCATAATATATAAATTTTATAATATTTACTAATATATCATAATAATAAATTATAGTCAAGATGTTGTATCGGAGACCATAAAAAAATAAAAAACGACCAATCGTGCATGGACTGAGGGAGTACTTCTTAATTACCTTACACTGCCACATAACATACCACAACAACCCTACACAGATCCAAAGATGGCTTGTTTGCTAGCCAGGCTACTTTTCCATCAACCAATGCACATATATCTACGTGCACCGGTCGACGCTGATTCCGTCGCCATCACCATCACCGAAAGGACCGACGGCGATATATCAATTGCCGGCAATCGCCTGTTCCCTCTTTAGTCCTCGGCAACGCTGACAGCATTGTCACCTTGTCTTGGGCTCATGGGACGCAAAATGATGCCAGCGAATGCTTCGACAACCGCGACGTACGCACGTACTCCAAGTGTCTAATTGTTGATTGGATCAACATTAGCTTTTGTGATTTCTCCTGTAAGGTAGGACATAGGTTTTGGCTAAGCTCGCCTAAAGAATGATGAGCAACTTGGCATTGGCATGCAGGGGCGGACCGTATTAAGTAGTAGTCATTATTTTTTTTAAAATCGATTGTATAGTACATATGTTACATATATAATAAAATACATTCTTAATTGGGTCAACCAAATCGCAACTCTCTTAGCCCATAAAATGACGACTCCTTCTGGTGCATCACAATCTCAAACTGATCTATGTGATGACTAGACCATGATCACACATCATTTGCCTTTGCCCTTTCGGTATTGGACCATTTGGTCCAACCACAACAAGGATATTCCCTCTTATCTCTTTATCTAACCTTAACAATGAACAGACAACAACAAGCTCTCACGTCTATTCTCTCTCCCTTGACGCGGCTGTGCGGCCATGACGAAGCCAAATGCCACGGCAAGGCAGAGGTCGTAGGAGCAAGGTTGGGCACCTACCGTTGCCATTAGAGCATGGAGCAGCAGAGCGGGATGGGGCGACCACTAAGCGGGGAGGACGACCGGTAGCCCGTGGATCTGCGCGGGTGGTGTGGTAGCCTTGTGGGTCAGGACCGGTGGTGGCGACTGTCGCCTCGCGCTCCAGAAGTAGCAAAGCTGCCATGCTACCTAAATTCCCGGTAGCGCTGAGGTGAGTTCAATACAAATTACTAGATCCTCAATTCCCAAACTAGCAAAGAGCAAACCCAAATGCCCAAATCATTAATTTTGTTTGTGTTAGTTTGATTTGTGAGAGGCAAATCTTGACCTTTTTTTTTGTAAAATGTAGATCTCAGAGCTTCAAAAAAAAATGAAGAAGAAGTGTGTTGATTTGAAAGGTAGGAAGGGAAATCGAGCTAAATTGTAATTTCCTTGATTATTTTGTAATTTCACTAATTTATTTGAGATGTTGTCATTATTACGAATGATTTGTACTTTTATTTTTGCTATTGTGAACCTTTATTTTTTACATCAAACGATATTTTTGTATCTTACAGTTATTTCAAAAATCCTAATTTCTCTTGTCGTTGGTGGAGTAGTGCCCTTACCTACTACGGTTCTTGACGGCCAAATCAAATCATAATTTTCCATTCCACCAATAATTGTTTTATAAAATGAAAGCTAGCTCAAGCAAGTCTCCGGCACCGCTCTTGACCGTGAGCATGGCCATCTAGATAGTTTTTTTTACTCTGTAGAGTTCGTACACTTTACCCACAAGAGATATTCAACTTATAATGTCTTATACACACTTTCATAGTTGTGTGACTAAGTTGATTATCACAAAGTCTTTACAATGCCATACCAAGTGCAACCCCACACCGCTAGGTATCACCTCTTTGGGTCGTGCCCTCCAAAGGTCTCCATTTGCGCCGTGTAGTTCTCCAGTGACCACTACCCACACGCTACGCATCCACCAATGGCAAGGTTGCAATGAGGCGAACAAATTAGTTAGCCAGGTCATACATGTTACCGACTTGTGGTTGCACTATTTTTACACGAGAGGTCATCTCAAGAACTCGATCGGTCCTTTATTGACTCGAGCGGTACTTCCACGTTCCCTACCGTCGTGCACTCGACACCAGCCCACTCGTTCCAGCCACCCGAGTCGAAATTTGTTATTAACATTTTTCTTTGTTTTTAAACATACCCTTTCTAGCCAACATACCAGCCATGCTCCAGTCCCGGCTGCCCAAATTCATTTTTGGTTTGTTGAATGTCGTTAGGCAATTTAATGCACGTATGACAATGTATCTAAGCAAGGCTAAGCATGAGACTTAGATATGGACTTATCAACTAGTATGTATACTATTAGTTATAGGGTGACAAAGGATAGTGTTCAAGTTCAAGGATTGGAAATTTTACACAATTATCATTAAGGTAGTAGCTACGAGCTAGACCAACATATTTGGATAATTCATATCAATGCAATTATATAATTTAAAATAATATAATTGCATTTCAAAAGTAGGTTCAAAATGATAAAAGTGTTGACTCATCTTGGTTGAGATACTATTGTTTTTGCTATTGGTCCACTAGAGGGTCTTTGGGAGCTTCAAATTCTATACACGCAAAATTTAACAAAAATTCAAATAAGCACCAATGAATTCAGATTGCATTCAAAAAATAAAAAGAACTACAAATTGGTTGTATTTAGTTTAGTTGAGTAGATTTTGTTAGTTTCTGATTTTCATTATTGTGTCCGGTGTTGGATATAGAATCCGAGTAGATGAAGTAAGTTGTTTCCGAGTTGGTTGCTAGTCCGTATACAAGTCTTTGAAGTCAGCCTTTATAAGGCGTGTAACATGGTAGAAGTGTCGTGAGTTGAGAAAGGAAAAAGAAAAACCAAAAGAGAAGCAGTTGCTCCCAAAACCAATCGTGTGTTTTTTGTACTATTTATCATTTGGACTACCTGGTCGGAAGGGGTTTCGACTACCTGGTCGGAAGGGGGTTCAACTACATTCCAAGCGGAAGGAAGTTTGACTACCTGGTCGGAAGGAGTTTTGACTACCTTGTCAGAAGGAGTTTCGACTACCTGGTCTAAAGGAGGTTCAACTACATTCCAGGCAGAAAGATATTCAACTACAATTCGGGTCTACAACGTATTCGTTGATCCGGCAATACTTCCGCGCAACTAGAGTGAGCATGAACATCTAGTGGCCACTAGGAACATACCGGTATGACGCGGAGGGGATGAGCTGAAGGGATAAGGGTAGGCTACGCTAGCTGACAATTCAAAAATTCTACCACGTAAAGTAGGATGCCATGGAAGTAAGAGATCACAGATCGTAACCACCAGACACGCAATGCAGCGGAAGAAGAGTTGTAGCGGCCTGGTCCAACGAAGAGCACGTCGAAGTGGTGGTCGTAGTCGATCGCCCGATGTAGTTGATCATCCTCGCAGTCGATCGTCCAACGTAGTCATCGCCGATCGTCTTTTCCAGCAACCGATCGCTTTCCTTGCAATGTCACAGATCGTCTTGGAGCACAACAGCAACCGCAGTAGCACATCTACGGTATCCACACGTCCAGGGTAGGAACACCGTACACCGGGTCTAGCATAAAGTCGCACGGAAGGCTCTCTTAAGAAAATGTCGGCTATGGTTTGGAGCAATTCACGCCAACTCTTATCGTGTGTCTACTCGTTACCTTTGTCTCGACTCAACGACCTTTAGAAAAATAAATCTGTAATTCTAGAAATTCAAAATTTTATCATTTCATGTGAAATACAATCTTCCAAGAGCACGTTCTCCTTCATTCGAGCTCCGATTCAAATGATTGAAATTTCTAAATTCATCTAAATGCAATATCTAGCTTGCAGAACTAAAATTATTTAATTTGGATTTAATTTGAATTTTATTTGAATTTTGTTAGAATTTAGCTTATTTTCACGTATAGATTTACTGACTTTGGATAGTCGATTTATACTGCTTTGAGAACATAAATAAATTGAGCAAGGAAAGTTATATCTTTGATCATATTTGAATACTATTATTTTGAATTATTTAAATTATGTTTTAAATTATTATTGCATGTCTATTTAAATTCAAGTAATTTAAATTCTTGTTTTAACTTTATAGTTATTCCCAAATTACATTGTACAACCATTATTGAGCTTGAATGTCCCATTCCTTTGTCACCCTAGATAAATGTCTACTTATTATATTTGTATGACCAGAACATATTGGAAAATTATGCTTAGTCAATGCTTAAACAAAAAATCTTGAATTTAGGGAATTTGGCCAAAATGACAAATATGATTTAAAATGGAGACTATGGTATTGTTTTTACCAAGGAAATTTTAGAAAAAGTCTTTGACATGAAAAATATAATAAAACTGGTTTAGACTTGGGTGAAATGGATGTTAGGTTGGTCTAAGTTGATGCACGGGATCGATCCATTTGAATGGTCGAGATCAAGGTATTATCAAAAGTCGCCAAGTGAGTTAAGGACCGGTCCACGATGCGGCTTGTAAAGCCCGACCGTACTACCACAAGATTGGAGTGGGAAGGACCAAAGCTAAATAATTTACAACGTTCTAGCATTTTATCCGCAGGTGTTTTCGGTTCGTGCGCATAATGGAAATTGACTTCCAGGTCTATAGGGGCTTGCTCTGGTCGATGGTATCTATTCCATGTCCAAGCAACCTTCCCCCACAACGGTGAGCACGGTAAATGGTAATTGACGCCCATGACTTGGGGTTAAGCTCATCGGGTGGTCATTGGGTGGATTGATGTTAGAAAGTGGTATTGTAAAAGTCTTGTAATAAAACTTTGTCCCACGCCTAAGCGTGTCATGGTCGATAGTGAAAGTTGATTATCTCTTATGGGTAAAGTCAGATAATCTCGTAGAGTGTAAAACTATTTGAATAGATGTGTAATATTCTGAAAATAATAATAATAGCAATACTAATAATAAATTAATTAGTTAAAGAATTTAGGGCTTGTGCGTAATTAAAGAATTTAGTATACGTGGAAAATAGAATTTGAATTTTTCGAGCTATATAAATAGTTTGTGGGTTTTCTAGAAACCCTAGCGCTTTTCTTTTGTCTTTCCACCGCCGCCGCAGCAATTTTATGTTGCCGCCGAGCCGCTGACGCCGCCTCTGCGTGGATCGCTAGCGTCGATTGCATCGCCGTGCCGGACCTGGCGTCGCTCGACGCTTTCTGCTAGCTTTTGCTTGCCTCATGCGCATTGGACTGCTCTACGCCAAGCCCGAGCCGAGCCGAGCAAAATCGCGAAGCTCGCTGCTGCTGGATGCTGCTGGCCGCTGGGGCACGCCGATCTGCGCGTGATCTCCTGCTGTCGCTGCGTGATCTCTGCCGCCGCTCATCGAGTTCTTGTTGATTTGTTCTCTTGCGGTTGCTAGTGCTATCAATCAACGATTAGTGCTGCATTAGTAGTTGATTAATTAATGTGATTTGCATGCTTTCCATTTGTCTTCCGTGACTAGAAATTTAGCTCGTTAGTTACACTTGTTCATAAGCACACATCACAGAGAGATCAATTAGGAATTATTAATTAGTGGTTATTTGGTTTGGCCGTAGCATTTTTGTGCTTGCATGATTAAATAAGTAGAGATCCGATTTCTTGAGGGTAACGATCTGTAAGTTTGTTTCCTCTCTGTTTCACTAATTTAATTAGAGAGGTTTAGAATTTCTATCGAGGAGACGATTAATAGATCTATTTAACCTGCTGTTCTGTTGAACGATTTATTCGGATACCTTAGTGGCAAATTTTGGAAATGTCATCTACTAGTTAATTGTAGATAATTTCGATATCTTTCTATAGCATATTTAAACATGTCAATCGGACAAGTAGAATTTGAGTTATGATTTTCGGAAGGCTGCTGTCCTTGTGGTTGTCGTCTTCGCGCTGTTTTGGTAGACTGTAGATTAAAAATAGTAAATAGCTTAATTAGAGTTTTTGATCTACATGAAAGTTGTAGATAATTGTCCAATGGTTCTGTAGAATCTGAGAACGCGAATTGTGGTTGAGTAAAACAAAAGTTATGAATTTAGTAAGACTGCTGTTCAGCGGACAGATCGGTTTTCTGGGCTAAATACGGAGGGTTAGATGATTTAATTAGAAGTCTTTGTAATCTAAGAAAATGTGGATAATTTTATGAAGAATCCAGAATGGGGTGGTTTGTGGTGATCGGACTTTTGAGTCAAAAGTTACGTTCGTTTTAGCACTAAGACCGCAATGGGTAACTTTTCGGCACCGAGTAGCGTGGTATATTTGGGGACGGTAGGAGCGATGTCGATTGATTGTTGTTCTTATGATGCTGTAGCTTGTATTGAGATTTGTGTATTTAATGTAGGAGAGCGTCGTACTTGTTGCCGTCTGCTAGCCAAATTGTGCGCGCAACTAGTAAAGGCAAGTGCATGGTAGACAGCGATCAATGATCGATCACTGTTTTCTTTATCTTCTATTACCATTATTGTTGTGCTTTTATTTTGTTTAATTGCAAGCAATGGAATGGTAGGGATTTATATTGTTAATGGACATGATGAAAAGTTGGATATGATGTTTATGATAGAGTTTGCATATTTGCATACATAAGCATCTTTGCATATGAGAAGGTGATCATGAATGATCACAACTCCACGGGAGTGGAGGAGGTCCCCGATCCTTATGGAGGAACGGGCTTGAGAGTGAATGTTGTCGCGAGCATTCACTCATGCTATACCGGTATACGCGAAAGAAGTGCATGTGGACATGTAGATTAGATTTGCATTGATACATGAGATTTATGGATGTGAATCAAATAGAAGTACCTGTAACGATAATGAAGTTATTGAATGCTGTTGATTTATTATTGTTCGTTGTTTATGGATGTGTTTGCTGAGTCGTGGACTCACCCTTGCTCTATTGTTGTCTTTAGGTGATCTTGGAGGATGCCGTAACTGAGAGCGAATAGAGCACATGGACAACACATGATCACTTGCCATAAGAATCTTCTCATTCACAATTGGATTACTCTTGGACATGTTAGAGGTTGAATAAAATTTAGGACAACGTGTGGACTAGACTATTTGCTTTAATAATTTGGATTCATTGGTTGATGCTATTTTGGATATTATCGGTTTCATTCCACTCGATTATTTATTATCGCTTGAACCATAAATATGCATGTTCGCTTTGTGATACGTGGTATGTTTATCGTTGATTTCTTGATGTAATTTTATAGTGTGTCGATATTTATTAGTTGGAAGAGTAGTGTGGTGGCATTCTAGGCTCGGTGTTGAGGTCGTGTTACAGTTGGTATCAGAGCGGGCTTTAGGTCCGTGGTGAATAGATTAACAACTTAGGCAAATTAAAATTGTTAAAATTTGTTTTAGTTTGGTAAATCAACTAAAATATGCTAATGGTTAACTAACCTAAAATTTGACACACTAGTGCCATGAGGTTAGAGAGAGTCGAATATAGTTTTACGCTCCGTTATGTTGTTCATTGATGGATGAGTTCATTTTGAGCTTTGAACTCATTGTGTATTGTTGATTGTGGTTGATAGCTATGCCGGGGGTAGAGGACGGTGTGGTGGCGCGTGCGGGAGGTCGGGCGCGGCGAGGTTCCGTGGAGCCACCTCCGTAGCGCTTGAGTCGATGGGGGGTTCTGTGACCCGCCTCGGTTAGCCAAGATGAGACCCCGCTTCTGAAGAGTTGGTGGAGAGATCTCGCTTTTCGTCAACAGCGCCGGCCTCCTGCGGCATCTGTTGTTGCTCCTGCCGCACATCCTCCGCTCTCGAGGCGCGGATGTCACTTAGAGTGGATGGGGTTGAGGTTGGATTCGCTTGACTGGCTGGGCACACCGGTCGGCAAATGGACTGGTTGCGCTACATGGAGAGCGCGCTTGGAGCTTTGGAGATGTCTTCACCTCGAGGGTCCATTTTGTAGCCTTCAAGAAGGGCAAGCGGATATTTGGTGGAGGGCGTGTTGTCTTCGAGGACCGCCACTCAAGGGCACACTTGGGAGGACTTTGTTGATCGCCTCAAGGGAAGTTCTACCCTACTCTTTGTTGAGAAGATGGAGGTTGCCTTGACGACCTTTGCTCGGGGAAGAGGTCTATTGCGAGTATGAGGTGAGTTCAACAACTTGGTTCGCTTTGTTCCTTGAGCTAACGATGATCTTCGAAGCCAAGAGGTTCCGCTGGGTCTCAATTGAGTATCAGGCATGTGTTGGGAGCTACCCACTCCGTGACTACAGCTGCTGTGGAGCAAGCTAGGGGCATGGAGTTGGAGATGCACCACAAAGGGGCAGCAAGCCTCGTGGATCGGTAGCTTCGGTGGTGACCGAAGAGGAGCTCTAGTGAGGAAGTGGGTCTATTCAACACCCACTTTCAAGAAATTCAAGGAGGACCGACTTCGTGTCTAAGCATCGAGCGCTCCTTCTTGGCGCCTGTCCTTTTGCGGTACTCGCTCTTCGTCTGTCCCTGTGGCATGCTTTGCTTTAAGTGCGGTGATGGACACGTGGCCGAGTGCACTTGGACGGAGATTGCCGCGTGTGGCCGACGGTCACAAGGAGCGGTGTGTCGCCGAACCCGCTAGTGTGATCAAGTGGGAGCTGTGCCATCTTCTTCTTATGGGTCCCGCCGAGGATCTTTCCGATGATGATCGCTCCTCCGATGCCATTTCCTTCAGCTTGGCGCCCAGGGGTACATCGGCGACCGCCACCTACGGCACCGCTTCGGTCGCACGACGCCTTACTCGCACCGCCACAGAGTTGGGGCTCGCCGCCGCGTCGCCTTCTTTCGCCATGGCGCCACCGAGTGTACGCCATGCCCACGCTGAGTCCGCGGTCGCTCGACGTGGTGACGTGTACTTTGCTTGTGGATTCGCTTTGATGCTTTAGTCCTTTTTATTCGGGGCTACCTTTCGCTTGTCTCGTGCGTGCTAGGAGAGCGAACTTGAGTATGCAAGGATTTCTCACTGTTGGTTAGTTCTCCGGGGTATTATTGCTAGCTCTATCGTCTGTCCGGTGTTCTATTATTGATGGAGAGAAGTTCACGCGAATTTGATAGTTATACAAATGGAGCCGCTCGACGTTATCTTGGGTATGGATTGTTGCACTCTTATCGAGCCGTGATATCCTGCTTTCAGTAGAAGCGTCGCGCACCTGCCTGGGAGACTTGACCTTTCGGAGTGCGCCCGCGCTCTTTCGATGTTGGTAGGACTGCTCCGGCCGTCGGCGTGGAAACGGGCTTTTTTAGCTCTTGCCGAGAACCGAGTGTGGCTTCGCGATTGAGGAGATTCCAGTGGTTAGTGATTATCCGGATGTGTTCACCGAGCTTCCGGATTGCCACCGCGCGAGACGTGGATTTCGCATTGATCTTGTTCCGGTACTCGCCCCATCTCGATGTCTCCATATCGATTAGCACGTCCGCTTCGTGACGAGTTGAAGAAGCAATTGGACGATTTGTTGGCTAAAGGTTTGATCGGCGAGTGTATCGCCGTGGGGAGCTCCTGCTACTCGAGAAGAAGGATGGGAGTTGGCGATGTGTATTGATTACGTGCGCTTAATGCACAATTAAGAACAAATATCCATTGCCCGCATTGAGGACTTGTTTGATCGGTTGAATGGAGCTCAAGTGTTCTCCAAGATCGATCTCGCGTGGTATAATCAAATCGAAAAGCGTGAGCAGATGTAGAGAAGACCGCTTTCTCCACGTGTATGGGCATTATGAGTATAAAGTTATGTCTTTTGGATTGACTAATGCTCCGCCATTTTTATGGAGACCATGAACAACATGTTGCACAGTATCTAGATGACTTCGTGGTGGTGTTCATTGATGATATTCTTATCTATTCCAAGACTAATGAGGATCATGAGCGCCATTTGAGGTCGGTTTTAGATACTTTGAGAGAGCACAAGTTCTATGCTAAATTGAAGAAGTGTGAGTTCGGATTTCGAAGTGGGTTTTCGGGTCATGTGATTAACCTCGTGGCATTCGTTGATCCTAGCAAGGTCTCCAGTGGTGGATTGGAAGAGGCCGACTAGTGTGAAGGAGGTGAGGAGTTGGTTTGGGGTTATTATCGGCGTTTGTGCAGATTTCTATCATCGCCAAACCGATGTCTCACTTACTCGAAAGGTGTGAGATTCCAGTGGACCGATGAGTGTGAGCGCTAGCTTGATTTTGAAGGACAAGTTGGTGACCTCTCCTATTCTCACTCTTCCCGAGCCGAAAGCGGTTCACTTTCAGATGCGCTCGAGTGGGTCTTGGTGTGTTCTCATGCAAGACGGCAAGGTGATTGCTTATGCGCCGAGCAGTTAAAGAAGCACGACGAATTATCCCACTCATGATTTGGAGTTAGGCTGCGGTTGTTTTTGCTCTCAAGATTTGGAGGCATTATCTATACTGGCGAGCCTTGTGATATTTTCACAGATCACAAGAGTCTCAAATATATCTTCACTCGAAGGATCGAATTTGAGGCAAAGGAGGTGGTTGGAGTTGATCAAGGATTATGATCTTACTATTCAGTATCATCGAGCAAGGCCAATGTTGTTGCAGATGCTCTTAGTCAAGGCGACTCCCGCTACCCTAGATTGCCTCATTGCTGATTTTGATCGATGGGAATATCTTATTGTTATGCGGGCACATCACATGTTGAGACTCGTTGATTCTTGAGTCAGCTATTCGGGCACGAAGTGAAGACTTACAGAGTGACCGCTATTACAGGGAGGTTAGGAAGAGCTGGATGAGGGCAAAAGAGTGATTTTAGCATGGATGATTTTGGTACTTTGAGGTTTAAAGGCCGTCTTTGCGTACCACAAAGGCGGAGGTCAAAGATGATATTTTGAGGGAGGCACATCGCCTGCATATGTCATCTGGTGAGACTAAGATGTATCGAGATCGAAGAATTTTTGGTGGAAAAGAATGAAGGTGGACATTGCTAATTATGTGGCTTCTTGTGGTGTTTGTCGACAAGTGAAAGTGAGCACAAGCGTCCTGCGAGGTTGTTTGCGACCTTTGGAGGTACCCAGTGGCCTTGGGATGATATCTCTATGGACTTTGTGGTGGCGTTGCCTCGTTCGCCCTGAGGAAGGATGCGATTTGGGTAGTGGTGGATCGATTCAAGCAAGTCTGCCAACTTCATTCCTATTCGCACGACAAATTCAATGAGTGATCTAGCTCCTATTTATTGCGTGAGATAGTGAGGCGCATGGTGTGCCAAAGACCATTGTTTACGCGAGGGCCAAGTTTGTCTCCAAGTTACGGGAGAGTCTGCAGAGTGCATTGGGCACAGCTCCGCCTTAGTCTGACTTTCACCCAGCAGATGGGCGATCGAGGCGTATATTCGGACTTTGGAGGACATGTTGCGATCTTGTGTTTTGTCTTGGAAGGGTAGTTGGGAGGACCGATTGCCACTTGCGAGTTTGCTTATAATAATAGTTACCATTCGAGTTAGAGTCTGCGCCATTTGAGGTTCTCTATGGGCGAAGTGCGGATCGCCGCTTTGTTGGGATGCGATTGGAAGAAAGCGATTTTGGGTCGATTGATTGAAGACCGTTGAGCGTGTGGCCATGGTGAGGCAGAATCATTAGCGGCTCGAGTAACGAAAAGTTATCTTGATTTGAGGAGGCGCGACTTGGAGTTTGCGGTGGGTGACCGAGTGCTCTTGAGTGTCTCCCACTAAAGGTATTGTTGATTCGGTACCAAGGAAGCTTAGCCAGTACGTTGGACCGTTCTCGATTATTCAAGAATTGGAAAGTTAGCCTACGCTTGGACCTTCACGAGTCCATGCGTGGAGTTCTAATGTGTTTCACGTCGATCTTGAGAAAGTTTTGAGACCTAGAGCATAAGATTTCATTAGAGCGCGACTATTGAGCAAGACCTCACGTTGAGTCGCGTCCGTGGCGATTCGGAAGGTCGGAGCGAGTCTTGAGGCACAAGCGTTGGTATCGCAAGGTCTTTGTGGGCCCCGGAAGAGGCGACAAGTTGTTGTGAAATGTTATGAGCAGATTGTAACTTGGTAATTTCAATGCATAGCATGACAAGATAAACATTCATCGGTTCAAGAGTCTTAGCAGTTTTAAGCTCTACTTTCAGCTTGCTAATCTTTGACTCTAATTTCTTATTTTTGTCATAACAAATTCTAGCGCTTCATCTTGACTAAGCAATTGCTCAACTATAGAATCATATTTAGCGTAAAGCTCATCATAAGAAAAAGATACCTCATCATCATCAATGTTGTTTGTCCCATGAAGCACATGCTAGTGAAGTCTTTGGCCTTCCCTTTCTTTTTGCCTTGAGGATCTCCTCCTCCTTGTCCTCCTCACTCCCGTATCCACATCGCTCAAGGATTGATCCTCAAAAGCGAAGGACCCGTGGAAGCCTTCACAAGCTTATTAGCCTCATACCTTGATTTGTTGAAAGGAGGCTTCTTCCAAGTGGCTTTCCTTCCTTATGATTGCTCTTACCTTTCACTTGGGGCAATTTGCTGATATGATTGAGCTCACCACATTCATAGCATGTCACCGACCACCTCTCTTTTGTTTCTCCCATTATTGTAGGCCTGTGAATTTTTTAGCTAGAAGAGCTAACTCGTTTGAGAATACTTTCAAGCTCCTCTTCATGAATAGCGATAAACAAGCAAATGAAAATCCGAAGAAGATTCAAAAGAGTCATCAAAAGCCTTTTGAGAGGATCTGCTACCAAAGCTAAATTATCTTTCTTGGGATGATCAACTCTTTTAATTTCATGAGTCTTGAGTTTACTATAAAGCAATTCTAAAGTAAGACTTGAAAGATCAACATTTTCCTCTATAGCAGAGCCTTCATCTCCCACTCCTTGGTGTTGATTGCGACCAAGAGATGGGTGGCATTTTCGATTGAGAATATTCAATATCAACAATTTCATTTGATTAATTACTTTATTAAAGCGACTGAAAATGTCATCGATGCTCTCTCAGACGCATCTCGAATTTATTGTATTCACGCTTGTAAATTGTTTGGCGACCTTTTTGATTTGGGACGAACCCTCATGATATGTTTCGAGAGTGTTCCAAATTTCATGCTGAGTTGAAAGATTGCAAATTCTATCATATTCTTGTCTACCAAGTGCACCATATAAAAGATTCTTAGCCTTATTGTTGTTAGCCAAAGAATTGCGAAGGGTGTAGCAATTTCGGAATAACCAATGGCTCTAACAACATCCCAAATAGCTTGTCCTCGCTCTCAAGAAAGACGGCATACGATTCTTCCAATAGGCATAGTCGTGCCCATCGAAGATATCGGTTTAGTAGAAAACTTATCCATCGCCAAAGTTCAAGGGACCGGTTAAGAACAAGATTGAACTAACGGGCTCGATACCACTTGTTGGACCGTAAAGGCGACTAGAGGGGGTGAATAGGTGCACGCCACTTTTTCACAAATTATGAACTCAATACAATTTCACTCCAAAGCTATTAGAAAGCTATGAAGATCAATATACCGACAATGAAGACTAGTATTGAATCCAATTAAACCCCTAAGCAATGCTACAAAAATCAGCAAGAATCAAAGCAACACAAGCATCGCGGTCCGACTCAGATCGAACCGGTCGGACCGATTGCGCGGTCCGACCGGTAGTCGCGGTCGGACCGCTCAAATCGGTCGACCGGTGGTAGACGGTCGGACCGGCCACGTAACCGATCAAACAAGAAATCACCGATGACGAAGATGCAATTAGGTCTAACTTTGATTCTCAACTCCAAACTTCACGAAACTTTGCACACACCTTCTCTATGCTATTGAGGACCTATTCCAATCGAATATTATGATAATTTTGGAACGATCTTGAGCAATTGTCAATTGATTAACGAAGGTCTAAAACCGCAAGAACAAAACTTGATCCTAATGCTTGTTCGTGAGAGATTGATGATCAAGATGATGCTAGATAGATTCACACATATCACAGCAAGCTAATCCACGGAAAGAATCAATCACAAACTCATGGATCAAAGAAGCCCTAAAATCACCAAATTGAAAGCAAGAACAAAAGAGACTTATCTCAAGCAAACCTTGCATAGATTGATAACGAGATCGTGTCGGATTACACCACGCCATCATGGATCGCTGGTCAATCCAAGATCACGAAATTCTCCTCAAACCATGAAAGCCCTAGTCTCCACCTCAACTCCCTAAAGACAATTAGGTTTTGAAACATAAAAGGCAAGAGAGAGAGAGGTGCAGCCACCACCTCCTCCTATTTATAGTGGAGGCCTAAAACTCCTAGGGTTTGACTCAATTGGGCTCCCTAAGGCCCACTAACAACGGGTCACACACGCACGCCGCAGCGCCGCTTTAACCTTTTGACCTAAACCGCTTCACCATGCGTCATGGATTTGCCAATAGGTCACCATTGTCCATCTTGTGTCACGCTTGAGTCGTTGACCTCACCCGCATCGCTGATCGCTCGACCTCAACTCTCCAAGTCTAGTCCCGATCCTCCTCGCGTGACCGTCGTTGACCACCAAGCTACCCGCACAACCATAGACAAGCAAACACGATTCGGGAACAAGTTCTTCACAACTTGACCCATGTTAGTCAAAACATGCATCATGCAAATCATATGCCATAAAACCAATGACTTTGACCTAACAAAACAACATCGCCACGGTTGGCCGACGTTCAGTAGAAACGCGCCGCTCCAGGTGAGCTGGTCGGACGCCTTTGGCCGGTCGGACCGCTCCTCAGAGCTGGCGGACCGCCTTGAGGACTTAGCCGAATTTCAACCCAAAATCCGAAACCTTCCGAAACTTTAAACCAATAGAACTTTCTCCGAGACTCCAAAATCATGAGACCAAGTGCATTGGGATCCCTCACTTGCCTACAACACCTATTTTTGGCCCGACTTGTTTGGACCACTTTGGTCATCGCCGGTCCGATCGCTCACTATGGCCGGTCCGACCGTGCGGACCTGGCCGGACCTCCGTAAGGACCTGGTCGGACCGCCTGTCGCGAATACCTGTAGCTTTGTCGTAAAACACGTGAAACTTCAAACCAGTAAACGCCATTGCCAATTGTCACATCATCCTAAGATCTCGAACATATCCCCATGAAATCCACATAGAGTGAGCATGAACATCTAGTGGCCACTAGGAACATACCAGTATGACGCGGAGGGATGAAAGTGGGGATAAGGTAGGCTACGCTTAGTCGACAATTCAAAAATTCTACCACGTAAAGTAGGATGCCATGGAAGTAAGAGATCCAGATCGAACTCACTGGACCATACACGCAATGCAGATGAAGAAGAGTTGTAGCGGCCTCGGTCCAACGAAGAGCACGTCGAAGTGGTGGTCGTAGTCGATCGCCCGATGTAGTTGATCATCCTCGCGATCGATCGTCAACAGTAGTCATCGCCGATCGTCTTTTCCAAAGAACCGATTGCTTTCCTTGCAATGTCACGGATCGCTCTTGGAGCACAACAACGAATGCATAGTAGCAATCTACGGTGATTCACACGTCCCGGTAGAACATCCGTAGACCTGGTGTGCATAGCATAAAGTCGCACTGAAGGCTCTCTTAAGAAAATGGCGCTATGGTTTGGAGCAATCACGTCAACTCTTATCGTGTGTCTACTCTATACCTTTGTCTCGACTCAACTGACCTTTAGAAAAATAAATCTTAATTCTAGAAATTCAAAATTTTATCATTTCATGTGAAATACAATCTTCCAAGAGCACGCTCTCCTTCATTCGAGCTCCGATTCAAATGATTGAAATTTCTAAATTCATCTAAATGCAATATCTAGCTTACGAACTAAAATTATTTAATTTGGATTTAATTTGAATTTTGTTAGAATTTGGCTTATTTTCACAGATAGATTTTTAGCTAATACTTTGATAGTCGATTTCATATCCTGTTTGAGAACATAAATAAATTGAGCAAGGAAAGTTATATCTTTGATCATATTTGAATACTATTATTTTTTATTATTTAAATTATGTTTTAAATTATTATTGCATGCCTATTTAAATTCAAGTAATTTAAATTCTTGTTTTAACTTTATAGTTATTCCCAAATTACATTGTACAACCATTATTGAGCTTGAATGTCCCATTCCTTTGTCACCCTAGATAAATGTCTACTTATTATATTTGTATGACTGTAACATGTTGGAAAATTATGCTTAGTCAATGCTTAAACAAAAAATCTTGAATTTAGGAATTTGGCCAAAATGACAAATATGATTTAAAATGGAGACTATGGTATTGTTTTTACTAAGGAAATTTTAGAAAAGTCTTTGACATGAAAAATATAATAAAACCGGTTTAGACTTGGGTGAAATGGATGTTAGGTTGGTCTAAGTTGATGCACGCTGATCGATCCATTTGAATGAGTCGAGATCAAGGTATTATCAAAAGTCGCCTAAGTCGCTTAAGGACCGGCTCCACGAGTCGGCTTGTAAAGTCCGACACGACTACCACAAGATTGGAGTGGAAGGACCAGCTAAATAATTTACAACGTTCTAGCATTTTATCCGCTAGGTGTTTTCGGTTCGTGCGCATAATGGAAATTGACTTCCGTGTCTATAGGGGCTTGCTCGGTCTATGGTATCTATTCCGTGTCCAAGCAACCTTCCCCACAAGTGAGCACCGGGTAAATGGTAATTGACGTCCATGACTTGGGGTTAAGCTTCATCGGGTGGTCATTGGGTGGATTGATGTTAGAAAGTGGTATTGTAAAAGTCTTGTAATAAAAACTTTGTCCCACGCCTTCGGAAGCGTGTCATGGCTGATAGTGAAAGTTGATTATCTCTTATGGGTAAAGCTGTACAATCTCTGTAGAGTGTAAAACTATTTGAATAGATGTGTTCGTGGTCATGGACATACTGAACAAAGCTTTTCATGGATTAGACTTGGTTTTTTTTTTTAAATGATTTGGACACAAATGATCTTGGGTAGTTTATCTAATTGGGAAATTGGACAGTTAGTCATGTGATAGGAGGGTGTCCTTCACCATTTTTTGTATGGAGGTTATCCTACTACAAAACTTGAGAATTTAGAAAATGGGTTTCAGTTATCTGATAAATGCTTTGAAACTTTGTATCAATATTTGAATAAAACATCGCTTTGTGCAAATTGAACCAGATAACCCTTCCTTTGATATATCTCTGCATGCATTATATTTTGTTATTGGTTGTAACTTGTGGAGCACTGCTTGTTTGTGTTTACCCTTGCTTAATAAAATGTTGTTCGAGAGAGAAGGACTTCGCTACAGTGTGGATCTCGACGACTAGACCGCTACCCAAGTCAATATCCTATGGCAGATTAATGGGCTCTACTACTTCTTCTTCGTCTTCCGATGTGTTCTTTATTGTTGGCTTGTAATCCTTTCTTGTAATAAACTCGATATTTATTAATAAAGTTGTGTGATTTATGGATGTTGCCGATTTGTTTACGTGTGAACTAGCTACTAATCATGGGGCTAGTGTAGAATACACATAGGATATAGGGTGTTACTCTGGTCCGACAATCAATAAGAGTATGTTAGATATACCAAGTGCCGCTTAGACATGCATAGCGCAGGATGATGACCTTCCACCACAACTCCACCACAATAGCAAGACAAGCCACAACAGAGCATGTGGACACTCTACGACACCTGTGAACCGAGCACCACCGCTTGACTGACATCATGCGTGAGAGCCATCGGAGATTTAACTTGTAATGCTTAACCTTCCCAACGGTCCTAGCATCACAAGAGAAATTTCTCTACTTGTATTATGTACCTCCGGAGTGGTACACATACACCTTCACAAACAAACATCAATGCCGTACATAATTTATTACAATACCGATATCTTCATAGTTTACAACACAAAAGTCATACAACGTTTAGATTTCATACATAGGGCTGACTGGCCAAATAGCACAACAAAAGGTAGAGTTCGCAACGAAAACACAAGCCATAAGATGGTAGCGAAGAAAAGCCAACCGGCTGCCCTTACCCACAAGGCAACCGAGCAATAAACTACCGAACTAGTCGTCGCGTCTAGTAGTCCATCTCACAATGGCTAACCCCTTGGGGGTCAACCACCTCTGAACAAATGGACAATCCAGTTAAGTAACAAATGGACGTGAATCCAGATTAGCTGGGCTCTACTACTTCTTCTTCATCTTTTGTTGTGTTCGCAAGTCTTACAAACAACATAATAGAATAGATGCATTCAAGTATCAAAGAAAGGCTACCACACTAAACAATTTTCAGATAAAGGTATTTTCTTTGTAGAGTAATAGATTGTAAGACAATTTCCAAATCAGCTTTATTTTTTTGAATGGTTTCATAGAAGAAGAGGTCTTTGTCAAGCAACCACCGGTTTTGAAAATCTCAAGTTCCCAAACCATGTTGTTAAACTCTCCAAAGCTTTGTATGGATTGAAGCAAGCTCCTCGAGCTTTGTATGATAGGCTTAAGAGTTTCTTGCTTGAAAATGATTTCAAAATGGGAATGGTTGATAAAACCTTGTTCACTCGGCATGGCGTGATTTCTTATTGGTTCGGGATTTATGTGGATGATATCATATTCGTGGTTCTTCTCATGCTTTAGTGTCCAGATTTTCGATTCGATGAGCAGGAGTTTGAGATGAGCATGATGGGAGACTTGACATTCTTCCCGGTCTTCAAGTCAAACATCCGAAAGAAGACACCTTCATCCACCGAGTAAGTATACAAAGGACCTTCTTGCTGCGTTTCAATATGGGAAGCAATAGGCCAATGTCTACTCCCATTGCCACAACCACCGTCTGGACCTCGATGAGGATGGAGAGCCTGGACCGTAAGGAGAACCGCAAGATGATTGGCTCCTCCTCTATCTCACAAAGTCGAGGCCGGACATACAATTTGTCCGTATGTCACGTGCGCTTGCTGATGCTCCCCTCGTGCCTCTCATCGTCAAGCAAGATCGTCACATCTTCGTGTACCTTCAAGATACTCTCGACTTTGGACTTTGGTATTCTTCTTCTTCTACTCTCTCAATTCGAGCATTTTCTGATGCTGATTTTGCGCGGTGTAGAGTGGATAGGAAGAGTACTTCTGGCACTTGTCATTTCTTGGGCACATCCCTTGTTTCTTGGTCTTCTAGAAAATAGTCTTACATTGCCACACCACCTAGAGGCCGAAGTATGTAGCTTGCACGCTGGTTGCTCTCGTGTCCTCTGATTTTATCCACGCTGCGGACTATGGGTTATTTTGGAGAGTGTTCCTCTCTTCTCGTGACAACACTTCACCATAAACATTGCCAAAACCCGATGCAACATTCAAAGACTAAGCACATTGATATTCGATACCATTTTCTGTGAGACCATGTTGCGAAGGGTGATGTTGTGCTTCACTTTGTAGAGTCAGAGCAATAGCTTGCAGATATTTTCACTAAAGCTCTTGATTCTTCTCGTTTTGCTACTTTACTGGGAGAGTTAGGGGTTATTAGTCCTCTTGGGCTGTTTTAGAGGGTTTTGCTCTTTATGCATTCATTGTATCATAATGCATTTTAAAATTCAAATTTCTTGCATTGTATTATAAACTTGTGGAGCTTTGATTTTTATCCTTGCATGGCATGTTTTCATACTTTATACCTTGCCATGTCCTGTGATAGTCTGCTAGACTTCTTTCATGGCTTTTCTTGTTTAGCTTAGCTTTTGCCTTGCTAGCTTTATATCTGTGAGCAAAATTGAATCAAATCATGTTTTGTTGGATCTTGTGACTATTTTTGCTTTAGTGATCCTTTCATGATTCATGCCATGTCTTAGGTTAATTTGAGCCTTGAATGAGTTTGAGCTTGTGAAATGAGCTTTGTTAATTCTTAAGTCAAGCAAATGAAGAATGAGTTTTATATGCTGAAAAAGCCGATCTCACCAATTCTTTCTCATGAGACTCGCTTGCCATTGCACTAGGCATGAACTCGGGGAGTTTTGGATGACCTAGATCATTCTTTTAAGCTTCTTGCTTGAGATGGTCGAGAAGGCTTGAGATCTAGCACATTGCTATAAAAAAATTATATATATCATTTTCAGCAAAATGCTCAAAATGCTAAGTGCTTGATTAAATTGCTTCATCTTTGAACTCCTAATGCTCAAAATACCTCAGTTTCTGGTTTCTGGTCTTCATTTACTTATAGACATGGCTTGACTCATTTTTGGATACCTTGGTGAAACTATGATTTTGAGCAACTTTTCATGGTATCAATTCATTTAATCTCATATTATTGCTATGTTGGTCTTAGCTTTGCAACATGATTTGCCATGATTGAATATAGCTTGGTGTAATACTTGTATTGTCTTCTTGGATAATCTTCATGGCTCCGTTTGCTAAATGTTCAAAAATAATAATAAAAAATAGTCATTCCTTCATGCTCTAACTTTTTCCTTGCATCTTGATGAATTCATTGTCAAAGGGGGAGAAAGATTAGAGAAAATGTGGTTTTTAGACCTTTTTGGAGTCTTAAAGGGAAATTGTATTTTCTGGAAATTGGTTATCATTGTGAGTGGATTCTCTTGGTTTTATTGTCTTTTCTGATTATATTTGCAAATCTAGAAGACTCACAATGATCAAAGGTCAAATAGAACATTTGTTCTTTCATATGGACCGAAGTGAGATTTTTGGCTACTTTTTGGAAATTAAAAATTTTTGTGCTCTCTTTGCCTTATCTCGCTTGCCTATGCTATTCGACTGATCTTGGTCATTTCCTAAGCTTTCTTTTGCTTATGGACTAAGTTGTGCCTTTGTGCGAAAACTGCAAGTTTTAACTTTTCAAACCACTTAACTTCATTTTCTGGAAAATTACCAATGTGTTCATCAAGGGGGAGGTTGTGGATATCGTGGGGATATGTGCATGATCTTAAAGTGATGAGTCAATTGGCAATGGCGTTGTTGGTTTGTCAAATCGCATTTTCGGCAAACTTCGTCTATGCAGGTCAATGGCGGTCCGACCGCTATATCGCTGGTCGACCGCCGTGTGGCGATCCGATCGACGATGCTTGCCGGTCCGACCGCCATAGTTTATGATGGAGTTTGGGGCTAGCCAAAAATAGGTTGTGTAGGCATGAGAGGGAGTCTTACGGATGTGGTCACATAATTTTGGAGCTCCCGATCAAAAGTTCTATCAGTTTGAAAATTCGAGAGCTTGGATTTCGAGTTGAAATTTGGCTAAGTCTTTTGGGCGCGCGATCATTGGCTCGAATCGGTCCGACATTGGGAGATCGGTCCCACGGCTTGGTGGTGGCGCATCGGCTTCCACTTGGACTTCGACCATTTTGGCATTATTGTGTTTTGATGTTTTGTGATGCATGAGTTTCAATGCCTTATTGTTGCATATTGCATTGTTGAGCTAACGTGGGTCAAGTTGTGAAGAACTTGTTCCTGAGGACGATTTGTTTGTCTATTGTTCGTGCGGTGGCTTGAGTCAACGACATCAACGGTGAGGTGGATCGGGACTACGCTTGGAGAGCTGAGGTCCAGAACGACCATGGATGCGGGGTGAGATCGTGTGATTCAAGCAGGGTGCAGAATGGACAAGATGGATCGAACAGCGCTGTTATACTGGTTGGATCTAGCGGCGTGGTGTCGGCAAGTGCCTTGGAGGTTCCGATGGGATTCGGACGGAGAGACTTGCCGCATGATGAGGGCGATCAACCTATACGTGGTGAAGCAGGCGATTGCTTCAACAGATTGATGTGTGTGTGTGGGTCCCATTTGTGTTGGGCCTTAATGGGAGCCTATGTGAGAAACCCTAGCCTCTCCTATAAATAGAAAGGGGGGAGATGGAAAAACTCCCCAAGCACTTAAGCCCTCATTTGCAAAAACCATTTCTAGGGTTAGGGTTAGGAGATGAGAGGAGAGGAGAGGAGATTTGAGTGTGCTCTTGGATTGAGCTCTTGTCCTCCTTGAGGGAGTGGCTTTGTAAGCAACATATGGAATCAATCAATCTATTGATGTTTGCAAGGGTGAAGTCTCTTTGTGTTCCTCTCTTTGATGATTTTGGTGCTTCCTTGATCCAAGTGTTTATGCTTGGTCTTTTGACCGATTTTATCTTGCTTTGATGTGGGAATACTCCTAGAATCATCTAGATCATCAATCCCCAAAGCAAGTCTTGGATCAAGATTTTCATATTTCTTGGTTTTGAACACTTCTGGATTTGGCTCCAAATAGTGTGGGCCAATGAGAGATCTAGAGGTGGTTTTGATTCATTCTTTCAGATGACTTTGTAGATATGGTAATCATTTTGGGCACAAGCGGAAATTTTAAAAGTTGGAGTTCCGAAGAGGCGTTCAACTTGGCAAGCAATATGTTGATGTTGGAGGAGAATTTTGCCTATTTTGGTATCATTTGAAACAATGTGGAATTGTTCCACATTTTCCCACCGGTCTTCCAAAGGTGGGGTGTTCAAGCGGCGAATCGGACCGTTGGATTGGTTTGGTCAAGATGAGAATCGAACGCCATTGTATTTTTGGGATTACGCCTGTGGCCGTTCCTTTGAATATGGTGACAAACCCGAGATAAGACACCTAGGTTGAACCGAAAGGTCCAGTTTGTTTTTCCAAAGTTTGGGGTTTGAGCTATGTTAAACCTTGCCCCCAAAATAAAAGTGAAAAATTCCAAGGATACCTAGGGAAACCAATTTTATTTTAAATAAGAGGAGAGAAAGGTTTGTTGTCAAATGGGTCTTTTTGAAGGAGTTTCTTTAAAAGGACAAGGGGAAAATAAATCAAGAAGTTGAAAATCCTTTGTTTCCTCCTCCAACCTCCGGGATCAAGTTTTAAACCCGGTGAGAATACCTAGTGATCTAGAACCACGCCAATTCCAAAGGTTGGGCAGACATATTTTGTTGAAAATTGGTAAAACTTAAGGAAGCAAGATGGATGATGAGAAATGGCTTAGATAAATCCAGTGCTCCAAATGTCAAGTTTAATGGTGATCCATTGATTTTAAAACTTTGATGCAAATGGTCTTGAAAAAATTGTTGAGGAAATTTCACATTCATAAACTCGACTTGTCGCAAAGGGTTTCACAAGTTAAGGGTTGACTAGTGAGACTTTCTCCCAAGGGTGTTAAATTATTCGGCTTCTAGCTTTTTCCTATTTTACTAAGAATGGGTTGGATGTCAAAACGGCTTTCATTAATGGAAACCTAAGGAGGATGTGAATAAAAACCCAAGGTTTTATTACCAAAGAATGCTAGAAAGTGTAAACTTAAAAATCCATTTAGGGTTAACAAGCATCTCAGTTGGAACTTTGTTTTGTGAGGAAATCAAAATTTGGTTTCCAAGAACAAAAAGACCTTTTATCAAGGTTGGGAAACAAATTTAATTTTATTGGATATAATTATTGATTGGAATGACATTCCTTTTGAATTGGTATCTTGTAGTTTTCTTAAAAGACAAGACAAAATTACGGGAATAAAGAAAGGATAGACAAAACTTTGATTAACCAAAACTTAATTACAATGTTGAATGGCAACATTATTAAGAAAGGGTTTTGTGGAAAAAATCATAATCAAATGTATTATATAGTTCGATTGGAATTAGTTGCCATATTTTTAAAAAATTACAACTCTAATTTATTGGTATATGATCGATCCTAATATGACAAAAAAGGAAACATTTTAAGTATTAAAAGGTAAGGATTTCCTAGTTTTTCTTTGAAAGCTCATTTTAAAGGGTTAACTAATTCCAAACCACAAAGACATTATGCTAAAATTGTTTTAATTATTTTGAATAGGGCATGATTGGAAAATTAAGTAAAAACTTTATTCTAAACAGGGGTTAGCCCCGGAAAAGAAGGTTTTGGTGGTTTCCTTTTATTGGGTATTTCCGAGTGCCTAGTGCACATGGTTCTTTGTGACAATAATGGGCCATTGCCCAAACCGAATCCCACTGGCCAAACACATATGGATTACACTACCAATCGGTCAATAAGGAGATTTAAATAGCAAAAAACGATTAAATGTTGGATCCGCACTAAGTCTCCCAAAAAACATGGGCGCACCAAAGGCCGTGGTTTTGATCAAATGATCACTTAGTGCAAGTGGGGAGACTTTGGAAATATGCCCTAGAGGCAATCATAGAGATGATATTTTATTATGTTCATGACTTTGATAATATGTTTCATGTTCCTTGAATGAATCTCAATTTTAGATCAATAAGTATGTGACTTGTTGGTGGACTCTTTAACTTATAGATGTCATTCTAAATGTATCCCAGTGATGTCCGAACCAAACCAAAGGACTCCGACGACATGTATTGATTGATGACATGTTTCACCGGGGATATGGGGATATCGAATCAATAATGTGAGCACATGTTAGAGAACATGGGGTTGGATAGACCCATCATTGAGACACATTGAGATTTTATGAATCTTTTGTCTTTAGTTGGTCTAAGTAATGATGATGTATAACCTTAGACGAATCGATGGTTCCCATGTGTAATACACTTTAGGGGTTGCCAAACGCTACTCTAATGGTAGTTATAAAGGTAGCTTTTATGCGAAACATCGAGGGATGTGATTGGTCGAGATGGATTTGCCCTCCTTGCATAACGAGAGATGTCTGGGCCCTCGTGGTGATGGATAAAGAAAGTGCATGGGACATAGTTGGGTCACCACATGAAGTTATCCGACACTGACGAGAAAGTATTGAACCCATGGATGACATACATCTCACCCGGTTAACCGCATCGGAGGCAAAGGGAAATGCATGAGTAGGTCGCAGTTTGATCTTTGGACTAGTGTTGGAGATAGAGGGTAGATTGGTCAAACGTAATCCGAATGGTAAGGACCGTTGTAAGGAGTTCGAACGCCGGGACCTAATCTCTTCTATAGAATCCCGGATGTAAGTGAGAGGACCGATCATAGATCATATTACATCAAGGTTTGTCCGATATATTCTATTGTATTTGGGAATCTTATGTTGCTAGGTCCGCTAACCTAGTGGTAAAAGGTTTAGTCATAACCAACACATGAACCTGTAGGGTCACACACTTAAAGGTGATCTTTTTGGATGGTGATCCAATTGTAGGCCACGAGTTCCTAATGGGCCTCAAGTTGAGACCCATCATGGATGCCTAAAAAGGGGCGGGGATAGGGTGAGGTGAGGATGATCTTTTGAAGAACTCCCAAACTCTAATAGCCCCTTTCCAACCACCCGGGGGCTAGCACTCCCGTGGTGATCCCCGCCCAGTGGATACCCTGAGGTGTTGGGCAAAACGGAAATCCAACCCGTGAGTCACCGGTCGAGGGAAGTCACCCCGATAGACTACTCGGAGGAACAGAGCACGACCACCGGGAGGAAGGGCGTGAGTCGACTCGTGCATCAACTTTCCCCCAAAATTTTCCAAACCCGGTTGGGGTAACTTTTTTTTGGTGGTTCCTTGTTGCCCGTTTTTTTTGTTATCGAGCCTCCCTTTTATTGGAAGACAAGAAAGGGGGGATGTTGGTAATTGTGAAATCATTACCGGGGGCATGGTTAGGAAGGTAAAGGGTTACCGGTGACCGGAAGGGAGGGGTAACGGATTGGTTCGGTGTCCGCCTGGGGGGAGCTTACCTGGGGAGGACCCGGGAAAAAAAGATTCGAAAGGGTTAAGTGATTTGTGGCCTTACGACAATTGAGAAATCCCCTTTTATGGCGGGAAGAAAGGGGTTTGGTTTAGAAGAAAGGATCTTAACCCGTGATAAAAGTGAATTAAAGGGGGGTTTTGGGGAATTTGGGAAAAAGAAATAAAGGGCTACTGTCCGGTCTGATGGGTGTGGGGTAAATGGATTGGCCTAGTTTTGCAAGGGAATGGAAAGGAGGAAAAGGGGTGTAAAGGGTTAAAAAGGGGGTTGGATTTTAAGGGGGAAAGGGGAATGGGAAAGGGGTTTGGCCGGTGGGATTATCAGGGCCGGGGGGGGAAAGTTTTGTGAAAGGGGAACTGGGGGGCCCAAAATGGAGGCGGGGACGCGGTACCAAGGGGGCAATACAAAAGGGGGTTGGGAAAATTTTGGGCCCAATAGGAAGAAATAATGGTTTTATGTTTTTGGAAAGGAAAAGGAATTTTTAATTGGGTTTAATATAAAACATAAAATTTTTGGGATTTTAATGTAAACCTTGTAAATTATTCATTTTTCTTGTATGTTTTTTGAAATTTTAATTCAGTTTTTTGTTTACTTTTATTCACTTTTTAGATTTGCAAATTAATTTAAAATTTGAAATTTTGAGGTGGAACAAGGTCCAAATAGGAGATATATTTTAGTTTACAATTTTTTTATTTTAAATTCAAATTCAAATTTGAAAGCAAATTAAATGGAACCAAAAACCTAAATATTTGCTTCAAAAAAAAATAGAAGGAAAATCCCTAAAATATTCTAGTTTGGAATCATTTTTATTATAAAAAAGTTTGTATTTATTTGCTTCTTTTGAAACTTTAAAGACTATGAAATTTTGCTTTTGCTTTAAAATAAACCTTCCAATTAAACTTTTAGGCCCCAAATTCTTTGATTTTTGTTGGAGGAATTTTCACTTTAAAACTTAAAACAAATGATTTTCCTTAATTTATATCCATCTTAATTTAAGACTGAAAAATTTTTATTTTTTTGAAAATCTTTTATAATTTGGGGCCAGGTTTTAACCCAAGAAAAAAAGTTTTAAAAATTAAAATTTTAAAAGCAATTGTATTTAACCTCTTGAAATTTTGTTGTTACACCGGGTTTGAAACGGTCATATTCAGTTTCCCTGAAATTAACGTACTCGCAGGAATCATTATGTTTTCTAAGAAGTTAGGAATTAAAGGCTAAGCTTAAACCTGGGGCCTGAACCCCTTAGGCATTGTGAAGCAAAAATATGGCTTTTTAAAACTAGCTGTTTTGGGAGGCCTTTTGAAATACAGGCATTCTTAAGACATCTGGATCAAAAAAGTCCCTGCAGAGCCTGAAGGACACAAGGGATACCATTGGCCTTGAAAAAAGTGCAACTAAACCTTCCGCATTTGTTATAAGAACCCCGGATCCATGTTATGGTGGGGGGGACCGACCCGGCTCAAGGTAAAAGCAACGAGAGGAAGAACAAGGTGAGGTGGTCCGGTGCGAAAAACCTTGCGGTTTCCACCCTTTGTTGGGGGATTTTTTTAACTAAAAGTTTCCTCCCAACAAAGGAATCATCCTTTCTTTATGCAAATTTATAAGTTTTCATTTTTGAATGTTTGTCCTATATGAGGGAAATTTTAGGCAAGCCCCAAAAGAGTTAATTAACTAAGGTCCTAAACCAATAATAAATTCAACTTTTCCCCTAATAAATAAAAAATTAACTAATTTCAACCTGTACATCGTAAAAAAAGAAAACCTTTATGATAAACCAAATGAAAGAATAATTAAGTTAAACCTTGGCATAAAAATTGAACCACTTTTATGGTAAAATTTAAAACCCTATTTCCCCCTCCCCACTTGGATAACATGACACCAAAATTTTTTAACAATAAAATTTTCTTAATGAACCCTTAAAGGAAAAAATTATTAATACACAATTTTAAAAAAATAAGCCGAATAAACAAAAATTGGAAAAAAAATATGGTAACCATGAAGGTGAAGAGGATGGGGACCAAGATTAATCATGACATGGGAAGGGAAAATAAAAGGTACCTTCCCAAATTGAATGGGTTCCGGCGGTTATGTGGGGACCTTTAAGGGAATTATGACATCATGGGATTATTTGGTTAGCAAAAGCTTTTAAAAATAATGCAACAAACCAAAAGGTTAGACAACTTTTTATGGGAAAAAAATCCATTGGTCTCTAAAAATTTGGTGGATGTTTTTTTAGGGCCTGGACAATTAAGTGAAAAATTACTCTAAAAGGTACCTAAAAAATGGAATTTTAATAAGGGAAGCCAATTTAGAAGTCCTGAGAAATTTCCTCCAAATCCCGGGGAGAATTCAAAAAGTTAAAATTCAAATTTAAATCCAGACTTCCGATTTGGGTTTTTACCATGATAGAAAATTTTTAAAATTTTAAAAAAAAGGGAAAAAAATTTAACCATTTATTTATTAAGGGCCAAACCCTATTAAAAAAGGAAATTTTTACCCCCGGACCAAATGTTGGATAAACCAGTACTCAAAATGTCATGGTTTTAAACAAACACTTAAGAAAACTTTAAATGGATCTATTAAGAAAATTTAAAAATTCAATTCATTTCCCTTTTACCCAATTGGACAATTTCCAAAAAGAAAACAAGGAAAATTTCCCAACATGGGAAATAATTAATCCCAACAAACTACCAATTTTCAATTTCACAAACCAAAAGGAAGGGCTTTTGAACCAAGTGAGATTGGTAATAAAAAAACTGAGTTTTATGAAAAAAATATAATTGTGAATCAAACCCTTTTTTAAAACCTGGATAAAACTTGTTTAAACAAAGTTGGAAAATCAGACCAAAACCTTGTCTAATTTTGAAACAAAATACTTTAAAACTATAGAATCCAATATAATTTTAAATGACCCTATTCCAATTCTAAAAGAAATGAAAAAGTTTTTCTTTTGAAGACCGGAGAGGCAATAATCGAATAAAGATCAGTATTAAGGGCAATGATACCCAAATATATTTTGCCCATGAACTTCAAATGTTTGAGAAAAGGGCTTAACCAGTAAAATATTATAACCCAACCCCCATTGTTAAAAAGAATGCAAAAAGTAACCAAAGGATTCTATTCAATTTTATCCCAAATTAACGTATCCCAAAATTCAACCATGAAAAAAACTTTAACCAAAAATTTCCTAATTTAAGTTTTGAAACTCATTTTAAAGTTTAAACCGATTAAAAGCTTTCAACAGGATACTTTCAATTAAATCAATTTAATGGCCCTTGGAAAATTCAAAAAACATTTTGGGATCTGCAAGGGGACAGGGGATTTACAAAATTTAATAAATCCTCGGGGGAAAAGGTTGCAATTCATTCTACCTTAAAAGAGGGAAAACATTAGAGGGTTCCTTTAAAGGAATTAAAGGGGTCTGCAAATGCCGGGCATCCACGGGCCCCAAATGGCGTGGTATTACCATTCCAATTCAAGCCCGTTGCGTGGAAATTTTGGTTGAATTGGGTTGGGAATTTGGGTTTATTTAGATTTGGAATTTGGAGTTTAGAAAACTCCTTTAAAATCCAAACTTTCAATTAAATAAATTAAAAATTTCAAAGGGAAAATTGGGATTTACAAACCAAATGGAGTGGATTTTTTTTGGGTTTTTTTGGGAGGCAATTTCGATTTTGCCAACAAATTTAAGTAGAACCCATTTGCCGAATAAATGGAAAAATTCCGTGTTGGCCCTAATTCCTTTCGTAGTTGCTCTTGTATTATTTTCGGGAAATCACTGGAATTTTAAATTTTTGTTAATGTCTTTTTTCAACCCCCGCCAAACCTTTGGGTTAGTCCTCCACTCCCAAAAAGTAAAGCTTCTCTCCTTTGTTGTGCCCATCACCTATCCCCCCGCTCTCCTTATTTGGGAAGCATACCCCACCTATTTTTTTTAAATTAGGCACTTTAGTTTAAACTTTTTTTACTTAATGGCTTAGAAGTTACTTTTAAAAAATTTTTTTAACCTATTTTATTTTTATTCTTAAAAAAAATTAAATACCCTTGATGTTTATCACCATTTCCTTACCCTTCAAAATAAAAAAAAAGGTGAATTAAGCATATTTGTTCATGAAAAACCAAATAATTGATTTCATTTATTAAAACAAGTTTGTCAAGCTCCTTCAACGGACCATACAAGAAATTTTCCAAACCTAAAAATTTGGGAAATGAAAATAAAACTAAAAGGGTGAAAATTTAATCGAACAATTTGACAAATTTGATGGTTATTGGGAAAAAATAGTGAAGGTTTTTAGTTATCAAAGAATTAAATTAATTGTTTGTTTTAACCCTTTTGGCAATGTTGGTAATTTTGCCAATCATTGATTCCTGTAAAGAAATTAAAGCCATTAAGGCCCTATAAAATTTTTAAAATTATTTTTGTTGAAGATCCAACCGAAAAGGCATATTCGAAGTTTTATGCAACTTTAGTTAACATTTGAGGTTCTTTATAAGATTTGGCGCCCGTGGAACCAACAGTTTGGTGCAGTCGTGGAGATGTTGTAATTTCAGCTTTAGACCTGTTGGACCTTGGTCAATCCAATTCAGTTTACGTTCCCAAAATTAGGGAACAATAAATTGTTAGTTTGGGTCAAACTTAGCTGAAACAAATTTTAAGAGCGTTTGCCAACAACTATAGAAAGAAGTTAAATCAAATTGAAAGGAATAAAAAAAATCTGCAAAGATAAATAAAAAGTAAAAGGGAAAATAATTTTCGAAATCATTTTATTTCGTTGAAGTTTCAAAGGGTCCAGTAAGGTTGAAACAAGGAATTCCGCCCTTAGATGGTTTAACAACATTCCCCTTTTTTATCCACCCAACAAAGGGTTTGAAAATAAAATGGTTAACCAACCTTAAAATTAAACTGGAAAAAATAACGGTTTGAGAATTGCAAAAAAGAAATTTTAGGTTAGTAATGAATTTTTTAACGAAGTAAACAAAATTTGCCAAAATTAAAATGTACCAAAACCCCCTTTTGCATATTTTTTCAACTTCCAAGGCAAAAGGAATTGGGACTAGAAATCTTTAAGTCTTTGGTTTGTTAAACAAACCCAGAATGAATTTCCGAAGCAAAATTTCCCCAAATGTTTACCTCATTTTTTCCTTCCCTTTATGGTTACCGGAAAACTTGCAATCTAAAACCATTTTATTTTTACAAATTTTTTATGGGAAAATGGTCACTAGCCCCAGGTACCCTTTACAAAGGGAGAAGAACAAGTGATTGGGCTTCACTCAATTGTGGGGAGCTATATATGGTTAAGTTTCATGCCCTAAAGCGTAATCCTTTACACGGGGAATTTTTATTCCAGGGTTTAAGTTCCTCCACGTAAACTTAAAAATAAAAAAAGTGGGTCCTTTTGGAACCAAGGCAACCAATTTTCCTTTATTTGGTGTTAATAAAATTGAAGAAACCGATTTGGAACGGGCTTAATTTCCCCCCCCCAGGGAAATTAGGGACTGCGGGAAAAACGGCTTTCTTACATAAAAAGGGTCAATCAGAATGAAAAATAAAAGGCTATCGTGAAACACAATCTTTCTTGAATAGTTTATCCTTAGAACAAGTCCATCCAAATTAGGGTTATTATTCTTCTGGAAGGCCCAACCCAAACATCCGGTAAATGGGATTCATCCTGGAGACCCCTCCATTTTGTAAATGGTTTAAAACCCATGGCCCTTGGGGATTTTTTGCAACTTTTTTTTCCAATTACTTAGGAGGGAATCAGGGAAACCGGTTTGACTTGGAGGCCGACCCGGGTTTCCCAAAGGATGATATCCCCATGGTGTTTCCCCGGGATTTTTCCAAACTCCCATTAAGGAGTTGAGGAGGGACCATCCCCAAACAATACCCCAGGGGCCAACCCAAACAAGGGTCTCCACCAGACCCCCGTGGGACTCAAACACAAAGACTTTTCCAATGCAATCCCCAAGACGGTCCGATTGGAATCAAGCAAACCCCTTCCAGATAAAGTCGGATCCTCCTTTTAATAGAAGGGTGGGTCAAGAGCTTTTCCCCAATTGCCCCTGCAGATCCATTTAAAGGAACATTTTAACCCGAGTTTACCCGGGTTCCCAAGGCCGATGGTTTCGAACCCCTGGGGGGCCTCGGCAAAAGGGAAATTAAAGGGCTTCCCAAATCTTTTGGGGCCGGTAAAACCCCCAAGTCACAACCGCCCGGTGGAAAAGGGCCCCCCAAAGGGAACCAACCTGTAACCAGGAAATCTCCATTTCCGCCCCATAAGAAGGCCCAAAGCCCTAGGAAGAGTGCCGAAGGAAAATTGCCCAAGAACCCCAAATTCAAATACGAGGGGACCGGGCATCCGTTTGGGAAACCCAAAGAGCTTGCTCAACCTGGGTGTTTTTTAAGAATTAAAAACTTGAATTATAAAACCATTCATGAAAATTTATGAAATGACTTTTATACCAATGAATATTTCAGGGAATGAAAATAAGGAATGATCCATTGGAAAAACCTTCATCACCAAGTCAAAACCCCTGGGGGATATTACCCTTCACAAAAAATTCACAAAGTGGAATCAGGGTATTCCCTTGAACCAAAAAGTACAATACCCCCTCCCAATGAAAAATTAACCCTTTTTTTCAAAGAAGGCCTGGTATTACCGAATTTTTTCCCCTTAAAGCCCCAATTTTTTGAAAAGGAACATGGAAAATTTGATGGATCTCAAAATCCCATCGAATTTCTTCAGATCTATACAACACTGTCCGAAGCAGCAGGAGGAGGAGAGCATGTGATGGCGAATTACCTTCCGATCGTGCTCGGGATCCGCCGATCGTGGTTATTAAACCAACCACTCGAGTCGATCTACTTGGCAACACCTCCGTGATCTTCTCAGCGAATTTCCAAGGCACATACAACCGCCGAAAAGAAGACGACTTGCACCGGATAAAATGAACAACAACGAGACTTTGCGCAATTCATCAAACGCTTTAGTCGTTCGTAACTCAATTCCGAAATTTCGATTCCTCCGTGATCGTGGCTTTTAAGCAAGGAGTCCGAGAGAAGAATAACGGAGGACATTGCTCTAAATCCTCCCAACATCATGTCTTAACTCTTCGAGATGGCCGATCGATATGCAATCGCTTCGAGGCGTCGAGTGGAACAACACTATCGATCGATAAACATATACTCCTCGAGAGCCGTGAAGTTGGTAAGGATAAAAAGCAAAAAGTCCAAGAAGAAAATAAAAGTCAAAACCACAAACCAAAGGGTTCCAAGGAGGTTCGCCGTGAAAGATGGAGAGCCCCAAACCACTAAGTCGCACTGATCAAGGCAAAGGTAAGCTACCGATCGAGGAACGATAAACCAAGGTGGTGTCCTTTTCATAAAAGGAAGGACATGACCTCGAATCGCCGAAGTTTTCCAAAGAAAGCTCGAGGACTACTACAACAGAAGCACCACTCCCTACTCTCGAAAGGTGAGGACATACGAGTGGTCAAAAGTCGCTGATGATGAGGAGATGCTGCTCCAAGATCCGCAACATACCGCTGAGCACATCTACGAGGATCATCGCAGATACGACTCCAAACGACAACTTAAAGCGCGGACGAGAGGTAAATTCTATACATACTCCTCTCTCAATAAATTACAAGTGGCTCGGAAGTTACCATCTCTTTTGAGAAGGATGATCGCCCAATCACTACGAGTCGATCAGTCGATATCCGATTAGGAATCGAACCCACCATCAACAACTGTCGGTCAATCGAGTGTTGGTTGATGGTGGCGCTTCTTGAACATATTATTTACTAATGCCCGGACGAGATGCAAGTACCAGACAAAGGTAAGGCTTGACGATACTCCTTTCATGGAATCGTGCACGGTCTTCACCAAACCTATTGGCCAAGTTTCTCTTCCTTTAACATTTGGCTCACCAAGTAATTTCGTGACGTAGAAAGTCTCCTTTGATGTGGTCGATTTCGACATCGATATAACGCCATACTCGGACGACTAACTTTGGCAAAATTCTTAATGGCTACTCATTACGTATCAATGTCTTAAGATGCCAGTCCCAAAGGAGTGATCACCATTCAATGTGACAAAAGATGGCGTAAGCGTGGACTTATCGATCTTAATAAAGCTTGTCCAAAAGATGATTTCCCTTTACCTCGATCGATCACCGTTGATTCAACGCAAGTTGTGAGATATTAAGTTTTTAGATGCATATTCGGATACCACCGATCAATATGTGTTTAAACGATGAAGAAAAGACCGCATTCATTACTCCATTTGGTACCTTTTGCTATGTCAAAATGCCATTTGGTCTAAAGAATGCTCGGTGCTTCTTTTCAACGCCTAATGCAATCGACTTTTTCATCTCAATTAGGCCGAATTTGGAAGCCTATGTTGATGATCTAGTCGTAAAAGCATTAAGAGACTTAATCATATCATCGACCTACAAGAAACATTCGACAACCTCGTAAAGCACCGCTTAAAACTCAATCCGAGAAGTGTGTGTTTGGAATTTCTTCAGAAAATTGCTTGGATTCCTAGTATCCGAACGAGGAATCAAGCAAATCTGAAAAATAAAAGCCATCCTCCGATGCGCCCTCCAAACACAAAAAGGAAGTTCGTAAACTCACTGGGTGCATGGCGCTTTAAGTCGTTTCATTGCGACGACTAGGAGAAAAAGGACTACCTTTCTTTAAACTTCTCAGAGACATGAAGGTTTTGAGTGGTCGAACGAGGCAAACACCGCTTTGAGGATGTCAAGAGGTATCTTCGAGTGCTCCTGCTCGTTTCTCCAAAGCCGTAAGAGACGCCTTAATTTACCTAGCCGCCACGCCACAGCAAGAAGCGCAGATTAGTCGTAGAACGTGAAAACGCATAACGACCGGTTTACTCGTTAGCGAAGTTTTACACGGCCTAAGGAGCGCTACCTCGTGTCCAAAACTTATATGCCCTCCTCATGTCTTCGAGGAAATCGGCATTATTTTCAAGCGCACAAAATAGTCAGTGCTCGAGTTTCCTTTGGGAGCAATCCTCCATAATAAGGAAACAATGGACGCATGGCAAATGGTCACGAACTTGGGGAGTTCGACCTCCATTTCGTGTCCCGAATGGCCATAAAATCCGATCTTGGCGCACTTTTGTCGCCGAATGGACAAATCTGAACTGCTCAGATCCCCAAGACGATTCCCACGATCATGGATGATGTACTTTGATGGGTCACTTACTTTAAGTGGCTCGGGTCGGGTGGTCTCCGTATCTCCTACGGAGAAACCTTAAAGTATGCCATACAATAAAACTTTCGTGCCACTAACAATGTGGCAGAGTACGAAGGTTTGCTAGTCGGCATACGAGCCGCGAAAGCACTCTCAATTGGTCGACTACTCGTGAGAGGAGACTCTCAACTAGTCGTGAATCAAATCGGAAAGAGTACCGGTTCTAACTCAACAATGGCTCGGTACTTATCGAAGTACGTAAGCTAGAAAAACATTTTTAGGTTTCGAGGTACAATTTATCCTCGAAGGATAATTTCCTCGCACCAACTTGCTCGGATGGCTTCTTCCCGATCCACGATAAAAGGAGTTTTCTTGGAGCAACTCTAAAACCGCTCTCGGTCGAAGAACCGAGACACCTCCTCTTGAGATGGCCTCATTAGATTACGAGGATACCGATGATTCCTCTACGAGTATCTTTACAAGGGTTCCTAGCACCAAGATGATCTTGAGGCGATCGATTAGTCCCGAAAAGCCAAAATGTATACTTTGGTTGAAGGAGTCCTCTATAAACGAGGAACCCAAGGATACTCATGTGATGCATTCCAAAACGAAGAATAACACTCCTTCACGATATACACAGGGCATCGTGGGACGATGCTTCCTAGAACATTGGTTGGTAAAGCCTTTCGACAAGGTTTTTACGCGCTCTACCTGACGATGCTAAGGAGGTGGTTAAAAGTGTGTCCAAGCAATTCCATGGTAGACAGATACACCAACCACTCAAGCATTACAAACGATACCTCTTTCTTGGCCTTTTGCACTGGGGCTTGATATCCTAGGACCATTTCCCAAAGCTCCGGAGGTTTCAATTCCTTTTGTGGCTATTGACACGCTCACAAATGGATCAAGTCAACTCATGAATCGATAACAACTAAGAGAAAAGGTTCATGATGAGAAGCGAATTAGTCGATTTGGAGTTCCGAAGTCTGATAATTACGCATAATGGTAAACATCTGCAAGTGCAAAATTTCGTGAATTTTGCGACGAGTTGGGTACCAAGCTATGCTATGCTTCATGCACATCCCCAAAGCAACGGGGCTCGAACGGCAAACGGTCAAATAATGCGAGGAATTAAAACTCGAGTCTTCGACCGACTTGTTAAGCTGCTCGGGGCTTGGGTACAAGAATTACCCTCCATATTATGGGCGTCTAGATCGACCACCAATGAAGCAACAGAGAAACACCATTTTTTCTAGTTTTCGAGTCGGCCATGCTTCCTCCGAACTAAAATGATGCGACACGAGTTGAAACCTTCAACAACTCGTATCAGAACAACTTCGAGCAGATGACATTAACCTACTCAAGAGAGGAGAAACCTAGCCTTAATCCGCTCGCGCCTACCAACAAGCCCCGCGAGATACTATGATCGTAAGGTCCAACCTCAGCTTTGTCAGAGGTGACTTGGTATTGAGGCTCGCCAATCCAAGTCCAATCGAATAAACTTTCCCCAAATGGGAAGGTCCTTACACGTGGTCGAAGTAACTCGCAGGTCGGACGACTAGCAATGGAAGATGGACAGTTCTCTCAAACTCTTGGAACATCGACCGCCACGCAAATTCTATGTGTGACCGGGCTCAGCAATAAAAGTCCGTGTTCTTTCTACCTCTTTTTGCTTTATTTTGAGTAGTGCTTTTTAATCTTTCGACTATGATTTTAAAACACCCAGCTTTCTTTACACCGCCAAAAGCGAGAAACGCTATCCGTCGAAACTTCTCCTCTCGCATGTGGTTCTACGCCACTAGAAGGAATTTCCTAGCATCGACTGTACTCATTTTTTCCGCCAATACAAAGAGCTCGGGTTTTATCTAGTCGTAATGTTCTCAAAGCCAACTCTCTCAATCTTAGTCTATTTTTTCAAGAATTCAAAAATATTCTAAATAGAGTGCACTTTCTTACATTAGTTCGACCACCTTTGGTGTACTCGATTTGTTTTAATCGGTCAAGGAAGAGACACACCTAGTCGAAGTCTTTCCTCTCTGCATGTGGTCCCGCCACTAGAAGGAAACTTCCTAGTGTCGCCGCTCCTACTTTTGCTAGTGGAAGAGATTTATCAAGTCCACCAAAAAGGACGAACGAATGACTAAAGTCCTCTAAGACGCTTTGTTTAACTCAAGTTGTCGTCTTGGTTTGATTAAACTAGCTCGAGATGGGAACATCACCTAGTCGAAGCCTTTCCTCCTCGACGTGGTCCCGCCACTAGAAGGAACTTCCTAGTGTCGAGTCGCTTCTACTCTTTTCGATCAAGATCTTGACAACCGTAATAAAAGCTATAAGTTAAATAAACTCTCTTTGTTTTCGTAAACCCTATTTTTAAACACTATTTATTTAGATTGTCTAAACAATCTAAGCAAATAGTCGGGCTAGGATAAAGTTATTAATTTGACTTCAATTCTTAGTCTTTCTTTCGCTTATTATCTTTTGAGTTACTAACTACTCGACAAGATGATTTTCGTGAAATAAAGCGGATCATATATTACTCATCAACAAAATTGTCCGCTTTACAAGGTAGTTACAAGATTACTCAAGGGGAGAGCCTAGTCGCATTTCCTCCGCCACCTTTTGCCAATCGATCGATTTCTCAATCGACGACTTGCCTCGATTCAGGATACAAGTCGGCTTCGATTGGTTTAACATTAAGGGGTCTTGAGCTTTAAGTTTCGCCAAAGCGTAACTTATCGCAGCTTCGATCGCTTCCTTATTGATTCAAATTTTGATTAGTCTTCGAGTGGTCACCATTTCTGTAATTTTCCGACTTGTTCCCAATGGTACTTGTGTGAGCAAACTATGGTATCTTCTCGAGGAGTTTTTCCTCGTAATGTAGCTCACTAAGCACATTGTTCAGAGAGTGATGTTGCCTTGAAGACTAGTCTTCATCGACTCCATCTCCTCGTGGGTACAAGTCGAAGCCTCGCTGGCTTTTGTTTTCACCACTTGTTCAAAAGAATAATATCTGCCAAACAAAAATATACTTCTAGAGGAAGATAACACAAAGATAATTATAGGTAAAAGCTTTTTCTTACCTACTAATTGAGAATCCAATTTCTTGACCTCTTCTCGATGGGAAGCAACGGTTTCAAAGATGCTTTTGCTCCCATGCTCGATGTCCTCCAGATTCATCTTAGCAATGCGAACTGACTCATTGCGATTAAGGTCTTTGCTTGGATTTCACCGAGGTTTCTCAATTGGGCAAGAATTTCAACAAGAAATTGGCATTAGAAAAGGAAAATACTAAAAGGATAACGTAAAGATTTACTTACCGTTAATCGAGTTCTAAAACCATCGAGTTCTTGATCCTTATTCGCGAATGCGGAAAACTCCCGAATAACCAAAGATTTTTCTTGAACTTGTCGAGCTTCCGATCTCTTTTCTTTATCCGAGAAGAAAGGAGAGTTCGTAAAGGTTAAAGATCAAAAGCGCCTTAAGTTCGAACTTCATCGCTTATTTTTTCCGCAATCTTTTAGATGCAGAGCACCTCAAGTCTATCCGAGAGGACTAATACTTGCTTCCTTAGCCTCCTCGACTCTTCTTTTCATAGTCGAGTGAGTCTAAGGTCTTCGTATCACCTTAACCTACAAAGAACAGAACGAAGATAAACATCACCGAATGGTTGTGAGTACTTCTACAACCACCGACCTAGTCGTAAGTTTTTCGCGACTAAGATATGGTTGTAAGTCTTTCTACGACCACTACCGGTCGTAAATAGTCGTAAGTTTTTACGATCGATACTTCATGAGTTTCTTCCATGACTATTCTCATAAAACATTTTACGAGTATTTGTCAAAACAACTATGAATGATAAGTGACTTACCACCTCTCGCCTCACAGAGTAGTTCTTTCTCCTGTCTTAGTTCTAAAAGTTGTCGATGATACTCACCGACAACAAAGAATTTGCTCCGAGCTTTCGCAAAAAGAAAACAAGGAGAAGGGAAGGAAAGCCACATATATAAGTATTCTCAAGATACTTACATTCATAGTCGCCCTAGCAAAAATCGAATATACAAGGTCCGGTCTGCAGCTTATCTATCCTCGCGACTTTGTCCCACCACACCTTCTCGAGGCGCTTGTCAAAAGTATTCTCCGATTGGGAATATCTTTGGGATGGGGACTCGGTCACTAGATTTATAAGCGTAAGACCCTACGACGGAGGTAGGCCCAAAGAAGTCACCACGTTGAAATTTTCTCCTTCCGTTCTCGTGATTTCTTTGGGTAGGGAAGGAACGCCTCCTACGATTTCCTTCCCGAGCGGTGCGCAGTCGGTCACCACCTTGACCAGAGGCTTCCACACGCCTCGTTGTTTCTACAACTTCAGAGTCGAAGGCCACCTCAACAAGAATACCGCTACCTCAAGAGTCGAGTTACGACTTCAGCAGATGTGGAGTCACTCGAGTCTCGACTTCATCGCCACGGGCCAAGGGTGATGCTTGACCACCTCCATTGCTACCTCTCCAAGAGTCAAGGGATAGCAATGGACTTCTCAGAGCATTCCCGAGGCAAGGAGCTGATCAAATAAAGAAAAGCAAATTAGGTTGTGAAAAAGAAAAGGTAAATGTCGTTTACACTTCAAGACATTTCACATACCTGACTCGGTCTTAACCAGAATTTTGGAGCAATCCTCCCAACGGAGGACCTTTTCTTCTCACGACCACGCCCGTCGAGGTTCAACATATCACGCACGACCACGCCTCGTCGTAGAGTTTGAACAGAACCGAGCTCGTTTCCGATCTTCGGATGGACGAGATCGGTCTCGACCATTCCGCATAAAGATCGCCTCGCTATGGTTGTGCCGATGCAAGATCGCCCTTCATAAAAGACATAAAATCCTTCCAGCTTCTCCTTTCCAGCTTGCTTAATAAAACTAGGAGTGGCACCAACGCGAAAGATTCCGTGTCATAATAGAAGGGTACCTTAGCTCTTGCGAGGTTTGCGCTGAGAGGTTCAACCGCTTCAACCTCCTCGGCTTCGACACGCGCCTCGCTTCAGATATAACTACATGCCGCAGCCTTGTAGAGGGTTTGGTCGAAAGACCAGAGCTCGAACTTGCTCCCCTTGCTCAGATTTTACAAGTCGACGCTCTTCGAGGGAGGAGCGAGCCTTTGTCTTTCGACAACCCAACACTAATAGTCATCGAACGACTTCTTCGTCAGTCTCCGGCGATTTTCCATGCCTACTTTCAGAAACAAGACAGTAAAAAGAAGAATCACTAATTAATCGTAAGTTTTTCTACGACTAGTATCAAGTCGTAAGTTTTTCTACGACTTTTCTGATTGTAAAGATTCTACGATCACCATTAGTCGTAAGTATCTTCTACGACTATAAAGTCCTAAAGAAAGAATCGATTGATTACCTTTAGGCGTTTATCCTTTCATTCCATGACAAAGCCGCAATGATTTGAGGAACCGCCTGAGTGGCGGATTCTCACAGATGAGTCCACTGAGTCAACCTCACTGCGGAAAGATCTTGTAAACAGTATCAGATATATTAGACAAGGTTGAGAAACGACCAAACGAGAGCTAAGTCGATAATTGCTTACTTCCTCCTCAGAAGTCTCTCCGAGTGGGGTTCTCTTCCCCAGTACCTCCACATAGGAGATGCCTGCTTTGTCAGAGGACTAATCTTCTGCTGCAGATGAAATTTTCACCACATGCCATCATACCGCCAGTTCTTCTTCCTTCAAGTCCTTAATGGCTTGAATATAAGGGTTAATCCTACTGATATCTTCAGGTTGAATCCCATGAAGATTTCTTTTCAAAGCCCTTCCTGATTTAAGAGCAAGGTCGTCTTCGAGGTGACCTTCCAAGAGAACCACCCTTTCCTCCAACTCGCCACGAAGACCGGTGAAACTCTAAATGTACTCCTTCGACTTCGAGTCGTGGAGCCTGCATCACACCGGCGATTCCGGCTTGGGCAAGCCATCCCATAATAATATTGGAACAGCTGAGATCCGCCTGAATCCCTGTGTACGCCGCACAGATACACGAACACACTCAACATGGTAATGGAATTGGGACCTAAGTTCACCGCCCACCCCAAAGTGTTCGAGTACTCATCAGAAGAAAGGGCGGGCAATCAAGGCCGACTCACAATACGCTTGAAGACGGATTTGCCCATTTTCCCGATGGCCAACGCCGCCCGATAGTCGAATCCACTTCACCGAGCCTTCTTCGAATCTTCCAAGATCGACCAAAATCTTGATCTTAGCTGCATCCATCTCCGATTCCTCCCATTCGAAACTCTTCGCCATTTCGCCGTAAGAAGTTTTTAATTGGGTTACGGCGAGAAGATGAAACCTAGTCGAGGATGGAGAAAGCAAGAGCTCAAGAACAATGAGTGATTTGGGGGAAAAGTAAAATCCAAGTCTACCTCCCCGTAAGTTTTTATAATCAAGACGATCTCCGCCGCTTCTAAACCGTCTCGCTTATAGGTCTATGATAGATGGTTGTACCGCCGAACCGCTTCACCCACAAGTCTATGAGAGCCGTTGTAATTCCCGATGGTCCGCTCGAGAAAAAAGTAGGTACGTATTGTCACCTCCAAGCAAAATTACATTCTTGACCAAGTCTTTCTAGTAAGGAAGCATCAATCTAAGAGCTTTTCTCCGATTTCTACCACACCACCGCATGGGTCAGAGGGTTTTTATGACTTTTGATAGTCGTAGCAACCTTCCGACCAAGCAAATTCCTGGTCAAAGTAACACTCAAATGTCGAAGAGTTTTTCCTTCGACTATCATTCTACTGACATTCTCATGGTCGTAAGTCCATTTACTAAACCTTTATCAAGTAAGTTACTTTCACTTGAAGTCGGGTTAGATGACGAGGATCTAATAATCCTCATTTTATCTTTTATCTATAATTTTATTATGGGTAAATATGATGTCACATAGTCCCTGTGAGGTACCCCTTATCTATAAGGGAGAAGCCCAACAAGTGATTGTAAGTTCTTCTACAATCACCCCCATAGTCGTGAGTCTTGCTACGACTATATCATGGTCGTAAGTCCTTCATCGCTGACCACTACATAGTCGTAAGTCCTTCTACGATCAAGTACCGTCGTAAGTCCTTTTACGATCGCTACCGGTCGTAAGTTCTTCTACGTACCGTGTAAAACTTCGACCACCTTATAATCAAACCTACAAAGCGAGCTGGTCCAATTGATTAAGGAACTGAACTACCTACACGCACTATTATTCCGCTTTATTAATGGTGTGTAACTACCCCATTATCTCCGAAGATAATTGCCGACGGGCTGAAGAAGCCAAGGTGTCGGTGATTATCGCCATCATGCGCCCATCGATTAATTAGGCGCATCTCCGCAGACAAACGGCTACTTCTTCACGACTATATAAGGGCATCAATCGTAGAGATGAGGGGACAAATAACAAGAGCTAGTCAAGTAGAAACACAAGTACTATTCTCTCGTAATAGTCTTAGTCCTTTCATCGATCATCAATAATACCATACACACAGATTAGGGTTATTATTCTCTTCTGAGAAGGCCGAACTCGCTTAAACATCCCGTGTCAATCTCACTGATCTCATCTCTAGGAGACCCCTAATCAAACAATCTTTACGTAAGATCGGTTCTAATACAATCGACATAACTATTACGTAAATATCAAATTCAATGAAGAAATGGGCAAGATTAGCTAATTGCATATGATTCATTAAACACTTAATATGCTCACTTAAAGTATTGTTGTTACGCATATGGATGCTACAAGGGCATAAACCGAAAGAAGAAGTGGCAAAAATGGTGACAAGTTCAACTACTTGTAGCTCGCCGAGAGGCTACATCTCATCGATGCATTGGAGCGACTTTGCGTAAATAATCTTTTTGAAGAGGAGATCAATCTTATGTTAACTCGAATTAACAATGCCAATGTCAGTGACTGCGATCTTCATACGGTTGCTTTGAGGTTTTATCTACTTCGTAAACATGGATACATGGTTTCACCAGGTACGATAGGTCCAATTCGAAAAAATTATGTACTCTTTATTTCATACTGAGGATGTTATTAAACTAACTAGCGAAATTTCCACGCAATTATGCGAGTTGATATTGCAACATATTATATTCATTATATATCTCCAATTTGTTTGAAATATGGTTATATTTGTTATATAACTATAATTGTTGCAAATATCTGTATATGATTAATGGACAATGTTATAATCTGGCTCAATCAAAATAAGTGACATAGATTTTCTCTTTTTTCTCTCAATTAATGAGATAATTTCTAGAAATTTTGCTTTTTCTGATTTAAGGATTATTATGGGATTTTTTAGACCTTTAAAATGAAGGATGTGCCTTGAATATCACCGATTGTTTGTTAACATACATACATACATATATATGGGAACATATCTAGTGCTAATGGATAATTGAGTGCTAAAGTGCTAATGGCAATCTTATTTGATTGGATTTGGATTAAATGACCGGGATTAATATGGCTTCCACCTCAAACCATTTAATCACCCCGCATACTCCTACCTCCAATGCGCTTCATTAATGCGCTTGCATTAAACACCCTGCATTCTCCCACCACCAATGCTCTGCATTAAACACATTTGCATGATCCAACTCAAGATTGTCATTAGCACCTTAGCACTCAATTACCTATTAGCACTACATATGTTCCCTATATATATATATATATATATATATATATATATATATATATATATATATATTCTTTTCATACTTTGACCTCTCATATACACACAATTATCTTGATTTGTTATGTGGCAATGATATTACTAGATTTGTCATACAAAATACATTCATGCCATTAACACATAATTACAAAAGTAATGGTCAAAGTAACATGTATATTGAAGGTCGTGTCAAGGTCTAAAAGTATGGATAAAAGAACAATCAAGGGAGGTAGTATAGTACAAGTTCCCATAGCTGTCAATCCCAAAAGAAACGTGCTGAAATGATAATAGTAGCACTGTACCTCCTCTGTTCAGAAATGTACAACGTTTTAGAAAGTGTGCATTCAAACTTATCTAATTTTGGCTAATAATATATGAAAAACTATTTAGATTGGCCATGAGTAAATAGTGTCATTAGATTTGTCATGATAAATAATTTCATAATATAATAATTTTATAATTTTTTACTAACATAATTATATAAAAAATAATAATCAAAGTTAGGTATTAAATACCGTGCCAATATTCAAAACGCCGTACTTTTTCGAACAGAGGGAGTAGCATCACGGGCAGTGCACAATGATCATGGTCTTAAGGAAACTTAATTTACTGCAGTAATTAATATAGATGTTGACTTTTTGACTGGTTCAGTGTGTCACCGCATGCAGTCCTTGTTCGTTTTCTTCACTATTTTACACCCAACCTTTCCGGTACGTAGTAATATTGTGGCAATAATTAATATATCTTTGTAGCTTTTACATCACTAATTTCGATTTCATGTTACAGATGTGTTTGCGAAGTTCAAAGATGAAGATGGAAGTTTTGCAGCCAACACTCCAGAGGAACTACTGAGCCTTTACAATGCTGCACATTTCAGGACCCACGGAGAGACGATACTTGATGAAGCTATACTGTTCACCCAAAAGTGTTTAGAATCAAGGTTGCCCCATCTGGAAGGATCATTAGCACGCGAAATAAAATGTGCACTTGAGATACCCCTCCCTAGAAGGGTTGCAATATACGAGGCAAGTTATTATATCTCCACATATGAGAAAGAGGCTACATTGCATGAAATGGTATTGCAACTTGCAAAGTTGAACTTCAATCTTATGCAACTCCAATATCAACAAGAGTTGAAAATCTCTACGAGGTGATCAAGTGACTAGCTACTGTTATTTCCATTTATGTTCCATGTTTAACTCTCAAATGAAAAAAAAAAAAAGAGTGCCGATACCTATCAATCTAGAGGCAGATATATATTGCCATAATTTAAATTTATATTCTTTTAACGAATTTTCCTTTTTTATGTTTCAAAACACCCCTAATAAAAAACAATGTTTCATTAATGTACAGGTGGTGGAAGGACCTACAAATTCAATCGAGGCTCCCATTTGCTCGAGACCGAATTGTGGAGTGCTATTTGTGGATGTTAGGAGTATACTTCGAACCAAGTCACACACGAGGCCGAATAATTTTGACAATGGTTATTGCCATGGTGGTCATCTTTGACGATATTTTTGATTCGTACGGAACTCGAGAAGAGTGTGAATTGTTCACCAAGTGCATAGAAAGGTTTGTATTGCTTTTGCTGACGAGAAAGATTTTTATTCCCATTTCACCAAAATTGAAGTCGGTTTTTTTACGATGAGCTACAAGAAGAACCAACAAAGCAAAGCAAAAAAAAAAAATCAATATATTTTAAAATAGATAAATTTTATAGTACACGGCGTCGTCTCCTTCCATTTTCTCATACTCCATCAACTCCACTGCCGCCTCCAACTATCCTGCCATCCCAATCCCAACTCCCAACGCAGCCTGCCACACTTACGCCACCTTCTGTGGCGTCAACACCTTCACTGCCTTACTGCCTCCTCCACTCCCCGTCTATCACCCTCAAAACCCTACCCTCTGGTTCCTAACTTTTATTACCGCTATGCCTGCTGCGGGCGCCATAGCCGCGATCACTTGAGAAAACGCCCCCTCAAGGTGCACTACTACTGCACGTAACCTGGTTCGGCGCCTAGTACTCTAGTCCCGAGTATAGAGCCGGGACTAGAAAATCGACTAAATGTCTCACCTTTAGTCCCGGTCCAGTTTGGTAATACCAACCAGGGACTAAAAGGTCCATTGGTCAGGCCACTTGGTCGCCCTTTAATCCCCTGCTGGTATTACCAACCGACTAAAGGTTTTTTTCTTTTTGTTTCCACTTCAATTCATTATTGATTTTGGTTTTAAAATTACATTAGGTTTTCAAATGCGTATTCTTCGCTGCTAATATATGTATACGCCCACATATAATTTAGTTTGGAACATTATTACACACAAATAAAGTATGAAACTATATATATTATGGAGCTATATATATGTATAATATATATATATATATATATATATATATATATATATATATATATGCACATAAAATTTACAACATTATTCATGCATCCTTGGTATTTACAACACAAATGTTGTCCTCCACTTAAATGTCATACAAATGTTCGTCCGGTTTGGCTTCAATTGTTCATCTGGTTAAAGTAGAACTTCGGTCGGGCTTGAGGACATGCTCATTAAGAAATCCTGCGATTGTCTCTTGAATTCCTTTGAGGCGGTCCATATCCAACACCTGTTCCTTCAACCATATCTCCTTCAATTTGCATTAAACGAAAGAAGTATTAATATACATAAGATTTATTTAATAGCAACAAATAAATAAAATGGATTTATTATATATACTTGTTACGCATTTACGCAGATGTAGATGGGTTCTTTTGCATACACCATGAGGAACTCGCAAACGTAGTATCCACACAAATTGTTGCCCGTGGTCGCCAGTAGAACCCATCAGACGATATAAAAGATAACTCTCGTCATCCCGCGCGAGTCAAGCATGATAAGGCAAAGATGCGGGAGCTAGTACAACTTACATCCAATCGGTGTGGATCGTGAAGTGGCGCTTCAGATCCGGACGGTGTAGTTGAACGAATCCAAGCCCAAACCCCGCCCAATAATTGATCGTTAATTAACTATTGCAAAGTTAAAGAGCAGGAATAAATATTTAAAGATCGGGTTACCCCGATAATGTCTATCATATCTTGGTAATCTTCTGCGGTTTTCTCAACGAGTCATAGATTAGCAAATGACCGTCGGAGAGATCGAGGACAATCAAGATCCAAAGTGAAAGTCGATTTGTTTATAGAGTCAACATATATATCTTTATGTTGGATTGAGTAAGTAAAGTAAAATGTGCACACGATAACAACACTCACCCAAAGTTGTAGGGAAGAGTATAAATCTTTTGTTCTTTTGGTTGATCAAGAACCTCAGGAAATTCCTCTCCGCTTGAGGTCTCCATTGATCGTAGGGAGTGTTTGGGTCCTTGAATACGATATATGGATCAACGAAACCAATGTTCTTGTCGTTTCTACGTGTGAGGTCTCTCATCATGTCTCGCATATGTATAGACATGCTAGCTAGTGTGAGGATAATTACTTATACATATACATATGCTAGAGTGAGATTATTAAAAGAAAGAATCACGCATGAGACAAAAGCAAATTGATGAGAGATTTGTCTAGAGCGCTCATGTGGCATAGCCGGTGTAACTCATTAAACCGAACCATTATAATGTCATCGCCACTAAGTAATGATGGTTTCTAATTTTGACGCAAATATAGTCATCCGCTTTTCGCGACACGCCGCCATGTACCACTTGTTTAACAAGTACATTTGTGTCTGGTTCGATGAGCTTCGAGGTTGTATAGACTCTTGCCATATACATATTCCTTCTTCCAATGATCAACTTCCGGAGCAGCATTTGGGAAATGCTTAGACCAGTTTCCGCGAAAAATTCATCAAGTTGATCCAAATGCACATTTCCGGATATCTGTTCTAGCACGTTCGTGTTTGAACCATATTCATTCCCAATAACTAGCGGGGGCACTGATTGTTGTGATTGTTCCCCGAGCTGTGCAACACCCTTCCGTGCTATCTTCTCTTTCTTCTTCGCCTCCTCAATTGACTTGGTGAGAGTGCGGTCATAGTCCGATAGTGGCGAATCCTTACGAGCATGACGTAACTTTTTCTGGTGAGCGTCCACCCTTTGCCTTAGAACTTCTGGACGTACGAAGAAGTACGGCTTCTCAGGGTTTCGCTTCGCTTCACTTTTAGCCTTGACTTTCGCGAAGAAACCGCCCACATCTGTTTTTATCAAGCATCTATTTCTCGCGGTCTTCTCATAGGAAAGTTTCGCTGCCTTAGAAATAGCCGGTGTTCTCCCCGAGGCTTTCTTCTTGGCGGTGGGGCCAACGCTGCGTTTGGGTGCGCCTCTTCTTGGGCGGCGGCGGTCGTCGGGCTGGAGCCGTGGCGAGGAGGCGATGGCGGCGTTGGAGCCGCGTGGAGCCCGCCGTGGAGGCGATGGCTGGCGTTGGAACCCGCTGCGGAGGCGATGGCGGCCGGTGTCGGCGTTGGAGCCCGCGTGGAGGCGATGGAGCGGCGGTGGCGGCGTTGGAGCCCGCCGTGGAGGAGATGGGGCGATGGCGGCGTTGGAGCCCGCCTGGAGGCGATGGCGGCGGTGCCGGCGTTGGAGCCCGCCTGCGGCGATGGGGCGGTGGGGATGCGGCAGTGTCTTCCACTTCATTGTCATCGCCTGCAACACTGTGACGTGTGGTGAATGGATAATTGGACTTAGGTTGGGGAGGTTCTCACGTGAAAACAACGTGGTATGAGTAAACCGTTATTTAAGCCAATACATAATTAGTGAAAAATGGTTCGCTCACTTTCATCCGCACCTAGGGTTAAGTTGTTGAGGAGGAGGAGGTGACGCCTAGGAATAATGATATAGCGCTTGCGCCAACATATGAATGTCTTCTCCGCTTCTCCTAAAGTCTTCTCCCATCACCTCCTTCAATGTCAAGAGGCACATTGCTTTTACCTTTCACAACTCTATCCACCGAGACGCTAGCATATCCAGAGGTATTAATGCCCCATGGCATCTTGGTGTCTTCGTAGGGTCGACACGAGATACAACACCGATAGCCACCATGACCGTGGCATTCCCTCTGAATGTGCACTCACATGTCGTGAGAGGATCGGTGATGTCATCCACGGGAAGCGCACCTGGCCATCTTGAATCACCGGCACCTCCGTGGGAAGCGCAATCGCTTCAACCGATTAGGGTGATGTTGACTCCGGCTCGATGCGCTTTGCCTTTGGATGGAACTTATCGCTATCCGCACTTGCCTTTTGATTTCCGCATTCATTTTGGCTTCAAGTGTTTTTTTCGCTTATCGCTTCACGAGCCACTTCCGTGACTCATGAACCATTTCTCCATCCGCGCGATCCGCCTCGCCTCCTCGTATTTCTTTCTCCTCGGCTTCTATAGGTGGCTTTGTCTTTAGGAAAGCATGCTCCCACGACACCTCCCCATAGCCTCTTGTTCGCCCACCGTGTTCAAGATCTCGGGTATGCATGTCACCATCCTTATCTCTCGCTCGTTTGCCACCGCCACTCTCACCAAGCCTCGAGCATAAGCAAATCTTTCACGCTCTTTGGAGTTTTGCGCCATACACTATCTTTCCGGCCTCTAGGTCCAGATTCCCCATGACCGAAAAACCAATACTTGGCACGCCAAAGCCGCTTGATTGATTCTGTTCGATCCTTGGCAAGAATCTCCGCTCCATTCTTTCCCACTTAGGAATGGCACTCCTGTAGCCACCGATCCCAAGTGATGGTGGTATTGCTTTGTGTCGCATTCTGCTGGTTCCTTCTCACCCGTGCCTCACCCTCTTCCGATGTCTTGAACTGCATAAACTCATCCCAAAACGGCCTCAACTTGACGTAGGCCTTAGTGTTGAAATCAAGCGTCAGTTCTTCCCGATAAATGTGTTGTACAATTTCTTCTTCCAACACCGGAATTGTGTGGCCATCTTCTTCATAGCCAGCTCCTAACTCTCTCCTTCAAAGCTTCATCTTACAGATCGAGCGAAATGTTGAAGGACATCTTGCCAAACTAGTGCCTTGTCACGATCAGAGACAAAACTAATATGAGAAGCAACTTTCTTTTGCTTCCATTCACGAGCATTAATCGGATCCGTCCCTTACAAGGTACCCACAAGTGGTCGACAAATTTCGTGCATGTGGTCCAAGTACTTTGCCTGTATCCTCCTCGAATCCGAGAGAATGAACCGACCCTCCAACGGCTTCTTCTGCCTCGTACATTTCTACTCTTCCCGTTGTTGTCGCCGATCCAGAGGGCTACGAATGTAGAAACACAAAGATTTAAATAAATATATTTACACAACAAATGAAATTATTCGAATTTCATGTATACATAAGAGATTGTAGATAGACCTCGCCAAAGATTGCCTTGCTCATCTTCATAATCGGCAAAGCATCGACTCCGCCATCCGCTTCTTGATTGTTGTCATCACCTTGAATTGGGCACCTTGTAAGGCGCCATTGTTGATAATTTCCATCATGGCATCGCCCATGTTGTCATTCGGTCGGCCATTTCTGCAAATATATGTGTAGGACGTTAGAACGGTTCGTGATCGGGTTATGATTTCGCATCAAGTGGCGTGCGGTTCGTGACATGCATCGACAAAAGAAAAACAAAAAGAGGGCTCGCCGCCGGGGGTTAGTGCTGTGTCGTCGTCTCCTGCAGAGAAATGCACAGATCTATCTACTGAAGGTTACTATATGAAAACATAACCTGGCAATTGAACATCAACAACTTATCTAACCCACTAATAACACCGCAATTGAACATCAACAACATTTGGATAGCTTTGATTGAATGATCGTGAGTCATCAAAGCGTTACTCATGCTTTTGTGTCAAAAATTTAGCCATGACAATGATTTCACATTTTAGTTGAAATGTTTGAATCACATGGGCTAGCACGTGAGGAGTATCAGTCAATGACACTTCTCAATATCCAAAGAAACATAACACTTCTAAAAACATGAAAATGCCAATCATGGTAATTCGAATCGATCTCTTATTTGCGCAATTCTTCGTATTTGAGCAAATATGGACTTTAATCGTTGTCAACACATCCAGTAATCGCCCAGACAACATGGCATGCACATATGTTACTTCCACAAACACAAGAGCACTCAACTTAATTTATACAATAATATCCAGAATAGTGCATACAAGATCTATTACATTGCAAGAACATAAAACTACATTCAAGAATGTAATTGATCAACTTCGAAACCATATTTAGTTATGAGCTTTGACTATCTTGATGTATACAATCATCGGCTCAAGACAAAGATGTAATTGGACATGTGAATGATAGGTGCTACTCTATTTGAACTTCAAACCAAGACCTTACTTAAAAGAACCAATACATCAACAACAGTTGTGCCAAAGAAACCATTTTCCATTCAACAATTCCTTCAGGAATTCATATATCCAGAATGTACAACTGAAAGATCCATACATCCAGAATGTATAATGTAGCTAGACAAAACGATAGATTGCTCAATCATGAATTCAACAGAAAGATCCATACATCCATTTCTGAACTACTACATTTCTGAATCAATAATCCGAATCCGGACATTTATGAATCCATGTACCTACACAAAATCATGCATTGCTCAATCACAAAATTCATACAACACGAAACCGATCCACACGGGGCATCGGGGAGGAGGCTCAGTGCAGGGGCGGTTGGGCAGCGTGGCGGGAGGAAAAGAGAGGGAGAAAGCTAGGGCACAGGGGGAGAAGGGAGGCTCACCGAGCTACCGGAGGGTGCCGAGGAGGCCGGCGATGGAGCCACGCGCGCTGGGAGGAGCTTGGCGGCGCGACTGGAGCGAGGAGACGCGCGAGGAGGCGGCGAGGAAGACGGGGCTCGGGTGCGGGGTTGCTTAAGTAATCGAGGGTCCTTTAGTCCCGGCAAGATACTAATCGGGACTAAGACCTTTAGTCCGGTCAGAAACCACCGGGACTAAAGGTCAGCCTTTAGTCGGCGGTAGATACTAACGGGACTAAAGGTCTTTAGTCCCGATTGTTATACGGCCGGGACTAAAGGTGGACCTTTAGTCCCGGGTGGTTTTACGCCGACTAAAGGTCTTTGTGAGATATATTTTCCATACAGTTTTCACCTTTAGTCCCAAGTGTCTACTGAGGGACTAAAGGTCCCCACTATTCGCCTCCCACGTTTTTCACAGTTTGGGTTTTGTATTAAGTTTATTTGTATAAATATGCTAATTCTTGTTAAATGCATAGTAAATTAAATACTAGGCATAAATTTTTTAAAAAATAATAGTTGCATTTCCTTTTATCTTATTGACATTTCAAACGACTTTTATAGTGACCACAAGCTGGGAAGTGAAGAGCCAACTATAAACAAAATGAAGGGCTCAAACCACAAGCTGGGAATTTCATTTGAAACGATAAAAAACAAGAAAAATATGATAGAAACATCTGAAGTTACAATTATTACATAAAATCTCTAATACACACTATTTATTAAACATCACTATATATCAAGCGGGCACAGTGGTGAACTTCTTCTTGACGTATGACCCTTGGTTATGATCATGCCGTAACCATGGAGTATCCTCGGCATTTAGCGGGATGCTTGGGTCTTTGGTCACACTGAAGGCGGGATTCGGTCATCCCTTTCATAATCTTCTGACTTGTCCGACTTGTCCTCAATTCCCACGATGTTTCTTTTCCCCTGAAAGAACTATGTGGCGTTTTGGCTCATTGGTTGATTTGTCGTAGTTTTCCCTCTCTTGGGTTTTGTAGACATGTCTTTCACATAGAACACCGATTCACATCGTGAGAAGGACGAATGGTTCGCCTTTGTACCCAATATTGTTGAGGTCCACTTGTTGTCATTCCATACTCCTTGTCGACTGTTACCCCGCCTCCGGTCATCTTCACCCATTGGCACTGGAACAAAGGGACTTTAAAATTAGGTGCGTAGTCTAGTTCCCAAATCTCCTCTATGCGGCCATAATATGTTTGCCTCTTTCCATTTGGGTCTGTGGCATCTATGCGACACCACTGCTTTGGTTCGTGCTCCTTTTATCTTGGGCTATTGTAAAATGTATTTCCATTTATCTCGTACACTTTGTGCGTGAGGATGTGCCACGATGGTTGCCTAGCCAACAAATACAGCTTGCTCATCAATATTGTCATCACCCGACATTCTTTTCGCAACCAAACGTTGAAAGTTTCCATGTGATGACGTCTAATCCAAGCTTCATTCTTCCACAGGCGGGATCGTAGGAACTCCTTGTGTACCTCGACATACGGCTCCACCACGGAGGAGTTTTGAAGAAGCGTAGTGCGCTTTATTGAAATAATCGCCCCGCATCGATATATGTTTTCTTCCCTAGTGTTCCCTTTCCACTAAGTCTCCCGTCGTGTCGCGATTCAGAACACCAATCGGGTCAAGGTCGGGAATGAAGTCAACACAGAACTCAATGACCTCCTCGTCTCCGTAGCCCTTGGCGATGCTTCCTTCGGCCGAGCATTGGTGAACATATTTCTTCAGACTCCCATGAACCTCTCAAAGGGGAACATGTTGTGTAGGAACACAGACCGAGAATATTAATCTCCTTGACCAGTGAACTAGGAGGTGTGTCATGATATTAAAGAAGGATGGAGGAACACCAACTCAAAGTCGACAAGACATTGAACCACATCATTCTCAGAGTAGCTAGTTCCATTGGATTGATTGCCTTCGAGAAATTGCATTGAGGAATGCACATAGCTTCACGGTGGCGAGACGTACATGTGGAGGTAGAATTCTCTTAAAGCAACCTAAGCAATTGCGTCATAAGCACGTGGCGCTCATGGGACTTTAAGTGTAGGAATTTCTTCTCCGCACATTTATTATACGCTTTATATTGGAGGAGAATCCAGATGGGACCTTGATGCTGTTTAGGCATTCAAACATGCTTTCCTTCTCTTCTTTGCTAAGAGTGAAGCTAGCAGTCTTAAGTAATGGCGTCCATCGTCTGCCTTCTCTCGGATGCGGAGTTGTCTCGTTCTTTCATGCGCCGCAAGTCCCTGTCGTGCTTCGAGTGAATCCTTAGACTTTCCATACACATCCATGAATCCTAGCGAGTTCACACAAAGATTCTTTGTCGGTGCATCACGCCGATCGCGTTGCGGACCTCTAGGACTTGCCAATAGGGTAGCTCCCAAAATATGGACTTCTTCTTCCACATGGGTGCGTGTCCCTTAGCATCTTTCTAATGTTGTTTGCCTTGTCCCTTTCCAAAGACTACTTGCACATCCTTGACCATATCAAGTACATCCTCCCCAGTTCGGTTGCGAGGCTTTGTTCGGTGTTACGCCTACCGTTAAAATGCTTGCCTTTCTTTCTTAGTTGGTGATTCATAGGAAGAAAGCGCGATGGCCAAGGTACACGACCTTTCGACATTTTTCAAATATATACCGTCAATGTCATCAAAACATTGTGTGCATGCATTGTATCCCTTGTTTGTCCGTCCTCAAAGATTACTTAGAGCAGCCAATCATTGATTGTTCTGAACAACAATGCTCGCGGTCAAGTGTTCTGTTTGTACTCATCCCACACACGTACACCTGGTTTGCTCCATAAAAGAAGGAGTTCCTCAACTAATGGCCTACAGGTAGACATCGATGTCGTTGCCAGGTTGCCTCGGGCCTTGGATGAGCACCGGCATCATAATGAACTTCGCTTCATGCATAACCATGGAGGAAGGTTGTAGATACATAGAGTAACAGGCCAAGTGCTATGACTAGTGCTCGTCCCCAAAAGGATTCATACCATCCGCACTTAAAGCGAACCTTAGGTTTCTTGCGTCATCTGCAAACTCGGAATTCTCATCTATTGCTCTCCACCGGGACCCATCGCCAGGTGTCTCAACATGTTGTCTACCTTACGGTCTTCTTTGTGCCATCGCGACAACTTTGCATGGTCCTTGTTTATGAACAGACGTTTCAGGCGTGGTATTATAGGAGCATACCACATAACCTTGGCAGGGATTTTCTTCCTGGGACGTTCTTCGCCCTCAACATCGCCAGGTCATCTCGCTTCGATCTTATACGCGACGCTTTGCATACGGGCATTCATCCAAATTCGTAGTCCTTGCCACGATACAGATGCGATCATTAGGACATGCATGTATCTTACGGATTTCTAATCCCAAAGGGCGAGCGACTGTTTTGCTTCGACGTAGTGGCGGGCAATTCGTTAGGCTTCTAAGCATCTTTTTGGATCTTGATAATTGCCCAAATGCCTTGTCGGATACACCATTCATGCCTTCCATTGTAGCAACTCCAGTGTTGTACCCAACTTTTTGCCCATCTTCTACGGACGGTATAGTAATTTCTTGTGATCCTCTAGCATGCGGTCAAACTTAGCCTTCTCCTTTTCACTTTCGCAATCTCTTTGTGCATCACGAATGACATCACCAAGAGCATCATCTTCACGAGTGTGTCTTACCTTCGCCTCTTCTTCAGCTTCGCCCATTGCAGTATCATCGAAGTCACCGTATTGAGCAATAATGTCGTTAGGGTCCAATTGTTCTTCTTCACCTTCTTCCATTATAACCCTGGTTTCTCCGTGCTTGGTCCAACAAATATAGTTTGGCATGAAACCCGACTTCAACAAGTGTGAGTGAAGACTCCTTGAGCTAGAATATTCCTTCAAATTCTTACAGGGCACATGGACAAGACATGAAACCATCCAGCTTGTTTGCCTCTACCACTCTTAAGAAATAATGCACGCCATCAATGAACTCTTTGAGCGGCGATCGGCATTGTACATCCAATGGCGTATCATCGTCTGCATTATATGACATATCACATAATTAAATTTCAAGTTTCAAATTTTTCCCAGATATTACACATGATAGAGAGGCTACCCAAAAAATTACTTAATAATTAAATATTAAACTTATTTATTAAAACAAAATTAATATTTATTATTTTTACCCAAGAGGTTGGATCTGATAAGATAAGACTTATCTCATCAAACACCCCTCAAAGCTTAACCTAACTAACACATGTAAAAGTCATTTTTCATTTATTTAAATAATTATTAAATAAGGTAAAAAATAAAAGTCTTCAGATTGATCCCAAAATTTTTGTACAGATAGTTCATAGCCTAATTAGATGGCAAAACAATTTTCAGAATTTTTGGATCATTAATTTAGCCTACAAAATTCATGGAATAATAATTAAATAAATAAGCATAAAATAGGTATAAATTCAACTTTGTCCAAATAGTCTTAAAATTTTTATATGGACTGTTCACAGTGTAACTTAGTGGAAAAACAAATTTCATAATTTTTGGAAATTTATTGTGGCCTACAAAAATCATGAAAGTTTCATTTATGAATTAATTGGCAATTTTTATAACATATAAAAATTATTCAAATTTCACATTTAATATTTTTCATAATGGACGGCAGGGTTAGCATCAGGAGCTTACCGCGAACACGCCGGTGAATACGGTTGAGTGAATGAACGGCTCGTGGTGGTGACAGCAGCATGCGCGTGTCCTGGCGGCACGACGGCGTTCCGCTCTGTGATTTAACGCAAAGCAGGAGTATAAATAGAAGGACATTTAGTCGGTTGGTGTTACCAACCGACTAAATGCCAACCTTTAGTCCAGTTAATACTACAATCGGGACTAAAGATTTAGTCCGGATTGTAGTACCAACCGGAACTAAAGGTTGGCATTTAGTCCCGGTTGGTAACACCAACCGGGACTAAATGTCCCTCTCCGCAAAGCTCGCCACGAGCCGTTAGGCGGGGATCGTTAGTCGGTTAGTGTTATAAACCGGGACTAAAGATCTTTTTGGTCCCGGACGCAATTTTCTCCGAGACTATTGCCCATTTGGCAGTCCGACCAAAGGTCTGTTCTGTAGTAGTGGTGGTAGCACATTCGATACCCAATTTTATACAATCCACCGGTAAAACATCAAATTTTTCATATACCATTACAAAATAGTGTATTCCGTTTGTGGCACTATAAAACTATAAAAATGTGTATTTTTTAAATATCGTCGTTAGCCTCTGTTTCTCATCTGCTTTTATGTGGAGGGTTACGTTTTCGGAAATTTTTTTTAAAAAAAACAGTACAACAATGGCATGCAAAAACGTTTTTCATTGTTTTTCCATGTCACAATGGAAATATATTGGTTTCCAATGGAACATATAAAAATTTATGCCTTCTTTCAAAGGCATTTACAAAAATTTTCCTTTAAAATATTAACTTATTTTTTTCCAGCGAGAAAATTAAAATGTTAATTCAATAAAAGTTTGACAATGAATGGTAAAGATAAATTTTACCGTAACGAGGGAGTGATACTTTTTTGGGTGCGACTAGCGCTCGGATGTACAGCAAGAACGCTAGCGGCATACACTGTTGCATGCAACATTTCGGTTGCAATATCTCAGTACAAAAAGCACAACAAAAAAGGTAAAAAAAAATGTTGTTGCAACAACAACACGATCCGAGCGCTACATGAAACCAAATTCATCATGCGATATTCAAAAAATTTCTAGAAAAAATCTCATTCTCAATCATCTGTTACCGCAACAATAAAAAATACAATACCCAACATCTCAAATTACCTACTACAAAAAAAAACTATAACTGCAACATGAAATATTTTTAGGATATATACAACACTTGCAAAAACCACCGACGTCACCCTCAACGACGACGCCGCGAGGGGCACAGGAGACGCCTGAGGGGCTCGTTAGCGCCGCGAGGTGGAGCTCGGGCTCAGGGATGGCCGAGGGGGCCATGGTTGCCGACGTCACGAGGTGGAGGGATGGTGCCACGGGGGTGGCCGAGACGGAGTTCAAAGGTGGACAAGGGGGCTCGAGGGGGCTCAAGGGGGCGGGGTCAACGGCGCTGTGAACATCCAGAATCAAAACAAAGCATCTTGGAAAAAAAAACGTGTTGAAAGATATTGCAACATCACCGTCAACAGTATGCAATATTTTTTTCTACATATGCAATTTTTTTTTCTACTGATGCAACATCTCAAAGAACAGTATGCAACATTCTTTTCAACGGGTCGCAATATTTTTTCCCAACGTACGCAACATATCACAAAGAAGCAACAATCAACTGCAGCTCCAGCTTACATGGGATGCAACAATTAAAATTCCGCTTCCGCCTGCTTCCGCCTCAGCAGCTGGCTCAGCGTTCTCGTTCGGAACATAAAGCTTTACGATATGTCTCTCAGCGCGCTCACCTCGCCGAAGATGTCCCTCGTCCCCAGCGTGGCCTACACGTCGACAGATGTGCGGCGATGGAGGAGGCCAGGGTGCAGAGGCGCGGCGGCCGCCGGCCAGGCGTGAAGGCTCTTCTTCTCCGGTTTGGTATGTGGAAAAAGAGAGAGGAGAGAGAGAGGTATGAGATATGAGCTCTAGATGGGCGGATGAGAGTGGAAAGAGGAGAGGAATGAGTGGTTTGGGGATGTGGCTCAGTGATAAGGTAGCATGTGAGAGAGTGTATGCTGAAAAGTGGATGCATGAGAGTGTGACTGAGAATTGTTCGATTTTTTTCTCGCTACGTACGAATGTCTAGTACCGTTTCCCATACTTTTTTTCTCATCCTTAAGAAAGTCCTTTTGCATTGGTCATTAATTTCTGGCTTTTTGCGTAATCTTTTTAAAGATCATATATATGGCTGTACATGTACGAAAAAAAAATTCACGGAGTTGAATTTCCTACACAGTAATCATTTCTAGATATATCCAATTTCGGTGAAACTTTATTGAATGGAAGTTCAACCAGCTCAGTGTCTTGATGAACAATTACGCATTTAACATATTTTTTTATCATTATGGGTATATAAAATCATACATATTTAATGGGAATTATTCATTTCCAGTTGGGATCAAAGGGGTGCCCATGATCTCCCAGAGTGCATGCAATTTGTGTTGGGAAAAATTTTGGACAGCTATCAAACCATCGAGCGTGAGCTATCACAGGAGGAAAAATACCGTATGCGCTACCTCAGAAACTTTGTGAGTGACCTTTTTCCTTCTGCATATGTCATGTATTTATATCCTTCGGAAAGTATGAGAAAGCCATATAGCTAGTTACCTCCCATTACACACACACACACACACACACACACACACACACATATAGGTATATTAATTTTTGCGATCCTTCCATTAGTACACTTTGCATGTAAGCTTAATATGCTATCTACACAAACATGTTTTAAATGTATTTCTATCTATCTATTTTATGTGAATTTCTCTATATATATACTTCTTGTCCTCAATTTGCAGACAGTAGATCTTGTTAGAAATTTCAATAGGGAGGTGAAAATGCGTGAAGAAAACTATGTCCCAAAATCCGTCGAAGAGCACCTGCAGGTTTCACAAAGGACTAGCACAAGTCACCTGATGGCTTGCGCTTCATTCGTTGGAATGGATGATACAGCAACGAAGGATTCTTTTGATTGGGTTTCCACTATGCCTAAAATGGTACGGGCTGTTTGCACAATTCTCAGACTAGCAGATGATCTCGAGACATACGAGGTAACGTTTCTGACCGGTTAATTTGCTAATATTGCATCTTTCAAGCCTGCTGGCAAATGCATATATATTTGGCATTTTAATTTGGATCGTGAATTTCGCATTGTAACACATTATAAAGCTACGTGGTCTGGCAGTGCTAAGGGAATTTTCAGAAAAGTCCAGTTGAATATGTGTCACACGTGCGTGTCTATATATATATGTGTGTGTGTCCATTTCATACTTTTGGGAGTACATATTTTCACTTTTGATATATCACTTAAACGAATATAGTATATTTTTTATTATTTTTAGAATAGTTAAATACCAATTATAAGATACTCTAATATAACTTGATTGAAAAAATTGTATTGAAGATTTTTATTTTTGTTATATACCTTTTTTTGCTATAAAACATGGGCTAATTGTGTATGCAGCGGAGCAAATGACGCCTCACGTTGCTTCGACGATCGACAGCTACATGAAACAATACAATGTCTCAATTGAAATGGCACGTGAGAAGATACAGGAAATGAAAGAGGAAACTTGGAAAGATGTTAATGGCGAGTGGTTGAAGCCTGGTAATAACCATCCGAAGAAGTTGCTGGAGGCGATATTCAACCTCACGAGAACGATGGAGTTCATGTATAACCAAGATGACAAGTTCACAAACAGCCACAGCCTGAAGGATACCATACGCTCGTTATTCGTGGACGCTTTCACAATTATCTAGTACAAGCAACCAGCAAATAAAATTATCTCTTTCCAATAAAAGGGATGAGCTCATCCACCGTACCTGTACCGTATTTTACGTACACTATATATTGTGATTTGGAGTTCTATGTTCGCTGTGTATTGAATAATTTTGTAAAAATGTTGTCTCGATCATGCAGACCTACTGTTTTGTAAGTTCGTACTTCGTTGTATTGTTACTATGAGTTGCTTAATTAATCATTTATTTGCTTGCCAAATATATTCAACGTCCCTCGATGCCCTCGCCCTGTGCTCGGCACTGGCAGGATTTGGCCATCTCCCTGCGTTGTTGTGCACCACTTCCTGTTATCTCTACTATTTAAAAAATAAAGTTGGTAGCAATCTTCTTTACCCTTTTCGGTATCCGTTGGATCAGCGAGAGATGCACCGACAGCTTAGATTACATCGCTAAGCACAATAACGATTGACAATCCGACATAATAGAACTATAAATTTTTTTAATCCGTAGACGAGCACTAGCATTGAACTAGTTAAGAGTACAAGGTTAGCAACAGTCAACAGAACAGCAACATGCACTGTGAAATGGATATATTAGACCATTATAAATTGTGCTGTTAATTAAAGTTTGTCACAATCTCGACATTAGAGGGAATTCTCAGCTTATTCTATATTAATTAGATTGTATGAAAAATAATCGTAATTTGTGTGCATTCAACCGCAGGTTAGTCAATAGTAATGTCACGATAACGTGAGAAGATAATATCAGCTTTTGGACAAACCTGCACGCGATGAACCGGGCACAAGAGCCTAGTGCACATGGACCAGGCCGATCTAGTGCCACCTATCTATAGATCCATCTCAATTGAGTTGTCCGGCCCGAGCCGCCCAACTCGCTAACCAAGAACAAGGCACTTGGTCATTTGCGTTTAAAAAAAAACCGGCCCCGACCGACAGCTCTGAGTCACGGTAGCCTCCTCGTCCTCGTACTCATCCTCATCCTCAGTAGCTTATATAAAAGAAGAAGGATTCTTAATATTGTAATATTATTTTAAAAAGAATAGTAAAGAAAAGGTTGAAATCCCCTCATATCTTTGTATTCAATCTACTATTGTGTTCTTATGTTCTTGCATTATTTTTAAAGTTTTTCTACGAGATAATCGCTCGGACTGGACTCGCCAGCGATGGTTCCTTAACACGTTATCAGCGCGATCGACTCTCCTCGGATCGAAAGGTAACCGTTGATGAACGATACTTGTAGATCGAATTGTTTTTTCTATATTGCTTTCAATTATGCAAATTTTGCTTTCTAGATTGTAACCTACGGTGCAAATCCGCTCTAATCTACCACGAGTCAACTTGAAGTTGCCGACACAATGTCAATCAGTGGATTGCATAAAAAGGTCGATGGGGATTTTACCGTAGATTGAAAATTACAAATTCGTTCTAAATGTACCGCCAACCGACTTGAAGTTGCCGGCCAAGCTTATCAGTAATTGCATGAACGATATCGTGTGAGCAAGAATATGGATGAATAGTATAATGCATCTTATGAAGCGATGGCGAAAAATGGCCAACACGTCGGCCCTTCCCAGCGCTTAGAAGGCCACAAGATCCTCGCCAGACGCACTGCCTCCCGCGCAGACGCACGGCCATGAAGCAAGACCGAGATACCGCCACCACCTCGAAGAGGGCTCGCCACCACAAAGAAGAACGGCCACCTGCGACCACCCTCCGCTCCCGTGATCACCCAAATCAAGCAAAAAAAAAAGAGGTGGGCAAGACGCCGCCATGGAGCCGCCGCCGCCGCACCGCCGGCACCAACCCGCCTAATCGCCGCCTCCTTCACGCATGGTGCCGCCGGCCGCCAAGCGCCACCTCGGCCGCATGGCACCGCCGGCCAGAGCCCGTCGACCACCTCCTTGCCGCCGACGCCACCTCATCGCGCCGCCAAGACGACATCATCCTTGCGCCGCTATGCAAGCGCTTGCGACCGCCGTCGCCACCGGAACTCGCCGAGCCACGCCGGCCAGATCTCGCTCTGCACGGCCAACGCGTCGACACGAGAACACCGCCGTGGTTCGCCCCGACGGCCACCACCGCCCGGCCCCACGTGCTCGCCGTGAGTGGCGCCGGCGCCCCACGCCACCTGCACCACGACTTTGCCGCCGCAGCCCCATGGAGCCGCCGCCTGCGCCGAAGGATCCCATGGAGCGGCCGCCACCACCCAAAAAACCACCGGGGTTGGGTTCTCGTGAAGCTCCTCTTGAAGCCGGTCGCATGGGCCTTTTGGGCTGGGGAAAAAGACCGTATGGGCTTTGAAAAACGGCCCAGCCGGGAAAGGCTTTCCCGATGAAAAAAAGGGTGCAGCGGAAAAACCTAAAAATTTACAATTAAACCCTTGGCATTTTGAAAATCACGAGGAAGTTTCGCATATAAGAAAATTTGGCGAAAAACCCCTCGGAAATTCTAAAAATTGTGCACAAATTTTCTCAGAACTGAAATATCACATTTTAACCCCTGAAAAGTGCAAAATTCATTTTCCAGCAGAAAAGGCCTCGAGAATTCAAATTTCTAATTGATTTTTCATTTGAAGCTTATTTAACTTTGTTATTATTATTTCTATGTAATTTATGTATTGTATTTACTGTTTTGATTATCTGTAATTGTTTATATTACTTTTAATCACTTAAAATAACAGTAAACCACAAAAAATGAATAGAAAAGTACACTAACAAGAACTGAGAGTTTGAAGAGCATTATGAGAATTTTGCAACCATTTTATGTAAATTACTCGCAGTAATCTTATGAACTCTTTGTATGAATATGAAACTGACTGGTATCACGAACCAGGAGTTCGAAGAACTAACCCAGCATGGCTAGAATTTCTACAAGTCTTCAACTCTTTGATAATTTCATCACGGATTAGCAGAAGATTGGGAAGACTGTCTACCTTTCTTCACCCAAATGTGGTGCAGTCCACACGCAACTATCGTCAAGACGGCTACAAGGAGTATGCCGCATTAATTGACACCATGCAAGTTGCGGAAGCTCAAGATAATGTTTTAAGGAAGAATTACATCTCACAGCCACCTAGTAGCAATGTTGGCCATGAAGCCAATGCTAGTAGCTACAAGGTGATGAAGCCTCTCACGAAGAAGAGGGGCAAGAAGGGTAAGGTCGTGGGCCGCACGCTATTGATGCTTTTCATTCTAATAAGAAGGGCAAAGGACAGCATAATGCATACCTCACCATTGCAGGCATGGAGGATCCACATTCGTTAGTTGCATTCATGGATGTGGACAGCAAGTAGCAGCCCCCATCATCCCTCCTTTGGATATCACAGCGGCTACAACCGTATTTTCCCGAGAGGAGAAGACGCCTTGGAGCAGATTGAGGCAGAAGTTTCTGTATACTTCGATGATTCAATCTAGTGCACGTATTGCACTTCGATCTTTTATAGTAACTTGCAGTTTGTAATTGAAGCAAAACATTTGTCACATCCCTAATTTGTTAAATAAAATTATTATGCATATCATGAGCATGCATCATGTTTTTGGAGCATTTCATAATTTATTGCACTTGGAAAATCTCAATCCAACATTAAACCTACACTTCAAAATTTAGATCAAAAAGAAAATAGAAATGAAAACATGTGGTCATTTGCTGGAAATAGTTTATTAAAATAATATATTAATTATCATGAATTAATATAATTTTTGCCAAATTTTTGGAACAAATTTAGACCACAGAAAATTCAAACCCAATAAATAACCTACACTAGTTTGACTTTAAATTATACAAAATAAAACATGAACAGTACAGTTTCAAATTTTACGTGGGTACTAGGTCACCCTAGGAACCTGTTTGAATTATTTCAGATTTTTAGAATTTTTTTACTATATTTTGAAGCTCGGTCAAACTACGTTCAAATGAAAATCAATTCAGCCAATCAGGGTTACTGTTTCTCGGGCTCGAACCACCCGCACAGTACCCGACTGAGCCAACCAGCGAGCTGACTTGGCTGAACCCATTAGAACGCGAACCGTCCGATCCCGATCGGACGGCCCACGAGCCAAGCAACTCGACGCCTCGCGCGCGCGCTGTTTTTCTCTCGCTACCAGCTGGGGCCCGCCTATATGACGTGTCTTCTCCGTTGCGCTGGCGCCCGCGCGGAAGGACCGTGCCACACGGGCGCTGAGTCCTGCTCACGCACAGTTGACGCCGTGACCGCACCGCCCTCCCGACCACTCCGGAGCCTTCACCGCTTCACGCCACCTCCATTGCCGTCATCTCCCAGGGATAATACCCCCTCCTTCCCACTTTTCTCTCTCACTTCTTCTCTCAGCCGTTGAGAAGAAGGGAGCTCTCCTCCGCTCTCTACTACAGTAAGCTCCTTCCTGGTGTGTCCTCTCTTCTATAGGATCAATGTCGTTTCCATTTTGGCTAATGCCGACACCTACCTTGCCTTGTAGCTTCCGGAACGCTTGCATGTCCTCCTCAGCTCCAGCTCACCTCCAGAGCACGCACCGCCGTCGCTTCAGCGTGTTCAAGTGCTTCCGGGTGAGCTTGACCTCGCCTTCGCGTGTCATCTTGTACCTTTGAGTATGGTAAAGCTTTGCCACAGCTAATTTGAACCATGTACCCCAGAGGTTGTCAGAATTGTGAAGTTCGCTTTTGCCAACCGCCAACATTGTTCTTCATCTCCATTCACCAAGAAGGCATTCCCTGTTTGCTTCCATCCACACCATCTCTACACCCCATTTGAGCGTATCCGACAGCTACTTGCTCCCCTCCTTCTCTAGAGCGACATCTCCACGTGGACCGAAATCGCCGCCGTGGACCTCTCCATCGATCCAATAGCTTCGGGATTCCCCATGTTGAAGTATCTAGCCCTTTTAACCTTGTGTAGGTTGTATTCCATGAACATCTCTTCAAAAAGGTGTTATTACCCTTGTTCATAATATTCTTTAGTATAATCTTTAGCAAGATGGTAGTGGCACATTAAGGGGGTGTAACATCCCAAAGTTCTGTTACCAAAATAAAATTAATAAAGTTATTATTTTATTTGATTTTGTGAAATTTAAAAGAATTGCTTTTCTTTAATTTCCTAAATTCTAAACGTTAAAAAAAATTTATTGAGTTTTCTGCTATTTAATTGGATTTAAAGTGAAAAATAAAATTTTTAATTAATTTCTGGAATTTTCTGATATTTAAAAATGCTTTTTCCTATATTCAAGAAAATAAATTTAATTACTGTACAAAAAAATAAAAAATAAATTTAAGTTTGAATTATTTTTATTAAGTTCAAAATAACTCAAAGAATTTATCAAAAAAAATCTATAATTTTTTAACACAATTTGTTATTTTCTAAAAATCCCTATTTGATTTTTGTAATATCTAGCAATTAAAAATGAAATAATGTTAGCAAGGAAAAGATAAATTTTTGTTGAAAATATTTTATTTAATATAAAAATACCCTATTTAACTACTCTAAAAAGTTATAGAATTTTAGACCTATATTACTATTTTTCAAGATTAAAAATAATTTTCAGCAATATAAAAATAATTACTATATAATAATTAAATTATTATTTTTACTTTTATTATTTTATTTGCATTCAGAATCTGGTGTTTAATATCTGTGATTTGTTTCGGATTTTTTCGGAATTTATTTGCTATTTTTCCAAAATTAATTAATGCTTTTCAAATTTTGAAGAAAAAGAATATTCCGGCCGCTACAGTTGCGCCCAAAAATTCAGCCCAAAAATCCGGTCATAACTCCGGCGAGCAATTTCCGCCAAACCGTTACTCTTTTGTGCCTATAAATTGAACCGTAGCCCCTCCTCCTCATTCCCCACATCCCACTCGCTCAGATTCGCGAAAAGCCTCCCGGAGCTCCTCTGCTAGCTCTTCTTCCAACTCCCGCGACAACTCCATGAGCCCGATCTCTCCATCTCGTGCTCGCAGCGTTAAAGGTTACCAGTGAGTTCATCTCAAGATTATCTACATTTCTATTCAAACCGAATTTTGATTTACCTATTGTTTCACCTCACCACAAAAGCACCGACGGCCTTCTTCTCCAACTCGGTGACAACTCCATGAGCCCGATCTCTCCATCTCAGAATCGTTGTGCACCAAATTTTACAGTGCGTTCCTATAGAGATTCTCTACATTTCTATTCAAGCCAAATTTTGATATATATATATATATATATATATATATATATATATATATATATATATATATATATATATATATATATATATATATTGTTTCACCTCGACCACAAAAGCACCGACGGTCTTCTTCTCCAACTCCGGCGAGAACTCTGGCGAGCCCGATCTCCTCATCCGTTGATCTACTGTGTACCAAAATGTATTGGTGAGTTCCTGTTGAGATTCTCCATATTTCTATTCAAGTGAAATTTTGATTCACTAACTTTTTCACCATCGGTCACATCTTCTTCCCCAAGTCCGGCGAGAACTCCGTCGAGCCCGATCTCTTCATCTGTTAGGTAATTGCGTGAGCCCTTTTACCTACATGTTCCTTTCAATATTATCTACCTTTCTATTCAAACAAAATTTTGAATTTCGCAATAATTCAGCACCGCTATGTCGTGCCATGTGGCACCAAATCATTGTCATGTCATCGCCACATCACCACATAGTCTACATGGCTGTCACCCAAGTGCCACCTCACTTTATCTCTCCGAATCAATAGCTACGTCATGTCATGTATATATTTGCTCTTTATCTTTGGAAAATCAATCTCTTAAATTCTGAAATTCGGAATTTAATCTTTTCATGTGACTTTCAACCTTCTGGAAATTCGTTCTTCGTCATACGAACTCCAATTCCATCGATTCAAATTCCGATATTCATATAAAGTCGATATCTTACTTCCAGTATTTATTTCTTAATTTTTGGATTTTATTTGGATTTCATTTGAATGCTATTTGAATTTGGATCGTCTACACGTATAGATTTTGACGACTTCGGAGAGTCAGATATCGACCCCGTTTGAGAACATCGATAAACCAAGCAAGGCAAGTTATACCTTTGATCATATTTGATCCCATTATTTAAAATTTATTTAAATTTTGTTTTAAACTATTATTGCATGCTTATTTCTATTCAAGTAATTTAATTACTTGTTTTTCAATTATAGTTATTCCCATTACCATTGTATAGCCCACTTTGTTATTGAATCAAACATACCTTGACACCTTAGATGAAAATCTAGTTTATGCAATAGTATGACTAGAACATTTTGGGAAAAATTATGCAAAGACATGCTTAGACAAAAAAATATTTAGTTTGGGAAATTTTAGCCAAATGATTAACTATTGTTTAAAAGTCTATTGCATTGGTTTGTCATAGAAGATTTTGCAAATGACTTTGAAAAGAAAAAATGAAAAGTTGGTTTGTACTTGGGCGAAATGGATGCTTGGTGGGTGCAGGTTTATGCACGGGCTCAATCTGGGTAGGATTGAGGCCCAGTGGTTATTTTGGAAGTCGCCCAAGTCAGTTAAGGACCGGTCTTCGAGCCGCATCTTGCTAAGCTACATTGTACTACCACATGTCCTGTATGGGCAGGACCTGGCTAAATAATTTGTAACATTCCATCGTAGTTGTGCCATTTTGGTGTGTGGGTGTCGGTTAGACAAGATACCACATGGCGCAAGAGGGGCTTGAATCAAGGGTGGTTAGCCCAATGGAAGCGAAACCATAGCGAGGCAAGGCTACGGTGGGATGGCGTATTGTAAAAGCCTTGACACGTGCTCTAGACTGCTTACCTAAGGTAGTGAGCAGGACCGGTCTTCGAGCCGCATCTTGCTAAGCCACATCGTACTACCACATGTCCTGTATGTAAGGGGACTCCGACTAAATAATTTGTAACATTCCATCGTAGTTGTGCCATTTTGGTGTGTGGGTGTCGGTTAGACAAGATACCACATGGCGCAAGAGGGGCTTGAATCAAGGGTGGTTAGCCCAATGGAAGCGAAACCTTAGCGAGGCAAGGCTACGGTGGGATGGCGCATTGTAAAAGCCTTGACACGTGCTCTAGACTGCTTACCTAAGGTAGTGAGCAGTGGGATCGACGGATGCCAAACAAACTAGAGAATTCATGTCTTGTGGGTAAAGTTGTACAACCTCTGCAGAGTGTAAAACTATTCGAATAGCCGTGTCCATGGTCATGGACATGCTGGCAAAGCCACTCAAAGTTAGACTTTGATTTTGTTTTAAAAATGATTTGAGGATGGTTAATCCTTGTGGTAAAATTGGGCGGTTAGCCATGTGATAGGAGGGTATCCATCACCATGTTTCATATGGAGGTTATCCTACTATAAAACTTGAGAATTTATAAAAATGAATTTTAGTTATAGAATAACTGCTTTGGAACTTAGTAACAAATATTTAAAGAAAATATTGCTTTATGCAAATTCAACTAATAAACCTTCCTTTGATATATCCATGCATGCATTAACTCTGTTATTGGGTGTAACTTGCGAGCACGGTAGTTGTGCTCACCCTTGCTTCATGCAAATAAATTTCAGAGGAGAAAAACTTCGGATCTCGACGACTAGGCCGCTACCTCAGTCGATTGCCTGTGGCAGATCAGCTGGACTCCACTACTTCTTCGTCTTCCGCTGTGTTTATTTAATGTTGGCTTGTAAGCCTTTCTTGTAATCAACTCTGATATTTATTAATAAAGTTGTGCAATTTATGGATGTTACCATATCTGTTTACTGTGTGAACTAGCTACTGATCATGGGACTAGTTCAGAAATGCACAGAGGGTTCTGGGGTGTTACTCCCGGGTCCGACAGGGGGAGTGCTAAGTGATATACATGTATATCACATTCCTAAGTGTACCCAAATAAATTAAGTGCTAGTATTATTTTTCAAAATTGAGCCTTTTAGCCAAAAGTCAAAATTTTCATATCTATTAGTAATCTTATGATAAACTAGTTGCAAAATATATACACAAGCTTTTCAAAGGTTTTCCAAAGTTTTTGATTCAAGAAAAACCTATTTTAAGTGAAAATGAGTTTCTAGCCAAGATCCAAAATTACAGTATCTTGTTTTTTACTTAAACTAGACTTGTATATAAAATCTATTCTAAAAGGAATTAAAACCCATTCCAAAAGGAATATCCTAGAGTTGGCTATTCTAGACCTTTTTGGTATTCAAAAGATTTATATAACGCCAACCTAGCAAAATTATTTATTTTTGAAATTCATCCAAAATACTATCTTAACCTAAGTGGTCACTTTCTAGCACTTAAGTGAGTTTTACCATTTGAGCCAAATTTATTCACATGAATAGGTCCATAATGGTATTAATAATTAATAACTCATACATACAATTTGAATGCTTTAAATTTCATCATATGCTCAATTTGGCATATTTGAAGAAGTCTCATGAAAATTGCTTTCATTTGGTTCTCTTGATGTATTTATAAAAATAATTTCAAAATCTTTCATAAAATCTCTATTTGAATAAAAACTATATTCATTTGAGTTTCTATTATCTATCTCAAGCATAATGATCCTGAAAATTATTTATTGAGTGATTTTTTTTATAAAGGATCATTTGCATTCAAGCTCAGCTTCTATTTTTCCAGGCAAAACGGTAATATCATGTTCTTAACGTCGGTACTACCGCTGTCTGGTAATACCGCACTTCAATGGTGGTACTACCGTTCTACCGCGTCGGTTGGTAAAGCAATCTCCTCAGACCAAGTCGAAAACATTCTCGAAAGCGTACTTGAAAATATACTCGAAAGCGTACTCGAAAATGTACTCGAAAGCGTACTAAAAACATACTCGAAAGTGTACTAAAAAATGTGGTAAAAAAAGTAGTCGAAAACGTCATCGAATACATGGTCGAAAACCAACGTGGTCGAAGGCACAAACAGTAATACCACATTTTATGTCCGGTACTACCATTGCCGGTAATACCGCACCTCTACAGCGGTATTACCGCATATAACTGGCGGTTCCAACAATGGTTTCGACCGAAGCTTTATCTTCTAACATCATTCCTGAGCGGTGTAACCGATCACTCTTCTCCAAAACCACTGAAGCTAATTCCCTCTGTCTTCTCTCTTCCTCTCCACAAAACCTCCACTCAAATCCTTCGGTTTTGTGGACTTTTTTGTTGAATCTTTGATTGGGATTGACTCTAGTGATCACATCTCATCCATCCCTCGAAGTATTTGCCCTGGATTCATCTCCTTTCTTGAAGTTTTGGCATATATCTCATTTCTAGGGTTTGAGTACAATGTGTATGATTTAATCAATTACTTTTGGGCAAATTGCTTAGAACTAGCATTTGGTGACATTTAAAGTCTATTCTATGATTTAATTCATGCCAAATATTTGTTTAATGCAAAATCGATCAAAGCCCTAATGAAGTTCTGTAATTGCAGTAATACCGCCTATAGACTGCGGTACTACTGATGATCGGTAATACCGGTGTTATTCTGCGGTACTACCGCTCTTACAGAACAAAAACTGGTTCTACCATACTATTTCACTATATCCTTTTCGCTCTAGTCTTGATGGTTTTTTTTACTTATCTTAGCAACTATGCCAAGAACCAAATCGCTTTTCAAAAGGACCAAGGGTAGTCTTCAAAGCAACCTCAAGAAAGTTATTATGAAGAAGAAGATGATGAGGAAGTAAGTGTATATGAAGAAGATGATAATGAGGAAATGGAAGAGGCCGAAGAGCCTATGTGGACTGAAATGAAATTTCAAGTGATGACTATGCAATTCTCCATCATGCAAATCAGTTTGAGAAACCTGCTAACTCAACAAACTCAAGGTTTCACACAAGATTCCAGCAATAGGTTTATGTTCAACTTTATAGTCATCATCATCAATTTGTCGATCATCGATATATTGATTGGTCACACTTGGAGAAGATTGACCGCTTTGCTGGAGCTTACTGTCTATTCCAAAGAGCTGGTCTAGAAGAGATAGTTGGATTGAAGTGTGACTTCAATGAGGATCTGATTCGACGCTTTATGCTATCGTTTCATGTCTCTAACAACACTCGCTATTCTAAGCCAAAATGCTACCTAAAGGACTAACATACAACCAAATTGTGAAAGAATTTTGTGGATATCGTGGGGATATGTGCATGATCTTAGGATGTTGAGTCAATTGGCAATGGCGTTGTTGGTTTGCGAAATCTCGCGTTTTCGGGTTTGCTTCAGTGCTGTCAGGTCATTGGCGGTCCGACCGGCCAAGCCGCCGGTCAGACCGGCTAGTGGAGCGGTCCGACCGGCAATGCTTGCCGGTCCGACCGCCCACATCTTTTTGTGGTTTTTGAAGCTGAGCAAAAAATAGGTTGTGTAAGCAAGTGAGGGGAGTCTCCTGGATGTGGTCATATAATTTTTGGAGCTCCCAGTCAAAAGTTCTATTCATTTAAAAATTCCAGAAGGTTTCGGATTTTCGAGATGAAAAATTGGCTAAGTCATTTCGGGCGGTCCGACCGCCGTTATGGAATCGGTCGGACCGGCCCAAATCGGTCTGATCGGCAAAGATAAGGCCGACCGCCAATCACTTGGACTTTAGCCTTTTTGGCATTGTTGTGTTTTGGATGTGTTTTATGTATGAATTTCAATGCTTTATTGTTGCATGTTGCATTGTTGAACTAACGTGGGTCAAGTTGTGAAGAACTTGTTCCCGGAGACGATTTCTTTGTCTATTGTTGTGCAGGTGGCTTGCAGGTCAACGACGTCAACGGTGAGGTGGATCGGGACTACGCTTGGAGAGCTGAGGTCCAGAACGATCATGGTTGCCGGGTGAGGTCGTGTGACTCAAGCATGGTGCAGAATGGGCAAGATGGATCGAACGGGCAGTTCGTTGCAGCTGGTTGGATCAGGCAGTGTGGAAGTCGGTGCAAGTTCCTGGGAGGTTCCGATGGGATTCGGACGGGAGAGACTTACCGACATGATGAGAGCCACTGATCAACCTACACGTGGTGAAGCAGGCGATTGCTTCAACAGATGTATGTGTGTGTATCCCATGTGTGTGTGGGCCTTAATGGGAGCCCATGTGAGAAACCCCAGGCCTTCCTATAAATAGAAAGGGGGGAGATGTAAAAACCCTTGAAGCATTCATTTGGAAACTCCAAGACTTTTCTAGGGTTTAGAGAGGAGAGGCTAGGGTTTGGAGAAATTTGTATGTGCGCTTTTTGATTGAGCTCTTGTCCTCCTTGAGGGAGTGGCTTTGACAAGCATCATATTGAATCAATCGATACATGAATGCTTGTTCATTGATGAAGTCTCATTTGCTTTCTTCTCTATTTTGATGATTGTGGTGCTTCCTTGATCCGGTTGATTTTAGTTGGTCTCTTGACCTCATTTACCTTGCTTTGATGTGTGGGAATACTCCTAGGACCATCTAAATCTTCAATCCCCCACAAGCAAGTTTTGGATCAAGTTTTTCATATTTCTAGGGTTTGAGCACTTCTTTGGTAAAACCTTAAGAGATCGATTATTTGAAGTGGATCTGCACGATCGTCGCTAGAAATAGATCTCAGATATCCTCAGGGAGGTGTGCTCCAAATTTGGTCAAGTTTCATTGGTTGAATCAAAAGTTGGACCAATTTTCGTTTTGGATTTGGGCTTTGTGTTTTGGTACTGGACTAAATCGGTCCGACCGATTTAGAAACGGTGGTCAGACCGCCAGCCTTCGGACCGCCCGTTAACGGCCAGTCGAACCGATTCCCAGCGGTCGGACCGCCATTTGGCCGTCGGTCGGACCGCCAGTGTTCAGACCAGTCCACCTGAGATCAATTCTCCAGTGTTGAGTCTTGTGGTTAAAGGGGGTAATCAGATTTAGCACAAGGCTTCCTCTGTGCATTCACTGATCTTCTTAGCTTTCATAGCTAAAGGAGAAAAGTGCGTGTTGAATTTGATTAAGGTGAAAAATTAAGAAAGCGCCTATTCACCCCCCCCTCTAGTTGCCTTTACGGTCCTACAAGTGGTATAAGAGCCGGTTAGCTCTTCTCATAGATCTTAACCGGTCTTTGGAGCCATGACGACTGACAGGTATTCAACCAAACCACATATTTTTGGTGGAGTTGATTTTGTTTACTGGAAGGCCCGAACGCAGGCCTACATCGAGGCTCAAGGGCACGCAATTTGGCATAAATTAAAAAAACCTTATGTCGTGCCAGCCGATGACGATGTGATCACTCTAGATGTGGAGCCAACAGCAAGGCTCGGAATTTTTTGATCCAAGGCCTTAGTCGATCTGAGTTTGAGCGTGTCGCTCATTTGCGGTTTGCTCATTAGATCTGGCGGACTCTATATGATTATCACGAGGGCTCCACTGCGATCAAGGAAGTGAGACAGAACCAGCTGAAGAAAATATACTCTAAGATCGAGCAAAGGCCTGGTGAGTCTTTAGACGAGCTGTGGGGAAGATTTTCTAAGATTCTTCATGATCTCCGCGCTGTTGACCTCGTCTTCACTGAGTCAGAAAATGCACTTCCATCAATGACAACACTGTCATGAGTTAGCTTACCATGGATAAGCTATACTCGAGGTTGAAGACGCATGAGATTGATTTTGTCTCCCGTCTCCCCAAGACAGAGTCGATGGCTTTAGTGGTCAACCAATCTAAGGGTAGTCCTTCTGATTCTTTGGATGTTAGCTCATCGGGTTTTTCTTTATCAGCTTTGCATTCTTTGAGCGATGAGCAACTTGAGAGACTACCTGAAGATGATTTAGCCCTCCTTTCCACCAAATTCACGAGAGCATATAACATGGTGAGGAACAGGAGGAGAGGTGGCCCTATCACTTTCTTTGAATGTGGTGAGCCAAACCACATTCGCTCTAGGTGCCCCAAGCTGAAGGGCAAGGAGAAGAATGTGTCACAAAGGCATCCTCAAGCGAGGGATGCTAAACCCAAGAAGACAAACTATGGCAAGTTTGTCAGCCGGGTCCTTGATGCTCTAGAGAATGTGAACATGAGCGATGTGGACTCGAAGGCGGAGGACGACGAGAGTGACTCCCGTGGCAAGAAGAAGGCTCATGATTTCACGGGTATGTGTTTCATGGCCAAGAACAGCCACGACAGCGACTCCTCCAACGACGAGGATCTTTTTAGTGATCCCGAAAAGGTATGCCCTTCGCTTGCTGATATGAAAAGGGCTTTGGTGCTTGCTGAACAAAAATTGCATAAGCAAGCTAAAATGATTAAGAAACAGGATATTATGATTGATAACTTGAACCTAGAAGTTGTTAGGCTTAAATCTATTAATCCTGATGATATTTGTGATTCATGCTGTAGCTTGCTTAATGAGTTAACAAGCTTACAATCTGCTCATTTCTCTGTTGTAAATCAACTGAAAGATGCTCTTGATGAACTAGAATCTCTCAAGTCTAGTTCTGCTTGCATGGAGGCCATTTCTCATGATGTGACTGCTTTGGATGCTATTCCTTTAACTTGCTCAAATTGTGTTTTGCTAGAATTAAAACTGGATAGCTCTTTGAAAGAATTGCAAAAATTTGATGCTAGTCACACTTGCTCTCATTGTAAGAATAACAGGATTAAAATGCAAGAGATGACTGAGATGGTTCTTTACTCTAGATCTGCTTCATGTGAAAACTGTCATAAGCTCACCATTGAAAATAAAGCTCTAAACAAGGCTTTAGAAGAGAAGGGTAAAATTGAAAAATCTATGACTATTGCTGACTCCAAGAAAGTCATTGATTCTTCCTCTTGTATGTTGCATGCTGAAGTTGAAACTATTGTTGGTAAGATACAAGAGGCTTTTAGAGTCAAGTTTAAGGAGCAGTTGAATAGCATTAGAGATTCATATTGTGTGTCTTGTGAGGCTTTAAAAGTTAAAGTAGCTCTTTTTAAGAGTAAGCATGATGAGGCAATCAAGTCAAGAAAGTGCACTAAATGTGAAGATTTAGTCAAAGAGAATGATTACCTCAAAGTGACTCTTGAGAGGTTTACCGGTGGGAAAAAGAAACTCAACATGATTCTTGATCAATCTAAAGTGAGTGTGAAAAACAGTAGCCTAGGTTTTAATTCCCTAGAGCATTCCAAGAATCACCCACCTAAGATTACAAGAGTGGTTAAAAGTGGTCTGTTTGAGGTAGAACCTCCTTTGAGGTACAACCTCCTAAGCCATCTAAGGTTGTTTTCAAATATGCAGGTTTTACTCAAACACTTTCTAGCAATAAAGGTGCTTCTGTTTCACCAGTACATACCCCTCAAAAGGTCAAGTACCATTGCACTTTCTGCAAGAAAGATGGACACACTGTTGAGTTTTGCTTTCGGAGAGCAAAGATTGAGAGGAAAGAGAGAATGAGCACTTTGAGGACCATTAGAGGAGTCCCTTCACCAGCTATAGTCTCTAGAGCTAGGCAGTCTGTTTATCGTACCACATATAGGCCTAGATTTGTAGAGAACTTTGTTGACTCTTTTGGTGGGTCTAGGCAGCATTTTGGTTTAGGATATCGTGATGAGAAACCACGGGTAGCAGCTAGACAGGGGGAGTATCGATCTTTTGGTAGATCGTGTCGGAGAGGTCTAGGTGGTTCTCGTGGACATTCTTATGATTTTGTTTCTAATCATTTTATTGCTGCTTCTTCTGTTGTTCCCAGACATCGTGCGTCTCAGTACTGGATTCCCAGGTCTTCTATCACTAACCCCAATACCGAGGCACGGATGTTTTCTGTGTGTGACTTTTAGGTCCGTCGTGCGAGGAAGGAGGACATATAGCTTGTTGACTCTAGGTGTTCTCGACATGTGACCGGAAATTCTAGATGGTTCTCCTCCCTCTCACGTGCATCCAGCAATGAATTGATTACTTTTGGGGATGCTTCTCATGGACCGTGATGACCTAAGGGCACTGTGGCGTCAACGACAAGTTCATTCTTAAAGACGCCGCTTTGGTAAGTAAGTCGAGGTATAACTCGCTATCTGCTTCTCAGCTACTTGATGAGGGTCTAGAAGTAAGATTTAAAAGTGGTGAGTATAGAGTTCTAGATTCCTCGGGTGAGCTTGTATTTGAGATCTCCATATTTGAGGGAGAATTTGCTCTTTTTGCATTCATTGTATTATAATGCATTTTACAATTCAAATATCTTGCATTGTATAATAAAACTTGTGGAGCTTTGATTATTATCCTTGTATGGCTCAATTTCATACTTTATACCTTGTCATGTCATGTGACAGTCTGCTAGACTTCTTTTATGGCTCTTCTTGTTTAGCTTAGCTTTTGCCTTGCTAGCTTTATATATGTGAGCAAATTGAATCAAATTCTGTCTTGTTGATCTTGTGACTAGTTTTGCACTAGTGATCCTCTTATGATTCATGCCATGTCATATAGGTTAAATTGAGTCTTGAACTTATTTTAAGATGTAAAATGAGCTTTATTATTTCTTAAGTCAAGCAAATAAAGAATGAGATTTTCTGTGCGAAAAAACTAATCTCACCAATTCTTTTTCATGAGACTGTTTGCCATTGCACTAGGCATGAACTCAAGGGGAGTTTTGGATGACCTAGACCACTCTTTTAAGCTTCATGCTTGAGATGGTCGCGGCAAGGCTTGAGATCTAGCACAATGAAAAAAAAAATCATTTTTAGCAAAATGCTCAAAATGCTAAGTGCTTGAATCAATTGTTTCATATTTGAACTCTTAATGCTCAAAATGCCTCAGTTTCCAGGTTCTGGTCTCCATTTTACTTATAGACATGGCTTGACTCATTTTTGGATGCTTTTAGTGAAACTATGATATTGAGCAACTTTTCATGGTATTAATTCTTTTAATCTCAGGTTATTGCTATTTTGGTATTAGCTTTGTTGTACATGTTTTGCCATGATTGAACATAGTTTCTTCACTCAATATGGCTTGGTATAATACTTGTACTATCTACATGGATAATGGTCATGGCTCCTTTTTGCTAAAGTTCAAAAATAAAGTCATTCCTTCATACTCTATCTTTTCCCATGCATCTTGATGAATTCATTGTCAAAGGGGGAGAAAGATTGAGAAAAGTGTTGTTTTGGAGCTGTTGGATTCATAAAGGAAAAATGAATCTTCTGGAAATTTGTGATCATAGTGAGTTGAGTCTCTTGGTTTTATTGCCTTTTCTGATTATATTTGCAATTGTAGAAGACTCACAATGATAAAAGGTCAAATAGAACATTTGTCTTTCATATGGACCTAAGTGAGATTTTTGGTTACTTTCTGGAAATTGAAACTTTTTGTGCTCTCATTGCCTCATCTCACTTGCTTATGATATTCTGAAGCCAGCCTGGTCGTTTTCTACGCTTTTTCTTGGTATGGATCAAGTTGTGCGTTTGCGCAAAAACTACGAATTTTTTACTTTTCAAACCGTAAAACTACATTTTCTGGGAAATTACCAATGTGTTCATCAAGGGGGAGATTGTGGATATCATAGGGATATGTGCATGATCTTAGGATGATGAGTCAATTGGCAATGTTGTTGTTGGTTTGCGAAATCTCGCATTTTCGGGTTTGCTTCAGTGCTGCCAGGTCATTGGTGGTCCGACCGGCAAGTGGAGCGGTCCGACCAGCAATGCTTGCCGGTCCGACCGCCCACAGCTTTTGGTGGTTTTTGAAGCTGAGCAAAAAATAGGTTGTGTAGGCAAGTGAGGGGAGTCTCCTGGATGTGGTCACATAATTTTTGGAGCTCCCAGTCAAAAGTTCTATTCATTTGAAAATTCCAGAAGGTTTCTGAGAGACCATGTGAGAGGTGTCCCCATGCGAGTGATGAGTATTTGACACTTTTGTTAAAGAGTTTGTGATCTGATTCGCTGCTTTGTTTTGATTCAGATCGCGGAACTTCGCCTGGAATGCCGGCATCGATCATCGAACTTCCGCCTCGAATGCGGAATACTGCTTCATCTAACTTCCGCCCTGCGAAAGCGGAACTTCCGATTGTGCGCAAACCTGAGCAGTGAGTGTATAATTTTCGATTTTGAGTTGTTTGCTTCGTGTATGAGTTTGAGACAAGTACAAATGTTAATTCCATTATCTCGAACAATGCTATGTGATGTGTTTCTTGTCTATATTGGCTGCAGGACGTCGAGGCGGAGTCGTGGCGAGACACGTGGAGACCGGACTAGACGCAGGTGGCGTTGAGGTCAGAACGGTCGAGGTGTGTCGAAGACGGCGTGAACTCGACGTGGTTGCGAGTCGTGGACAACAAGGAATGCGGGAGCTTCCCGAAAGGTGCACGAGGGGTGAAAGGGTATTTTCGCAATACTGCACAAGCGGGAGCGGGCTCCGTTCGGATTTTATCTGGCGTAATGGGTTTGCGATCCATTAGCCAGCGCCTATATAAGGAGGGGATGTCTCCTTAGTAGGTAGGCCACTTGAGAGAGGACTAGGGTTTTGCTAGAGTCAAAAGAGCCTTTGGGAGGTTGTTTTGCTTTGTGGCTTAAGTTGTTGGGAGTGGGTAGAAGAGAGCAGGAGATGTCTCCTTTTTAGCCTCTCCCTGTTTTCTGTTCTTGGCTCTCTCTCTCTCATTTGCTCTTGTGTGTTCTTGTGTATGGAGAGGGAGAGGATGGATTGAGAATCATGTAATCTTTACTTCTGAATGTACATGCGTATGGGAACATCTCTATGATCCTCTATATCAATATGAGATTGTTTTTGATTGAATTGATTAAGTGTTCATCTCTCTGTTCTTGTTTTTGAATATCTAGGTTTTTGATGTTCTTCTGATTTCCTTTTGTGAGATGGTATGAAACTTGATATCTAGAGTCCTATAGCTATTGCTAACCTATCTTCAAAGTTTCATAAGCCAGGAATCCAAGAATCTTGCGAATTTCGGTTTTTGGTCTCTCCTGTCAAGTTTTCTCAAGAAATCCGATTTTTCTTTGATTAGTGCATATTTGTCTGAAATTTCTTCTCAATGAGGCCAATATAATGTTTAGGATGATGTCTTGTGAAAATTGACCCGAGAAGAGCAGCAAATCGTGAGTATTTCGAATTTTTGGCAAATTCCAGTACGTGTTGTTCTTCACCAGAGTAATCGGAACCTCATTGCTTACACGCCGGAGCTACGCAAGCGGAACTTCCGTGACCGAGAACCGGAACTTCCGATTGCCGATAGAGCAGCCCAGAAATTTGGGAACTTCCGCCTGGGTGATCGGAACTACGCGCAGCGTGAACTCATGCAGGATAATCGGAACTTCCGATTTACGGCTGCACTGCCTGCATTTTGTTTAACTTCTTGGATTTGATTCATTTCTCATCTTTTGATTATCATAGTGTATTGGGTTGCTGTGGGGATACTTGAGAGGGGAGGATCTTAATTTTAGAAGGCACCATTCACCCCCCCTCTGTTGCCATTTCGATCCTTCAATTGGTATCAGAGCCGGTTAGCTCTTCTCGATAGATCTTTAACCGGTCTGTGAGCCATGGCAATGGATAAGTATTCCACCAAGCCTCCCGTCTTTGATAGCTTGGATTACCCCTTCTGGAAGAGCCGAATGAAAACATACATCCAGGCTCAAGGGTATGCTATCTGGCGGAAGGTGAAGGTCAGATTCGCTGTTCCTGCCGATAAAAACATCAATGTGGGGAACATGCCCGATGTTGAGGCCAATGCAAAGGCAAGGAACATTATAATCCAGGGGTTGAGCCGAAGCGAGTTCGATCGCATCTCTCATCTGACGTCGGCTTTCGACATCTGGGTGACCCTCGATGCATACCATGAGGGCACCACCCAGATCAAGACAGTTCGACAAGACCAATTCAAGCGAGATTACAACAAGTTTGAAATTCTCGCTAGTGAATCCCTCGATGAGTGCTTTGCGCATTTTCATAAAATCTTGAGCAACCTCCGAGCGGTCGGTCTCACATACCCCGACTCGGACAATGCTCGTCATATACTCGCAGCGCTTGATTTGCGTGTTTGGGAGATGAAGGTGACTACCATCAAGGACACCACCGACCTCTCGACCCTGACTCTTGACGCGCTGTACTCACGCCTCAAGACTCACGAGATTGACATAGTCTCTCGTAGGTCGAAGTCGCAGTCAATGGTTTTAGTCACCGATCCCACTTCTGGATCATCGGCTTCCGAGTCGCTGCGGTTTCTCCTGGTCGCTCTCTGTGACATAACTGATGATCAGTTAGAGCAGCTTGCGGATGAGCAGTTAGCCCTCCAAGCTCGGAAGTTTTCCCATGCTTACAAGAGAAGGAGGGATGGAAAAAGAGGAGGACCCGTGATTTGCTTCGAGTGTGGTGGCCCCAACCACATCCGAGCAACCGCCTAAGCCGGGAAGGGCAAAGGTGACTACGGCGGTTCGGGCAAGAACGACTACATCGATAAGAACCGCAACACGAAGCCCTCAGCACCTGCTCAAGGCAAGAAGAAGTTCCGCAACTTTGGGAAGGCCAAGAAGCTCTTCCATCGCGTCCTCACCGCCTTCGACGACATCAACTTCAGCGATGTGGAGGGATGGAGCGACGACGAGGGCAAGGATGATCAAGATCCCAAGGACGGTGACGACTTCATCGGCATGTGCTTCATGGCCAACGGAACCGACGTTAGCGACAGCGAGCTTTACAGCGACTCCGATGAGGTAGGTCCCTCCTACGACCAGCTCAATGATGCATTTCTTAAGCTTGGAAAGTTTTATGCTAGATCTAGAGCTAGGGTTGTTGATCTTGAGAAGGAAGTAGATAGACTATCACGGGAGCTTACTTCACTTAGATCTGCTCCCTCCCGTGATGATTGTGATACATGCTGTGTCTTGATTGGTGACATGGAGAAATTAAGGACCTCGCATGATAGTCTGACTTCTGAGCTTGATAAACTTAAGGTGGAGAATGCTAGTCTGCTTGCTGAACTAGAAATGAGTAGGGTAGCACCTATTTCATCGACTATTGTAGAGACTACTTCTTGCACCTCATGTGAGGATAATGACAATGCTTTTAAAGGTCTTTATACCATGTTGCTTGATCTGCCCGAGATCTGTGAAAGCTGTAATAATCTGAAGATGAACCTAAAACGAGCAGATCATAAAATTATTGATTTACAAGCTTCGCTACTTGAGCCAATTGTTTCTTGTATGAACTGTCCTAAGTTAACTGCTGAACTTGAATCTGTCTCAAAACAGTTTCAAGAAATGATTGACCACAATAAGAAAATGGCTCAGTATGCTTCTAAGGACCTTGTTAGCTCACCATGCAATAACTGTGAAAAACTAAAATATGAATTTATTGCTCGAGATGAAAAATGTGTGAAGCCAACTAAGGACTTTCTAGAGAAGCAACCATCTGCTTGTAATGTGTGTGCTGGGAAGAAGCATGAGGGTTTGGTAGAGACGCCTAGCGACGTAAACCAACTGGCTAGTAGTAGGACTGTTCCCTCAGAGTCGGCTGTGCATGCACAAGCCAATCTTTCCTCTGCTGTTGGTTCTTTTTTTGCTCCCTTATCTTCTGCTGTTCCTTCTTCCCCCTGCTCTTCTTGCACCTCTCTCTTTCGGGAGTGTCAGTATCTTATGAACACTCTCGAGAGGTTTGTAGGAGGCAAGAAGAAGCTCAACCTCATTCTAGACCAATCTAAGATTTGCAGATTTAATCAGGGTCTAGGATACGATTTCCATGAGGACATGAGAAAGCATCCACCTGTCGTGCTCAGAACCATAGCACCAAGTGTGATCAAGACTGAGCCCAGGACTGAGAAAGTCAATTTTAAATCGGCGGGTCTTGTTCAAGGGATCTCGAAGAAGGTGATTCCACTGCAGCCGGCCCTCGTAAGGCGGTATCATTGCACCTTCTGTCAGAAGGATGGACACTTGTTTGATCATTGCTTCAGGCGCGCTAAGATCGCGCGTAGAGACCGTGTTGAGTCTTTTAGGCGCATTCAGGGTCAGCCCCAGATCTTGAGTGCACCTAAGACCAACATGAGGTCTAGGCTTGCTCCAGCTGATGGTTTTGGGCAGCATCGAGGACTTGGTTTTTCCGAGCTTTCTGGTTTTCGTCCTGATGCTCCCCTTGGTCGCGACTTCCATCGTTTTGAGGGTAGATATCGTTTTCCCTTTCGAGATGGCTACCCGCGGCGAGATCAAGATGTTGCAAGATTCGACTCGCTCTTCCATAGCAGTCGGATCCAAAGAATAGCTTCGTGTATGCACACGCACCTTCCGCTCGTTGAGTGACAGAGAGCATAGGGTAGATAGAGGTCAGTCTTGCTTGACTACTTCATCTGTTCGACGTGTTACTCAGTATTGGGTGCCAAAATCACTTTTGATTCACCCCAAGATCGAGACTTTACTCTGCTTGACTCAGTTTGCCGGCGGGGAAGGGAAAGGTTTGGCTTGTAGACTTTGGTTGTTCTCGCCATATGACCGAGATTCTCGTTGGTTTTCTTCCTAGCCCGTGCTCCGGTGATGAGACGATCACCTTCGAGACACTTCGCTTGGGCGCGCCATCGCTAAAGGTACCAGACGCATTAATGATTCATTTATTCGAAAGATGTTGCCTTAGTGAGTAAGTGCGCAGATAATCGCTTTCGTTTCTCGACTCACCGATGACGATTTCGAGGTGAGTTTTAAGAAAACAATTACAAAATTTTGATTCTTGGGTAGTCCGGTTTATGGATTTCTCGTTATGGGAGGATCTTTCGCACGATTTTTCCGAGTCTTCCGTGATCCTCTCTCGTGTTTAATTGCTTCTGAATCCCGTGATTTAACCTTCCGCATAGGAGACTTGGTCATATAGGATTTGATCATTTGACCCGAGTTAGCGCCACGATCTCATTCGTGGTTTGTCAAACTCAAGATGGTCAAGGATCTTGTTTGCGCTCCATGCCGCAAGACGCGGCAAGATGGTTGCCGCTTCTCATCCTCCAAATACAAGTGACAATGACCGATGCACTGTGACAATTTGCTCCACATGGATACAGTTGGCCCAGCTCGAGTGAAGTCAGCAGGAGGGAAGTGGTATGTTCTTGTTGTGGTCGATGACTTCTCGAGGTACTCTTGGGTGTTTTTCTTAGCCTCGAAGGATGAGACATTTACACATTTTCGTGGTCTTTTTAGTAGGCTTTCTGTTGAGCTCCCAGGTGCATTACAAGTAATTCGTATTGATAATGGCACGGAGTTCAAGAATTCCTACTTTGAGAGTTTCTGTGGTGAGACAGGTGTAGAACACCAGTTCTCTTCTCCGCACGTCCCTCAGCAAAATGGCGTTGTGGAGAGGAAGAACCGTACCTTGGTCGAGATGGCCAGGACGATGTTAAATGAATATTCTACACTTAGGAAGTTTTGGGCTGAGGCTATCGCCACTACATGCCATGTTTCAAACAAAGTTTTTCTTAGGGCACTCTTGCATCGCAATTCTTATGAGTTGAGATATGGGCGAAAGCCCAGCGTCTCGCATTTTCATGTGTTTTGTTGCAAGTGTTTTATTCTGAAGTCTGGAAACCTAGATAAGTTCGAGTCACGATCTTGTGATGGGATCTTTCTTGTGATGGGATCTTTCTGGGTTACTCGACTTCTTCTCGTGCTTATAGAGTCTGGAACTACGAGTCTAGCAAAATGGTAGAAACCTGTGAGGTGACCTTCGATGAGGCCAGTCCGGGGACTAGGCCTGATATCTCAGGTTCTCTAGAGCAGTCCGAGTCCATCTTTGTGGATGTTGAGGAGGACGGAGATGAGGGTTGTCTACCAGATCCAGTTCTTTCTCCTCCTCTTGAGGTCCCGTCTTCCACCGCACCTCGAGAAGATTAGCCTTTGCCTTCTGTTTCTTCTGAAGCTAGTGGCTCTGTTCCTATCTCATCTGCTCATGAGATAGAGGCCACTTCTTCATCTCATCCTGGACCTCCTAAACACATTCAAAAGGACCATCCTTCAGAGCAAATCATTGGAGATCTTTTTGAGCGAGTCACTCATTCAAAATCTAACATGTCTCTTTTCTGTCTCCATTCTGCCTTTGTTGCCTCATTTGAGCCCAAAGACGTTTGTCATGCTCTCTCTGATGAGTCATGTATTAATGCCATGCATGAGGAATTTGGAAACTTTGAAAGAAACAAGGTCTGGTCGCTTGTTGAGCCCCCTCAAGGTCACAATATTATTGGGACCAAGTGGGTGTTCAAGAACAGCAAAGTGAAGATGGGGTAGTCATTCGAAACAAGGTTAGACTGGTAGCTCAGGGCTTCTCCCAGGTTGAGGGTCTCGATTTTGAGGAGACTTTTGCCCTCAGAGCTGACTTGAAGCTATTAGAATCTTGCTTGCCTTTGCAGCTTTTAAGGGTTTCAAGCTTTACCAGATGGACGTCAAGAGTGCCTTTCTCAATGGATTTATTGAGGAAGAAGTCTATGTCAGACAGCCTCCAGGTTTCGAGAACCTCAAGTACCCTAATCATGTCTACAAGCTTTCCAAAGCTTTGTATGGACTTAAGCAGGCTCCTAGAGCCTGGTATGAAAGGCTTAAGTCCTATCTGTTGAGTTATGGTTTTGAGATGGGTAAAATAGACAAGACCTTGTTCATCCACCTAAGCATGGCATCGATCTTCGCTTCGTCTGCATTTATGTGGATGACATCATCTTTGCGGTTCCTCGCATGCTCTTGTTTCCCGCTTTTCCGATGTCATGAGCTCGGAGTTTGAGATGAGCATGATGGGCGAGTTGAGTTTCTTTCTTGGCTTCCAAATCAAACAGACTCGGGAAGGTACTTTTCTGCACCAAGGCAAGTACACTTGTGATCTCCTGAGACGCTTTGACATGAGTGATGGTAAGCGTTGTCAACTCCAATGGCCTCTGATTTCACTTGACCTGTATGAGGGGCGAGCCGCTTGATCAAAAGGAGTTCAGAAGCATGATTGGCTCTCTCTTGTACCTCACAGTCTCGAGACCAGACATACATTTCTCCGTGTCTCTTTGTGCTCGGTTTCAGCTCTCCTCTCACAGATCTCACCGCCAAAGCGGTGAAGCGCATCTTCGGTACCTTCGAGCTACCATTGACTATGGTATCCGTACTCTTCCTCTTCTTGTCTATCTCTTAGAGCCTACTCCGATGCGCATTTTGGTCGGGTCAGAGGATAGATAGGAAGAGCACGTCCGCACTTGCCAATTCATTGACACTTCTCTCGCCTCCGCCTTCGAGGAAGCGGTCCGGTGTTGCATGATCCACCGCAGAGGCCGAGTACGCTGTCGCGACAAGTTGTCAGAGCCAAGTGCTTTGATGGTCTCGACTGCGGGACTTTGGGTTAGTAATCGATCGTGTTCCACTCTTTTGTGATAACACGCTCTGCGATTAGCATTGCCAAGAACCCAAGGCATTCTCGGACCAAGCATATTGATATCGATATCACTTTCTTCGAGACCAGAGAGAAGGGTGACATCGTGCTCGGTTTGTGGAGAGTGACCACCATTGGTGATATATTCACCAAGCATTTGGATAGTTTTGCTTTTCTCCAGGAGAGCTTGGGGTGGTTTATCCTTATGGACTGTCGTGAGGGGAGTTTGTGCTTATCGTCAGATTATATTTTATTATGCTCTTACTCCTTTCTGGTTGCATAGCATTTGGGTGCATTGGGTCTAGTCCTTCCAGCATAGGTTAGAGTGGTTCTCTTGACAAGTTGCTTAGACTGCTTGTTCTTATCTTGTGCTTCTAGGATACTACTTATTAGTTGTTTCTCTTCTCACTACGTTGAGCTTACTCACTTCTTATAGGTTCTAGCGAGGGTCGGGCCACCCTTGGGTAGACAGGGATAGTGTTTGCTCCTTAGTGTGTTAGTTGACCAGCTGATAGTCCTGGAGTCATATGGGGTAGATGAGAATCAGTCTGTGCTATAGTATCCTCTATATCTTATCTATGCTCTAAGGACTACCTTTATGTTTATCTTGCCAGTTTCTCGTTTTTGTTCCTTTGGTTCAGGGGGAGTTCATCTTGGATCTTCTAGTTCTTAAAATTGACATAACTCAACCTGAATTAAAAGTGCATCTCATTCTGAAGAGGATCTGGATTTTCTTACATTTCATTCTGCATTGTAATATAATTACATGGAGCCTTGATTATTATCCCTTATGATCTGTTTTCAATGTCTTACATCTTGCCATGATATGTGCTATATTGCTAGATTTATCATGACTTTTTATGTGTAGTCTAGTCTTTGCCATGATAAGGTGACTAAAAATGTTCAACTTGAATCAAAATCTTGTCATGATAGCTCATGAGACTAGTATGTTGAAGTTATCCTTTTATGATTCTCGCCATGTCAAGTAGGCTGAGTTGAGTCTTGAATCTCTATTGAGCTTTAGTTTGGGCTATGTCAGTTCATTAAGAAGCATGACTTATCATTAAATCTTTGGTGTAAAACATCAAAAGCAAAAATGATCTCTTTTGTGCGAAAAAACTGATCTCACCAATTCTTTCTCATGAGACTGCTTGCCATTGCACTAAGCATGAACTCAGGGGGAGTCTTGGATGACCTAAGATCACTTCCTTATGTCTGTTGCTTGGAGTAATCGCATAAGGCTTGGGATCTAGCACATGGTTAAGAATTGAAAAATGGTTGAAGCTTAGGAGGCAGTTGTGGATGGCTCCTAGTCCAGGACTTGCTTTACTAAGATAAAGCCATAAATGGTTTTCAGAAAAAGAAAAATATGCTAAATTTGCTTATCTTCAAACAGACCAAGTACTTGATCAATTGAGTCTTTCTTAAAACTGGTAACTCGCTAAACTGTTCAATATTAGCTTCTTGCTTCCACTTAGATTACTTGACATGGCTTATATCATCCTTGGATACCTTTAGCTAGACTATAATCTTGGTTGATTTGACATGCTAAGAAATTGGACCAATTCTCAGATTATGACTTTCTTGGTTTAGCTACTCTATACATCAATTGTCATGATCTTGATGGCATTCTTATGTCTTATGGCTTGGTGTAATACTCTAATAGTCATTTTGGATAATCTTCATGGCTCCAAATGCTTAAAATGAATATCTTATAGTCATTTTCTCTCTTTAATGCATCTTGATGTGTTTATTGCCAAAAGGGGGAGAATTTTGGAGAAGAAAAAGTCTTCTGGAGTTTTGCAGAAAAATTTGCTCTTTCATTGTCTGCTCCAGTCTTTCTCTTTTGTCAACATGGTCTTGAGATTCCTTGTTCCTAGTTTAGACTGTGTTTGATCATCATCACAAACTCAACTTTATGCTTTTTCGGTGTTTGTCAATATACTCATCAAGGGGGAGATTGAGAGACCATGTGAGAGGTGTCCCCATGCGAGTGATGAGTACTTGACACTTTTGTTGAAAAGTTTGTGATTTGATTCGCTGCTGCTATTTTGATTCTGTACTGTGCGGAACTTCCGCCTTGGGAATGCGGAAGTACCGATCATCGGAACTTCCGCCCTGGGAATGCGGAAGTACCGTTCATCGGAACTTCCGCCCTGGGAAAGCGGAACTTCCGATTGTGCGCAGACCTGAGCAGTGAGTGTATAATTTTCGATTTTGAGTTGTTTGGTTCGTGTATGAGTTTGAGACAAGTACAAATGTTAATTCCATTATCTCGAACAATGCTATGTGATGTGTTTCTTGTCTATGTTGGCTGCAGAACGTCGAGGCGGAGTCGTGGTGAGACACGTGGAGACCGGACTAGACGCAGGTGGCGTTGAGGTCAGAACGGTCGAGGTGTGTCGAAGACGGCGTGAACTCGACGTGGTTGCGAGTCGTGGACAACAAGGAATGCGGGAGCTTCCCGGAAGGTGCACGAGGGGCGAAAGGGTATTTTCGCACATCGCACAAGGGAGCGGGCCTGTTCGATTTTATCCGCGCGAATGGGTTTGCGATCCATTAGCCGCCTATATAAGGAGGGGATGTCTCCTTAGTAGGTAGGCCACTTGAGAGAGGACTAGGGTTTTGCTAGAGTCAAAAGAGCCTTTGGGAGGTTGTTTTGCTTTGTGGTTTAAGTTGTTGGGAGTGGGTAGAAGAGAGCAGGAGATGTCTCCTTTGTAGCCTCTCCCTGTTTTCTGTTCTTGGCTCTCTCTCTCTCATTTGCTCTTGTGTGTTCTTGTGTATGGAGAGGAGAGGATGGATTGAGAATCATGTAATCTTTACTCAATGTACATGCGCTTGGAAACATCTCTATGATTCTCTATATCAATATGAGATTGTTTTTGGTTGAATTGATTAAGTGTTCATCTCTCTGTTCTTGTTTTTGAATATCTAGGTTTTTGATGTTCTTCTGATTTTCTTTTGTGAGATGGTATGAAACTTGATATCTAGAGTCCTATAGCTATTGCTAACCTATCTTCAAAGTTTCATAAGCCATGAATCCAAGAATCTTGCGAATTTTGCTTTTGGTCTCTCCCACAAGTTTTCTCAAGAAACTGATTTTCTTTGATTAGTGGATATTTGTCCAAATTTCTTCTCAATGAGGTCAATATAATGTTTAGGATGATGTCTGTGAAAATTGACCCGAGAAGAGCAAAGAATCGTGAGTATTTCAAATTTTGGCAAATTCCAAGATATGTCGTTCTTCACCAGAGTAATCGGAACTTCCATTGCTTACACGAGCTATGCATGCGGAACTTCCATGACCGAGAACCGAACTTCCGATTGCCGATAGAGCACCCGTAAATTTGGGAACTTCCACTGGGTGACCGGAACTACCGCAGATATGAACTACTGCAGATAATCTAACTTCCGATTTCGACAAAATCGCCTTGATTTTGTTTAACTTCTTGGATTTGATTCATTTCGCCTTTTGATTATCGAGTGTATTGGGTTTTGTGGGGATACTTGAGAGGAGGATCTTAATTTTAGAAGGCACCATTCACCCCCTCTGCTGCCATTTCGATCCTTCGCCGGATTTTCGAGATGAAAATTGGCTGTCATTTCGGGCGGTCCGACCGTTATGGAATCTGGCGGACCAACTCGAAATCTGGCTCGGACCGCCAGACAAGCGCTCGCACCGCCAATCACTTGACTTTAGCCTTTTGGCATTGTTGTGTTTTGGATGTGTTTTATGTATGAATTTCAATGCTTTATTGTTGCATTTTGCATTGTTGAACTAACGTGGGTCAAGTTGTGAAGAACTTATTCTCGAGACGATTTCTTTGTCTATTGTTGTGCGGTGGCTTGCGTGTCAACGACGCAATCGTGAGGTGGATCGACTACGCATGGAGAGCCGAGGTCCGTAACGATCATGGATGCTCGCGAGGTCGTGTGACTCAAGCATGGTGCGTAATGTGCAAGATGGATCGAACGGCGATTCGTTGTACCGGTTGGATCAGCGTGGAAGTCGGTGCAAGTCCTCGGAGGTTCATGGGATCTGGACGGAGAGACTTGCCGACACGACGAGAGTCACCGATCAACCTACACGCAAGTAAGTAGGCGATTGCTTCAACAGATGTATGTGTGTGTATCCCATGTGTGTGTGGGCCTTAATGGGAGCCCGTGTGAGAAACCCTAGGCCTTCCTATAAATAGAAAGGGGGGAGATGTCAAACCCTTTGAAGCATTCATTTGGAAACTCCAAGACTTTTCTAAGGTTTGGAGAGGAGAGGAGAGGAGAGGCTAGGGTTTGGAGAAATTTGTATGTGTGCTCTTTGATTGAGCTCTTGTCCTCCTTGAGGGAGTGGCTTGGGAGAGACGGGATTGGTGGGGTGGTGGGGTGCTTGGGAGAGACGGCGCTGGTCTTGCTAGAGCTCGCTCGGGAGAACGCCACCAAAGACCTAGTTCAAATGTGCTTGTGTTGTGCTCGATTCAATGATTCCATCTGATGAATGTTGGTTCAGAAGGGATGGAGATGATTAGATGATGGGCAAAATAGGTAGTTCACTAGGGAATAGATGAAAAATGAGAGAAAAGTAGAAATAACGGTAAATTTTAAAAGAGAAAGAAATTGAAGTGATATATACGTAATTTTATAATATTGGGTGACATATGTCGGAAAATTCGTGCAATTAACCCCCTTCCTGGCCGCACTACTCTACAACGGAACCCCCCAAAAAAGCATTCAAAAAGAAGCAAAGTAACCTCCCCTTCCCCTGAACGCTGCACACCGCTGCCTCCTCCTCTACTTTCCCCGCTCACACGTGCGAATTCTCGGCCGTCGCCTCCTTCCGTCGGGGTTCCGTACGACCGAGGCGCGGCCTGGCCGCTGCGGTTTGCCGTCCGGCAGGGAGGAGGAGGAGGAGGAGATGTCGGGGCCCCTCGATCGGTTCGCCAGGCCATGTGAGTTGTCCCTTTTGGTGTTGGTTTTGGGGGATTTTAAGTGAGTTTTGTGTATCTGTGTGAGGAATTTTTTGGGGTTAGAATTCGATCTTTTAATTGGAGAGCTCTGTGGGAGTTGGGACTTGGGAGTTCGAAATTTTATGAATTTTAGAATTTCTTTTCTTTTTTTTTTCATTTCGGGAGGTGTAAGAGAGTTCTTATATTTGGATTAGGTGAAATTTTTTGTGAAGATTGGAGCCGTCAGTGTTAGTTATCCTGAAAATTTGATGCTTATTGACCCAATTTTTGATGTGATTGTCTGCTTCGTTAGCACTTAGCACCACAAATCTGTAGAAAAAAAAAACAGCGGTTTGTGCTCTCAGAAACTATTTCTCTATCTCTGGGCTGCACGCGGACATGTTTTAAGAATCCGACGAATCTTTTCTTAATAACTGCGAAGTTTAGTAGACGTATGTGAGATAGACCTTGGATTTGTTAGTTTCAACAACCTTGGAATTCGAGCCCTTCTTTATTGTCTAGGGCAGCCAAAACCAAACAAAAGATTCTTGCTTACCTTCGTTATCCTTTTGATTTTAATGGATTTCTAGAGAAGCTTCCTTCTTTGGTGAGGTGATTACCACTAATCATTCCCTGCTCCGGGTTCGTGCTTCCGCTCGAAGCAACGCTGTACGGATCCCAACAATTTATTGGTCTGCGCCATGCAACAACTGGCGCACTGACGCTGAAGTCGGGACAGAACACCTTGGCAGGGCCAAGTACTGTAGTGGAGAGTTCTTTAACTGGTGACCACCTATAAGTTCTTGAAGATCGATGCAGTAGTGGCGATTTCAAGTACTACTAGTGGGGACGTGGGCTTCAAGGATCGTGTTCTTGTGCTGCTCTTGCTCTGATTTTGATCAGTTCTTGGTGGTAGCGAAGTACAGACAAGGGGTGTTCAGTTAGGTTAATTGGAAATATTCAACCTGGGTGGGCACAAATTAATAGTGGTTGGTTCATCTTGTACTCTCTCCGTGATCGGCAACGGGGAAAGATTTCATGGTAGGTTTGGCGTGTTGCGTGGATTCTACTCTGTGTGGTGTGGCCGCATGGGTGGGGCTGCCAAATTGTCAAAAGCCTTTCAATGTGCATTTTAGGTTGAGGGATGACCGGATGAGGGTATTGTAGGTTCATGCATGCCAAACCTTGAGAAATTTGATAAGATGTTTAAAGTTGATTGCTAGACAACTGTCTTGCCTAAATAAATGCAGTCTTTGGTTTGAAGGTTAGTTGGCTGCTTGGAGTAATGTTTTGTTGCTCCACATGCTTTGCTGGCATTATTTCGAACATGCAATACATGGGGATGTGGAACTGGACTTCAATTATGAGCCTAGTGTTGTGTTTCTAAAACAGTATTGTTTGCTTATGTTGGATCCCATCCGTAGCCTGCTCCATCTGCATTTTAAGACGTGTAAAATTGGTGCACAAAAGATTTCCAATGGTGAAGAATGAAATCTAACTAGGACTTCAATCATGTAGGAGAATGTATTGTGAATTGTTTCATTTGTATTATCCACTTATTTCAGAATTGAGATGTCTTGTTATTTTGTTTGGTGTTGTACAAGGTTTGAATACGAATAATATGAATGAGAAGAATCTAGGGGACTAGTGGGAATTACCTAGCCAGTAGTGGTCAAGTCTCCTGTCTCACAATGCTCTTTGCATGGTTCATGGAATCATGGTCCATCCAAATTGTATTGCCATGATCTGTTAAGTGGTCCCTTTCTGTACTATTTTAAACGATTAGGCTTAGGTTGCAACCTTGCAAGATGTGTTATGATTTGGTGGAAAGAAACTTTAGTATATAATTGATAAATCTGATGTACAAGCATATCTTTTACTGTTTTAAATGTATACTTTTGTTGAGCTGTTTGTGCTGTGATCTATTCAATAGTCTATGTTTATGTGAATATGATTTAGAAGATCGCATATTGTCATGAATTTTAGTTCATAGCAGGGTAAACATCCGTTTGAGGAGGTCGGACGACGCACGACTTGAGGTAGAACAACGCTAGACGAAGAGGGCACCAGCTAGGGGAGAGATGGATCTAGAATAGCCGGTCTAGGTGATGATCGTAGATAGACTCGTGGACTTGGGAAATACTTCTTCATTGTTGATTGCTTGCTTAAAGAAGATACAATGTCATCTCTTTTATATTGATAACTTGACTTGACCCCAAAGAACCAATATCTAAATTATAGAAACAAACTAATTGTAGATAATCTTCTAAACTAGCTAAATCAATCTAATCCCTAACAAAGAAAACTAATTGTGGGTAAACCGTACACTCATGAACAGTATACATGTGCTACAGTAACCACACCCATGACATTGCACCCCTCTCGTGAACAACTTGTCCTTGAACTACAATATAGGGCAACAAACTCCTCCGATGAGGTGGGTGAAATCTGTTGGAGTATCATCTTCAACATCGTCTTCATCGGCTCTATCAGGTTGTCTAGTAGGGATAGCTCAGTAGTAGAAGTCATGGTGTTAGCTCTGATACCAAGTTGTCATGAACCTTAGTTCATAACGGGGTAAACATCCGTCAGAGGAAGGTCGTACAGCGACGACTTGAGGTAGAGCAATGCTAGACGAAGAGGGTACCGGATGGGGGAAGAGATGGATCTAGAATAGCCGGCCTAGGGGAGAGACCACAACTGCATTTTAGGGACTAGGAACTTGTTTATTCATCTTTGCTTGAGCCATAAGAAACAATGTCTACTTCTAAGGAAATATATCTCTAATAGATGTAATATATGTCTAAGGAAGCAAACCCAACTAACAAGGAAACTAAGTATCGATTTAATTTAGAAGAATAGGCATCCAAATCCAAGCCGAGAAGGACTTGAACATGGGTGGTGGGGGTATACACCTACACCTTCCACCAATTGAGAAATTTAAGTTATGAAATACTTTAGAGTTCAGAGAACCTTAAAATTAGCGGGGAAAAAATAATTTCTTGGTGAACAGTAACATATCCTAAAATCCTTAAGACACATACTTATGGCTTTATCTTTTCTGTTTATTTCTATAATTCTGTAGGGCTTACTTGTGATAACCCTAGAAATTATTATTAAAAGATCTTTTTAAGTAGAGAGAGAGAAATGAAGGGCTTTTGAAGCATAGTAATTCATGTGTGGCATATTATATATGTGGTTACTAATCTTTCTGGTTGACCCTTTAGGGTTACATGGGCCCTAATTGTGGCAATGCATTATGTTAAGCCACGAGCTCTCTCCTCCTAGCAAATGTCTAGTGCTTATTTCGACTGAATTAACCTTAGTCATGTCATTATCAGGTTTTGAGGGTTCATCTAGTCATGATGAACGGAAAGAACGGAAATCAGATGTGGACAATTCTGAGGATGACAGAAGAACAAGAATGGGGTCCCTTAAGAAGAAGGCCATAAATGCATCAAATAAATTTAGGCATTCTTTAAAGAAAAAGAGCAGGCGAAAGAGTGAGAGTCGAGGAAATTCGATATCCATTGAAGATGTGAGAGATTTTGAGGAGCTACAAACAGTTGATGCATTTGGCCAATCCCTTATATTAGATGAACTTCGACCTGCAAAGCATGATGACTATCATATGCTGTTACGGTAATTTGTTGTACTACCTCTCCTCTTTTACTCTCGATAACTGCATCTTTGTCTCCTTGTTGCTGAACATGTAAAACTGAAATAATTTTAGTAGCTTGGACTTCGACTTTTCTTCTCCCTCCTTTCTTGTATCTTGAATATTTTGCTTGACTCAGAGCTATAGAACTGCACATGCACAAAACTGGCCTGCTTAAGTTGCTAAATAACACTGCCATGTCCTCAGCATCTCTACTTAATTAGATGCTTGCTTTCGTTTCTGAACTATATCTGTTTACAGTTTTTTATTTATGTTAACTCTACCACATGCTTAACTGTAGATACTTCATTTCTTTTACAGAACTCTTTTCTTTCTATATTTTAAATAGGTTTTTGAAGGCAAGGAAGTTTGACATTGAGAAAGCAAAACGCATGTGGGCAGACATGCTTCAGTGGAGGAGGGACTTCGGTGCTGATACTATAGTAGAGGTAATGATTTTGATTCTTGTTGTAAAAAAATTTATTTGGCTGACTTCCTTTTTACTTGTACCAAATAAACTTGTTTCCCATAACATACAAAAGGTTTTGCGTAACATTGCATAACAGCCATATATACATCAATACATCAATATTAGAAAATAGATATGTGTTTTAGGTGTTGTCTTCATGTATGCAGCAGTTAATTTGAGCTAGTGTAATGTTTCACTCAAAGAGGAGTCATTTGAATTATGTACTCATTGAAAAACAGGGCGATTATGACTTACGAGGGTAATTGTGAGCAGTGAGCATAGCATGTACCTAACCCAGAGCACTATTTTGGATGAAATATAGATAATCATGGGAATCATGAAACATAATTCTATCGGGAGATATTCCAAGGCTATTTGTATTCTGTATTTCTGTGTTTAGTTACGTGTAAAAATTATGAAGTGCCTGGTAGATGCCAATTAGCCTTTAAGTAGTTGACCAACCGAGTAACATTTTAATAAACAGAAATTATGGAAGGGTGGAGAGTGCATGAGAGGTGAAAGAGGATGAAATTGAGAACAGTTAGGATTAGGGTGGGTGTAAGATATGGTGTGCAGAAAAGGATGCAGATTACTAGTCAGAGACTTGCATCTTTTGCAAGTGAGGTTAGAACTTCTGAACTTCGAACAAATTTTGATCGTCTTCTAGATGGTTCCATCATTTATTTGATCAACCTTTGTACTATACAACATATAAACAAGCTAGTGGTGGTACATATAGCTTCAGCTTATCATGATCTACAGGAGGATGTTGTTGAGTTTACTGTAATTTCTCGAAACAGGAGCATGCTTGCCTCTTGTATGAACCAACCAATGATTCCGAACCTTCAGCTAGTACTCCTTCGACCAAAATTTTCTTCCATAATGTCACGATCAGTCCACGACTAGGTAAGTTGTCGCCATGACTAGGTAAGTCGTCACGACTGTGTCTTGGTCGAAGGTTGTAGTCGCAGGCGTGGAACGCCGGCCGAGTCTTCGCCAAAGGTCAGATCGCTTTGTCACGGTCTAGAGACTAAATTGGATAATCGTGGGTAATTGCAGGCTTTGGCCCGGGCCTCGTCGACTAGGAGCCGTGATGAAGATAACAGGATAGGAAGGAAGCATGCGCTGGGAGGATATGCGTAGGGAGGAAGAAGGCAGACAAGGAAGGAGGAATTAGAGATAATTCTTGCTTGCATTTCTATACATGAGAAGCTCCTTAAATAAGGATAGCCCCACCTAACAATCATATCTAATCATACCAAACTTCAAGATAACAAATTAACTAAGCAATTTGTTTTGAAATGGAAAGTAACTAATGCACCATATCTGATTGGCGTGATTTGCGCCTCTGATATGTGATGTCGACCATCACATCTCTCCTCCCCTGCAAATGTACTCGCCCTCAAGCTAAAAGGAGGTAGCGACGCTTGAAGTTGTCCAATGGCTCCCATGATGTGTCGGCGTCGGCAAGGCCTTCCATTGAACCAAGACCTCCCAGTTACCGCGAGCTAGACGAGCATGCACCACGCACCGGGGCACTGCGATTACGCGGCCATCCTAGAGCGCGTAATGCAGAGAGAAGCGCATGGCTCGCCGTGGAATGTTTTGAGCATACTGATGTGAAATACATCGTGAATACGAGCACGAGGTGGCAGCTCCAAGCGGCAAGCCACTATGCTGACCTTGCCAACACCTTTGTACGGCCATAAAATCGCGGCCACTTCTTATGGGCGCGACAATGAGAAAGAGAGCTCGACGGTGATGAAGACGCACCACACCCATCGCCCAGCTCGAATGACAACTCGCGATGATGCTTGTCGAGTGGTGTTTGTAGTGTTGTTGTGCTCGCAGGAGTCGCCTTCACCGGCTAGGAAGGTGTCACGGCCGCGAACATGGTGTCAACGGCAACCACCCGAGCGTTGTTCTCCAGATACTATCGCATGGTGGTGGCTCTCGATCCGAGACCACCTTGAAGGGTGTGTCACGGCTGAGGACGGAATGAAGTATTATAGCAATATCGCCTGGCAACAACAGAGCCATTTTCGTGACTCGCATTGGAAAAACAACGAAGGTACATGATCACAATCTTGTCGACCACCTCCGCTTGCCCGCTTGACACGGGTGAAAAGTCGAGTTGAGACGGAGTTGTACACCGCGAGGTTGAAGAGGTCCGCCCAAAATTGCTAGTGAAAATGGGATCTCTGGCCGCACACAATAGAGTAGGAACCCATGCAATGACCATCGCTTCAAAAAGACCGTAGCAACCGAACTCGCCGGTACTGATGCGCCAACGAATGGCTGGCGATTTGGAGAACCGGTCTACCATCGTGAGGATGACCGATTTCCCATTTACGCGCGGCACCTCAATAAAATCCATGGAATTCTACGCAAAGTCGAGCCGAGGAGCTTGTCAACCCAATGGTGCCGCAGAATCGTGGATAGTCGCCGTCAAGTAAAAACTTGAGACTATAATGGTCAAGACGACATTTAACGGGCGCCCATAGATACGGGCGCCATGATGAATAGCTTCCACCAAGCCGATCACCGCGTCAGAGGCCGCTAGTTAGGTACGGTGTGGCGCTATCATGGATTGAAATATCACGCAGAATCGGCTTTATCGCCGGGCCGGATTTGAAATCCTGACGCTTTTCCGAGTTTACAATTTCAATTTCGAATTTCAATTGATTTTTAAGCAAAATTTAACGAATTCAACGGAAAAACCGTAACCGGCCGGTTATCGATACGCCGCACGTACCGTAATTGCGCCGCATCGTTTTTTAACCCTAGGTGCTATCATGCGGCTGAAGAAGCCGATGGCACCCACTCCATGGTGCAGGATGACTATAGCTTGAGCTGGACGGTGAAGTCGGGCAGTTGGAGTTGGGTAGTTGGAGGATAGGCACCTCCACCAAGACCGCCTATAGAGTCTGGAATGCCGCAGCCGCCGGGTACTGCTTAACGCCTTGAGCAATCGCGTGAGGTGCCAACCCTCGGATGAATTTGCGTAGTAGCTCGCTAAGCGAGAAAGCCGCAAGGGCTCGAACGGTCCGTGGTAGTGGCCACTCCAGGACCGCCTGTACCTTCCGGGATCCATGACGACGCCATCGGTGGAGATGACATGGCCTAAGTATGCCACAGATGTCGAGTCAAATAGACATCTTGAAAAAGCACGTTCTGCCTTAGCACGCGGAACACCACTCGCACATGGCAGAGGTGTTCGGACCATGAAGAGCTATAAATCAAAATGTCATAAAAACAAGCACAAAACGTTAGAGGAAGGGTCGTAGAAGATCGCTTATCAGTGCTTGAAACGTTGTCGGGTCGTTGTTGAGGCCGAATGGCATCACCAGGAACTCAAAAAGCCCTCGTGAGTGCCGAACGCCACCTTCTCAATGCCTAGGGGTTGCATGCGCACCTGATGGTACCCCGAATGCAAGTCCATCTTGGTGAAGAAGCGCGCACCACGGAGCTCATCGACAACGGAACGGGAAACTTGTCCTTGACAAAGGTGCTCATTGAGGGCCCTATAGTCGACGCAGCGCCAAGAGCCGCCTCGCTTCGACAGCAAGACCGGCGAGGACTCCTCGCCGAGTGACTGGGTTGTATGATTCCTTGCGCTGCATCTCGGTGCACTGCCTTTCGAGCTCGTCCTTGAGGAGTCGGTATAGTGATGGTCATACGAAACGACCAGAGCGAATGGCAGAGAATGATGCGCGATCACCCCGCTCCGGCAGTAGCTTGGCTGGCTCGGCCAAGATGTTGAACTCGACAAGAACTCATCTATCAAGTCGGATGACAAGACTGCACACGACCGTGGCACGTTAGATGGTGCGCCTAGCCGTGCCAGCACACCGAGCGTTGGTCGCGATGGAACATCATGGTGAGTGCTTCGAAATCCCACAGGAATGGCCCGAGGGTATGCAGCCACTGGACGCCGAGGATGACATCGAACCCATCTAGTGGAATCGTGTAGCAGTCCACTTGGAAGCTTTGGCCGCCAACTTGATCGGCAAGGCGTGACAAACGCCAGTGCTAGGCACCCGCCCCGCTGGCGCATAATGACCCATACCCCGCGCGCGTCGCGCGAGGTTGAGGCGCGAGCCGCCTCGTGGTTGACGGTTGTGCGACGACCCGAGTCGATGAGAGCTAGCAACATCGCTCGCCACTTCCACCGCTAGATGCATGGTTTGGGCCATGCGCGTTGGATGCTGGCCAATGCATATAAGGATATGTCGGCCTCCGCCGTTTCTCCCGGTAAATCGTCATCCGCGCCATTGCTTGGGGCCAAGCATGAACAAGCGCTTGCATCGATGATTTGTGTGAACTTCGCAATTGAAGCACATGCCGGCTTCTCGCGAGTTGTTTTTCTCGATCGGCCGTAACGCCGCCAAGACGTGGTTCTCGCCTCGCCGCGCCGCGCGTAGCCGGTAGGGTCGCTAGGCGGCCGCCGATTACCGGAGCGCCGCTGCCGCTCGCGCGCGGCGCCCGATCGTTGTCGGTTGCATGCTTATCAAGTCGTTGACTAGTCGACGACTAGTCGCCGACTAGTCGACAAGTCACCGGAGAAGCGCCGACCGGAGGCGGCGACTCGACTTGGCGCCGCAAAGAGGCAAGAGGAAGGGAGGAGGAGGAAATCGTATTCACACTCACGCTGTGACTCAAGAGCAGCGAGCCCAGCCCCGCCGCCGCCGCCGGAGGCGGCCCCACCGCGCCACGGCCTTCGCCCTTCCCTGGAGGCGATCCGGGCCGCCGCAGTCTCCGCCGCCTCGGCCATCGCCCTCGCTTCCATCCCCGCGGCCGCTGGGAGAAGGGAGGGAGGCGGAGGCCGAGACGGAGGGGAGCCAGCAGGAGAAGGGGAGCCGCGAGGAGGAGGAGGGAGGGCACGGCCGCCGCCGGAGGCGGAGGGAGGAGTCGGGTCGCCGCCGAGGTGAGATCGGCGCCGGAGGACGGCGAGGCGGCGACGGCCGGGAGGAAGGATTGAGGAGAGCGAGGCGCCGCCAAAGTGTGTGGGGCGAATAGAGAGGCACTGGGCAATGGCGGCCGGATCTTCATGCCAAAGATTGCTTTACCAGATTTTTCGCGCCGCTCGCACTATCATATGAACAAGACTTGTCAACTAGTCGATAGTCGGCAAGTCGGTCACTACGAGTAGTGTCGACTTGCCGATTTAATAACCTTGGTTTGCTGTCGCCAGAGTGGCACTAGTTGTTTGGCCGCTTGTCGGGTGGTAGCCGTCCCGCCACCTTAGCGCCTCTCGAGGCCCGCGAGGGCCATTGTCATCCGGAGGCTCGCCGGGTTTTGTAGCTCGACGTCCGCTCGGATGGGCTCCATCAAGCTCGGTGAAGAACCGCACTGCTGTGCGGTTGAAGGCGCCCGCACGACACAATATCACGAGGAAGCGCTGTCGGTACTCTTCCACGGCCGTCTCGCGAGAGCCGCTTGAGTTCCCTGCAGAATTGTGCCAATGGATGGCCCAGCGAAGGTCGACATATTCCTTGAAATTCTTCCAATTGGGCTCGCCGCCTCGCTCCAACCGAAAGTACCATTGTTGAGAAACACCAACAAGGTGATACGAGGCAAGCCATACCTTCTCCGCTCAGCTGTCATTCCCCAAAAATTGATCACAGTGTTGCAACCATCCCAGGGGATCTTCCTTGTCGTCATACGTCGGGAACTCCAGCTTGTGGAGACGTGGGGGGTTACTCCCCTTCGTGCGCTGGTTGGATGTGCTGGCGGTGCCGAATGACGCCAGAGCGCGCCGCTCGCAGGCGCTTTCTCCTTCTCCACCGCTTGCTTATTGTAGACACCATGGTTGTAATCTGATCGATGGTGCCCTTCAGGTAGGTTAGCTGTGCCTTCACATCGGACATGTCTACCGTCAAAATAGCCACATGCTATTCTACGACAACCATCTGTTCTTCAGAATCCATGGTAGTATCGTTGCCACCAGAGATCGCTGGCTTTGATACCAAGTTGTCACAACTAGGTCCACGACCAGGTAAGTTGTCGTCACGACCAGATAAGTCATTACGACCGTGTGAAGGTTGTAGTCGCGGCAGTAGGTGGAACGCTGGTCGAGTCTTCGCCAGACGCCAGATTACTTTGTCATGGTCTAGAGACCGAATTGGATAATCGTGGGTAATTACGTGCTTTGGCCTGCGGCCTCGTCGACTGTGAGTCGTGATGGAGATAACAGGGATAGGGAAGGAAGCATGCGCTGGGAGGAGATGCGCAGGAGGAAGAAGGCAGACAAGGAAGGAGGAATTAGAGATAATTCTTGCTTGCATTTCCATATGTGAGGAGCTCCTTAAATAAGGATAGCTCCTTAGAGATAATCATATCTACTCATACCAAACTTCGAGATAACAAATTAACTAAGCAATCTTTTATGAAATGGAAAGTAACTAATGTGCCATATCCGACATGCGTTATTTAAGATCTCGATATGTGATGCCGGCCATCACACATAAATACTTGTGACTTCACGGTTCCCTAGATAAAATTTCTCAAACTACCCCTATCAATACTAGCCTTCTTCACCACTTTGTTACCTCGTTTGACGTGTCTTGAGTCAAAAGTGCCAAGTAAACAAAAACAAAGGGAGTAAAAAACAGTAATCATTTTTCTCTATTGCTTTAGTCTTGACTTTTCTGAAAAGTTCTCCTGCGTTCTTTTACTTGATGTTTGCTTTGTTCTCCACGAAACATCTACATCTTGTTTCTTCTTAGCTAATATCTTTATATCTTATACAATTAACCAGGATTTTGAGTATACAGAATTAGATCAAGTTCTGCAGTACTACCCTCATGGCTATCATGGTGTTGACAAAGAAGGAAGGCCTGTTTACATTGAAAGGCTTGGAAAAGTTGACCCAAACAAACTCATGCATGTAACTAGTATGGAACGTTATGTAAGGTACCATGTGAAAGAATTTGAAAAGAGTTTCTTGATCAAGTTCCCAGCTTGTTCAATTGCAGCAAAGAGACACATTGATTCAAGTACAACGATTCTAGATGTTCAAGGCGTGGTATGTTTCCGTTTATCTATCTGTGAAAAGAATATTATATTTGAGGATAACCGCTGCTATGATATTATTACTGGTGATATTATAATTTCTCTGCAGAGCTTGAAAAATTTCAGCAAGACAGCAAGGGATCTTATGATGAGGCTACAAAAGATCGACAATGATAATTACCCCGAGGTTTGACCTATACTACTACTGTGAGAATGGACTTATTATGTGGTTTTGCTCGCTTAGCTAAAGTAGATTACTCAATTGTATTTTCAGACATTGTATAGAATGTTCATAGTCAATGCTGGCCCGGGCTTCAGGATGTTATGGAGCACTGTCAAATCCTTCCTTGATCCAAAAACGACTTCAAAGATACAAGTGACAAGCTTGTCTCTTTTTTCATTTGAATTTTTCTTGATGAATACTGTTTCAGGGTCCTTAATTTAATTTTTGTCAGGTCCTTGGTGCTAAGTATCAGAGCAAGTTACTTGAAATAATTGATGCCAGGTAAGCATTAGTACATTTAATTTAATATTTCTATAAAGTTAATCCTAACTTTGTTTTGTTTTGTTTTGCTTTGCAAATGTGTAGTGAATTGCCAGAGTTTCTTGGTGGCTCTTGTATTTGTTTAGAGCTTGGAGGATGCCTGAAAGGTGAAAAGGGGCCCTGGATGGACCCAAACATACTAAAGGTTTGCATTAGTTACATCTATCTTTCTCTGCTAGTTAGCCAGTATTGCTCAATACTTATCACATCCATCCTTCCTGGATTCCAGATGGTCATTAGTAGCAAAGCCTGCTGTAAGAGGCAAATAGTAACAGTTTCTGATGACGATGAGAAGGTAATCACATATGAGAAACCACAATACCCAACGGTAAGATTGTGCTCTTCGTATTTTCATTTCCATTTCAAAAAAATCAATACAAGAAGTAATCTAATTTTCTAAGCAGATAAAGTATAGTGATGTTAGTAAATGGAGAGGATTTTGCTATTCACAAGTGTACATCTTATTCATTATTGGGAAGACATAGAGACATGATTGTTGGGCCTCATGGGCCAAGAGAGAGAAATAGAGACTACTAATATGTAAAAGACTCTTAACACCTCTTCAAACTCAAGGTGGATCAGGAGGATTTGATGCACTGAGTTTGGGTAGATAAAAGCGATGTTGTTCTCGAGTCTGAGTCTTAGTGAAGAAATCTGCAACTTGAAGCTCTCAGGGTACATATTGGAGGTCAATGGCCGACTGCTGACAAAGAGACTGTGTGAATGATGCATCAACACCAATGTTCTTTGTCAACTTATGGTTGACTAGATCACAAGCAATCTAAATAACACTTGTATTGTCACAAAACAAAGGTGTAGAATTATCACAAAGAACACCAAGATCAGCCAAAAGCCATCAAAGCCAAACTATCTCTGAGGTAAGTTAAGCAAGGGCTCAAAGCTCAGCCTTTGTACTAGAGTGTGACATCGCAGTCTGCTTCTTGGACTTCCAGGCAATAAACGAAGTACGAAGAGAGATACAGTAGCCAATGATAGATCGCCATCAATAAGATCACTCGCTGCGGAGTCGAGCAAGCGTGGAGCCGAGCCGAGCCGACTCTAACCGCATAGAAAAGACATCTCGACGCAATCCCCCTCAAGTATCTTAGCACACAAAGAATATGACTATAGTGGATTTAGGTAGGAGCACTGACAAACTGTCTGAGAACATGAATAGCATGAGCAATGTTCGGACTGGTGACAGTGAGATAAATAAGGCTCCCAACGAGTTGACGATAGTGGGAATGATATGTCAAGACACCGCCTCGTAGGACGGCTATAGTGGAGCTCAATGGGTGTGGTTGCATTGTGAGTATCAGTTATACCAGAGTGAACAAGCAGATCGTGAACGTAGCGATGCTGAGAAAGATAGTAGCTATCATCATCAGAATGAACCTCAATCCCCATAAAATAGCTCAATGGTCCCAAATTTGACATCATAAACTGTTCACCTAATTTCTTTTTGATAAAAGCCACGTAGTCCATGTCATCTACTTTGATTAGCATATCATCTACATATATCAGAATCAAAGTATGACCCGCTGAGAAATGTGAATGAACAAGGTAGGGTCATGCTTGTTAAATGTGTATTATTACTTGTGTATTTCCCTTGTATAAGGGGTTTCGATATATCATACCTGCATTTGTATATATTGGCCTATTGACTCATGATGAATACAAGCACTATTCATAACATGGTATCGAGCAAACCTAGGGTTTGTTTTCACCCACCACGCCGGTTTTGCCTCTTCACCGTGCTTGCCGCCTCGCTATCTTCCACCCGCCGCTGTCGTGGAGCCGCACTATCACCGCCGCAAGGGGTTTGTCTTCCACGCCGCCGCCTTCCATCTAGGCCACTACCGCCTCAGCCGCCCGGATCTACGCGCTTTATGCCTCCTTCACCCGACGCTACGCCGCCTAATCCGAATCTTCTTGCTCGTGAGTCGCTCGAGAGGCGGTCTTCTCGCCCGCGGAGTCGCCGAGTCGCCCGATTGGCGCCGCTTGATCCGGAGTTGCTCTGAGCCACCTAGATCTACCTGCCGCCGCCGGGAGTTGCCGCGTTGTCGCCGGGAGCCACGCCCATCGCCACAAGACACCGAGTCTCTGACACGCCAATACAAAGTGGAACTAGTATCCGATAGAGTAGAGTCTTCTGCTAAAGAAAAAAGGAAAACAAATGTCGCCCTCTTCGCCATCGCTTCTATTCCTTGTTGCCCCGTGATCTTTGACATTTCATTTATCAAGTCTGTTTCAAAGACATCCGCCTTTACATACGTGGTCGGGTTTTGGGATTTTTTCACCGCGAGATGCCTTGTCCGCTCTCGAATTGCTCCACTGCTGATCTCGTGCTCTCGGAAGGATGCTTCAAGACACTCGTAAAGAGGCATCTAATGCTTTGAGAGTGTCATGGATACTTTTCAGACTCAGTATGCTGCTTACAAGACATGGATTGATGAGGATGCCCGTGCCTCTGCTATTCTGGTTGCTAGCATGGAAGAGTATCTCATTGAGGATGTGGTTGGTTTGGCTTAAGCACAGTTGATGTGGGCGCATCTGCGCAATCGCTACGAGTTGTCTCGTGATTCCTTGTATCTTGTCACAGCATTAGGTACAATCGCCGCAACAAGGAGATGCCACTATAGATGAGTAATATGCACGCTTGTCCATGTATAGTGTTAGATTGACTCTTTGAGACCGGATGTTTGCCACACTTGTCAGCCGCTGGCCACAAGAATCTCACTGGGTTTCGCCGTGTCACGACTTCTTGACTCGCCTCCTGACCGAGTATGAGCAGCACTTGTGCTTAGTTTCGTGCGCCACCCCGTGTGACTCATGGAGCTATTCGCTTTGAGGAGATTCGCTGTGGTGCGGGTCCGCCGCTATCCCGCTTGTTTCTTCTGCTATGGCAGCTCCTCCAGCTTCTACACCCGCCACGATCCAGCCTACTCCTTCACTAGCGGTGCCCTCACCAAAGGATAACCATCAGCATTATGGGACTCCACCGATCTATTGCAACAAGGATGGACATGTGGAGCAGCTTTGCTACGTGAAGAAGGATTTACGCTGTGGTGGCCGCCCTCCAAAGGGCGCCAAGGCTCCTCCTCTCAGAGGAGCTCGTGCTTCGACACGGAGCTTACACTTCTCGCCGTGATAGTCGCTTTTGCACCGTCTGTTCTCACTGGTTCCACTATACGCACTTCTAGCGAGAGACCATCTTCTACTTCTTCTTTCTTAGGTATATCACCTGGATTTTTTACTCGTGCTTCCTTTCATATGACATCCGATTCCACCCTGGCCTCAATTCCATTAGTTCTTTAGTTGCTCCTATCACTGCTCAGCAAGCAGATGGTACCTCTCTCTCGTCGAGGATGAGGCACCTTCGAATTCTCTTTCATGTTCCCGTTGTTTCACGCTCCTAAACTAACCATGTAGCTTAAATCGCTTGGCCACCACCGGTCATGGTTGTCGGTTATTCTTGATTCGATTCTTGTTGCGCTCAGATCGCACATGGGACTCGTTGGTACCGCCTCGCCGCGTTACTCACGACATCTCCGGGAGCTTGATTGACTCCATCTTCCTTCTCCGCCTCTTGTCGGGCTTGTCGCCCACCACCGCTCTACTCACTGATCCTCCATCGCGCTTTTGCTCAATGGCATTATCGCTTGGGACATTTTTTGCGGGTCGCTGCTTATCTTATTTAGTTCGTCGTGGTGTTTTAGGTCCGTGGTCCGATGATTCTTCTCTAAATTGATAGGATTTGTCTTTGTCTTTCAGATTTCTTATCTCAGATAGGGTATATCCCTTTGTACCCTATATATATTACCTATTTGGCCTCTTCAATAGACACACAATATTCATAACATGGTATCGAGTAAGGTTAGGGTTAGGGTTTCATCGCCGCCGCCTCCCAACCTTCTACCCGTTGTCGCCGTTGTCCCCGGAGGACCATCTTGCTCCCGGTGGCCTCTCGTCCGCCGCCTCCCGACGGTTGGTGCCAATCCATAGCAGAGCTCCTTCCTCGCACGGCCGCTCATGCACCGGATCGGGCCACACCGCCGACCACGCCGCGCCGCTTCCTCCGGGTCGCTACGCATCCTCCGCCCGAGCACCATCCAAAGGGACGAGCGCCATCGCGAATCCCCATCGATCCCGCCCACCCTCCACAGATCTCCCCGCCTTGCCATTTACGTGCCCAGACTCGCGACCTCTCGCCCCAGATCCGCCTCTCGCAGATTTCGAACCGAGGTGTCTGCGTGCGGCATGATTCGGACGGCTTGATTGGGAAGTTTTGCCGCGCTGTTGTACCTAGTTCCCGCCATGGGAGGCTACTCATGGTTCAAAGGTACTTTGAATAAACCATGTGCCCTGGTTGTGCACACCACAACTGCGCGATTCAAGGTCTCCGCTCGAGGACGGCGAAAAGGCCTACCAGTGGGCGAGGATGCGATCTTCGTTGGCGACACTCGCGCAGAGGTTTCACCGTCGTAGATTCAGCAAGCAGAAGATCAGGAGAACCAGATTTGCTTCGTCGACGACGAGTTTGTTGGAATTTTCCTCTGTTCTTTGATCGAAGAAAAACAGCACAACTTCGCTCGGTCCTTGGGTCTCCAGAGACGCACCTCTCTTTTTTCCCGTGGGTCCTACCGCCCTTTGACCGACCGCTTGACGCCACACCAAGCAATGAGCACGCTTTGCTCAAAGCAAAGGCCTCCCGCTCTTGCTTCCTTCCGGCTGGTCCATACGTGAAGAAGCAAAACGTGATGGCCTTCTGATGTCTTCACCGAGACAAAGAACGCCAAAACAAAGACACGATACACGGATCGATTTCCTGAGCTCCAAACCGTGCTCCTCTTTTGATTTTTTCTATTGCTTCACCACCGCCACCGACGCCATCGCCGTCTTCTCGCAGCTCACCAGTGGCATGGGATGGCTTTTCTCATTTCTACTGTGCTTGTCATCCGACTACACGCTTGTGTTGATGCCTTCGACTCCTCTATCCTTCTAGCGAGTCGCTGTCACAACGCCTTTTAGATCTTTTTCATTCTCGATGTATGGGGTCTAGCTCCTTCGTTTCAAAAGGAGGTCATCGATGTTATATACTTTTTATCGACGATTTTTCTCGACACATGGATATAATTTATGTCATCTTGTAGTGAGATTCTATCCATCTACTAGACTTTTGTAACCATGATTCGTACTCAGTTTGACTTTCCTATTCGTATAACTTCACTGGGAAATTTGACGAGTTCTTCGTAGTTTTCCGCCGAGCATGGCACTCTCTCGGTTTTTTTTGCCCTCGTGCTCATGCCCAGAACGGTGTGGTGAATGAAAGCATCATCTTCTTGAGACAGCATGTGCTCTTATGTTTGCTTCTGTTGTTCCACCATACTTCGCTGATGCTATTTCTACTGCCATTTTTCTAATCAATATTCAATTTTCTTTTGCTCTTCAAAGGGATCCTAGTTGAGTGTTTCGTGGCAAGACTCTTGATTATTCCGTGTATGTGCTATGTTCTTCTTGCAACTCGTGGAGCGCATCTGTCGACCGCTTAGTCTATCGAGTGTGTTTCTTTGGGCTTTAGCCATGAGCATAAGGGATATCGTTGTTGGGATCCTGTTGAATGACGGATGCGGATTTCTCAGGACGTTACTTTTGATGAGTCTTATCCTTTCTACCCTCGTCCTTCTCCTTCCACCACTCCATCTCTCGTCGAGCCACTTTCTTTCTTGACTTTTTCTGCCACCCCCATAGTCACACCTCCTGTGCCTCCTTACCTGTCGGCATTTCCTTCACCACCGGCGCCTCCTTTACCACCGATACCCTCTCGAGAGGTTCCTTTTGGCCTTGTTCTTTCTTATCCTCTCTACTACACTCGTCGTCCGTGAGTTGAGGATTCTTCTGATGCATCATCTTCTTCTGATGGGTCATCTTCTTCGGACTCTCCTTCTTGATATGCTCTTCGTGATCACCAGTCTATTCGGCCTCCCGCGCGCTTTGGTTTTGCTATTGCTACTCTTGCTGAACCGACCTCTTATCGTGATGTTGCAGTTCATCAGGAGTGGCAGCACGATGGCAAAGGAGATTGCTGCCCTTGAGCGTATTGGCACGTGGGATCTTGTCCCGCTTCCCGTGCGTGTTACACGTATCGCGTGCAAGTGGGTCTACAAGGTTAAGACCCACTCTGATGGTTCTCTTGAGCGCTATGAAGGATCGCGGCAAGGCTACGATAGCACAAAACAAAAAAATTACCGCGCAACCAAGAAACCTCCGTTAGTAATAGATCACGAGATTACCACTAGACGCGCCGACTCGTAGCGGAAGTAGAATCGATGTAGCGAGTTGATGCGGTCGTAGTCGCACTCGGCGTCGCTTCCTCCGAAGTTGTCGTGACTCGCCGCGTAGTCTTCTCCTACAAGTAGTCGTACTCGGTTGCGGATCGTCCTAGTGCTGATGCTTCGCAACAACACCTCCAAGGTATCCACACGTACGGGGCAGGGGCACCACGCGCTGGAGTGCTAGCACCGGCAGCGTGGTTGAGGAAGGCGTAGCTATTAGGGTTTCAAGAGTTCTTCCAAAAAAATCAACATCGTACCCCTTGCCACCGCCCCTCTATTTATAGGCATCCATGATGGGTCTCAACTTGAGGCCCATTACGAACTCGAGGTCTACAAGAATTGGGTCACCGCCCAAATAAAATCCCAAACTTTAAGTGTGTGACCCTATAGGTTCATGTGTAATCGGTTGTGACTTAAACTCTTTTCCGACCACTAGTCGTCAACAGATCTAGCAAGACATAACGATTCGCAAACACACATAGAATATATCTGACTAATCTTAATGCAATATGATCTACGACTGTGTCTATATCACTAACGACCACCGTGATTCTATAATGATCACTCATATTTGGTCTCACCAATTCAGAACTCCTATGACCGTGTTCCACCACTTTAGGACCATGTTCGACCAAATTTACGACCAGCTCAGATCTCCATACGACTAGTCCGTATCCGATCGAACTAAAAGACCTTCTCGTATACTCCCTTTGCCTCGTATGTCCGGTTGAACTCCTGTGAGATTTTGTATCATCCATGATCTGCTCAATACTTTCGATCAAGTGTCGACAACTTAATGTGGTCGACACTTCAACCACCATCGGCATAGCCATGCACTTTCTTTATCCGACCACAATGAGGGGCCCAGAGACATCTCTCCTGTTATGTTAGGAGGGGAAAATCCCATATCCGACCAGTCACGTCCCTCCGCATATTTCATAGCATACCTAAAAGCTACCTTTATAACTATCCAGTTACGAGTAGCGTTTGGCAACTCCTAAGAGTGCTACTACATATGTAGGAAACTATGCTGATCTCAGGTCTAAGGATTATACATCATCATTGCCTGAGACCAACTCATGATACATAGAATCATAACAATCTCAACAATGTCTCAAGGTGGGTCTTTTCCAACACCATGTTCTCTAACATGTGTCCATATTATTGGTTTGATATCTTCATATCCGTGACTTGTGAAACATAGTCATCAACCAATACATATGCTAGTCTATTCATATGTGTCCTCATATGTTTCCGACCAGGGAACGTTTAAGAATAATTATCACAGAAATATAGAATTTCACAATCAAGTCACGTACTTGATAATAAATATTATTGATATTATTATAGGAACAAGATAACATATTATCCAATGTTATGAACATAATGAAATATAATCATCTTTATGAGTGCCTCTAGGCATATTTCCAACACGCTAAAAGGCTCGTCTCTCGTGGCACATGATTTTCAGCAGGAGTATGGTCGTGATTATGATGAGACTTTTGCTCTTGTGGCTCACATGACCACTGTTCGCACTCTTCTTGCTGTGACATCTGTTCGGGCATAGTCCATCGCTCACCTTGATGTCAAGAATGCTTTCTCAATGGCGAGTCATGCGAGGAGTTTTATATGCACCACCGCCGGGTATTCTGCTCTCGAGGGTATGGTTTGTCGCCTTCACGATCCTTTATAGCCTCAAGTAAGCTCCTCGTGCTTGATTTGATCGCTTCTCTTTGTTGTCACCGAGGCTAGTTTTTCTCGCTGCTCATGATCCCGCTCTTTTATTCACACTTCGCTATGCGCTTGGACGCTTTTCTTTATATGTTGATGATATGATCATTACTTGAGATGGTTATCAAGACATCACTTTTGTCTAGGAGCATCTTAGTGAACACTTTCTCATGTCTAATTTGGGTTATCTTCGCTTCTTTCTTGAGGTTGAGGTTATTTCTACTACCGAGGGCTTCTATCCGTCCCAAGAAAAGTATATCCCTGATCTTCTTGATCGTGCTTTCTTAATGACCAACAAGACACCGAGACTCCCATGGAGTTTAATGTTCATCTTGGCCCATCGATGGTGAGCCACTTATCGATTCTACTCGCTATTGTCATCTTGTTGGGAGTTTTGTTTATCCGTGTCACTCGTCCTGACATTTCGTACCCTATGCATATCTTGAGTCAGTTTGTTATTGCTCCCACTCAGCTTTACTATAGTCTTCTTCGTGTTCTACGATATCTTCTTAGAACCATCACTCGTCGTCTCTTTTTCCCTTGCTCCACCTTTTACAGCCTCCAGCATATTCTCGATGCCACCGGCTAGTGATCACTCGATCACGGCCTTTCTCGCCTATTGTGTTTTTCTTGGTGGTTCTCTCATTGCTTGGAAGACTAAGAAGCAAACAACCGTTTCTCGTTCGAGTGCTGAGGCTGAGTTGCGAGTTATAGCTTTGTTGACTGCTGAGGTTACTTGGCTACGGTGGTTACTTTAGGATTTTGGTGTTTCTGTTTCTGCATCAACTCCTCTTTTGTCTGATAGTACAGGTGCTATTAGCATTGCTAAAGATCCAATGAAGCATGAGCTTACAAAGCATATTGGTATTGATGCTTTCTGCATGCGGACACAGGTATGTGTCTTCGTGAGGTTCGCTTAGCGATTCTTCACAAATGCATAGACCAGAGTCTATTATAGCTTCTATCTCTTCAAACTTCATGTTGTTGATCCACTATAAGTTTGAGGGGGGGTGTTAGGTGTGTATTATTACCTGTGTATTTTCTCTGTTGTATAAGAGGTTACCTGCATATATATCATAATTGCATTTGTATATATGTTAGCCCATTGGACTCATGATGAATACAAACGCTATTCATAACAATGCTCACTTGTAGTGAAACCAACAGCTCGAATAACAGAACTGAAACGCTCGAACCAAGCACGAGGAACCTATTTGAGACCATATAGAGCACACCTAAGACGACAAACATAGCCTATAGGAGCCTTAACACCTGGGGGTGGATGCATATAGACCTCACGTAGATCACCATGAAGAAAGACATTTTTGACATCGATATGAGATATAGTCAATAAGCGTACCATGCAACAGCAATGAGAGTATGGACTGTAGTCATATGAGCAACTGAAGCAAAAGTCACATCATAATCTCTACCATAAGCCTACTGAAAATCTCTTGCAACAAGACGAGCCTTGTATCGCTCCACTGAACTATCTAACTTGGTCTTTACTTTGCACACCCACTTGCAAGTTATAGGCATAGCTCCATATGGTAGCAGAACAAGGTCACAAGTGCATGTACACTCTAATGTTGTAAGCTCCTTAGTCATAGCCAACTGCCACTCTGGCATACTGATTGCCTCCTTATAGGTACTCGGCTCAGATACTGCACATGCACGAGAAAAACCCCTCTGGTGCATGAATAGAGGAACGATCACGTAGAGCATACCATGATGTAGTAGAATGATCGTCATAGTCTATGGTACCAGCTGGACGGTCAAGTGGAGAGGAGGACCGAGGATCAGAAGTAACTCTCTGTTGGCGACTATGGTGAAAGGGAAAAGTGGAAGTGTTAGAAACTAGTGGAGCTGGTGGAGGAGACACACTAGAAGATGAAACTTGTGGAGAAAATGTATCTGGAGAAGGCAAGTCTTGTGAAGGAATGGGAGGTAGACAAAAAAAAGATATGGAATATGTGGAAGGAGTGGGATGTGTAGAAGGATGATAAAAGAAGGGTCAACACTCATCAAAGGTTCACGAGAGATGCGAATGTGATGTGCTGAGGGATTATAGCAACAGTAGCCATTATACTTAGGACTATAACCCATGAAGACATACCCAACCGACTAAGGATTCAGCTTCGTGCACTCATGAGGTGCTAGAAGGACATAGCAGACACAACTGAATACACGAAGATGGTGCTCTGTAGAGGACCTCACCAAGACACTTGCCCTGAAGTTTGGATAAGGGCTGACAGTTGATGAGATAGACTGCCATAGAGACTGCTTCCCTCCCAAAAGTGAATTAACAAAGGATTCCCCCCCAAAAGTGAATTAACAAAGGAGGAAATGAGGAGTACGAGCAGTTTCAATGATGTGACAGTGCTTGTGTTCAGCAACACTATTATGAGCATAAGTACCAGGACACGAGAGTTGAGGAAGTGCACCCTCAGAAAAAAGAAACTAATGAAAAGATGATGAAAGATACTTTCCTCCAGAGTTAGAACGAAAAACACGAATGATAACAGAGAAATGAGTATGATGTAGGACCGGAAAGGCGACTAGGGGGGGGGGGTGAATAGGCGTTTTCACAACTTTCTCGCCTAAGTCGAATTCAACACGAACTTTACTCCTTTAGCTATGAAAGCTAAGAAGATCAGTAAGCACACAGCGGACACCTTGTGCTGAATTCGATAACCCCTGACACCCACACGACACAAAAATGGAGACTTAAACTCAACGGGCAAATCTGGGAACAGGCGGTCTGACCGGCTACCACGGGCGGTCGGACCGACGGTCAACCAATGGTCCGACGCAAGAACTAATCAAGCGGTCGGACCCGGGATACGGTTCAATCTACAGTATCAATGGTCCAATATACGCAAGCGGTCGGATCATTGCTCAAACACCGGTCGAATTTGCTCACCCAAGATCAAAAAGAACTCCAAATCCAAAACGAAATTTGATCCAACTTTTGATTCAACCAATGAAACTTGACCAAATTTCGAGCACACCTCCCTAGTGATATTGGAGACCTATTTCTAGCGACGATCCTTCAGATCCACTTCGCAGAATCGATCTCTCAAGGATTTAACAAGGAAGTGCACAAACCCTAGAAATGTGAAAATCTTTGATTCAAGACTTGCTTGTGGGGATTGATGGTCTAGATGATTCTAGGAGTATTCCCACACATCAAAGCAAGACAAAATGGGTCAAGAGACCAACCATAAACCCTTGAATCAAGGAAGCACCAAACTCATCCAAAAAGGGAGAAGAACACAAAGGGAGCAATTGATCTTTCAATTAAGCATCACAAGATAGTTTGATCACACTAGATGCTTACAAAGCCTCTCCAACAAGGAGGGCAAGAGCTCACACAAGGAGCACACTCCAAACTCTCCAAACCCTAGTTCTCTCTCCTCTCCTCCAAACCCTAGAAAAAGAGAAGGAATGCCAAATGAGTGCTTCAAAGGGTTTTTCATCTCCCCCCTTTCTATTTATACTAGAGAGCTAGGGTTTCACTTTTGGGACCACTTACACATGGGACCCACACACAAATAACTCTTGAAGCAATCGCCTGCTTCACCACACGTAGGTTGATCACGGTTCTCATCACGCCGCCAAGCCTCTCTTGTCCAATCCCATCTGAACCTCCCGCAGACTCGCACCGATATCCGCACCACCGATCCAACCAATTGCATCGAACTACCCGCTCGATCCATCTTGCCCATTCTCGCACCATGCTTGTGTCACACGACCACCCAGATCCCCGATCGCTCGACCTCGCCTTCCAAGCGTAGTCCCGATCCACTCACCGCTGACGCCGCTGACTCGCAAGCCACCCGCAAGAATAGACAAACAAACCGCTTCCGGAACAAGTTCTTCACAACTTGACCCACGTTAGTTCCGCAATGCAATATACATCAATAAAGCATTGATAACCATACATGAAACACAATCAAATCAACTCAATGCAAACTTGGCTAACCTCCAGTCATCACGGCCCGATCGCCCCACAAGGCCTGGTCCGACCGATTTCAGTCGGCCGGACCGCTTCCAACAACGGCGGCCGGACGGTCAAAAAGACTTAGCTAAAATTCCAGCGTGAAATTCAAACCTTTCGAAATTTCAAACGAATAGAACTTTTGATCGGAGCTCCAAAATGATGGGACCACATCCAGAGACTCCTCACTTGCCTACACAACCTATTTTGGCTCACCCAAAACCTATTTTCATTTTGGCGGCTTGACCGCCACCATGGCCGGCCGGATTTCTCCACGGCGGCTCGACCACCGACACCACCTGGCCGATCACCGTGGTCCGACAAATTTTGGAGCAAACCCGAAACGCGAGATTTTGCAAACTAACAACGCCATTGCCAATTGACTCATCATCCCGAGATCGTGCACATATCCTCACGATATCCACAATCTCCCCTTGATGAACACATTGGCAATTTTCAAGAAAATGTGGTTTTTCAAATGAAAAGTAAAACTTCATTGTTGTGATAAAGGCACAACTTGGTCCATAAGCAAGAAAAAGCCTAGGAACCACCAAGCCGGCTTCGTAATAGTATAAGCAAGTGAGATAAGGCAATGAAAGCACCAAAGGATTCAATTTCCGTAAAGTAGCCAAAAATCTCACTTAGGTCCAAATGAAAGACAATTTTTCTATTTGACCTTTGATCACTGTGAGTCTTCTTCAAATGCAAATGAAATCAGGAAAAGGCAATAGAACCATAAGACTTAACTCACTATGATCGCAAATTTTCAAAAGGTTCAATTTTTTATTTTATGAAGTTCTTATATATTAAACCTTAAGTATGAAACCAAAAGCTCTAACAAAGATTTTCTTCACAATCTTTCTCCCTTTGACAATGAATTCATCAAGATGCATGAAAAAGAAAGAGCATGAAGGAATGACTTTATTTTTGAACTTTAGTAAAAAGGAGCCATGACCATTATACATGAAGACAGTCAAGTATTATACCAAGCCATATAAGGAGTAGACGCTATATTCAATCATGGCAAAACATGTACTACAAAGCTAAAACCAAGATAGCAGTAATCTGAGATTAACAGAATTAAAATCATGAAAGATTGCTCAATATCATAGATTCACTCAAAGCAACCAAAAATGAGTCAAGCCATGTCTATAAGTAAAAAGAGACTCAAAACAAGAATCGAGGCATTTTGAGCATTAAGAGAATTCTTTTGAAGCAAAGCTCAAGCACTTAGCCCTTTTTGGGCAATTTTTCTTTTTCTCCTTTTTTTTTACTATGCTAGATCCCAAGCCTTGCCGCGACCATCTCAAGCGATAAGCTTAAAAGAATGATCTAGGTCATCCAAAACTCCCCCTGAGTTCATGCCTAGTGCAATGGCAAGCCGTCTCATGAGAAAGGATTGGTGAGATCAGTTTTTTCGCACAGAAAATCTCATTTTTCATTTGCTTGACTTAATAAGATAAAAAGCTCATTTTTCATCTCAAAATAAGTTCAAGACTCAATTCAACCTGTAAGACATGGCAAGAATCATAAGAGGATCACTAGAGCAAAACTAGTCACAAGATCCAACAAGACATGATTTGATTCAATTTGCTCACAGATATAAAGCTAGTAAGGCAAAAGCTAAGCCACACACGAAAAGCCATAAAAGAAGTTTAGCAGACTATCACTTGATATGACAAGGTATAGAAGATGAAATCAAGTCATACAAGGATAATAATCAAAGCTCCACTAATTTTATTATACAATGCAAGACAAATGAATTGAAACATGCATTATGATACAATGAATGCAAAAAGAGCAACTTCCCCCTCAAAACAGCCCAATAGGACTAATAACCCCTAACTCTCCCCGCAGCAAAGAAACGAGAAGAATCAAGAGCTTTAGTGAAAATATCTGCAAGCTGTTGCTCAGACTATACAAAGTGAAGCACAACATCACCTTTCTCAACATGGTCTCTCAGAAAATGAAATCGAATATCAATGTGTTTAGTCCTGGAATGTTGCACTGGGTTTTTGGCAATATTAATTGCAGAAGTGTTGTCACAGAAAAGAGGAACACTTCCCAAAGATAACCCATAGTCCCGCAGCGTGGATAAAATCCAGAGAACTCCGAGAGCAACCATCAAGCAGCCTACATACTCGGCCTCACCAGATCAGGCAATGTAAGACTGCTTTTAGAAGACCAAGAAACAAGAGATGTGCCCAAGAAATGACAAGTGCCGTAAGTACTCTTCCTATCCACTCTACATCCGCAAATCAAGATCGTAAAATGCTCGAATTGAAAGAGCCAAGAAGAAGAATACCGAGTCCAAAGTCAAGCGTATCTTGAAGATACCAAGATGCGACGCATCGCTTGACGATGAGAAGCACGAGGAAGCTCAAAGCGAGCGCACGCACATACGGCGAATTGTATGTCCTACCGACGACAGTAAGATAGAGGAGGATCCAATCATATCATGCGGTATTCTTCTAGTCCACTGACTCTCCATCCTCATCGTGGTCCAAAGACGGTGGTTGTAGCAATGGGAGTAGACATTGGCCTACTACTTCCCATATTGAAGCGCCAAGAAGGTCCTTTGTATACTTACTCGTGAACGAAGGTGCCTTCCTTCGCTTGCTTGATTTGTAGGCCAAGGAAGAATGTCACTCTCCCATCATGCTCATCTCAAACTCACCGCTCATCGAATCAAAATCTAGACACCAAAGCATGAGAAGAACCATCAAAATAATATCATCCACATAAATCAACCAAAGAAGAAATCACCGCCATGCCCGAGAGTGAACAAGGTTTTATCAACCATTCCCATTTTGAAATCATTTTCAAGCAAGAAACTCTTAAGTCACATACCAAGCTCTAGGAGCTTGTTTCAATCCATACAGGGCTTTAGAGAGTTTAAAACATGATTTGGGAATTTTGATTTTCAAAACCAGGAGGTTGCTTGACAAAGACCTCTTCTTCTATGAAGCCATTCAAAAAGCACTTTTAACATCCATTTGAAAAAGCTTGAAACCCTTGGATGTTGCAAATGCTAAAAGAATGCGAATGACCTCCAATCTAGCTACATCGAGCAAAGGTCTCCTCAAAGTCTAAGCCTCTACCGAATAACCTTGAGCTACAAGTCTAGCCTTATTGCTAACAACCAATCCATCCTCACTTTGCTTATTTTTAAAACCCATTTTGTTCCAATAACATGAGAATCAAGGTCGCTCAACTAAAAACCGACTTTGTTCCTTTCAAATTTTCAAGCTCTTCATGCATGGCATTGACCCAAGAGGCATCGATAAAGCATGGGTGATATCTCGGGGTTCAAAAGAAGCGACAAAAGCAAGTAATGTGCATGAGAATCAGAGAATAAACCCGAGCGAGTGACTCGCTCTTGAAGATCCCCAATCATCCGTCAGTGGATGTTGTCGCCAGATGCGAAGAGGTGCTCCCGGTGCGTATGGCATCTACCTCATGAGTTGTGGAGGTAGGAACAGAGCCACTCAGATCGCGGTGGGGATAGGAGGAGGTCGCCACCAAACCGACGTAGTAGTAGTGTGCTCTCCACCCTCTCGAGGTAGTCGGAGGATGGTTTGGTTCTTCATCCTCGAGTCATCATCGACGAAAATGCTTCCTTGAATTTCAGAACCGTGTACCAAGCATCGGGTCTAGTACTGTGATTAGCCTCATCAAAAGTGACTTCGCAAGTCTCAACAATTTTGTTAGTATCAACATTAAAAACACGATAGCCACGAGAATGAGCAGGATATCCAAGAAATATGCCATCAAAACATCTAGACTCAAATTTATCAAGGTTGCCATGTTTAAGAATGAAGCACTTGCAACCAAAAATCTTGAAATGAGAGACTTTGGGAGAATGACCAAATCTAAGCTCATAAGAGGTCTTCCCAACCACAGATCTCAAGAAAACCCTATTTGAGATATAACAAGCAGTAGAGATCGCCTCAGCCCAAAATCTCCTAGGAGTAGAATGCTCATCTAGCATGGTCCGAGCCATCTCTACAAGGGTTCTGTTCTTCCTTTCTACAACACCATTCTCACTGGGAACTCTAGGAGAAGAAAACTCGATGCTCAATTCCCTATCGCGTAAGGTAGAAAAAGAAGAATTCTTGAACTCGTCCCATTGTCACTTCTAATGGCTCTCAAAGCTCCGTGTATATCAACAAAGAATTCTAAGGACCAAATCTCTAAAGAATCCAAATGCTTCGGCCCTTAGAAGCAAGAAAATAAACCCATGAATACCGGAGTAATCATCCACAACCACCAAAGACATACCATTTCCCACCAATGATCAACTCTAGAAGGACCAATCAGATCTAAGTGAAGAAGTCGCCCCGGTCCATCGTCATTACCAAAGTAAGAGGTGGATGGGAAGCGCACACCATCTTACCATGTCTACAGTGGTGAGCACACAAGATCTCTAATACCTTCACCTTAGGCAAACCTCTAATCAAGTCCTTGCAACCGACTATAGACAAATGATCAAAACCTATATGCCCAAGTCTACGATGCCACAAAACAAGGTCATGAGAATCAGAGGCTACAAGACACCTAGGGTCGGAAATCAAGAAATATCAAATTTGCATGTAAGATCTTCTCAAACTGAGATCTCAAAACAAGCTCACCCGAGGAATCTAGAACTCTACACTCATCTCTCTTAAACCTCACTTCTAGACCTCATCAAGCAACCGAGAAACAGATAGAAGATTATACCTCACCTTACTTACCAAAGCGACGCCTTTTAGCATGAACTTGTCGTTGACGCAAGACAAGGTTCTTTGCAAATACAAATTCCGGTAGAAGCATCCCCAAATGTAATCAATTCGCGTCGGATGCACGTGTGAGGAGGAGAACCATCTAGAATCTCCGGTCATATGTCGAGAACACCCGAGTCAACAAGCCATATGTCCTCCTTCCTCGCACGACGGACCTAAAAGCATAATCGAAAACATCCGTGCCTCAAGATCAAGTTAGTGATAAATGATCGAGGAATCCAAAGATCGAGAAGCACGATGTCCGGGAATAGCAGAGAAATAGCATAAACATGATCAGAGTAAAATCATAAGGATGCACATGAGAACCACCTAGACCTCTCCAAACGATCTACCAAAAGATCGACACTCCCTGCCTAGGTGCTACCCGTGGTCTCTCCTCACGATGTCCTAATCCAACACGCCTAGACCCACCAAAAGAGTCTACAAAGTTCTCTACAAATCTAGGCCTATGTGTGGTGCGATAAACAGTCGCCTAGCTCTAGAGACTACAATGGAGAAGGGACTCCTCTAATGGATCTTAGGACGCCATCCTCTCTTTTCTCTCAAGTTTTGCTCTCCCAAGGTAACTCAACAAGATGGCCTTCTTTCTGCGTAGGTGCAATGGTATCGACCTTTGAGAGGTCTGCATGAATGAGTGAAAGCACCTTTCTTGCCGTAAAGAGTTTGAGCAAAATCAATGATTTGAAAACAACCCTGATGGCTTAGGAGGTTCTAGCTCAAACAAACCATTCTTCACAACTCTAGCAATCCTAGGTGGGTTTTTCTTGGAATGCTCTAGGATTGAAACCTAGACCACTATTTTTCACGCCACCTTGGATTGATCAAGAATCATGTTGAGTTTCTTTTTCCCACTTGAAAACTTCTCAAGAGTCACCTTGAGGTAATCATTCTCTTTCATTAAACCCTCACATCTAGTGCACTTGCTAGACTTGATTACCTCATTGCTCTTACTCTTAAGAAGGGTCACTTCCACTTTGAAGGCCTCACAAGACACACAATAGGATTCTCTAATCCTATTCAATCGCTTCCTTAAATTTGACTCTAAATGCCTCTTGAACTGATTAATCATGGTTTCAACTTCAAGATTTAAAGCACAAGAGTTAGAATCAATAACTTTCTTAGAAGCAAGAAAAGACATGGATCATTCAATTTTAGCCTTTTCTTCAAGGGTCTTGTTTAAGGCTTCAATCTCAATTGTAAGCATGGGACAATTTTCACAAGATGCAACTCTAGAGTAAACTAGCATTTCTTTCATCTCTTGCATCTTAATCCTATTATTCTTACAATGAGAGCATGTGTGACTAGCATCAAATTTTTGCAATTCTTTTAAGGAGCTATCCAGCTTTAATTCAAGCAAAGCACAATTTGAGCAAGTTAAAGGGATAGCTTCCATGGCGCTACATCAAGTGAAATGGCATCTAAGCAAGCGTAACTAGACTTGAGAGATTCTAGTTCATCGAGAGCATCTTTAAGTTGATTAGTGACAGAGGAATGAGCAGATTTCAAGCTTGTCAAGTCATTAAGCAAGCTAGTGCAGATTCACAAATATCATCGATTAATAGATTTAAGCCTAACAACTTCTAGGTTCAAATTATCAATCATAATATCCTCGCTTCTTAATCATTTTTACTTGCTTATGCAATTTCGCTCAAAGAAGCACCAACGCCCTTTTCATGTCAAGAATAGAAGGGCATACCTCATCGATCACTAAAAGGATCCTCATCGTTGGAGGAGTCATTTTCGTGGTCGTTTTGGCCATGAAACACATGCCGGTGAAGTCATGCGCCTTCTTCTTGCCACGAGAGTCACTCGTCGTCCTCCGCTTCCGAGTCCACATCGCTCATATTGACATTCTCTAGAGCGGCAAGGACCCTACCGACAAACTTGCGATAGTTTGTCTTCTTGGGTTTAGCATCCTCTCCGGGATGTCTTCGTGTCTCCTTCTCCTCCTTGCCCTTTAGCTTGGGCACTTGGAGCGAATGTGGTTTGGCTCACCACATTCAAGCACGTGATAGGTCCACTTCTCCTCCTATTCCTCACCTTGTTATACGCCTTGTGAATTTGGTGGAAAGGAGGGCTAAGTCATCCTCTGCGATTTTCTAGTTGCTCATCACTTAAAGAATGTAAAGCGTATAATGAAAACCGATGAGCTACAATCAAGAGACTCAAGAACAACCCTTGGATTTGTCGACCACTAATGCCATCGACTGTCTTTGGGAGACGCGAGATAAAATCAATCTCATGCGCCTTCAACCTCGAGTAAAGCTTATCCATGGTAAGCTCAATCATGACAGTTGTTGTCATTGATGGAAGTGATCTTCATTCCCTGCACCTTCACATCAAGAGCACCCTGAAGTCGGGCGCATTTTCGCATTCGTAAAATATCAAGTCAACAAATGCAAGATCATGAAGAATCTTAGAGAATCTTCCCCACACCATCCAAAGACTCACTAGGCCTTTGCTCAATCTTTGAGTATACTTTCTTGAGTCGGTTCTGTCTCACTTCCTTGATCGCAGTGGACCCTTCATGATAGTCACAAAGAGTCCGCAGATCTCGTGAGCAGCACTGCAAGTGAGCAACACGCCAAACTCGGATCGACTAAGGCCTTGGATCAAATAATTCGAAGTCTTGCTTTGTTGGCCTCCACATCCGAGTGATCATATCGCCATCTACCGGCACGACATAAGGATTTTTCACCTTTAGCCAAATAGCGTGCCCTTGAGCCTCGATATATGCTTGCATACGAGCCTTCCAAGATGCAAAGTCAACTCCTCAAAATGTGTGGCTTAGTTGAGTACTTGTCACGCCATGGCTCCAAAGACCGGTTAAGATCTGAGAAGAGCTAACCGCTCGATACCACTTGTAGGACCTGAAGGCGACTAGGGGGTGAATAGTCGCTTCACAACTTTCTCGCCTAAGTCGAATTCAACACGAACTTTACTCCTTTAGCTATGAAAGCTAAGAAGATCAAGAAGCACACAATGGACGCCTTGTGCTGAATTCGATAACCCGGACACCCACACGACACAAAAATGGAGACTTAAACTCAACGGGCAATTGGGAACAGCGGTCTGCCGGCTACCACCACGGGCGGTCGGACCGACGGTCAACAAATGGTCCGACCAAGAACTAATCAAGGCGGTCGGATCGGTGGACGACGGTTCGACCTTGGCAGAACAATGTCTCGATATACGGCGGTCGGACCATTGCTCAAACACCGGTTCGATTCTGGTTCACCAAAGATCAAAAAGAACTCCAAATCCAAAACGAAATTTGATCCAACTTTTGATTCAACCAATGAAACTTGACCAAATTTCGAGCACACCTCCCTAGTGATATTGGAGACCTATTTCTAGCGACGATCCTTCAGATCCACTTCAGAATCGATCTCTCAAGGATTTAACAAGGAAGTGCACAAACCCTAGAAATGTGAAAATCTTTGATTCAAGACTTGCTTGTGGGATTGATGGTCTAGATGATTCTAGGAGTATTCCCACACATCAAAGCAAGACAAAATGGGTCAAGAGACCAACCATAAACCCTTGAATCAAGGAAGCACCAAACTCATCCAAAAAGGAGAAGAACACAAAGGAGCAATTGATCTTTCAATTAAGCATCACAAGATAGTTTGATCACACTAGATGCTTACAAAGCCTCTCCAACAAGGAGGGCAAGAGCTCACACAAGGAGCACACTCCAAACTCTCCAAACCCTAGTTCTCCTCTCCTCTCCTCCAAACCCTAGAAAAGAGAAGGAATGCCAAATGAGTGCTTCAAAGGGTTTTTCATCTCCCTTTCTATTTATACTAGAGAGCTAGGGTTTCACTTTGGGACCACTTACACATGGGACCCACACACAATAACTCTTGAAGCAATCGCCGCTTCACCACGTAGGTTGATCACGTTCTCATCACGCCGCCAAGCCTCTCTTGTCCGAATCCCATCGGAACCTCCCGAGACTCGCACCGATATCCGCACCACCGATCCAACCAATTGCATCGAACTATCCGCTCGATCCATCTTGCCCATTCTCGCACCATGCTTGTGTCACACGACCACCCAGATCCCCGATCGCTCGACCTCACTCTCCAAGCGTAGTCCCGATCCACTCACCGCTGACGCCGCTGACTCGCAAGCCACCGCACAAGAATAGACAAACAAACCGCTTCCGGAACAAGTTCTTCACAACTTGACCCACGTTAGCTCCGCAATGCAATATACATCAATAAAGCATTGATAACCATACATGAAACACAATCAAATCAACTCAATGCAAACTTGGCCGCTCCAACAACGGCGGTCGGACCGGTCAAAAAGACTTAGCCAAAATTCCAGCGTGAAATTCCGAAACCTTCTGGAAATTTCAAACGAATAGAACTTTTGACTGGGAGCTCCAAAATGATGGGACCACATCCAGAAACTCCTCACTTGCCTACACAACCTATTTTTGGCTCACTCAAAAACCTATTTTCATTTTGGCGGTCTGACCGCCACCATGGCCGGTCGGACTTCTCCACTGGCGGTCCGACCGCCTAACACCACCGGCCGATCACTCGTGGTCCGACAAATTTTGGAGCAAACCCGAAACGCGAGATTTTGCAAACCAACAACGCCATTGCCAATTGACTCATCATCCTGAGATCGTGCACATATCCTCACGATATCCACATATGAACCATCTGAGCAAAAGACTGATAGATAGAAATCAACTACGAACGGTGTTTCATGAAGTAGATCCAAGTGTATCGAGCGTGGTCATCAATGAAGATGACATAGTAATCGTGACCACCTTCAAGCAAATGGAGAAGGGCCCTAAACATCCGAATGGACCAAATCAAAGGGACATCGATCTTGAAAAGTCGAAGGATATGGGAGTTGTACTTGCTTGCCAAGTCTACAACCCCCAGACCAAAATTGGTGTCAAAAGAAACACGAACTCCTTGATGAATCAAGATAGGCGTGAGCCACACAAGTGCCCCAAACGATGATGCTATTGAGGAAAATACTTGCAAATGTAAGTAGATGGAGAAGGGCAAAGAGTAGATGGACCAACAACAGAGGATAAAGGAATAGGAGCACGAGTAGTACCGTAAATGGAAGATAAAGGAGACTCAGACGATCAAGAAGTCTTGTTTGATGATCTTGCACAAAGCAGAAGCTATCATCAAACCCAACAAAACAATTCATATCTACGAGCTGCCTGATAGAGATGAGATTCATGGAGAGCGTAGGGACAAGTGAGAGGTAGAAAGAGTCCCCGATGAGTAACCATGTTTCATGCTCCATCACCGTCCGATCTTGTCACCTTTTGCAATAGAACGACATGACGCGAGCTAAGATGCATCAGATGACACATGGAATGAAGCCCCTGAATCCAATAGCTATAGGACTGAAGCACCCGACATAGGACATGGTGGTGCAGTAAAACCGATGGATCCACCGTGAGATGCCTGCAGGTTGCAACTGGCACAACTTGGCCTAAAGGTTGCTCATCTGAGTCTCAATCTGACCAAACTGAGTTGCACAAGACTCCAAAGCATTGGCAATGATGTAAGAAGTTACAAAGAAAGGATGCCATAGCCACAAAGAGCAACAATCACCAATCACCGAGCAAGACCGAGAACTCCAAGTAGAGAACACCAATCTCAGTAGCACCACTCGCCGAGTGTAGTCGTCTTCCGTGGTGGAGATGAAGCAGAGCAACGGCAGCGTTGGGGCCTTCGGGGCAACCGACTGAGAAGCAAAGCAGTGGCAGGTGGCGACTCTCGCTGGAGGAACAGCTTGAAGAAAGGCGGCTTAGGCGGCGGCGCAAGGCGGGAGCAGCCAGAGCCGAGGCGAGGCGCTTCGGGCGGCGAGACTCGGTGGAGGAGCAGCGGCGGCAAGTGGCGGCGGTGGCTGGGCGAGGCGAGAAGCGGCGCGGCGCGGATCCGGCGATGAAAGCGATGGATCCGGCCATCTCTCTTAGAGCAGAGCCGAGGCAAGCGGATCCGGCCAAGGAGGGCATCGATCGCACGGCTCGGTCGGAGCGTCTTTGCTTGGAGCAGAGGAGACATCAGGCGCGACGTTGCTCATCGCTCGGACCAAAGGATGGTAGGCGAGAGATTTGTGGAGACGAACCACAGGAGAGGGAGATGAAGGAGGTAGCATACAGATGACGGCTCGCTAGAGACTCGCCGGCGATGGCGAGGATGGCGGCTCCCGGACTGGGTCTAGTCCCTAACCCAAACCCTAGGCTCGATACTATGTTAGTAAATGGAGAGGATTTTGCTATTCACAATCAGGCATCTTATTTATTATTGAGAAGATATATATAGACATGATTGTTGGGCCTCGTAGGCTACACGGACCACATGGGCCAGGAGAGAGGGACTACTAATATATACAAGACTCTTAACAAGTGATACCTCAACTGTTGAATCTGGTTCTGGAACTGACGACATAATATCTCCAAAGGCAATAAGGACTTATGTTACTTAATCCTCACCACACCCGCCACAAGAAGTAAATTATTAAATTTGAGAAGAATTGGTTGTGCATTTTTACAATTAACGATAAGACTAAATGATAATCCTATATACTTCGTTATCACTTCACGTAAAAATTTACTTATGTCCTGCTTTAGTTAATTTTTGAAAAAAAATGTTACACACCTTTGCCATTAATGGGCATAACTCTTGTCAAGGGTGAAAATGTAGAATATAGTGATTTTTAAGGGAAATTTCGATAAACACCACGTTAACCGACCTTATCGAGAAATGCCACCGCCGCCTCAAAATTGAACAATGCCACCGAAAGCTCTAACGCCCTAGAAATGCCATTCTGAGCCTTTTCCCCATTTTTCCTCAAATAATCCCCGTGCTTGCCTTGGTATTTTCGATGGACACATATGCCCTTGCTTCGCGTGACATAACTCCCGAGTCCTGTCCGATCCAAATCGATACCGATCCATTCCCACCTAGTCGATCCCCTTCCATCCCCTTTCGCCCTGCACTAGTTTGGAACCCTAGTTCCGGCCGCCTGCGCCATCCCGACGGCTCCACCTCCGCGTCAAGGCCCTCCCGCTCGCACTCTTCTCCGGCTTCCATCCTTTTCCTCCTGTTCCGCCCTTCTCCTTGTCGTCCACCAAGACGCCGAGCGGCCCCAATTCTCAAGCTATGGCGATGTGCAAGGCAATAGGGAGTTCTATGAAGTCATCATTCTCAAGCTCTAGTAATATAGAAGGCAAAGAGCTTCCACTGCCGTGTGCCCATCCCGCAAGATCCCCGTAATCAAGTTGCGTAGCAATACAGTCTCAAATCTAGGGAGAATATTTTACAAGTGCAAGAACAATATTCCAGTAAGTACAATGATCTTGGGTGTATTTATGTGAAGGCATTTAGTGTTCACCTATTTTATTTGTTTCAGAGTGCCGGTATACAGTCTCCTATTTGTGTTCTTCCTATTTGTGATGGTTGTAACTCAATTTATTTTATAGAATGATCCCGAGTCTTCGTTTTCAAGCTGGAGTTTGCTTATGAGCAATACTTGAAAGAGATGTGCAATTTCCGTGGAGATTGAAGCTTCTGATGGACAATGATCTTTTGTGGCGTAAAAGGATTAATGAGTAGTGTTGTGTGCCAGCTGAAGGATCACAATTTACAACAAGAAGCAATTCTTTGTGAAATGAAGGAGTAGAATTACAAGTTGGTTCAAGTTGTGTGTGAAATGAAGGAGCATAATGCTCAGATGACTGATGTCATTAAAGATTTCAAGGAGTATAGAAGGGGTTATGATGATAAGCTAGTGGGGTTATGGAAACAGGGCAGACAACGGGCATATAATTCATATGATAAAAGGTTGAAGTTAACCATACATAACCCGGTTTGACACTAAACCATACAATAATAAAAAGATAAAGGTTCGACACTTAACCATACATAACCCGGCTCGACACTTAACCATACATAACCAGGAAAAAGCTAAACAATCATGTCTGACAACTTTCTCTGTTTTGGTTCTTGATGATTGTTGTCTACAACACCCTCTTCTTCAGCAGGAGGTGGAAGCTTGCAATTCCTTTCCCAGTGTCCAAATTGCTTGCACCTTTTGCACATAACCCTTCTTCTGCCAGGCTCAAGACATCCCCTAATCCTAACCTTTCTTGGCCTACCAACTTGCTTCCTTTGTTTAGGTGGGTGTATTACGAATCCCAAATCCACTTTTTTCCAGGTGGATTTATCAGTCATAGGGGGTATAACACCAGCATATGTTGCCCTGAATTTTGCAACAGAATAATAGTTATGCACATATGACTCAATTTTACATCCCCTCATGTAGCAAATGAAAGCAATAGCATACATACAAGGCCTGCCAGACACCTGCCACTGCCTGCAAGAATATTCTTGCTTGTTAAGGTCTACAATGCGCCTTCTTGGATTGGGTTCATTCTCCAGCAAAGTGACTTCAGAAACAAGATCATCGCTTCTGGAGATATTGACATTCCCTAAGAGCCTACTCTTAGCATTCAAATCCTTTAGCATAGTTGGTAGGATGGAAGTTTCCAAATTCCTGCCAATTACTCTTCGGATGCTAGACTTAGTCATAAACATTTCCCTGATACTATCAACAAGCTCATCGACATTCAAGCCTTTGAATGATTTTATCTGTTTGTTGAAGCTTTCCAAAATATTGTTATTGACATAATCCACTTTGCTAGCCTCATAGAATCCACACCTATACCAGATACACGAATGGTGTATCTCTAGGTACTTTATAGCTTCGGGGGTTGCTCCATATATGTTTCCCATGTGGAACTTAAACCTATCTTCAGTGTATGCCCTTGCAGCTGGGTACAAGTTATCCACAAACATTGGGCCATGGAACTTTTTCATGAAGTTTGTGTACAAGTGTCGCATGCGTTCTCTATGTTCAGCTTCTGGAAAAATAGAAGTAATAGAAGTCTCTAATCCCTTGCATGCATCACTAGATATGACAAGCCCTGGCGGGGAACCTATGGCTCTATGCAACTGCCTAATGAACTATTCCCAGTTTTCAGTAGTCTCGGAGTCAAACACTGCATAAGCCACATAGAACAACCAGTTGTGACCATCTATGGATGTAGCAGATGCCAATTGGCCCTTGTATAGCATGGATGTGAGTTGAGCCCACTCCAATGTAAGGTTTGCACCTAGCTAGAAAACCATCTATACACGGCTTCATTGCAACAAAAACTCTACGGAAACACATCTTATTGGCATGCTTCTTTAGATCAATCTCCGCTATACTACAAGGAGACTTTTCCTCTAGCTCAGCTTTGAAATTGAACAACATCTGAAAGCTCTCTTCGTACTTACCATGGATGTGATCAAGAGCCAGTCTCATGCCTGCCCAAACCTTGGAATACCTTAGCTTGATGTTGTAATCTCCTTATAGCTTGCTTTGAGCATCTTTAGCACTAGCAGTTGGGTTGTCCTTCAACCAGTCCCCAAGTCTATCCGCAACCCAACCCTGAGTAGCCATCTTGCCGTCTAAAAGCTTGGTAGTTGAGCACTCGTGCACAAAGGGAAGCTTCTTAATCTGCACAAGGTAAAACACAAACAAAGTTAGAAGGAAACACAAGCATGATAATAGGTCATTCACAAAAGTAGGTATACAAAGGGCCGCATACTATTATAGTATGCCTATCTGGGAGCCTAGAAGCATGTATGCGCCAATTACAGTTTTCAGCTTTACACTTCGCTATGAATCTTGTAGTGTCAGTCCTTACATTACCAAGCTCCAAACCTATCTTGACAGCGTAGTGTCTAATCGTTTTCCTGAAGGTAACCATATCAGGAAACATGGCCTTCTCTTGTATGTTAGGGTTCTCACGGTCATATACTACGACTACCTCGTAGTCAACATCATCAGTTATTTCAGCCTCAACAGGAACAACCTCATTAGCCTCATCAGTTATATCATTCTGATGTACTGCCGCATTAAAAGGAACATCATACATGTGCTCATCATCGACACGTACGAACTCATCTAGATCATCACATGGATCATCGGGTGGTTGGGCTTCAGTGTTGTTAGTGCTCTTACTGCCAACTGCTTGAGAGTTCTCACACTGTGGAGTTAGGTTTGCATTTACAGGACAAGGTGCATGCTGACTTTGGGTGGAAGGGTATGTCCGCATAGCATTCAAATTGGTTTGACTAAGATTATCTGATTCGTTGTTCAACTGTGCCTCACCACCATATGTCAGTGCTACGCCATGGTTGAACACTGCTACTATAAGTTCAAAATGTCTCTCATCCCTGTACATTTCCAACATACTAGGAACATGAGAGTCCGACATAAGCCTAACATCCTCCCCCTTTTTTGTCAAAGAACCACACAGTGGGAGTCAATGATTTGCTCCAGGAAACCTCACTAGACAAGGACACCATCAACGATTGCATGGTGAAATGAATTAATTGTTCTGCCCTTGGTGTACAATTTCCTACCATCTGGTTCTTTTGAACAAAGGGCTTCAACTTTAATGTCTACTCTAAACGCGTTATTTGGATCAATCCTATTCAGCAAAAAGAGGAAATAAGAACTCCAAATGCACTACCAGCCTACGTACTGGATCGAGTTCAAGTGAGGAAATAAGAACTCCAAATGCGCTACCAGGCTAGGTACTGGATCCAGTTCAAGTTACTTACCACAATGGGGACTCGGGAGGGAGAGGCACATCCATCTTCCTTCCGCTTCCTCTGGCGGCGGCGCCAGGATGGCCAAGAGAGGGCCAAGATATGGCGGCGGAGGGTGCGGGTTGCGGTCGGCGGCGGCGGGATGGGCTGCTGAGGGTGGGGGTTGCGGGCCACGGCGGGATGGCGTAGGGGCTAGTGTTCCATGGTGCGCTTAGGAGGGAAACAAGGTAGAAGATGATCGATCTGGATCGGTATCGGTCGGCAGTTTCTCCATGTCACGCAAAGCAAGGGGCATATGTGTCCATACGAAAATACCAAGGCAAGCACAGGGGTTTATTTGAGGGAAAATAGGGAAAAGGCTCAGTAATGGCATTTCTAGGACGTTCCGAGCTTTCCAGTGGCATCGTTCGAATTTTGAACTGAGCGGTGGCATTTCTCTGATAAGGTCGGTTAGCAGTGGTGTTTATCGAAATTTCCCTTTTGTTAAGAGCTAGCTAGGCCCATCTGTCTGGCCTAAACACTACTAACTGTTGCAGTGCCTAACATAATTTCAATATTTTAGGATTGCATCAAAGGCTATTGTAATACTGCTATCATTGGAATAAACATTATATTAGAATTTTGCTTGATTAATTCTCAATGCAACATCGCTGCTGTCATCCCTTAGGCATCAAGTGCTGCCAATGTATTTGGTATGATATTTTTCCCTGCAACAGGCTAAATTGATGAAGGCTGCAAGCATTTCTGCTGGTCGTTCTGAGTGTGATGTATGTGTTCCAATGGTTGACAAGGTCGTGGATGGAAGTTGGAAGAAAGAAGACTCTAATAATTCACAACTTCGATCTAAAGGTTTTGATACTTTGTGGCATCTCGTTATCCCCAAAAAAGTTTTATATCATTGTTCTGTGTTACTTGTGTTCAAAAGAATGTGTACTTTGATCTCAACTAACTATGAGTTGTGAATCTTGATATTTATGTAAATTAGGGCCATGTTTCACTGAGGCAGCAAAATCTCCCGAGAGTCTTCATGCTCGAGCAATTGCATTGCTTATGGCATTTCTCATGATGGTTTTCACACTAGTCCGTGCATTCTCTAGTCGCATTGCAAAGAGATCACTGGATAAAAGTTCTGAAGTGGATGACGACTATTCTACGTATTCGCTGGATTACTCGACAACTAAAGAAGAGTTTCGCCCACCTTCACCTGCTCCTGGATTCACAGAGGCGGATGTTCTTTCATCTGTCCGGAAGAGACTTGCAGAGCTTGAAGAAAAGATCGATGTTCTTCAATCAAAACCATCAGAAATGCCTTCTGACAAAGAGGAGTTGCTTAATGCTGCTGTACGACGTGTAGATGCATTGGAGGCTGAACTCATTGTGACTAAGAAGGTAATCACTGTGTCATGTATCATTCTTGAGGGAATCAAAGTTGGTGCGCTCAGTTATACTATGGGCTCGTTTGTTTTCCATATCTGTTTGTTCTCATTGTTGGCTGTTGTCTCCAGGCCTTGTATGATGCTCTTATGAAGCAGGAAGAATTGCTTGCGTGTATCGACCGCCAAGAGTTTGCCAAGTTTGAGGTGAGACCAGAATCGCTAAGTTGTTTTTGAAGGCACTTACACATCCAATTCTCCTCACAGCTGGTTTGTCTTCTGTTTGAACTGCTGCAGAAGAAGAAGAAATTTTGCTTCTGAAGAGACTACGCGGTGCTGGTTACCTGCCCACCGCTTAAGAGTAAATATTTTGGTGTGCGACAACCTTGTATACTTTCCCATGGTAATTCGTAGCTGGGTTGCAGGCTTGCAGCTCCGGCATGTAAGACTTTTTATCCAAAATCTCTGTACAGTTGAATCCACCAAACTTATATGTAAATGTCAAGTCGGTGTGCTCTAGCTTTTCATGCGCGTTTTTGCTCCGTTAAGGTTGTCTCCCTCCCATCACTCGCATGTGATTTGTTTTACCGATCCTTTGCTAGCTGGATCTTCGCATATAGGGATCCATTGTCTGCATTTAGGGGGTGCTTAAAAGTTTCAGAACATTTTGTGCTCATTACGTTCTTACCGTTTCAAAAGGTTCTGCTGGTTCTGTTAGTTGCGATTATGGGATTGTGCAATTGGCAAGGTACTAGCCCAATACCAAAGTATTTTGCAAGCTACATGTTCCAATCTTCACAGGTGTACAGTGCACTGGAAACTGGAATTAACAGAGGAAATGTTTGGGTGAGCGATTCCTTGTTCTCCCTCCTTGGGAGGCATTCGCTAATGTACTCCAAAAAAAATACCGGGCGGGCAAATCACGATTTGTACGTCAATGGATGCTCGCTGAAGCTGACGGGATCACGTAAAACTTCCTGGGCCGAAATCCATTTCTTGGCCCATTTCCTTTTTCTTCCTTCTTTTTCTTTCTTCTTTCTCTGTCTCAGCTCTTGCTTTGGCCGCTCGCACTCGAGCCACACCTGAGCCGGCACCGCCTAGGTGCGCCATGCCACTCCAAACCTTTCCCAAGCAGCACCTCCTTTGTCCCTTTTACTTTCTCTCCAACTCTCATAGCTTCTGGAGCACCATCGATGATGTATTCGCCATCTTCACGTGCGCTGGTCATCTCACCCAAATTGTGTTCCTATCAATCCGGTAATTTTCTTGATGTCTCAACCATGTCACGACGTGTTCCTGAGTGTGGTGATCGTTTCCCCTCAACCAATTTCATTTTTGTGCGTGTTGTCGTAATTTCATTGTCGACTCTCTAGGTCAAATCAACTCCGTCAACTGATCTTCTTCTCCGGTGAGTATTTCATCGAATCGATCGCATAACCATGTGTTCCCGGTCATCCTCTTACTATCCCACCCCTCAATTTAGCCAATTCATCGCTGGGGAAAGCTCCCACCGCTGCCACCTTCTTCCCCGTCACCAGCACCGTTGCGCCACCTCCTCGGAGCACCTTCGGTCTCTCCGTTTGTTGCTGCACCATGCCCATGCCCTATCACTGCCCATGCTCATGCTACTTTTCCCATGGCATCGTCGATTTGGCTGCGCCGCCACATGGTCATGTGCCACCATCGTCGCAGCTGAGCACCTCTGGCGCCATTGCCGCCGCCCATGGGATTCCCACCTCCGTGGGGTTCCATTTTGCCTGTTTGATGGCCGCCTCGCGCCGCCCCTCGCCAGCGTCTACCGCCGCTCCTGTGCACCATGCCTTGCTCTGCTTCTTTTATGTAGGTTGCTCTATGTAGTTTTGCTTTGTCTCTATGACTTGTAGGCCCCGTGTCGGGACCCAAATATGCAAATCTGGACCCTCTGTGTATTCTGCACTAGTCCAGGATCACGCTAGTGCACACAGTGTCAACATTGATAAAATATCACATCCATACAACGAATATAAGAATAAACGAGTACCTTTAAATAACAAATAATTGTTGGGACCTTACGGTCGAAGTTTTACATTTATTAAGCCATGCAAGGTCGACAATAAATAAACCGCAATGAAACGAATAAACTCCGGTGGCTCCCATCAATTTACCACAGTAACCGATCGATCAAGACCCTAACGCCAACCTTCGTAAAACTCTTCTTCAAAAGCAGGCGACGGCTCCTCCACTTCTGTTGATTTGTTTAGCAAGAGTGAGTACACACCGTACTCGCAAGTCATACCACAGAATGCAATTTATAGATGATGGCTTATTCCAAAGGAATGGTTTCTGTGGTTGTTTTGCAGAAATGCAACATTTGCAATTGAATACAAATAATAGATTGAAAGCATAATTCAAAACAAATAGACAATAATAAGTTAACAATTGATTTCACAAAGTACACATAGTCTAATCAAGTTCTTTCACACAGCTGAACGAGTTATCTCACACAGCTGACCCTTCCCAATTGTTTTATGAAAAACTACCCCTCGTGTGAAATTCCCGAGCATGTCCATAACCGAGGACGCGACTATTCGAATAGATTGGTTAAAACACTCTGCAGAGTTTGTACACTTTACCCACACGATACAATCAGTGTAGCGATCACTGACCATAACAAAACCTTTCAGAAACTTCATCTCAAACAATGACACTCTGGTGTGCTTTATGCCGCCCAATTTGTACACACACCCTTGGAACGACACACACCATTGGACAGGATGCAAATGAACCGTCCCGCGATGTGACCCAAACATAGCGACACACCTCCAAACCCATCACATAGCTTAAATACAACCCGAGTTGTCAATGTCAAGACTCCATAACTTACTAAGTCAGCCCACCATACTAGGCATGTGGTCGCACAAGAAGGCCAGTTCAATGGCGCACAAAGTTAAGTCCTTAATTGACCAAGGCAAGACTTCGGTTTGACCCAAATCACAAAGTTTAATAAGCACACACTCCACCATTCACACGTAATCCACCACTTGCCTCGTCTAAATCTTTTCCCACCTCGTTGATTAAGTGCAACACATGCCATCAACGAGTAATAGCACACAGCACACACAGTTTCATCACACAGTTCCATAATCACTTAGTCAAGTTTATAATTGCAACTTTCACATGAATTGATGACTCGTGGTATGGCTAAGCAGTCTAATCGTATCTAACCAACCCACGTTGGTGCTACGATAATACCAACTAATAATTAACCAACCTAGGGTGACAAAAGATCATGACATATAATAGACAAGGTGGTATAACAATTTGGATTAATAACTATCCCAAAAGCATTTAAATAAATACTTGAAATAGAATGCAATACATTGAAAACAAATTATTTTGAAAACTGGGTTCAATATGATCAAAGGTATAACTTGCCTTGGAATAGATCTAGATATTGGTCTTGGTCTTGAGGTGCTCCTTCTTCTGCAAAATTCCCCGAAGTATCGACGTCTACTCGCAAACGAGATAAAAGAAACAAAAACAAATAAATAACAGAGGCAAAACAAACTCCAAAATTCAAATAAAATTCACCATTAAATAGATCTTAATTTTATATGAATTTACAAATTTGAATGGTCTCAATCGGAGTTCGGATGCAAAAGATATGGGCTTTGGAAGATTTGAAAATCAATTAAACCCTAATTTGGATTTTCTTGAATTTCCCGAATTATTTTTATAAAGGAAAATCGAATTATTGCGCAATGCTTGCGTCAGCCGAGGAAAAAGAAATAATTTTAAACCAGCCTGACAGGTGGGCCCCACCTGTCAGCCTCTCGGCTCACGGTTGACCAAATCCACAGAGCCGAGGGTGCGGGGATCGGTGGACTGCGCCGCGTGGCTGCTGACGAGGGCTTCCACGCGGGCGAACAGAACTAGGTGGCGGCTCGGCTGGCGCTGTGCTGGCTTCCACGCTGGCATGGAGAGAGCGGCAGAGGGAAGCAGCAGCCGAGGGCTTGCCGACGGCGGCGACGGCGGATGGCGGCGAGTCGGCGGCGGCGAAGCACAAAAATGAGATGATGAGGGTGGTGCGAAGCTGCTGGTGGGTGGCGAAGGTGCTTGGGCAGCAAGGTTTACCGACAGTGGAGCAGAGACGACGGCGGTGGCGGTGGTGTTTTGTCGGACGAGTCGACAACGGAGGAGGAGGCACCGCGAGGGTGGGCGAGGGCGCACTGTAGCCGAGGTTGTTGCGATCCCAAGGGCGCTCGGCTGTGCGCCGAGGAAGCTCTGGAGTCGGAGGATTTCGCCGGCGACGAGGTTGCGGCCGAGGTTGGTCCTTGCGGCAATGCGGCGCAACGGCGGCGAAGTAGGGGGCGGCGGCTTAGGGTTTTGGTGGAGGAGGTCGGGGCGGAGCTTAGGGTACGAGGCTCGGCCTTAAATAGCCGGGCGAGGCGAAATCGCGAAGAAACGGCAGCGCAGCACAGAGATCCGGAGTCGGGCGCGGGAGAGTCCCCGAGGAGACGATGCGACGTGGCATCGGCGGGTCCACCGGCCACGGAAGGAGGCGAGGCGAGGCGCGGCGAAACGACAACCGAGCGATGGAGATCCCGCGGCCGAGAGCAAGCGAGCGCGCAGGTGAAGGCAAGGCGATCAAGCGGCGGCACGCGCGGTGATCCAAGGCGCAAGGCGGAATCGGGTCATGGGAAACGGAATAGTGTTGGGCTTCGCCCAAGACGCTCCGAGGATAAAAAATGGATTTTATTTTAAATAAATCCAGAAAATACAAATAGTAATTAGAAAATAGCAAATGACTTTGGAAAAATTCTTAAAATTCTATAAAATATATCCAAGCATATAGAATCTAAATAAAATAGTTTTGACAATTGTTGATGTTGGGATTAAGCACATTAAATCAATTTGTCCTTAAAGTCCATATTAAGCTTTTAATTTAATATTCAAATAAATCTAAATGATAAATTTTCTTGCTACCAATATTTAAAAGATTTTAAAGCTCAAAATAGGATGTTACACCCGCTAGTCATTGTCCCTGCTCAATTCTTTCTCTATTTGTTATTTGACTAGCAAGTAGGACATAGGTGGTCAATTTATTGTAGTCACCAAGAACCAAACAAGAAATTCTAGGAATATGCCTCTCTTCTCATTTTCAAGAATCTAAATTTTCGACAAATCTTTCAGATGTTCGTTCTCCTTCATACAAACTCCGATTCCGTCGATTCTTGTTTCTAAATTTATATAAATTCATTATCTACCTTCTAGTATTTATTTTATAGTTTTTATTTTTATTTTTTTATTTTATTTATTTTTGGTTCAATTCGCGTGTGTAGATTCCAATGCAGACGGCACCAGTTTGGACCAACCGTAAGAGTTAACCTCTAACATCAACGAAGGCGCGTCTCCTTTGAACATTATGTACCAATAAATTTTAAATATTGTTTTCATTTTCAAAGTATTACACATTGCTATTTCACATAAAATGATGAGTTTAAATTGTAGGTTGTTAGTTAAACCTAAAATTATTAATACTTTCCTTTGATGATTGTTATCCTATACATTTGTAACCCTAGTATAGAAATTTTGCAATATTGATTACAACTTTGTGGAATAGTTATACACGGTAGAAATGCTTAGACATGATTTGCGGTCTTGTTTAACCTTTGGAGGGAACCATTATTACCCGTTATGCTTTAATTTTGAAAATATTTGACATTAGGTAATATCAGTAATTGGAAAATAAAATAAAATAAAATAGTGGAAAATATTTTAGACTAAGGTGAGTGGCATGCGTCTTGACTATCTCGCCTAGTTAATTAAGGATCGACTCTTGTGTTTATTCAAACCAAGCAATACCGCACAACCACATGTCCTAAATGGGAAGGATCCGCCGATTAATTTACTAAGTCTAGACATTTAGTCCATATTTTGTAGATAGTAGGAGTTACAGGAAGTGCGAAGATGGCAATTGACATCCATGTGCTCGGGCTTGCAGGACATTGGTAATTGACGCCCAAGTCGAGGCGAGTTATTCCCACAACAGTGAGCTCGATGTTGATGGTAAATGGCATCCATGACTTGGTGTTAAACTCATCGGGTGGGCTAATGCGAGGATAAAGTATTATAGAAGCCTTGTGATAATCACCTAGTCGTACACGTTCGGAAGTGTGTCAGACGGACATTCAAAGTTGATTATCTCGTGTGGGTCAAGCTATACAACATTTGTAGAGTGTAAAATATTTGAATAGCCGTGCCCACGGTCAAGGGTGGGCAATGTGCATATACACATGGTAGATTTCAGTTTTGGTTTCAAATAAATATTTTAGGGATCCGGGAGTAGTTGGAACTATTGTAATGTTGTTCTGACAGTTAGAGCCAGTTGCGCAGTTAGAGCCCTATTCACATAAACTTGGGGGTTAGAGCCTCATTACTAGTGTTTGGTATCTAGAACCTGCACTAGAGATTTAAATTGCTTTAATTATTAAATCTTCATTTGTCGAATGTGCTTTATGACAGATGTTTAAACTTACAATATTACTTTATGCAAAAGAACCCTATAAGCCCAATTGTTAAAACTGCATACGCATATTTTTTCAAGACCCATGGAGTACTTTATTGTAACAGCCTAAAATTTCAATTTCATTTAAAAATAAGACTTTATTAATTTTTGGGGATTTTCTGGAATTTTTAAAAGCTTTTCAATAAAGTATGTTAAGGCTAAAAGAATTTATGTGCAAAATCTATTACCAACTAAAAGTTGGAATTATTTTATTTAAGTCCAGAATGCCTCATAGAATTTATGTGAATTTTCTCAAAATTTTTGGACTTCATTTACTATTTTCTAAAGCTTATTTGAATTTCTGGAATTAAATCAATTGAAAAAGAGTTTAAAATCTTCTCATAAAGATCGGGTCGAAGCCCAAAGACTGCGCGCGCCTCGCCCAACTCTTTCCGCGCGAGTAATGCGGGTCGTCCGATCAAAATCGGACGGCCGACAATCAATCCGCCGCGCTCTCTCCCGCCGCTCTGTCTCACGATCGTGGGCCTCGTGACCGTGCTTCTTCCCGCCCTTCTTTCTCGCAAAGATCGCTCTCCCGCCGCCATTGATGCCGCGACGCAGAGCTTCGTCTCCTCCGTGATTCCTCCTTTAACCCCGCATTTACGCCGCATTAGCATCGCCGCCTTCTCCCGCATTCACCCCGACATTACCCCCTTCTAACGCCGAACGCCCCCGCGCCTCGCCTCCGCCATTACCGCCGACACGATCTCCATCTCCGGCCTCCCTCGCTTATAAAGCCGCCCCATTGCAAGATTCTCTTCCACATTCCATTCCACCAACTCGTAATTTCGCCACTCTCTCGCCACAATTGAGTTTTTCCTGCGGGTCAAGCTCCATCTTCTTCGATTCCGCGACAAGAAGCACTCCCCGCCACCGCGACCGCACCATCGGCCAAGATACTCCGCGATCCCGTGCGCGCTGCCTCGCCTAGAGATCCCCGAGTACCCTCCCGCTAACGACCGAACCTCGCCACCGCCTCTCGCCGCCGACCATCTTCGCCACGCCTCGCCGCCAGTAGCGATCGACTCAAGATCTTCTCTCGAATCTTTGCGACTCACCGGAGCTCGCCGCCGCGCTGTTCGCACGAACCTCGGTTCGGCGCCGCCCTCCCGGCCGATGTGGCCGGCCAAGTCGGCGCCACTGGCGCCACATGGGCACTTTGGCCGACGAGCGACCACATAGGCGCCAACAGGATACGCACACAACGCCCCGCCTCACACTATTGCGTGCGCCGAGTCCACCGTGGATTCGGGTGACGCCGTGGACTCACCCATCTTGCTTGGGCCCACATGTCGGTCTCTGGAAGCAATGTCACGACGCATGCTTGCTAATAAATAGAATTTCCTTTAGAAATTTAATTGGAAATTCGAAATTCGATTTTTGAATTAAATTTAGATTTAAACTTCGAGGAGCTCGTATTTCTTCATACAAACTCCGATTTAGGTGATTCAAATTTCTAAATTTGTATAAAATCAAGATCTAGCTAACTAAACCAAAATTATTTAATTTGGAGTTAATTTGAATTTTCATTTGAATTTATTTGTGTTCATTTGAATTTGCTTGAATTTGGAATATTTTCACAGATAGATTTTGACGACTCAGGAGAGCTTGACCCTATTGAAGAAGTAGAATACAGGAATTTGAGCAAGGCAAGTTACACCATTGACCATTTTGCTCCCAATATTTAAAATTATTTAATTCCTGTTTTAAATTATTATTGCATGCATAATTGTATTTAATTATTTTAAATTCCTGTTTTAAATATTTAATTATCCCAATTCCTTTGTATAGCCAAATTTGATTGTTGTATTATCAATTCTTTGTAACCTTAGTCAAATAAATTTAAAAATAAATATATGCATAGCAAATGCTTAGACCATGAAATATTTGACTTTGGGAGAATTTAGCCAAAATTTCATAAGATGATAAAAGCCTATGACATTGCTTTGTCATGGTGGACTTTTGCAAATGTCTTTGAAAATTAAAAATAAAAGAAAATGGTTTGTACTTGGGCAAACATGGACCGTTGGTGGGTGCAAGTTTATGCACGGGCCTGTCTGGTTAGGACTGAGACCCAGGGTTTTTATTGAAAGTTGCCCAAGTAGATTAAGGACCGGCCTTTGAGCCGCATCTTGCAAAAGCTCCACCGTACTACCACATGTTTCAGTATGGGCGTAACGGGCTTAATAATTTGTATTACCTCAAGATTATTTATGCCATTTTTGTTGTGTGGGTGTCGGTTAGACTTTATTCCCACTTGGCGCAAGAGGGGTTTCCGCAGTGGTTAGCCTAATGGAAGTGAAACCTTAGCGGGCATATTGGTATTGAGGTAGTGCATTGAAACGCCTTGTGATAATTGCCTAGTCACACACCTAAGGAAGTGTGTATTGGCGACATAACTGCAAATTATCTCTTGTGGGTAAAGTTGTACAACCTCTGCAGAGTGTAAATCTATTCGAATAGCCGTGTCCACTGCTATGGACATGCCGAGCAAAGCCACTCTAAGTTAGATTTGTTTTTGGTTTTAAAATAACTTTGGACATGATTTGAGGATGGTTAATCCTTGTGGTAAATTTGGGGGTAGCCTTGTGATAGGAGGGTATCTTTCACCATGTTTCATATGGAGGTTATCCACTATAAAATGATCAATTTTAAATCGATTTTAGTTATGTAATAAAAATGTGCCTTGAAACTTAGTATAACTATTTAAATCAAAAGGTGATTTATGCAAATAAACCCTACAACCTTCCTTTGAATAACTTATGCATGCATTCTAAATTCAGATTGGGTGTAATTTGCGAGCACGGTTGTAGTGCTCACTCTGTCAATATTATTATTCAGAGAAGACTGCTATCCGTAAGGTGAGGAGCGGGACGATTAGGTCGCGATCTCCGCACGATTACTGTGGCGATCGTGTGGCTTACTATTATTATTTGCTTCCGCTTAATGTTTTATTTGGCCTCCGGCCCAGGTTGTAATAAACTCTATGATTATTAAATATACACTTTGGATATGTTTGTGATAACATTTTTGTGATGTGTACCGGAAATCTGGACTAGTGTATGAACACGAGAATTTGGGATCCTTCGTTCCGGGTTCGACAAAAGTGGTATCGAGCCATATCGATCGTAGGTTGTGACCTAGAAGGAAATCAAACCCTTAAGGATTTATTTTGAAAATTTAAAAATACCTTGGTCTTTCGAGTCATTCCTCAACTTTTCTCTTGAAAAATTATTTACTAACTCATCTCCTGCTCAAAATTGTAGATGGTCAAGTTCAATGCCATTTCCCATGGAGTCTTCTTTGGTCATTGGGCCGCCATTCTCTGGAAGATGATGCAGCACTTGGACTTTGAAGAAAGACCGACGTATCAAGGATACAAGTATAAAGTGGGAAATCAGGAACGATGGAGAGTAGAGGTGATCCTTTACTCCAATCTATCGCCGAACACGGACTTCCACGTCTTCGATGCCCCAATGCGACGAGACACCTTCGCGAAGGCATCCAGATGCACCAGGAAGCAACCCGCAGACTTCGCTACATCTACGATCATCGCCTCAACGGCACTGGGTTCCACTATTACCCAATGCATATCCCAACCCGGCATGACTGTGCTTTTCGCTCAACTAGAGATGAAGATTGTCCCGACCTCACTCATCGTGGATCCGCCGAGCCATGGATTATGCCTACGGAATACACTAGATGAGCTGCCTCTCTCCGCAAGTAAAATTACAAGATGCGTAAGAAAAGTTGAAGATTGCAGATCAAGAACGGCCTCCTACAAGGAAGGCGAGGCTAGTTCTAGTGAGCCGATTATACCCCATTAACACCATAGATTTGACCTTAAAATTTTTCCTAGTTATGAATTATGAGCTACCAAACCTTTGTAGTAGCCATAATGAATTAATAAAATAAAAATAAATTATTTTGTCGAAATGTTCTTGTCTTGTGTTTGTTGAATTTGGGCTATTTTAGATCTATACTCTTATAATTCCTATCTCTCTTGTCTAACTGTGAAGAGTTCATCGATGGTGACCACCGCAACGGAATGTCGCACTAGAGGGCAAGGAAATGAGAATGCCGAATATGAAGAAAACCCAGTTCAACAGCCACCACCTCCTCCAACTGAAGCTCCTGACTGGCGCCAAATGATGGCCAATCGACTCATCCGATTGAGTTGCTAGCCCATCCCTTCACAAAGAATCGAATACCCAAGCGTCGTGACCTATCATGCTCCTCCACCTCCCGCAAGAGTAACTTTGTCGAGTTCATGAGGATGCGCCGCCAACATTTTCTAGTAGCACGGAACCCATGGACGCAGATGATTGGCTCAGGGCCATTGGAAAGAAACTGGATATTGCTCAATGCACAGATCGTGAGAGAGTTTTGTTTGCCTCTCATCAATTGATTGGTCCCGCATCAGAATGGTGGGATAATTTCAGCATGTCTCATGCTAATGCCCAGGAAATCACTTGGGATGAGTTCATGCAAGTTTTCCACCGATCTCACATTCCATCCGCATGATTACCTTGAAAAGAAGGAGTTTCGCTCGCTTCGCCAAGGAAACCGTTCAGTCGGTGAATATCTGCATAAGTTTAACCAACTTGCTCGCTATGCCCCTGAGGATGTAGCCAGAGATGAAGACAGGCAAGAGCGATTTCTGGAAGGGTTAAACGACGAACTCTGCTCGCTTGATTTCTCGAGATTTTACCGACTTTCAGCAGTTGGTAAATAAGGCCATACGCCAGGAAGGCAAACATCTGGAAATGGAGAATCGCAAGCGGAGGATGGCCGCTCAGAAGTTTAACTCGGGAGGACTGCCCAAGCCTCGTTTCTCGCAGTCTCAGCCACCTCAGCGTGGGAGATTCCAGACTACTACACCGAGAGTTCCAGCGCCAGTTCCGCGTCCAAATACTTCCGGATTCCGTAGTAGTTCGTCGGAAGTCGGCCAGTGCAGGCTGACTATTTCCACGGCAGGAATCACTTGCTTTCACTGCAACGAGTTGGGTCATTATGCCAATAAGTGTCCCAAGAAGCAGCAGACTGCCACCCCCGTCAAGCCAACTCCCGGAGTTTCAGTCTCCGGCGGTCCCTCAAGACCAGTCGGTCAGTTCATGAAGGGACGTGTGAATCACGTCACCGCAGAGGAAGCCTATGCGCACGGATGTTGTTCTTGGTACGTTCCTTGTCAACTCAAGATCAAAGATCGCTTTATTTGATTCCGGAGCTTCGCATTCTTTTGTGTCAAATAAGTTTGTGGAAAAATATGGGTTATCTACCTCCCCCTTAGTTAAGCCCATGTTAATCCATTCCCCGGGCTCAGAAATGAGGGCTAGTTTATTCTGTCCGAATCTTACCTTTGAAATCTCTGGAGTAACTTTCTCGGCCAACTTAATAGTCCTGCGTTCGCAAGGATTGGACGTAATTCTTGGAATGGACTGGCTTGCCAAAAATCGTAAGGTGATAGATTGTGCTAGTAGATCTATCAACCTCACCAATGAACAAGGGACTTCAGTAGAGTTCCAACCCAAGACTTCTACGGAAAGAAGTCCTATCTTGACCAGTTTAAAGGAAGTGAAACTGGAAGATATACCCGTGGTACAAGAATATCCAGATGTTTTTCCGGAGGACTTACCTGGTATGCCACCGGACCGGGACATAATGTTCTTAATTGACTTAGTCCCAGGGACTGCTCCAATTTCGAAGCGACCCTACAGAATGCCGGCAAACGATCTAGCAGAGTTGAAGAAGCAGATCGAAGAACTACAGAGTAAAGGTTACATTCAACCGAGTTCATCGCCTTGGGGAGCTCCAGTACTATTTGTCAAAAAGAAAGACAATAGTATGAGAATGTGTGTGGACTATAGATCACTCAACGAGGTAACAATCAAAAACAAGTACCCGTTACCTAGGATAGATGATCTGTTTGATCAACTTAAAGGAGCCAGTGTTTTCTCCAAAATTGATTTGAGATCAGGCTACCATCAGTTAAAAATTAGACCAGAAGATATTCCGAAGACAGCCTTCACCACCAGATATGGACTGTACGAGTTCACAGTGATGTCATTTGGACTAACAAATGCCCCTGCTTATTTCATGAATATGATGAATAAAGTGTTCATGGAATTCTTGGATAAGTTTGTGGTGGTATTCATAGATGATATTCTCATCTATTCAAGAGATATGGAAGAGCATGAAAACATCTCGTAATTATTTTGGGCAAACTTCGAGAACACCAACTTTATGCCAAACTCAAAGAAAAGTGAATTTTGGCTCACCAAGTGGCATTTCTTGGACACATTGTGTCGCAGGAGGAGTTGCAAGAGACCCTCAAAGGTTGAAGACTGTAATGGATTGGAAGCAACCCAAGTCGTCACACGGTGATACGGCCATATCTACAACCAAAGCATTGCAAAAGGTAAAACAAAATGTTGTGAAGGCCGATAGGATGGATGGGGATGCCGCCAACGAGAGGACGTTCTCTCGGGATAAAACCCTAGCGCATGCGCAAATCAAGAAAGACATGTGGTGGTATGGCGGCAAGGGTTGCATTGGCGTCGAAGAAGCATCAAGTGCGTGGAACAAGTTCGTGCAAGAAGCTAAGAGAAGGAAAGCCCACAACACAAGGGAAACCAAGAGGGAGATTTGGCAATGCATGGAGAAGACGCCAGAACATGGCATGTGGGTTGGTTCATTTGGATCCAATTGCATGACCAATTGGTGATTAATATTTTATTCCAAAACTAGAATAGTTTAAATTCTAATTTAAAAAAGAAAGTATTTTTTGGTTCGGATTATCGTTCACGTGAACAAGAATCAGACTCGGATTATCGTTCACGTGAGCGAATCGGACACTGATATCTTGTAGCAAATTCGCATAATCGTTCATCCGAGTTTTGTGCTTGCGTGGAGGCTATATAAACCCCCATGGCCGCACCATATGGAGTACAAGTCATGATTTAGATAATAAAAATCAGAAAAGCCGTTTTGGCGCATATCGTGTGTTCTTGAGTCGTGATATGAGTTGGAGAGATTGAGGGAGAAAGATTGAGAGCAAGATCAAGATATCTATCTCTTGTTTCTGAATACTATTCACCTAACGCTACTACTTGCAATTCAATCTATTAGATTGGTTTGGGAGTATATTGATTTTCTTACAATTCAATTCACCGAATTGGTTTGTGAGATTGCTATCGATCTTCGAGTGTACCGTGAAAGATTGGGCCAACAATCGATTCATCTAATCAACTAGGTGGATCCGTATCGTGGTATCGAGCTTGATTGTTCACGGTGCCGTTGCTGTTACGAAGATCAAGTATCGACATGGTCGATCTGAAGGACATGAAGTTAGTCATGCAATTCAGCTACACTATAGATCAATGTGAGGAGGATCCACTCCACGATCCGAGCTACATATTCTTCAATCGGTGTCGAGTGGGGAACACAGATTGTGCTATGATGATCGATCACGGAAGCTTGACAAACGCCGCAAGCCAAACACTTGTGGATGATTGGGGTTGATCACAAAGCCACATCCGGAGCCATATCTATTGCTTTGGAGGTTCAAGCACATTCCGATCACAAAACAAGTGGAGGTAAAATTTTCTTTGGATGGGTATACTGCTGTTGTTACTTGTGACGTGATTCCTATGCATATGAGAGCATGTTCGTTGGTGATTGGTGCATATTGGTTGAAAGAACAGCACATACATCGAGTTGCATCACGGCCCGTCATGCGGTACTCCTTTCCATGGAGAGGAACACGAAAGGACATTACATCTTGGTCCTCGTCAAGGTACTTTGAAGATAGACAGCGACGAGACAAGGCCCAAGGAGACATTAAAGAGCAGCAGCAAAGGCTAAAGGCCAAGAAACGTGAAGAAGAACGGTTGGCTGAGGAAGAACAGAAGAAATTAGAATTGGCAACCCTTCTTTCTACCCAAAAACAGCAAGAGGTGTCGTTCCATGATGACAAAACTAGTAGTGAGGCACCACAAGATGGTCTTTGTATGCTGACCAAGACGGTTCGAGTTGACAACACTTCCATTCTCACAACGGGACAGCGAACCAACGTTTTCAAATCTGAGTGCAAAATCAATGGCAAAGTTTACAAGCTTATCGTTGATGGTGGAAGCTACAACAATATCATTAGCAACGATTTGGTGCAAGCTTTGGGGTTGACAACCTGGCGACATCCCGAACCGTATTATGCACAATGGTTGCATAATGTCGGTAAACTGAAAATTACTCATCGTGTCAAAGTTTGTTTTTCAGTAGGAGACTATCACGACAAAGTGGAGTGTGACGTCGTGCCTATGCATGCATGTCACTTGTTGTTGGGGCGTCCGTGGCAGTATGATCGCAATGCTACGCACCACGGGAGGTCCAACAAGTACTCTTTGGTGCATCAGGGAAGATCATATACCCTGTGTCCTATGCCAGAGAATTCTATTCATGCTGAGGAGATCATAGCTAAAAAGACGATCGTGAAGACTACCCCGACGGAGATTCCTGAGGTTACACAAAAGACGAGGACGTCTTTTCTTGAAGAAAGGGAGGATGATACGGCCATATCTACAACCAAAGCATTGCAAAAGGTAAAACAAAATGTTGTGAAGGCCGATAGGATGGATGGGGATGCCGCCAACGAGAGGACGTTCTCTCGGGATAAAACCCTAGCGCATGCGCGCGATCCAAGAAAGACATGTGGTGGTATGGCAGCAAGGGTTGCATTGGCGTCAGAAGAAGCATCAAGTGCGTGGAACAAGTTCGTGCAAGAAGCTAAGAGAAGGAAAGCCCACAACACAAGGGAAACCAAGAGGGAGATTTGGCAATGCATGGAGAAGACGCCAGGAACATGGCATGTGGGTTGGTTCATTTGGATCCAATTCGCATGACCAATTGGTGATTAATATTTTATTCCAAAACTAGAATAGTTTAAATTCTAATTAAAAAAGAAAGTATTTTTTGGTTGGATTATCGTATTCACGTGAACGAAGAATCGACTCGGACATCGTTCACGTGAGCGATGTCGGACACTGATTATGTAGCAAATTCGGACACTGTTCATCCGAGTTTTGTGCTTGCGTGGGAGGCTATATAAACCCCCCATGGCCGCACCATATGGAGTACAAGTCATGATTTAGATAATAAAAATCAGAAAAGCCGTTTTGGCGCATATCGTGTGTTCTTGAGTCGTGATATGAGTTGGAGAGATTGAGGGAGAAAGATTGAGAGCAAGATCAAGATATCTATCTCTTGTTTCGGAATACTATTCACCTAACGCTACTACTTGCAATTCAATCTATTAGATTGGTTTGGGAGTATATTGATTTTCTTACAATTCAATTCACCGAATTGGTTTGTGAGATTGCTACTGATCTTCGAGTGTACCGTGAAAGATTGGGCCAACAATCAGGATTCATCTAATCAACTAGGTGGATCCGTATCACACAGAAGTGAGAAGTTTTCTCGGATTAGCTGGGTACTACCGCAGATTCATTGAAAGTTTCTCCAAGATCGCCAAACCCATGACTCAACTTCTGAAGAAGGAAAAGAAATTTGAATGGACAAGTGCTTGTGAACAAAGTTTTCAAGAGCTGAAGAAAAGACTAGTCTCTGCACCAGTGCTAGTCTTACCAGATATACGTAAGGATTTTGAAGTTTTACAGGACGCATCACTGAGGCTAGGATGTGTACTGATGCAGGAAGGAAAGGTCGTGGCTTATGCATCTCGTCAGTTAAGGCCACATGAAGGAAATTATCCAACTCATGATCTAGAATTAGCGGCAATTGTGCATGCTTTGAAAATCTGGCGGCATTATCTTATTGGTAACCGCTGTGAGATTTTCACAGATCATAAGAGTTTGAAATATATCTTCACCCAGTCAGATCTTAATCTCAGGCAAAGAAGATGGTTAGAGCTGATAAAGGATTATGACCTTGGAATTCATTATCACCCGGGTAAAGCCAACGTGGTAGCAGATGCTCTGAGTAGGAAAGCATACTGCAACACGGTGTTAGTTCAAGAAAATCAACCAGAGTTGTATGAAGAACTAAAGCATCCGAACTGAAATTGTCACCAAGGTCAGATCAACACGGTGGAAGTCCAACCAACCATACAAAGTCAGATCAGAGAAAAACAGCTAGAAGACGAAGACATCAAAGAAATCATGAAGAACATGAGAAGAGGCAAAGCTCCAGGATTTTCTGAAGACGAACGAGCAGGGCACGTATGGTTTGGCAACCGCATCTGTGTACCTAAACATCATGAAACTAGACAACTGATTCTGAAAGAAGCTCATGAATCACCTTACTCTATCCATCCAGGGAGTACCAAGATGTACCAAGATCCAAGGAAAAGTATTGGTGGGTCAAGATGAAGCGAGAGATCGCGAGTTTGTTGCACGTTGTGATGTGTGTCGGCGTGTTAAGGAGAACATCGAGACTGCGGATTGTTACAACCATTACCAATTCCCGAGTGGAAATGGGAGGAGATTGGTATGGATTTTATCACCGGACTACCTAGGACCCAATCAGGTTGTGATTCCATTTGGGTGATAATTGACCGATTAACCAAAGTGGCTCATTTTATTCCATCAAGACAACTTACGAAGCAATAAGTTAGCGTAATTGTACATGGCTAGGATCGTCTGCTGTCTACATGGTATACCCAAGAAAATTGTGTCCGATGAGGTTCGCATTCACTTCAAAATTTTGGCGAGTCTACATGAAGCTTTGGGAACAGACTCAATTTCAATTACGACTTATCATCCCCAAACAGATGGCCGACCGAACGTGTAAATCAGTCCTAGAAGACATGCTTCGAGCTTGTGCTATAGATTATGGAAGAAGTGGGATAAGAATTTGCCCTATCAGAATTTTCCTACAACAACAAACTTTCAAGCTAGCCTACAGATGTCGCCATTTGAAGCATTATATGGTAGAAAGTGTAGAACCCCTCTCCTTTGGGATCAAGTAGGAGAACACCAATTCTTCGGACCAGAATTGATAAAAGAAGCTGAAAGTAAGGTAAAAGCAATAAGAGAACGTCTGAAAGTAGCTCAAACCCGACAAAAGAGTTATGCCGATAATCGTCGGAGAGAACTATCCTTCGAGATGGGAGATTTTGTCTATCTCAGGTAACTCCACTCGAGGAGTGAAGAGATTTCAGACTAAAGGAAAACTCGCACCTGCATTTGTCGGACCCTTAAGATTTTGGCAAAAAGAGGTGAAGTTGCTTATCAATTGGAACTACCAGCATCTCTGGTCGCCTATCCACATTGCCTTCCATGTATCCCGTTAAAAGAATGTCTCAGAGTACCAACAGAAGAAACACCGCTCGAGAACATCGATCTTCAGGAAGATCTCACCTATGTGGAACAACCAATCAAGATTCTCGATGCGGCAGAACGCGTCACCAGAAGCAAAGTCATCCGTTCTTGTAAGGTTCAGTGGAGCAATCATTCAGAAGAAGAAGCTACCTGGGAGCGAGAAGAAATTTTGAGAGCCGAGTATCCCTACCTTTTTGCTGACCAAGTCTGAATCTCGGGGTCGAGATTCCCTTTAAGGGGGGTAGGTTTGTAACAGCCCAAAATTTCAATTTCATTTAAAAATAAGACTTTATTAATTTTTGTGGATTTTCTGGAATTTTTAAAAGCTTTTCAATAAAGTATGTTAAGGCTAAAAGAATTTATGTGCAAAATCTATTACCAACTAAAAGTTGGAATTATTTTATTTAAGTCCAGAATGCCTCATAGAATTTATGTGAATTTTCTCAAAATTTTTGGACTTCATTTACTATTTTCTAAAGCTTATTTGAATTTCTGGAATTAAATCAATTGAAAAAGAGTTTAAAATCTTCTGCTACAGTACTGGGCCGAAGCCCAGCACTGTGCGCGTCTCGGCCCAACTCTTTCCGCGCGCGAGTAATGCGGGCCGTCCGATCAAAATCGGACGGCCGACAATCAATCCGCCCGCGCCCTCTCTCCCGCTCCTGTCTCGCTGACTGGTGGGCCCTCGCACTGTGCTTCTTCCCCGCCCCCTTCTTCTCCGCAGCATCGCTCTCCTGCCGCCATTGATGCCGCACGCGGAGCTTCGTCTCCTCCGTGATTCCCTCCGCTTTAACCCCCGCATTTACGCGCATTAGCATCGCCAGCTTCTCCCGCATTCACCCCCGACATTACCCCCCCTTCTTAACGCCGGTAACGTCCCCGCGCCTCTCGCCTCCGCCATTACCGCCGCACACGATCTCCATCTCCCGGCCTCCCCCTCGCCTATAAAAGCCGCCCCCGGCTGCGCATTCTCTCCCACATTCCATTCCACCAACTCGTAACCGCTCGCCACTCTCGCCGTCAATTGGAGTTTTTCCCTCGGTGGCAAGCTCCATCTTCTTCGATTCCGCGACGACAAGCACTCCACGCCATCGCGATCGCACCATCACCAAAGATACTCCGGCGATCCCGTGCGCGCTCGTCCTCGCCTAGAGATCCCCGAGTACCTCCCGCTAACGACCGAACCTCGCCACCGCCTCTCGCCGTCGCCGACCATCTTCCGCCACGCTCTCGTCGCCAGTAGCGATCGTACTCAGATCTTCTCCGAATCTTTGCGCACCTCACCGAGCTCGCCAAGGCCTGTCACGGAACCTCGGTTCGAGCGCCCCTCCGGCGGCGATGTGGCCGGCCAAGTCGGCGCCACACTGGCGCCACATGGGCACTTTGGTCGACGAGCGACCACATAGGCGCCAGCGTGGACGGCCAGCGGCCACGCGCCGCCCGCCCTCACACTATTGCGCGGCGCCGAGTCCACCGTGGATTCGGGTGACGCCGTGGACTCAGTCCATACTGTTTGGGCCCACATGTCAGTCTCTGTGAACAGTGCCGCTGACGCATGCTTGCGCAATAAATAGAATTTCCTTTAGAAATTTAATTCGGGAAATTCAGAAATTCTGATTTTTGAATTAAATTTAGATTTAAACTTCGAGGAGCTCGTATTTCTTCATACAAACTCCGATTTAGGTGATTCAAATTTCTAAATTTGTATAAAATCAAGATCTAGCTAACTAAACCAAAATTATTTAATTTGGAGTTAATTTGAATTTTCATTTGAATTTATTTGTGTTCATTTGAATTCTGTTTGAATTTGGAATATTTTCGCGTATAGATTTTGACGACTCCGGAGAGCTTGACCCTATTGAAGAAGTAGAATACCAGGAATTTGAGCAAGGCAAGTTACACCATTGACCATTTTGCTCCCAATATTTAAAATTATTTAATTCCTGTTTTAAATTATTATTGCATGCATAATTGTATTTAATTATTTTAAATTCCTGTTTTAAATATTTAATTATCCCAATTCCTTTGTATAGCCAAATTTGATTGTTGTATTATCAATTCTTTGTAACCTTAGTCAAATAAATTTAAAAATAAATATATGCATAGCAAATGCTTAGACCATGAAATATTTGACTTTGGGAGAATTTAGCCAAAATTTCATAAGATGATAAAAAGCCTATGACATTGCTTTGTCATGGTGGACTTTTGCAAATGTCTTTGAAAATTAAAAATAAAAGAAAATGGTTTGTACTTGGGCAAACATGGACCGTTGGTGGGTGCAAGTTTATGCACGCACTGTCAGTTAGGATCGAGACCTGTGGTTTTTATTGAAAGTTGCCCAAGTAGATTAAGGACCGCCTTTGAGCCGCATCTTGCAAAAGCTCCACCGTACTACCACATGTTCAGATGGGAAGAACCGGGCTTAATAATTTGTATTACCTCAGATTATTTATGCCATTTTTGTTGTGTGGGTGTCGGTTAGACTTTATTCCCACTTGGCGCAAGAGGGGTTTCCGCAGTGGTTAGCCTAATGGAAGTGAAACCTTAGCGGGCATATTGGTATTGAGGTAGTGCATTGAAACGCCTTGTGATAATTGCCTAGTCACACACCTAAGGAAGTGTGTATTGGGCGACATAACTGCAAATTATCTCTTGTGGGTAAAGTTGTACAACCTCTGCAGAGTGTAAATCTATTCGAATAGCCGTGTCCACGGTTATGGACATGCTGAGCAAAGCCACTCTAAGTTAGATTTGTTTTTGGTTTTAAAATAACTTTGGACATGATTTGAGGATGGTTAATCCTTGTGGTAAATTTGGGCGGGTAGCCTTGTGATAGGAGGGTATCCTTCACCATGTTTCATATGGAGGTTATCCACTATAAAATGATCAATTTTAAATCTGATTTTAGTTATGTAATAAAAATGTGCCTTGAAACTTAGTATAACTATTTAAATCAAAAAGGCTGATTTATGCAAATAAACCCTACAACCTTCCTTTGAATAACTTATGCATGCATTCTAAATTCTGTATTGGGTGTAATTTGCGAGCACAGTTGTAGTGCTCACTCTTGCTGAATATTATTATTCAGGAGAAGACTGCTATCCAGAAGGTGAGGAGCAGGACGATTAGGCCGCGATCTCCAGACGATTGCCTGTGGCGTATCGTGTGGCTTACTATTATTATTTGCTTCCGCTTAATGTTTTATTTGGCCTCCGGCCCCAGTTGTAATAAACTCTATGATTATTAAATATACACGCTGGATATGTTTGTGATAACATTTTTGTGACTGTGTACACTGGAAATCCTGGACTAGTGTATGAACACAGAGAATTTGGGATCCTTCGTTCCCGGGTTCGACATTTATGTACTCACATGCTGCACTCAAAATAAATCTCAGAAGTCTACATTGATGCCGAGGATGACTACGACTACTACGCCTGCGGGTTTGACAAATGACACCCGTTATACTAGGCTACGCTCCTTAGTCGAATGTCGGTGGGCGATTCGATCTTCCACTTCGGAGTTTATTTTTGTTTTTCGCTGCTGTGAGACTAAAGGCCTTTTAACCGCTTTTGTAATAAGTGGTCATAAGGCCGGCACTCAGTTATTTATTATTGTTATTCCATGATTCAAACTTGTTATCAACGATATTTTCACTATGTGCACTGGCTACTGATTTGGGACTGGTGCAGAAATACACAAAGGGTTCGGATTCAGAAATCCGATCCCGACACCAATTCCCCTATCCACATTAGGTTGATTGGCGAACCCTAGCTACTAGCATCGTGGCTAGGGTGCAGGCATGGGTTTGGGTGCGCTGAGTGGCACAAGCCTGTGTGCAGCTAGCATGGCAAGTAGGCATTGCTGGCAATCGGGCAGGCTTAGCGCGAGATCGGGCTGGCGGACGGCAGTGTCCCATTAACGCCCCTAATTTTTAGCCCTAGATCCAGCACTGTTGCTGCGAGCTTCCAAATCCTTCGACAATGGCAAGAGCGAAGCTGCACATGATGGCGAAGACGCGGCTGCTATGAGCTTCCAAAACATTGAACGATGGCAAAGGCGGAGCTGCGCGTGATGGCGACGATGGGTCTGCGTAATGGCTGCGGAGTTGATGATTGAATAGAGCGATGAGGCGAGGGCAGAGGTGACGGCGGAATCGAGCAGCCCTGTGACAGAATCGAGCAGCCTGCTTTGTTGTTGCTCGCGCACCCGAGGCTGTCTCGCCGTGAGCCCACTTGACTAGGTCCTCACCGTAGAGAGAGGAGGATGGCACGAGGACTGGGTCGGTGGCCGCAATGCAGAGAAAGGAGAAGAAGCAGGCGACGTCGGCGAGGGAGAAACAGTGGTGTGGGCGGCGCCCGTCATTGAGTTGAGGATGAGGGAGTGGTCCAGAAAAAACGAGAGAGGATGAACAGTGGTGGTCCAGTTGGCCAAAGAATAGAGAGAGAGAGATGATGGTGAAGGAAGAAGATAACGTGCAGAGTAATTTTGTCATTTAAAAAAACTGACAAGAATTAGGACACAACTGCAGGTGGGCCCCACCCCCATAGCTCGTAGTGAAAGAAAGAAAACACACACAGTCAAGCGCGCCGCCCACAAGCGGTACAAGTTAATTAGAAAATAGCCTGAACTGTACGCTGCTAATTTGTTCATGCACCAAATTGCTGCACATGTATGTAGCCTGAACTGTTTTGAGAACTACTATTTCGTTCTTGGTTTGCCACCATGGAGCTTCTAATGCACAAAATGGATTCTTCATGGGTTTTGATACTAACCTCGCTGACTGTATCAACTGATGCCGTTGAAGTAATCTGGGCCGCATCGGGAAGCCTTATCCGGATGATGCCAATGTGTAGGGTAGTGAATTTGTTTTGGACGACACTCAAGGGCGGATCCACCATTTTGGCGAGGTCAGGCCGCTGCCTAACCTAAGTTGTCAGACGTCCTAGGTCACCGACTACATCCTACCATCATCGGAGAACATGTCCAGGAGCACCACTCAACCTCACCGGCAACCATAAGGTGGCATCTCTGGTGTGAACAAAGAAATAGCAACCATAGGTTGCTGATCAGGGCGTGTGTGGGCCTGGCAAAATGCGAGTATGGGCCGTTGGCCCGATCCAAGCACGAAATGTATTGCGCACCCTTTCGCATATTGCTTTGTGAGAGCTAAGTGCACACACGACACAATACACACCTTATCGCCTAACCCTAGCATCGACGGTTTTATAGAATTGTTAAGAAACCGGGCCCAGGACTGGAGAGTTCTGGTCCAGGTGGACTCCTAATCCATCCTGTTGCATATATAAAGGAGGGGGGCCCTCAACATTGTATATCATTTTCAGAAGAGCAATAAAGAGAAGCCTAAAGTTCCCTAATATTTATGTGTTCAATCTACTATTCCGCTCTTACGTTCCTGCATTATTCTTACGATTCTGAGTTTGTATACGAGGTAATCGCTTGGACTGGACTCGCTACCGACGGTTCCTCAACACGTCATCAGCACGATCGACTCTCCTCGGATCGAAAGGTAACCGTCGAGAACGACACTCGTAGATCGAATCGTTTTTCTAGATTGCTTACAATTATGCAAATTTAGCTTTCTAGATTGTATCCTATGGTGCAAATCCACTCTAATCTACCACGAGTCGACTTGAAGTCGCCGACAGAATATCGATCGGTGGATTGCATGAAAAGGTGGATGTCGATTGTACCATAGATTGAAAATTGCAAATTCGTTCTAAATCTATCGCGAGCTAACTTGAAGTCACCGGCCAAGCCGATCGGTAATTGCATGGACAATAATCGTGTGAACAGTAATCTAACACATTTTCAGATGAACAATATGTTGCATCATATGAACAGTAACTCCTTAAAACGAAAAAAATCGGCCGACGAATGGCCTAGAGCCGTGCCCCGCCGCCAACCTCCACCGGTCGGCGCCACCCCCGTACGGGCCCTCCACGGCTAGCAGCCGCCTCAACCGCCAGTCGACGCTGCCCCTGCATGGGCAAAACATCACAAAAAAGGAGGAGAGAGATCAGCCGGCCGGCAGCGGCCGCACTGCCGCCAACATGAAGCCGACGCCGCCCTCCCCACACAACACCGCCACTGAGCCGCACTCGCCACCTCGCGACGGTGCGTTGTTGCCGTGGCTCCACCGGCTCGCACCGCCTCACCCCACATGGCCACCAGCCCTCGCGGCTCGCGCCGCGAGCCTTCCCGGCCAGGAGCCACCTCCGAACCAAGCTCCGCCGGCTTGGAGCCGTAGCCGCCCTTGAAGAGACACCACCCCGCGTGGCCAACGGCCAGGCCGACTGCGCTGCTAATCCCACCCGAAGCCGCCTGCACCAACCGCCCACAGCGCCACCTCCCTACGGCATGAAGCCACCGCCGCTCGGGGACGGCACGAAGCTATCGCCGCCACTCCGCTAGCGGTTGGAGAGCACACCGTGGCGCCGTGCTTGGAGCACGTGCCGCCGGAGCCGGGCCACACACGCTCATGCCTCCGGCGAGTGTCTTCGCGAGCGACCTTGAATGCAACGGGCGCCACCGCCTTTGAGGACTCGGTGCTAGGGTTTCCCTAGCACCGGTTTTAGATTGGCCGGATGAATGGGCCAAGAAGGCCGGCCCATGAAGGCCAGCCCGATTTCCTTTTCGGATAGAAAAAAAATTCAAAAAAGGAGTTTTTGCAAAAAGGTCCTTCGGGATTCTGAAATTCACAGGGATCCTTACGCGAATAAATTTTTTTACAAGAAGGCCCTCGGAATCTCTGAAAATTATGCAAAAAAAATTCAGAACTAAAATTTCGTGATGTAACCGCTAAAAATGGCAGAATTCTCCGAAAATTCCTTTTCCAGCAGAAAAGAGCTTCGAGAATTCAACTTTTGAATCAATTTTTGTATTTGAAGCATGTTTAACTTTGTTATTGTTATTCCTCTGCAATTTATTTATTGTATTACTATTTTTGATTATTTGTGATTGTTTATATTGCTTTTAATCACTGGAAATAGCAGTAAATCATGAAAAATACATAGGAAAATACCAGAACATTATGAGAATTTTTGCAATCATTTTATACAAGTTACCAGCAGTAATTTTATGTATTTTTTGTATGAATATGCAGATGATTTGCATTACGAACCGGGAGTTCGAAGGCCTGGCCCAGCATGGCCACAATTACCTGACTTGGGCATCAGATATCGAAATCATATTTGGAGCCAAGAAGCTATATGCTGCTATTGGACTTGGCACCTTGAAGGACGCCACTCCAACTGCTGAAGAGAATGATCAAGCACTTCATGTCCTCAAACACCATCTCTGCCTAACGCTCAAGAATGAGTATATGGCAGCAAAGAACGCACTAGCTTTATGGACCACACTGAAGAAGCGGTTCGAGAAGATAAAATACACCATTCTTCCTCGGGTAGAGCAAGAATGGAACCGACTACGCTTTGCTGACCGCATGACCGTGGGAGAGTGCAATTCTGCATTGTACAAAATTTGTACAAGTCTTCAACTCTATGGTAAGGTAACCACATATGAGCAGAAGATCGAGAAAATTCTCTCTACCTTTTAACCAAACGCAGTGCAATCCGCATGCAACTATCGTCAGGATGGTTATAAGGGGTATGTCGAACTGATTGACATCATGCAAGTTGCAGAAGCTCAAGATGACGTTCTCAGAAAGAACTACATCTCACAACCACCTAGTAGCAAAGTTGGCCAGGAAGTCAATGCAAGCAGCTACAAGGTGACAAAGCCTCACTCAAAAGAAAGAGACAAGAAGGGTAAGGTCATGGGTCACAAAACCAAGCAGAATACTCAAGCTAAAAAGGGCGAACAAAAGAAGCGCAATGAGAAGCCCTATGGTTAGCAGGACCAAAGTTGCTACAAATGTGGCACTTGGGGACATTGATCACGTGTTTGCCGTGAGTCGCAGCACGTGATTGATGTTTTTAAGGCTAAGAAGAAGGGTAAAGAACAGCATGAAGTACACCTCACCATTGTAGGCGCAGAGGATCCACAATCATGAGTTGCACCCATGGATATGGATATCTCAGTAGCAGCCCCCATCACACCTTCTTTGGACATCACAGCGATAGCAACTGTTGTTGCCGAAGAAGAGAAGTTGGACATAGAGCAGATTCAGGCAGAAGTTTCTTCATACTTCGCTAATTCAATCTAGTTCACGCATTGCACCTAGATTTTATAGTCATTTGTAGTTTATGGTTGTAATAGAACATTGAATTTTGAATAATGGTTGTAAGCTGATGAGGACATCCCTCCCATGGATACAACCGTGCCTATACACACAACTCATCCACAGCAAGTGTTACAAGGACCACTTACTCAAACTTGTGCTCGCTAGCTTAATTATCAGGTGAATTCGTTCCTAGGTTTATATATTACTGAGAATAGACCGCTGCCTAATGCAAGTGATTTAATTATGCTTAGGAACATGGGAAAGGACGAAGGAGAGGCTTGTGGAAGAGTCATGGATATGCATGGAAGGTATAATAAAGGTCACCACGTCACTTTGGGTCCGAGTTAAGCAAGAGTTCGAGTCGAGCTCGTTCTGAATTCGGACTGCCGCGATAGTACTAAGTTTAAACAGGTGTAACTTCTTCATACGGACTCCGTTTAGGATGTTCTTGGACTTGATGAAAAGCTTATCAAGTCCACTTTCCAACGAATCCAACCTTATCTTCAAATATCATCTGAGTCGGCCACAATAATCAAAATAATATGTGTCTATTTCTGGGTCCGAGTGAAAAGGGTGCTACGCCACCTTCACTTAGGTCCATGGGCCTTGTAACACTAGGGACGTGCGTCCACTTCCCTGGCCGCCACCCCTGGCCATCTCCCCATATAGGACCCGCCGCCTCACTTTGCTAGAAGTTGGATTCCGTTGAGTTTAGGTTTAGCCATTATGCAAACTTCTATTCTTCAGTTGTGTCGGACGACCACCTGTCAAGACAGCCTTCGGGATCCCACCTTTGTTTTTCAATATCATCTACACTACAATCTTATTCGCAATATCATATTACCTACATCTTATTCTTACTAGTTCTTCGATTGCTCGCAGGGATTGAACTTCGTGTTCTGGTTGATCGCGTTTCCAGCAAGATCAATAACATCTCGGAGTTGGTTCAACGATTTGCTAAGGCGCAAACGTCATCGTACGGTTGTAGTCGGATCGCGAGAGTCACCTCCACAAAAATCTATAGTTATCAATCTCATCGAAAGATCGGGCAGCTTGCCTGCATCAAGTGGTATCAGAGCTTAAGGTTGCTCGATGAGAATTTCTATAAGATATTTCTGGCGCCTCATGAACCTTCGAACGGAGGGTCTTGAGGAGGATGTTAGGGTCATGAATGAGTGACTTGCTCAACTTGAGGGCGCCTAGATTAAGACAAACGCCACACTCGCCTCGATGGAGAGAGCACAAGGCGTCACTAACACTTCTTTGGCAGGCATTTTGGCACGCCTTGAGGAGATTGTCCAAGCATCCACTACTGTTACCCCTGCTGCGTCGGTAGAGGGACAAGATGAATTCGACTACGTGGCTAATACCGAGACCGATGACATGGGTAACCACAACAACGACCGAGCTCATCGACAGTTGCATTTTAATCGACAAGGTATGCGACGAGATCCCCCACGACGTGAGGTACGTGACTACAATGATTCTTTTGCTAAGGTTAAGTTCACTATATCCTCTTTTAATGGTAAATATAATCCTAATGGTTATCTTAATTGGAAACTAGTTGTTGATCAAAACATTATTTGCCATGACTTTCCTGAGACTAGACGAGTTAGGGCTGCTACTAGTGATTTTACCGACTTTGCTTCTGTTTGGTGGAAAGAATATCGCCGTCAACATCCCAATAAAATACCTAACCCTTGGGAGGCTTTAAAATTGCTTATGCGGCATCGATTTGCTCCCTCATATTATGCTTGTGATTTGTTAAATAAATTACAATGCTTACGACAAGGTACAAAGCCCGTGGAAGGCTACTATCAAGAATTACAAATTGGTATGTTGTGTTGTGGTTTAGTTGAGAACGAGGAGGCATCAATGGCTAGGTTTTTGGTAGGGTTGAATCAAGAAATTCAATTATAAAGATTACAACTCCATTACAAGATTGTTTCATCTTGCTTGCAAAGTTGAATGTGAATTACAAGGACGCCAGACGAGAACACGATCTAACTCTTCTGCAGGTCGCACAAACTCATGGACGCCACGCACCCCTACTGCCCCATCCACTATGCCACCGCCACCGTTATCCTCCAACAAAAAGTAGCGCCCTACTACTTCAAATTCAGCACCATAAGTTTTTGAAACACTCAAATCAGCACCACAAGCTTCTGCAAAAACCTCCTCCTCGGTTGATTCGACAGGACGAACTAAAGACGTTCAATACCATCATTGCAAAGGCAATAGACACATGATGCAGTACTGTCCAAACAAGCTCATACTGATTATACGCGATGATGGTGGGTATTCCCCCGCTAGTGATTTTGATGATGAAACATATGCTATACTTGCAACTGACCCTGTAGGACATGATGATGAATATGATCATGTGGAGGAACATGTTGGCGCCGAAGATGCTGACAAGTATTTGAGCATGTGGAGGAACATGTTGGCGCCGAAGATACCGACAAGTATTTGAGCATTATAGTGCAGCGCATACTAAGTGCTCAAGTTTCTCGTGCTGAGCAAAATCAGCGCCATAATTTGTTCCAAATCAAGGGCGTTGTCAAGGAACGATCGATTCGCATAATTGTTGATGGTGGGAATTGCAATAATTTGGCGAGTATGGATATGGTAGAGAAGATTTCTTTGCCGACTAACCTCATCTCCACCGCACCATATTCAATTATTCAACAACAATGGTAAGTTGAAGGTAACACGGATGGTGAGAGTAAACTTTTCTATGGGTTCATACCATGATTATGTTGATTGCGACCTTGTTCCTATGCCAGCTTGTTCATTGTTATTAGAAAGACCTTGGCAATACGATACTGATTGTGTGCATCATGGTAGGAATAATCAATACTCTCTCATGTTCAAAGGAAATAAAATTGTGCTAGATCCTATGTCTACTGAATAAATTGTTAAAGATAAACTTGCTAGAGCTAGTAGAGAGAAAAATCTGGAGAATGCTAAGAGCAAAAATCAGATTGTAGCAAAAGAGCTTGAGAAACATAAGAAGAAAGAAGCTAAATCTGTTCATGTGAAGAATAAAGAAATTAAATTGATAGGTGCTAGTTTTATTTCTACCAAATCTGATATGACTGAATGCTGGTAGTCTTACGACAATCGCAGACAGCGATACTTGTAAAATAGGCTCAGAAAGAGCCACAATTATACTCCCGATGGGCACAACATTGATCATTGAAGAAGCCTTGTTGTACCCAGAATCGACTATGACTCTATTAAGCTTTAAAGATATTCACGCTAACAGTATCCACATAGAGACAGAAAAAGAGTATGGTAAGTAATACCTGCTCATTACAAAGCACGAAGAAAATGAGAAAAGGGTATTAGAACGACTTCTTTTATATGAATATGGGCTATACTACACTCACATTAAGGCACCTACAACCTATATTATCCTGAAAACCACTTTTACAAACTCTGAACTTTTCTGTCTCTAGCATGATAGATTAGGTCACCCCGGTCTTAGAATGATGATAAATATAATTACTAATTCTTAGGGACACAATGTCAATATAAAGAATTTCCCGAATCAGGAAGATTTTGTGTGCCCCGCATGTGCCACCGGGAAACTGATTTCTAGACCCTCTACTCTGAAAGTAAAGGATGATATCCCAGTATTCCTGGACCGTATCCAGGGAGATATTTGCGGTCCTATATAGCCCCTGTCAGGGCCATTTAGGTACTTTATGGTGCTCATCGATGCTTCCTCGATATGGTCGCATGTATGCTTATTATCTACGAGAAACCATACTTTTGCAAAGCTGATCCCGCAGATAATTAAAATTAAGAATAATTTCCCTGATCATCATGTGAAGTCAATCAGAATGGACAACGCCGGAAAATTTACTTCAAAGGAATTTGATGATTATTGTATGGCAATGGGAATTACCGTTGAGCATTCTATACCACATGTTCACACCTAGAATGGACTAGCAGAGGCATTAATTAAAAGAATTAAATATATTGCCCGATCGCTCTTGCAGAATTGCAATTTACCAACCACATGTTGGGGACAAGCAATCCTATACGCAGCAACTCTCATCAATTTTAGACCGTCAGCATATAACATCCATTCACCTATGCAACTAGCGCAAGGGTGAGCACCGAAAATCTCTCATCTACAAAGGTTTGGTTGTAAGGTTTATGTACCTATATCACCACCGCAGCGAACTGCAATGGGCCCCTCCGAAAGTCTGGGATATACATTGGTTATAAGACAAAGATCCATAATCGTATATGGACCCCATGACTAGAGATTTGCATCTGACCGGCCACGACAAAGATATTTGATGAGGATAGTTTCCCGTCATTAGGGGGAAGAAATCAACCCCTTGATGAAAAATATCGAGAAATAATGTGGTAAGCCAAGGGAATCCATGCATATGACACACGCACTAGTGAAACAAATAGAGAAGTCCAGAAGATAATTGATTCGCACGTATTAGCGAATCAACTGCCTAACCACTTTACTGATTTGAAAAGTGTGACCAAGTCGCATGTGCCTGCACGCAATGTGCCGAAGAGGGTTGAAATACCAAATAAAATTGAAGGTATCCCTAATCCCTTCCAGAGGCCTCAGAATAAAAGGACGAGAACTCCGGCCGCTCGAATTCCAAGTAACCGGAGACACCTGACGAAAAAGGATAAGAAGGACTTGACACAGCCGATCATTGAAGTTCCCTACAACCAAAAGGGGAGCCAGTTGAGACCTGGTACCAATATGGAACCTTCAGTAAAAGGCATACCAGATTTGAATATTCCCACGGAGGGAGACATCAGTATGGATGTGTGTGCACACGTCAGAATTGAAAAACTAAAGGGACTTGCCCCCGTAATTGGAAGCAGCGGTGGGCAAGTAGAAGCATTAGCAGAATAAATAGCTATAAATTATGTGACCATAGGAGAATCTATAAATAGAACAACAGCCAATGTCGATATTTATTTTTCAAAGAAAATTGACACAATCATCGATTTCGATCCAGAGCCTGAATCACTCGCTGAATGTAAGAAAAGATCATATTGGAAATATTGGAAGAAGGCAATAGAAGCAGAATTATTATCCTAAATAAAAGAGAGGTATTTGGGCCTATAAGCCGTACGCCTCCCTATGTGCACCCCGTAGGGTATAAGTGGGTATTTGTTCAAAGAGAAATAAAAATAATAAAGTTGTAAGACATAAAGCAAGGCTTGTTGCGCAAGGTTTCACTCAGCGGCCAGGAGTTGATTATGAAGAAACTTATTCCCCAGTCATGGGCGAAACTACCTTTAGATATTTAATCTCAATGGCAGTAAACTTGAATTTAGAAATGAAATTGATGGATGTGGTAACTGCATACCTTTATAGGAACTTGGATTCAGACATTTATATGAAGGTACCTAAAGGTATCCCTATCCCAAAGCAAGACAGAGCAAATAGAAATCTGTACAGTGTGCAACTCAAAAAGTCATTGTATGGACTGAAACAATTAGGCAGAATGTGATATAATCACTTGACCAACTTCCTCTGCAAGGAAGGCTACATGAACAATGAGGATTGTCCTTGTATTTTTATACGGCGATCCCAGGATGAATTCTGTGTGGATATCATGGGGATATGTTCCAGATCTTAGGATGATGTGACAATTGGCAATGGTGTTTACGGTTTGTCGTTTCACGAGTTTTCGACAAAGTTTCAGGCATTCTGGACAGGGGCTGTCCGACCGGTCCTAGCATGGCGGTCCGACAGGTCCCAAATCGGTCGGATCGGCCATGTGCGGTGGTCGAACCGGCTGTGACCTAAAAGTGATCAGAACTGGCTGGGCCAAAAATAGATGTTGTAGGCAAGTGAGGGGATCCCAATGCACTTGGTCTCATAATTTTTGGAGCCTCCAAGCAAAAGTTCTATTCAATTTAAGTTTCGAAGGTTTGAATTCAGGCATGAATTTCGCTAAGTCTCAGTGGCGGTCCGACCGGCTCACAGCGAGCGATCCGACCGGCCAGAGGGGCGGTCCGACCGGCTCACATGGAGCGGTTGGACCGGTTTCTACTTAAACGTCAGCCAACTTCGTGGCGATGTTGTTTTGTTAGGTCAAAGTCATTAGTATCGTGGCATATGGTTTACATTATGCATGTTTTGACTAACGTGGATCAAGGTGTGAAGAACTTGTTCTCAAATTCGTGTTTGCTTGTCTATGGTTGTGCAGGTTGCTTGGTGGTCAATGACGGTCAACGGCGAGGAGGATCGGGACTAGACTTGGAGAGTTGAGGTCCAGAACGATCGACGATGCCGGGTGAGGTCAATGGACTCAAGCGTGACACAAGATGGACAAGGGTGACCTATTGGCGAATCCATGGCGCATGGTGAAGCGGTTTAGGTCAAAAGGTTAAAGACGGCGCTTTGCGAAGCGTGCGTGTGTGACCCGTTTGTTAGTGGGCCTTCACGGGAGCCCAATTGAGTCAAATCCTAGAGAGTTCTAGGCCTCCACTATAAATAGGAGGAGGTGGTGGCTGCACCCTCTCTCTCGCCTTTTTATGTTTCAAAACCCTAATTGTCTTAGGGAGAGTTGAGGTGGAGGCTAGAGTTTTTGGTGGTTTGAGGTGAATTTCGTGATCTTGGATTGACCACTGATCCATGATGGTGTGGGTGTAATCCAACATCAATCACGTTCTTAATCTATGCAAGGTTTGCTTGAGATAAGTCTCTTTTCGTTCTTGCTTTCAATTTCGTGATTTTAGGGCTTTCTTTGATCCGCGAGTTTGTGATTGATTCTTTCACGTTAATTAGCTTGCTCTGATATGTGTGAATCTATCTAGCATCATCTTGATCATCAATCACTCACGAACAAGCATTAGGATCAAGTTTTCGTTCTTGCCCGGTTTTAGACCCTCTGTTATTCAATTGACAACTGTTCAGGATCTATCCAAGAATTATCATCATATTCGATTGGAATAGGTCGTCAATAGCATAGAGAAGGTGTGTGCAAAGTTTCGTGAAGTTTGGAGTTGAGAATCAAAAGTTTGACCTAATTGCATCTTCGTCATCGGCTGATTTTATCTGTTTGGATCGGTTCGGAGCTTGCCGGTCCGACCGCCCATCATCACCGGTCCGACCGATTTTGGAGCGGTCCGACCGCCAAGATAACAATGTCCGACCGCCCGGCAATCGGTCCAACCGGTTGGGTCCAGAGGTCAGACCGCCAGTGCATTGTGATTCTTTAATCTTAGTTGTTTTTGTTATTTTGCTTAGGGGATTTAATTGGATTCAATACTAGTCTTCCGCTGTACTGGTATATTGATCTTCATAGCTTCCTAATAGCTATTGGAGTGAAATCTTGTTGAATTCATTATTTGGGAAAAAGTGAGCGTGCTCCTATTCAACCCCCCCCCCCCTCTAGTCGCCTTTTCGGTCCAACAAGTGGTATCAGAGCCCGGTTAGTTCACTCTTGATCTTAACCGGTCACTGAACTGTAGGCGATGGATAAGTTTTATACTAAACCGTATATCTTCGATGGGCACGACTATGCCTATTGGAAGAATCGTATGCGAGTCTTTCTTGAGAGCGAGGGACAAGCTATTTGGGAAGTTGTTCGAGCCCTGCTTGTTATTCCTGAAATTGCAACACCGGCTTCAGCGATTCTTGTGGCAAACAAAAACAAGGCCAATAATCTTTTATATGGTGCGCTTGGTAGACAAGAATATGATCGTATTTGCAATCTTGCCACTGCGCACGAAATTTGGAACACTCTTGAAACATATCATGAGGGTTCGTCCCAAATCAGAAAAGTGCGCCAAACAGTTTAGAAGCGTGAATACAACAAATTCGAGATGCGTCCTGGAGAGAGCATCGATGACATTTTCAGTCGCTTTAATAAAGTTATTAATCAAATGAAAGCTGTTGATATTGAATATTCTCAATCTGAAAATGCAACCCATCTCTTGGCTGCAATCAACACCAAGGAGTGGGAGATGAAGGCCACTGCTATAGAGGAAAATGTTGATTTTTCAAGTCTTACTTTAGAATTGCTTTATAGTAAACTCAAGACTCATGAAATTAAATGAGTTGATCATCCTAAGAAAGACAACATGGCATTGATAGCTGATCCTCTCAAAAGGTCTTCTGATGGTACTCTTGAATCTTTTTCTAATTTTTCATTTACTTGTTTATCTGCGATTCATGAGGAGGAGCTTGAAAGTATTCCTGAGACAGAGTTAGCTCTTCTAGCTAAAAAATTCACACGAGCCTACAATAATGTGAGAAACAAAAAGAGAGGTGGTCCGGTGACATGCTATGAATGTGGTGAGCTAAACCATATCCGGGCAAATTGCCCCAAGCTGAAAGGTAAGAGCAATCATAATGAAGGAAAGCCAGCTTGGAAGAAGCCTCCTTTCAACAAATCAAGGTATGAGACTAATAAACTTGTAAAGGCCGCTCACCGGGTCCTTGCCGCTTTTGAGGATCAATCCTTGAGCGATGTGGATTCCGGGAGTGAGGGGGACAAGGAGGAGGAGATCCCTCAAGGCAAAAAGAAAGGGAAGGCCAAGGATTTCACTAGCATGTGCTTCATGGCTGACACTGACAACATTGATGATGATGAGGTATCTTTTTCTTATGATGAGCTTTCTGCTAAATATGATTCAATAGTTGAGCAATTGCTTAGTCAAGATGAAGCGCTAGAATTTGTCATGATAAAAAATAAGAAATTAGAGTCAAAGATTAACAAACTGAAAGTAGAACTTAAAAATGCTAAGACTCTTGAACCTGATGAATGTTTATCTTGTCATGCTATGCATTCAGAAATTGCCAAGTTACAATCTGCTCATAATATTTCTGTACAACAACTTGAGAATGCTAGATCTGAACTAAATGAAATTAAAAGTGCTCCTTGTGAAAAATGTTTAGAATCTAGTAAATTAATTGCTTTTGATGTGTTTGATTCTAGCCCTTGCACTTCATGCTTAGAAAAAGAACGTGAAATCAAAGATATCTTAGAAGCTGCTAGAGTCAAATATGCTAAGCTTAAGGACAATATTGAAAATACTATTTGTGCTTCTTGTTCCGCTCTTAAACTTGAAATTGCTTCATATAAGGAGAAATCTATGAATAAAACTTGTGATGCTTGTGTTAATTTGAGAAAAGAAAATGCTTACCTTCATGATACGTTAGAGAAATTTTCTAAAGGTAAGAAACAATTAAACATGATTCTTGACAAGTCTAAAACTCCTTATAAGAAGCAAGGTTTAGGATTCAATTCTTTTCAAGACAATTCAAACCCAAAAGTCATGCAAGTCTTGGAAAAAGGTTTAATTGAATTCAAAACCCAACCTGCAAAAATATCTTTTAAATCTGCAGGTTTTGCCCAACCTTATATTAATTCAAATGGTGCTTCTTCTAGTGGTACCAAAAACCATTGCACTTATTGCAACAAAAGTGGGCATTTGATTGAATTACATGAGGTTGAAAAATGATAGGGAAAATCTTGATAGAATTTCACTCAGGCAACCTAGAGCTTTTATGAGACATGGTAACACTGAAAAGAATAAACCTGGATTAGGATTTTTCTTACATGCAAATCATTATGTTTCTAAATATCCTAATTCTAATGTTCTTCAGGCTGACGGTCTGACCGCTGGTGGTCACCGGTCTGATCGATTTGGTCGCCGGTCGACCACAAAGACAACGCCGGTCGATCACCGATGAGTTAATTCCCATGTTAATTTAAACATTGCTCATAATGTAATTTTAGATAAAATCAAGGATAGTACTACGGTTTGTATACTCCTTTCGACGCGTGTGTCTCAAGATCGATTCCCAAATCTTGTTTATCTAACCCCAGTATTGAGACACATCGCTCTTCTGTGCCTTGATTTTCAGGATTACCGCGGAAAGGGGAAGAACACGTGGTTCGTTGACTCCGGGTGTTCACGCCACATGACCGAAAACTCAAGATGGTTCACCTCTTTCACGCGGGCAACAGGTGTGACTTCATCACCTTTGGAAATGATACACAAGGGCGAATTGAAGGAACATGATCAATTAGGGTGAACAACAAATTCATCCTAAAGGATGTCGCTCTTGTGGACAAGCTTAGGAGACTTGTAATGTCACTTTTGATGAGACTAGGCCTGGAGCTAGATCAATTGTTACAGATGATTCACAGGTGATAGAGAGCATTTTTGTGGAGGAAGATGAGGACGAAGCTGATATCATTCCTTCATCTACTGCTGCTGAGGTGTCTATATTGATACAAGAACCTGCTACGTCTACTTCACCTTGATTGAGGCTCTGCACGCATCATCATCATCGCTATACTGCGGAGGTCGAAGAAACGATATCTCACCCGGGCGCTCCACTTCGCATTCAGAGACAGCATCCTCCGGATCAGATAATAGGTAATCTACATGAGCGAGTCACTCGCTCCAGGTATAATGATCCAAATCTCTACTCTCATTCTGCTTTTGTTGCTTCTTTTGAGCCCCGCGATATATCACATGCTTTATCTGATTCGAGCCGGGTCAATGCCATGCATGAGGAGTTAGAGAATTTTGAAAGAAACAAGTTTTGGAATCTAGTAGAACCTCCTAGTGGTCATAATGTTATAGGAACCCGTTGGGTGTTCAAGAATAAACAAGGTGAGGATGGTTCTGTGGTTAGAAACAAGGCCAGATTGGTAGCTCAGGGTTTCAGCCAAGTTGAGGGGTTAGATTTTGATGAGACTTTTGCTCCTGTTGCTATACTAGAAGCCATTCGTATTTTGCTCGCATTTGCTGCATCAAAAGGTTTTAAATTATATCAAATGGATGTTAAAAGTGCCTTTTTAAATGGTTTCATAGAGGAGGAAGTGTATGTTAAGCAACCCCCGGGTTTTGAAGATCCCAAGTATCCAAATCGTGTGTTCAAGTTATCCAAAGCCTTGTATGGTCTTAAACAAGCCCCTAGAGCCTGGTATGATAGACTTAAGACCTTCTAGCTTAAAAATAATTTTGAGATGGGTAAAGTGGATAAAACTCTATTCATTCTTAGGCGTGGCAATGACTTCCTGCTTGCTCAAATTTATGTGGATGATATTATTTTTGGTGGTTCTTCTAATGCTCTTGTTTCCAGCTTTTCTGAGACTATGTCCAGGGAATTTGAGATGAGTATAATGGGAGAGCTTAATTACTTTTTGGGGTTTCAAATCAAGCAATGCAAGGAAGGAACTTTCCTCCATCAGACAAAGTACACTAAAGATCTACTCAAACGCTTCAACATGGGTGACTGCAAGCCAATTTCCACTCCCATGGCAACTTCGACTGTTTTGGATCCAGATGAGGAAGGAGAAGTCGTGGATCAACGCGAGTACCGCAGTATGATCGGCTCCCTTCTGTATCTGACGGCCTCGAGACCGGACATTCACTTCACGGTATGCCTTTGTGCAAGATTTCAGGCGTCTCCGAGAACTTCCCATCGCCAAGCCGTTAAGTGCATATTCAAGTATTTACACTCTACCCTCTTATATGGCATTTGGTATTCCTGCTCTTCAGTTTTGTCTATTAGGGGTTTTTCAGATTTTGATTTTGCGGGCTGTCGGTTAGATAGGAAGAGTATCTCAGGCACCTGTCACTTCCTAGGCACTTCTCTTGTATCTTGGTCTTCTAGGAAGCAGTCTTCTGTTGCACAATCCACTGCTAAAGCGGAGTATGTAGGTCTTTGCTAGTTGTCAGAGCTGATTTTGTGGATGACGTCCACTCTGAAAGATTATGGGTTAAATTTTTCTAGTGTTCCTCTTTTCTGTGATAACACTTCTGCTATTAATATTTCTAAAAACCCAGTTGCAACACTCTAGGACTAAGCACATAGACATTCGCTTTCACTTCCTTAAAGATCATGTCGAAAAAGAGGATATTGTGATGCACTTCGTGGAGTCCGATGCTCAATTGGCGGATATTCTCACCAAGCCTTTAGATCAAACCAGGTTTGCCACCTTGAGAAGTGAGTTAGGGGTAATTTATCCCTATGGGTTGGTTTGAGGGGGAGTTTGATCTTTTCTGATCTTTCCTTGTTCTTTTGATCTTTTATTGTTCTTTTTGTGAGCTTAGTGATCTTTTTGAACTTTTTAGGTTTTTTAATTGCATCTCATTGTATCATATTGCATTCATACGAAAAATACAACAAGTTGTATGAAAAATCCAAAAAGATGCATTGTAATATAAGATTTTCTGCTTATCTTTTAAAATTGATGAAGCTTTGCCTATTACCCTTTGGAGCTTTAGTATTTCAATTCTTGCTCAATGTCATGTCTAGTTCTTTAACTTGCTAGAATTATCATGCCTTTTCATGTGTAGCTAAGTCTTTGCTATATGAGCTAGAACCTTAAAACAACTCGAACTAAGAAATTGCAATTTATGGATGTTTTAGCGAGTTGCGCAATTAGTGCTCCTCTTGTGACATTGGCCCTGTCAGAATTGTTTTGTTAGCTCTTTGATCTAAAATTGACCATTACTTGAGCTTTTGTGTTCTTGAGATTCTAAAACTGCTCATGTGAAAAATGAAAATCAAGACTGTCTTATGCTTAAATTGTGCCAAACTATTCTTACGAGACTGCTTGTCAAATGACATGAACTTGGAGATAGTTTGATGAACCAGACGATCTCATGGGGACTGCTTGTCAGAAATGACATGAACCTCAAGATTTGTCGCCCTGGTAGAAGCTTAGAAAGAGTTTGTGGATGGCTCATAGTCCAGGATCTTCTTTACTAAGATATACCTTTAATCAACTTTTGGTCGAAGCTTAGGATGAGTTTGTGGATGGCTCCTAGTCCAGGATCTTGTCACTAAGTTAGATCATTAGTCAACTTCAATATTCAATGCATATGAGAAAAATGTTGATAAATGGGCTTTTACAAAATATTGAGCAAAATGATTCAATACAGGACCTGATTGACTCTTAATGTGGTCTTTGTTAGATTTTTTATCTCACTTTGACATTTTGACATGGCCAATTTCATTTTAGGATCCCTGTTGATGAACTTGCTGAATTTGAAGCGTTGCTTAAATTGATCAAATCTACTGCTTTACTTTTGAGCCTTTGTGCTTAGCTTTGATATACATGTCTTACCATGATCTTGCTAGCGTTGTCAGGCTTGATATGTTATTTGTGCAATATTAGAAAAGTTGGCTAGCTCTTTTGGGTAATCTCCAAAGCTTCTTGTAATCAAAAATTGAACAATACAAAAATAAAGCTACGTCATTGCACTTCATGCATACTTCTTCTTTTTGCTTCTTTCTCCATTCTGCACTTGTTATCTCTGGATGAGAGGAACCTTGATGACTCCATTGTCAAAGGGGGAGAAGATATTTCAATGTTATATCTTAAATGTTGGGGAGAAGATATTTTAATGTTGGGGGAGAAGATATTTCAATGTTGGGGAGAAAGTTAAAAATTTGAAAGTTTTTGAAACTTGAGGATCATAGTGAGGGGGAGTTCTTGAGTTGCATTCTTATTGTCTTATTGTATATTCTGAACTTGAATTGCATTCATTTATCCTCACAATGATCATAGGTCAATTGAACAATTGATCTTTCATATGGACCTAATGTGAGAATTTTGACTCTTTTCTGGAAATCAAAGTTTTTATGCTTTTTTTTTGCCTTATCTCACATGCCTATACTATTCTGATGCCAGCTTGGTCAGTTACATTGCTTTTTCTTTCTTATGGACCAAGTTGTGCCTTTGTACGAAAACTGCGAGTAAACTCGTTTTCAAACCTCTTACTTACATTTTCTGGATAATTGCCAATGTGTTCATCAAGGGGGAGATTGTGGATATCATGGGGATATGTTCCAGATCTTAGGATGACGTGACAATTGGCAATGGTGTTTACGGTTTGTCGTTTCACGAGTTTTCGACAAAGTTTCGAGCATTACGATAGGGCGGTCCGACCGGTCCTAGCATGGTGGTCCGACCGGTCCCAAATCGGTCGGACCGCCATGCTGGCGGATCGGACCATTGTGACCTAAAAGTGTTGAATCGGGTGGGCCAAAAATAGGTGTTGTAGGCAAGTGAGGGATCCCAATGCACTTGGTCTCATAATTTTGGAGCCTCAAGCAAAAGTTCTATTCAATTTAAGTTTCGAAGGTTTGAATTTCGGGCATGAATTTGGCTAACTCCACAGTGGCGGTCCGACCGCTCACAATGAGCGGTCCGACCGGCGAGGGCGGTCCGACCGCTCACATGGAGCGGTCGGACCGGTTTCTACTTGAACGTCAGCCAACTTCGTGGCGATGTTGTTTTGTTAGGTCAAAGTCATTAGTATCGTGGCATATGGTTTGCATGATGCATGTTTTGACTAACGTGGGTCAAGGTGTGAAGAACTTGTTCTCAAATTCGTGTTTACTTGTCTATGGTTGTGCAGGTTGCTTGGTGGTCAACGACGGTCAACGGCGAGGAGGATCGGGACTAGACTTGGAGAGTTGAGGTCCAGAACGATCGACGATGCCGGGTGAGGTCAATGGACTCAAGCGTGACACAAGATGGACAAGGGTGACCTATTGGCGAATCCATGGCGTATGGTGAAGCGGTTTAGGTCAAAAGGTTAAAGACGGCGCTTTACGAAGCGTGCGTGTGTGACCCGTTTGTTAGTGGGCCTTAACGGGAGCCCAATTGAGTCAAATCCTATAGAGTTCTAGGCCTCCACTATAAATAGGAGGAGGTGGTGGCTGCACCCTCTCTCTCGCCTTTTTATGTTTCAAAACCCTAATTGTCTTAGGGAGAGTTGAGGTAGAGGCTAGAGCTTTTGGTGGTTTGAGGTGAATTTTGTGATCTTGGATTGACCACTGATCCATGATGGTGTGGGTGTAATCCAACAGCAATCACGTTCTTAATCTATGCAAGGTTTGCTTGAGATAAGTCTCTTTTCGTTCTTGCTTTTAATTTCGTGATTTTAGGGCTTTCTTTGATCCGCGAGTTTTTGATTGATTCTTTCATGTGAATTAGCTTGCTGTGATATGTGTGAATCTATCTAGTATCATCTTGATCATCAATCACTCACGAACAAGCATTAGGATCAAGTTTTCGTTCTTGCCCGGTTTTAGACCCTCTGTTATTCAATTGACAACTGTTCATGATCTATCCAAGAATTATCATAATATTCGATTGGAATAGGTCCTCAATAGCATAGAGAAGGTGTGTGCAAAGTTTCGTGAAGTTTGGAGTTGAGAATCAAAAGTTTGACCTAATTGCATCTTCGTCATCGGGCTGATTTTACTGTTTCAGATCGGTTCTGGAGCCTGCCGGTCCGACCGCCCATCATCACCGGTCCGACCGATTTTGGAGCGGTCCGACCGCCAGTACAACAGCGGTCTGACCGCCCGGCAATCGGTCCAACCGGTTGGGTCCAGAAGTCAGACCGCCAGTGCATTGTGATTCTTTAATCTTAGTTGTTTTTGTTATTTTGTTTAGGGGATTTAATTGGATTCAATACTAGTCTTCCGCTGTACTGGTATATTGATCTCATAGCTTCCTAATAGCTATTGGAGTGAAATCTTGTTGAATTCATTATTTGGAAAAAAGTGAGCATGCTCCTATTCACCCCCCTCTAGTTGCCTTTTCGGTCCAACATTCTGTATAATCTCAGCATATGTCGATGATCTGAATATCATCGGGACCCTGGAAGATATTAAGAAATCAACCTCTTACCTGGAGTCGGAATTCGAAATGAAAGACTTGGGTAAAACCAAATATTGCCTAGGCTTGCAGCTTGAGCATACCCCTGAAGGGATTTTAGTACATTAGTCAACCTACACTCAAAAAGTGTTAGAACATTTCGGCTTTGAAAAGGCATATTCTTTGAAAGTACTGATAGTCGAGAGATCCTTGCAGCAGGACAAGGACCCGTACAGACCTAAAGAAGAGGGAGAGGAAGTCCTGGGACCGGAATTCCTGTACTTGAGTGCAATAGGAGCACTCATGTATTTAGCAAACTATACTAGACAGGACATTGTATTTGCTGTAAACCTACTAGCAAGGTATAGTGCAGAAGAACCTACCAAAAGGCATTGACAGAGAATAAAAGACATCTTCCGATACCTCTAAGGAAGCAAAGATCTTGGTATGTTCTACAGAAAGAACCAAGACCTAACTATGACTAATTATGCAGATGTTGGGTACCTGTCAGACCCTTATACAGCTAAGTCACAAATATGATATGTATTCCTATGTGGTGGAATTGTAATTTCATAGAAATCGTCTAAGCAAAGTCTTGTATCTATTTCGACGAACCACTCGGAAATCATAGCACTGTACGAGGCCTCACGGGAATGTTCTTGGCTTCAGCGGATGATTCACCACATCCAGCAGTCATATGGATTAAATACCGCGTAAACCCCCACTATTATCTATGAAGATAATGCAGCTTGTGTTGCACAACTGCGGATGGGTTATGGGAAGAGTCCTCTCACAAAGCATATCAACTACAAGTTCTTTTATGCTCATGACTTACAAAAGATGGACGAAATTAAGGTATTGCATACTAAGTCATGTGAAATTTTTGCAGATTTATTCACTAAGTCACTTCCAGCGTCTAGCTTTGGAAGATGCATATGTAGAATAGGAATGATGAGGCTTAGAGAAGTGCAGAATTCAGGGGGAATCTTCACGAACTCATTATTAAAGCTTGATCACGAAGATCGAGTGCCCAAAGAGTAAATCCTAGAGATTAAATAAAATTGGGAGGATTGTACTCTTTTTGCCTTAACGAGTTTTCCTGAAGTTTCTCGACTAAGGTTTTTAACGAGGCAATTCGTGTAACGGAACAGAACGCGTGTCATGTACTCTTTCTCTAAATTTTTTTCACTGAGTTTTATGGAGTTTTTGACTAAACATGAACATATCGGATGAGTGCCCAAGGGAGAATGTTAAAAAACCGAGCCCATGACCCAGGTGGGCTCCTCATCCATTCTGTTGCCTATATAAAGCAGGGGGGACCCTCAACATTGTATATCATTTTCAGAAGAGTAATAAAGAGAAACCTGAAGTTCTCTCATATCTCTGTGTTCAATCTACTATTCCGCTCTTACGTTCTTGCATTGTTCTTACAATTCTGATTTTGTCTACGAGGTAATCGCTCGGACTGAACTCGTCAGCGACGGTTCCTCAACAAGAATAACGAGGGAAGCACTAGAACTCATGACTAAGCAATCGAATAAGAAGTCTTTAGTACTGAAATTGTCTGTATTACAGGCGATGCTCATTGATTCCGGAGAACAATGAACGCGAATGTATTTCAATGGCTTGTCTCCTGTTCTACTAATCAACCTATCCTTCGATACTGTCGAAGGGGTGGCGGTTCTACTGTCAGCGCACGTGTTTGCAATTGTTGTCAGTGACTTATTCCATAGGCGTTGTTGGGAGAACATACTTTAGGTAGCTATTGTCAGAGGCGTGAGCACATCAGGCGGTTGGTTGTTAGAGATAAACCAGTTGGCAAGTGGGCCCATGGCAATCTTATGGACCCTCAACTTAAACAATTTATTTAACACGTGTCTATAAATATGTGACGATTAGGTTAGTATGTACCGGGTCCCAATTGGTCGGGGTATAAGTTATTTCCCTATTAAATGGCTGATAGATATTAATAAAATAAAATATCTTCGTCACCTAGTTTCTTTGAGTAATGCGGTAGTGGGAGGCAATCGACTGACACGCGTGAGCGTAGGAGAGACCCTATCACGTATTGTTGTCTTATGTCTTCTTTGTGTCCTCTAAATGATTAAAGCAAGAGTGAGTACTTTTGGTACTCAGCAAGCCACCGTGGTAATTTTTCTTAATGTAGTGTTGTATTATGAAGGGTTTGTTGGATCTATCACATTTTGTGCCCATTATTTGCAACACATTTTGATTTAAAATGAAAGAGAGTTAATAATTATTTTTTAAGAGTATAGACAGTGATTAAGCTTCATCACCAATTTTCATATTTTTACTTTCAATAGACTACTTATGCCTTGAGTTTAGGAATCACCTCGTAACATAGCCCCATGATCAGGGGAGTACAATACATTCAAATGACCTATACACATAACCACTCTAGTAACATGTGCACGCAACAACCACCAAATCATATAACACATAATTGCCCTCTGCCAACCTTTCAAATCATCATTCCATTCCAGGTGAATGATCCAACATACACATCATAAACCATTTAAATCATAGGTTTCGACCCATCAACTCGTGATGGCGGACAAGTATGATAAGTGATTGTAGTTTTCTTCTTCCACTGCTATGCTAATCTAAAGTATAATACACTAGCTCTAGTTTTACCAAGGAAAATAAGATCAGATTATTGTCAAGGTTGGCATGTCAACATTTAATTAAAGGTATAAACTACTTAAACATGATTATTCAAAAGTAATTGGTAACAATTAGCATTGACAACTAAATAATGCAATAAATAACCCATGCAGATCAACTTATGGGGATGTGCACGCAACAACCACCAATAAATAACCCATGCAGATCAAAGAACTGCTAGAATACAACACAGTGAGTTTAAAACTATTCTATCTTCTGTATTTTCAGAATATGCAATTGGTGGCCACATATCAACTTATGGGGATGTTTATAGCTTCGGTGTTCTGCTCCTAGAGATGGTTACTAGAAAGAGGCGCACTGATAATATGTTGAAGGAAGGTCTCAGTATTTTCAATTTTGTGCAAATAAACTACCCAGATCAAACAATGCAGATCATTGATGCACATTTGCATGAAACTAGTCCTTTGCAGAAAGCAACCAAAACTTCATGTGGTGGAAGAATGCATGGGTGTTTGCTATAGTGATGCTAGAGCTAGTGATACAACAAGAATCACCTAAACTGAAATTGAGAGATGAATTGTTGTTGGTGCTATCCAATTAGTGTGTGCTTCATTGTGCATTCTCACCAGTAATTAACCGTAGGTCTCCCTAAATCCTCTGGATTTTGCCTAGTACTACCTTGTGTAAATCCTTGTTTCATGCACTAAGAAACAATCTATGATGGAGATAAGAGTGCCTTTCATGATAGTATTGCTACTTCTTGAATGACCGCGAGAGGATAAATAGATTACATTAATATGATATGCACATGTTGCAGTGACAAGATAATTGTATTATATATGATTTGCAATTTATTTTGATAGACCATAGTACACACACGCATGCACATACAAGTGAAATCTATTTTGTTTTATATGTACACTTGTATGTATCATCATATTTTCAAATCTCATACAAGAATAAGTTTAAATACATGCTTAAAAAAGTTTAAACAGAGGAAAAAGGGGGCACAAGGCGGTGGCGAGTTGCAGCGGCAAAATGGTGGGGGCGACGCGCGCACAGCGCATTCCCAAACGAGGAGGCAGTGGGTGGCAGCGCTCGATGTTGGCGAGGATTGTGGTGGCCAAATCGGGACGGAACAGTGGTGGCGGCCATGAAGATGTCACGATCCTTAATTGCTGAACACAAATCAACACCAGATAGGAGTACTATATTGCCAGCACCAACCCAAGATACAACTGATACTCGAATTGAAGCAATCGGAGACTATGAATAGGGAATCAAGACTGGGAAGTAGAAGAATTAGAGATTTGAGACCAGGAAGACCGGGAATAGCAGTAGAGTTTGGGGAAGGAGCAGACTTGGAAGGGAGAGGAAACCAATGCCTCTGTTCTGTTCTGTTCTGTTCTTGTTTGATCCTCTCTTTGCAAGGCTTCAGTATATATATTGCATGACCTCCTTGGTTTGTGATTTGGGTTGAGCCCATTCCCAACCAGCCCATTAGCCTTTCAATCATCCTAGCGACAGCCCCGTCCTTGACATTCTCCCGTCCTTGAGATTTAGCTTGTACCCAAGCCATTGCGAAGATTTCCTTGAGGATAAACACATAACCACCGGGTCCCAAGGCACATGGATTTCCCTTCTTGCTTGCCTCCATGATCCCTATTTGTGTTGTGTTCCGTCTCGTGTGACAGATTGATTGTAGATTCCCTTTGATTGGCAAAGCACAAAAATCATACCCCCAACTCCAGTAGGTAATACTGCATAGTCTGATCTCAAAGATGTCACCCAGGCAGAAAATGTTTCTTGTACGTTGCGGCAATGGTTGTCAATAAGCAATGCTTGCACTGCCATTGGAGCTATAGGGCCATTTCTGAATATAAGCCTGTATATGTCTTCATCTGGATTAGCATAGCTTGGCTGCTCAACACTGATAGTTGCCATTTGTAATATGAATTTGCCTTGGGTCTTGGAAGCTACAGATTCTGAATATTCCAACGGTTTTGGAGGAAACTCATCTTCATCTTTTGACCAAGATGCAAAGATGTCGCTCAAGAATTGATGAACAAAATGGTGGCAAAACCAACCATGTGTATCTACAGTCTCAACTTCCTTACTGATATTTCTGGCACACCATGGTGCTTGTAAGTCATCAATGCCAATCTCAAGCACACCACCACGCTTCCGTTGCACTAATACGAGAAGGTGTAGCAAATAAATTCCTAAAACATTTAAAGAAATCAAAAGAATCTTATTGAGCACCTAGCCTTCAGGAGTGGACCAATTGACCTCTGTTTCATACAAACCATTTTGCTCAAAGGGGTAGCCATCCCGAATAGCATTTAAATTCAGCTACACCAACAATGGAGTTAGCAGTGGCCACAGTCGTAGCCTCATATAATCCATGCTGCTGTAAATAGAAATTAGCATTGTCCAGTAAACCATTTCCCCATCACTCTCAGCATACCTGTTAGACATAATGGCTTAATGAAATGCGCATTCGACAGGGCATGCATTGAGATGGCGCACAAGAAGGGACTGAGTGAAACGGGAAGGAGAAGAAAGATTGGACCAGCATGCGTAGAGAAAGGATTACAACTGTGCCGAAACAAAGGGAGAAGGCCGGGTTCAGGAAAAAGATGAAATTTTAGGATCTTCCAGAGTTTTTTGAAAAGGGAAAACATCTTTGAAAGAGTGGTAATTTAAATAATCTTAAGAATATTTTAGGAGGTTTCCGAAACAAGAGAAGAAACTAAAAATCATTTAGAAGGAACTTGGAAACCATTTTGAGAAATGTTTTAGAATGCTTCGCGAAAAAAATCGTACTAGGGGCAAATTGTTATGCGGTCTTCGCTCTAAACTTCAGTATGTGGATGGGTCTGTAGGATGGACTGTGCTAATTTTGTCGGTTGAAAATGACAAAATGTTATTTGAAAACAACTAATGCAATGATTTATAAACGAAATTAGCTCTGTAGTAGTATGCCCTGTTTCTTCCTGCCAATGTTCACAATATTTTGTGATTAATGGTCATAGTACAATTAGACTTACTTTTGATCCTATAAGTTGCTACTTAGCTTATATGATCAGATTTTAGTAGCACTTTATATATATATACATACATATATACATATATATAAGCTACGTTGGTGAGATTCGTCACCTAGCTTAGTTTTTGTCATGCGTCCGCTACTGTTGGTAAAGACATTTATGTAAGTATCGCCTCCTTTTATTGTTTTTAGAAAAATTGCTATATTTATCTGAAGCTAGTACAACTCGTACAACACAATGCACAAACTAGCTCCAATTGAGGGGGCAGCCTGCATCTGTATCTAGAGGCCAAATGGACCGTGTCAGCCCGAAGCACAGGATTGTTGGCCTGGTCCAGGGCTGAACTGTAGTTGGGTTGGGCCGACACGACCGGCAAGGCGAGCTATGCTTGGGCCGCGACCCTGGCCCAGCAGGCTGGCCCGACACGACATGCACAGTACCATGCACGACCAGACCCCGCTAGCATGGCTAGAGACAGAGGAGGAAGAGGTGGTGGCGACGGCGGCCGGGAGCGGAGATGGTGGCAACAACTAGGTGTGGCAACAATATATATACATACATATATACATATATATAAACTACGTTGGTGAGATTCGTCGCCTAGCTTAGTTTTTGTCATGCGTCCGCTACTGTTGGTAAAGACATTTATGTAAGTATCGCCTCCTTTTATTGTTTTTAGAAAAATTGCTGTATTTATCTGAAGCTAGTACAACTCGTACAACACAACACAATGCACAAGCTAGCTCCAATTGAGGGGGCAGCCTGCATCTGTATCTAGAGATGGCTAAATGGACCGTACCAGTTCGAAGCACAGGATTGTTGGCCCGGTCCAGGGCTGAACTGTAGTTGGGTTGGGCCGACACGGCCGGCAAGGTGAGCTATGCTTGGGCCGCGACCCTAGCCCAGCAGGCTGTCCCGACACAACATGCACAGTACCATGCACGACCCAACCCCGCTAGCATGGCTAGAGACAGAGGAGGAAGAGGTGGTGGCGGCGGCGGCGGCGACTGGACTTACCAAGGCCCTAGAGGTTAGTGTACCGCACTTGAGTCGGCACCGCTGCCCACAAGCTTTGGCAGTCTAGCCCGTTTCTATCTGTATCTGATGACAACAACTCCATGCGGTGAATGGTGATCTGGTCTGGTCGTTGCTGCAACACATCCTTACAACTCTCCCTTAGAACTTTTGGCTTAAATGATACTATTTGCACGCGAAATAACAAATTTAACCCCCTCAGGATATCAAAGCCACCAATGGCACCGCGGACTCGTCGGCAGGTGACATGTGTCCTCGTCCGTGCCACAGGTGCGCAAACCCCCTCGTCCCCTCTCTGATCTTCGGAGGGGGGCTAGATTTACCATTTTGCGTGCAAACAGGAAGGTCGTCCGCGCCTCCTCTGTCTCACCTAGGGGTGGCAAAAAAGCTCGCGGCTCGCGAGCCGGCTCGAGCTTGTTGCGAGCCGAGCCGGCTCGCTCGAGCTCGAGCTTTTTTCGAGCCGAGCCGAGCCGGGCTTCGAGCTCGAGCCGGCTCGCGAGCCAAACGAGCCGAGTGCAACCCCATATAATCAAGATGATTGGATTTTGAATTGATGATAAATGACTCATATAATCATTTTATTCTACCGAGCTTGAGCGAGCTTTTTCGAACCGGCTCGAACGAGCTTTTTCGAGCCGGCTCGAGCTTTTTTCGAGCCGAGCCGAGCCTTCATTCGAGCTCGTTTTCCAAACGAGCCGAGCCGAGCCGAGCCAGAGTTTAAACCGAGCCACAACGAGCCGAGCCGAGCCGAGCCTGGCTCGTTTCCAGCCCTAGTCTCACCACCCTCCCTGTTCACGGCAACCGTCGCCCCACCTCTCCCCTCTATCTCATGCGCAACCGCACCGTGATTTTCTCCTGACCCCAAACCCTTCCCCTCCCTTCGCATCATCAACTCACATCCCGATCTGCAACTTCTTTGACCCCTCCCTCCTTCCTCTCCAATCCTCTATCTAATCTGATGACGAAGACAACGTCGCAACTCCATTTCAAGGCGATGGCAGATCGGGGCTCTGGTGGAGGTGGTTAGCAGCACCGGCGGTGGCGCACGACAAGGAGGCATGAATGGTGCAGCGGATGGTGGAAGACGCCCTGCACACCGATGTCAAGGTCATGGACGCGTTCGTTGCTGACACGGATGCGCTCATGCCAGATGCCCGCAGCAAGTTGCGCTGGGCAGGAGCTTGTCATGGCGGGAGGTGCGCGGAGCTAAGGCTATGTGATCGAACAGGTGGTCATTGAGGCGAGGGAACTTAGACTGATGTCTTGTCGTCGGGCAGGTTGGCCATGCCGTATTGAGAGGGCTGGCAGCTGTGCAGCTAACTCCAGAATCTCAAAGAAAAGTGAAAGAATGACGTGATCTTTGGTTCTTCGGGGTAAGGAGCCGATCAGCGATGATTTTGCAATCAGTTTCAACCACAGCATTCTTGCGGATCCACTCTACTGCCAAGCTAAATCCTTCATGACAAGCCCGAGCTTCAGATTCCTCCGCATCTCCTCCATTGTTTTAGTACCGGCAATGATGAATAATAAACCCCACTCCAGCTGCACTCGTTCGAGCAGGAGAAGCCCTATCCACGTTGATCTTGTAAAAAATATGAGCATTTTTTTATTACTTTAATTCAGAAATATATTAGATAAATCACTGATAATATTTTAACCTTTTTCATAAAGCAAGTAACCATGAACACTATAGACATACCAATTTCTGAAAGAACAGAAACTAGCATTCGTATCTCGGTGTACAGAACAACTTCAGATAATGAAGCTAAACAAACAACAAAGACGAGACAGACATACCCAGAGCCAGTGGATGGAGCAACAGCAGCAGAAGTGTTGGTGAGGTCGTCGTTCGCCATGGCGTAGTGGACGTTGTGGTAGTAGTCGTGCAGTTGTTGTAGACGTACCATAGAATCGGACGAAGAAGAAGCAGCAAGCAGTCGCGCGAACGCTCCCCAAAAACCTTATTCGTCCTCGCTCGTGCAAGCCTTCAAGAACGAGAGTTCCAGAGGTCTGCTCTCCCGGTTCGACCGTACACGCGCCTCGCCGGGATGGAGATCGCTAGATCCAGCAACAAAACGGTAGAGAAGGAGAAGTCTTGAGTGGAGAGAGTAAACTCAGAGAAGAACCAGAGCCCAAACTTTTAATAGCCAAAAACAAAACGGCAGAGGCCAGAGAAAACGGTCGCCATTGATTGCCATCAACCAGTGCTAATCGCAGCCATTACTCACTAGTAACTGAACTGTTACTGCCACCCGTTGCTCGCACCCGACGTGCCTGCGCTCACACGCACACGCACACGCACACACACGCACGCACGGCACGGCACGGCTCGGCGAGGCGAGCGAGCGCGCGCGCGTGTGTTGGCCTCCTCCAATTCCACATGGGGACTACCACGTTCCACCTTATAAAGTGGTGTAACTCCCCTTCAACTCTCCATATGAGACTAATCAATTTTAGCACGTGCACATGGGCCTTTGAGATTCTCTAGGAATTAAATAGAATTGAAAACTGGGTCCAGCCCGTGTTAATTCCTACAACCCCCACCAGATCTCAAAGACACATGTCAAATGTCTTGATCCACAGTATTGTTTTAATATACTAGTGTTTCGATGGAGACCGAATAAGATTGAACATCCATCTAGAACAGAAGCTACACTAATCCACAACTACACAATGGACTAAGCCTTGAATTGGCAGTTTTGTGTGAATAAGCTTCACTTAAGTCCTTAACTGATACTAGGCTGTCAGGCATCCCCGCGAGTTGGAGCATATAAGTCATACTCCTGGCCTATTCATGAGCTTCCTAGAGATTACCCTATCTCATATACTGTGACTAGCAGTCGGGCCCATATAGGTGTTTTCTTTCAAGACTGCTCTGTAGGATAACATCTTTGCTTAACAAGCTACATAACACATTAAGATAAAAACAACCTGCCATACAGATTTAGGAGAGAGTTGCATCTCCAATGGAGTGGGTCTGTAAAAGTACTCTCCTCCCAGTTAACCAATAGCTTGTTTCGTCAATCCTACTTCACGGGATCTCTAATCACATAGGATGGGTTGCCACTATGGTATAACTCACGTGGGTCTCAAACCCATCTCTCTCGATGCATTGTCTATCACATTCCGTGATAAACCTTTTGTGAAGGGATCTGCCAGATTCTTACCTGTTTGGATATAATCCAAAGCTATTACTCCGGAGTTTCTCATTTTTCTGACAGACTTCAGTCTCCTCTTCACATGTCTTAATGTTTTCATATTATCCTTAGAACTGTTCACCTTGACAGTCACAGTTTGATTGTCACAGTTCATCATAATAGCCGGTACCGGTTTTTCAACCACTGGCAAATCCATCAAGAGCTCACGAAGCCATTCGGCTTCAACAGTGGCAGTATCTAATGCTGTGAGTTCTGCTTCCATTGTTGACCTCGTTAAGATGGTCTGCTTGCAAGACTTCCATGAAACAGCGCCACCTCCAAGTGTGAAGACATATCCACTTGTGGCCTTAATCTCATCAGCATCAGATATCCAGTTTGAATCGCTATAACCCTCCAGTGCCCTGGGATACCCAGTATAGTGAATGCCATAGCTCATAGTACCCTTTAAATAGCGCATTACCCTATCAAGAGCATGCCAATGATCATTTCCCGGATTGGAAACAAAACGGCTAAGTTTGCTCACAGCAAACGAGATGTCAGGCCTGGTATCGCTAACTAAATACATGAGTGAACCAATTATCTGAGAATATCTCAATTGGTCTCTGACTATTCTCCGATTCTTCCTAAGCAATACGCTAGGATCATAAGGTGTTGAAGAAGATTTACAATCGTTATAACCAAAATGATTTAGAACATTTTCCACATAATGGGTTTGCAACAATGTAATCCCACCATCATCACCTCTCAACAGCTTGATGTTTAAGATAACATCAGCTACTCCCAGATCTTTCATCTCAAAGTTCTCAGACAAGAAATCCTTGACCTCCTTAATCACATTAAGTTTGGTTCCAAAGATCAGTATGTCATCAACATACAGACATAGAATGACTCCCTCGCCCCCACCATGGCGATAATACACACATCTGTTAGATTCATTCACAATAAAGCCTGCAGATGTTAAAATTATGTCGAACTTTTCATGCCATTGCTTAGGTGCTTGTTTAAGACCATACAAAGATTTCAACAACTTACACACCTTTCCTTCTTGACCATTTACTACAAATCCATCTGGCTATTCCATGTAAATTTCCTCGTCCAACTCTCTATTTAGGAAAGCCGTCTTAACGTCCATCTGATGAACGAGAAGACCGTGTGAGGTAGCCAGAGATAGTAGCACTCGAATAGTGGTCAATCTAGCCACATGTGAATAAGTATCAAAGAAATCTTCGTCTTCCTTTTGGGTATAACCCTTGGCCACAAGCCGTGCCTTGTATTTCTCGATAGTACCATCAGGCTTAAGTTTCTTTTTGAACACCCACTTACATTCTACAGGTTTACAACCAGAAGGACGCTCAGTGATCTCCCAAGCTTCATTAGAGATAATGGAATCCATTTCACTACGTACTGCTTCCTTCCAGTATTCCGCATCTAGAGAAGCATATGCTTCAGAAATGGTACTTGGAGTATCATCCACAAGGTACACAATGAAATCAGGACCAAAGGACTTTGCAGTCCTTTGTCTTTTGCTTTTACTTAGAGTTTCATTGTCTTCCTCCTCAGGAATTTGTTCGGGGATTTGCTCAAAATATTCCATTGGAATAACAGGTTCAGGAGTTGTATCAGGCTCCTGACTCGACGAGCTAGGCATATTTTTCATCGGAAAAATATCCTCAAAGAATGTAGCATCTCTGGACTCCATAATTGTACTGACATGCACGTCAGGTACTTCAGATTTCACCACTAGAAATCTATATGCAACGCTATGATGAGCATAGCCTAGAAAGACACAATCCACAGTTTTTGGTCCAAGCTTACGCTTTTTTGGAACTGGCACATTGACTTTGGCCAAACAACCACAAGTGCGCAAGTATGAAAGTGATAGTCTTTTCTTCTCCCATTGTTCATATGGGGTTATCTCTTTATTCTTTGTGGGAACCCTGTTTAGGACATGACATGAAGTCAATATAGCCTCCCCCCACCATGCTTTGGAAAGACCCGTTGTGTCTAACATGGCGTTAACCATATCAGTTAGAGTGTGGTTCTTTCTTTCAAAGAACCTCGCTTGGACTGGGTGAATAGGAGGCGTCCTCTCATGAATTATACCATGTTCCTCACTGAATAAATTGAACTCATTAGAAAAGTACTCGCCGCCACAATCAGACCTAACCCTTTTGATTTTTCTTTCAAGTTGGTTCTCAGCTTCTGCCTTATAGATTTTAAAGTAGTGGAGAGCTTCATCTTTAGTTTTCAAAAGATACACATAGCAGAACCTAGTGGAGTCATCAATCAAAGTCATGAAATATCTATTACCACCTTTTGTCAACACACCATTCATCTCACACAGATCTGAATGTATGAGTTCTAATGGTGCTAAATTTCTTACCTCCGTGGCCTTATGAGGCTTACGAGGCTGCTTTGATTGCACACAATCTTGACACTTAGAACCTTTGGCAAGGGTGAATTTCGGGATTAACTCTAAACTGGCTAACCGCGTCATGCAACCAAAATTTATGTGATAAAGTCGTGAATGCCAAATAGTAGTCTCATTACCACTGCAAACATGGTTCACAACATTATTACACAAATCTGAAAGAGATAGGCGGAACAAGCCTCCACATACATAGCCTTTACCAACAAATTGTCCACACTTGGACGCTACAAATTTATTGGACTCAAATACCAGTCTAAAGCCATCTCTGCACAGAAGAGATCCGCTGACGAGATTCTTATTGATGGATGGCACATGATGCACGTTCTTTAGTTGCACAATTTTTTCCGAAGTAAACTTCAGATCGACCGTATCAACACCATGAACAGTAGCATGTGACCCGTTCCCCATTAGAACGACTGAATCCCGAGTGACCTGGTAAGAAGAGAACAATGAAACATCAGCGCACACATGTATATTAGCACCAGTGTCTATCCACCAATCGGTAGAATGACATACGGAAAGAACAGTAGGTAAATTACCATACCCTAAAGTTCCCATCTCAGTGGTACCAACAACAACATTAGCAGACTTCGAATTCTGCCCTTGCTGATTCTTTCCGCCTTTGCATTGGCTGCAGTCCTTGACCCAATGACCAAATTCGCCACACACAAAGCAAAGACCATCCTTTGTGTTTTTCTTCTTCTTCTTGAAGCTAGTTGTTTGTGCAGTCTTGTTCTTGTCTTTAAACTTTTGAGCTTGACCATTCTTCTTCTGCACCACATTGGCACTAGAATGTCCCTCATTACCTCTAGTGTGTGTATCTTTTGCTCTCGCCTTCTCTTCAACATCAAGAGACCCAATGAGATTTTCAACAGAAAACTCTTGTCTCTTATGTTTCAGAGAAGTAGCAAAATTCCTCCAAGAAGGAGGAAGCTTGGCAATAATGCCCCCCACGACAAACTTGTCCGGTAAGACACACTTGGAGTGCTAAAGTTCTGTGGCCATGATTGTATCTCATGAGCCTGTTCAACTACAGAACGGCCATCGACCATTCTATAGTCATGATATTTCTCCATGAGTTCACTGCCTGCATCCGAAACCCCAAACTTGGCCTCGAGTGCATCCCACATCTCTTTCCCAGTTTTAATCACCATGTATGCATCGATTAACTTCTCACCAAGAACGCTAACCACGGCACTTTTAAAAAGGTTATCAACAGCCTCGAACGCTCGCTCCTGTTCAGGAGTAAGTGTTCCTTCAGGTTTGCCGTTTGCCACATGGAAAACGTTCATGGCAGTTAGCCAAACAACCATCTTGGTGCGCCACCTCTTGTAGTTCGCACCATCGAACTCAGAGGGTTTGAGCGCAGCAGCAAAGCCAGTTGACGAAAAATGCCTATTATAAGGTTTTTGAATTGTTAAAAATATGAGCATTTTTCTTATTACTTTAATCCAGAGATATAGGTGACTACTGTTACAATTTAGGAGTTGGGGTGATATAATTTTGTAGCTTGCTCTGGGTGGGGTCTAAAGGGGGCCAGATGCGGTTTGGTCTAGTGGAGTTTTGTTGATTCGGTTCTTTCAATGTTTGTTCCCTTTCAGTCTTCTTCAATAGACTGAAGATTCCACAGATTCAGGTGCTCGCTGATTCTGACGAGCAGGAGGTTGTGCAGCAAGTTCAGGTAAGTGTTGTGTATGCTTGTACATACTTATTGGAATTGGTATATGAATGCTGTTCTGTTTTTGCAGGAGTTCTATGCTGACTTTTGTGCCATTGACCCTTACCATTTCACTCTAAACATACACAATAACCACATCTACATGCTACCAACGGTGGTTGATCCTCCTGGTATGCAGAGCTTCTGTGATCAAGCTGTTGATGGCATTGCTTCTGTCTTCCTGGCTCTCAAGCGTCGTCCTGTTAATAGATACTAGAGGACATCAGATGTTGCAAGAAGGATTGCACAAGAAACTGCGGTGGGTCCTCTGGCCATGTTAAACATTACTATTTTTGATCCTATGAACATAAATCATCAACTTTAGGCATTTCAATATATCGTGTTCATTGCTTAGAGAATTGTATACATGCCACTTGCCACTCCAAGACCAAAACTATTGAAATGCCACTCCAAAACCACAACTCTTATTTCTTGTGACCCTAGCACATCTTTGGGTGTTAACTCACTAAAAAATTGAAACGCTGTCAGTTGTTTTTACATATACCAGTTATACCTTGTCACTGAAACACAACCTTTGCTTCCTATTCGTCTTGACTCCTGATCACGCTATTCATAACTGCTTTGTATGGCGCAATCCTGCATCATCTACACCCTCCTGATTGCACTTTTCTGGTCTTATCACGAAGGCACAGTGACACATTCACCTCCTTCCTCCTAAGTGTTGGGTTCATCTCTGCACCCACTGCAAGCTAGTCATTAGTGGATTTCTGTGCAGTATAGCTCTTTTGTGTACTTTGTGTGCTTGATGCAAGCTCAATTTTTTGTCAACAGCCTGGAGTTGTAGAACATGAGATGAACAGCGGAAAATCCAAATGATTTTTTTTGATATCGCAACATGTTATTTCTTGTATGAGCTGTAGGATTGTCGTTAATGCAATTTGTGAATTGATTGTAAAACAGAAGAGGTATTAGGTTGCTTGTAAGTTTCTATAACTTTTACCTGTTGAGCCAGCAATGAGAATGCGGCGTAGAGCCGTAGACCCAAAAGGGTATAGTGATATTTTGATCATGTACAAGGGTGGAGTGGTATAAATATCAAAGATCTGTAGTTTTGGAGTGATGTTTAATGTTTTTATTGTTTGAGTACTTTGGAGACGTTTTTATTAATTTCTATATGTTATCTTTGTAGGAGTCACTATGGTACAAGTATTTGTTTTATATGCACGAAACAAAGACTTTTGCCACCACCCACTTCTCATCCTACAACTAGGGGTGGGAAGAAGTGCTATTTGTATAAGTAGAGGAAGGTTAAAAGAACTTCTATGTAGCTAAAAAGTGTCTGTGTCATAAGACTCATAACTATCCCTATTTTTGTTAGAAAAACTACATGACACCCATTGTGACATCTACTCGACATACCCACCATTATGAAACTTGTTCTGAAACACTTACAATTTGAAATGTGCAGAGATTGATGTATGAGCAGGAAAATGGCCTGTTTGATTTTCGACGAACTGAGAACTCTTCCTTGTTGGTGATTGACAGAAGGGATGATCCTGTTACCCCATTACTTAACCAATGGACATATCAGGTATTCTAAAAAAAGATTATCTATTTTTTCCTGTTTCAAATGTACCTTTTTGTAAATTTTCTTGCAATTTTGGATTCACAGGCAATGGTTCATGAGCTTATTGGAATTGAGAACAATAAAGTGGATCTTAGGGGATTTGCTAATATCCCTAAAGACCAGCAGGTTGATAAATGGTGAATTTCTTCCTTTTGTGTTATGATAAAATAATGCATGAAATCTTTGTTGAGTGTTGATCCATGTGAAATATACTTGTACAGGAGGTGGTTCTATCATCAGTACAAGATGATTTTTTTCGAGCTAACATGTTTGAGAATTTTGGGGACCTCGGTATGAATATCAAAAGAATGGTAGATGACTTTCAACATCTTTCAAAAAGCAGCCAGAATCTTCAGAGTATAGGTAATTTGTACTTATGTTTTTCATTGTTTTCTATGAAAGAAATGGACCATGGAGAAATTATGTATATTCACCCTGTTATTTATTTCTTACATTCTACACCCCCATATTTCCATTATTTACTTAAACTAGTTGAATGCCCGTGCGTTGCTACGAATAAAAAAATCGTATCATCCGTCATGTCAAGCCACCATCATTGGCTCAGCCTGCGCCATACCCTCGGCGTTGCCATGGCACTTAGTTGAGCTTTGCCCTAGCCCTCGTCACGCCTCCATCTCCGTGCTCGACCATGCTCTGCTTGACCTGAATTGCCACGCCTATCCCCGCCGACACAACACATGCGTGAACAAAAGCATACATACTTTGATTGATCAAATTTGGATGCTTAACCTTGCCTTAACATATATTAACGACAGCTTCACCAGCTTGGACAAGCTCTTCACAAATACATTAATGACAATGAACTCCTGGATACTATCTGCTTATCTACATCACCCAACAGTCAACATCAACCTTGAGAATCGTTTCCTCGTGTACTGACTAACTAAACCAATTAATTACAAGTATAGTGTCAAAGCCAGTTTCATGTAGGAATTGCAGAACACAACTAGCATAACGAGCAATGACAAAATTGAGAACTATTGAACACGAAAGGTGTAGTATAAAACTCTTAGTTTGAACTATGAACAAATGTTAAAGAGGCACATGTGTGCGCATACTCAACTAAGGGACTTTAAATTTACCAAAGCTTGTTTCTCCACACAGAATTACCACAGAATTTTCATAGATAGCTTCCAGTTCTTGCTTCATCATTATTATTGGAAAGTCAACCTCACATGTTCTTCACACAGGTAGTAGAATTGGAGGATTGATGCACTCCTGTACATCAAACAACTTCCTCTTCTCGTCGCTCTTTATCTTATTAAGAAAAATATTATGATTACACTGACTTCGAAAATGAGTACAACATCATCTGATAACAATATTACTTAAGAAATAGGCAAATGTAGCATGTCTTTACTTTAAATTGTCTAGACAGCGAAGAGCAGGTGAAAACAGAGTTAAACATAGTACAGTTGTGCAATGTGCACTGATCACCTTCAAATCTATACTTCGCCAGAACAACTTGCAATAGATGACTTGATTGTGATTTTCCACACATCAGCATCGTCGTTAGTCTCTTCAGATGTTGGTTCTGGAATGCTTGGTCCATCATCCATCATTAGTTGGCTTTCCATAGACTCCATTGAATCATTATCTATGTTATTCTTATGTTCTCTATCAGTATGTTCACCTATTACTGACTCAACAGACTTTCCTGACAAATTTCAAGTGCAGCTTCACCGTTTTCAGAAACGGTCTCATTGCCGTTTCAGGAACATCTAAACCAGCCTTGTAGAATTGCACAGCGTGCCTACGTTTTTCTTTCTCAGTCTCAGCCAACGGTAAAATAAAATTCTATGAGCAAATTTACTTCTGTTAGAGAGATATGTGTAATTGTGTTATTCCCCATTGTTATGAGGGGTTATTTGCATATTCACCTCCTGTACTTGTCTATATATACTGGCCCTTTAGCCTCCTGAGAATACAAGTTGCTATTCCTAATATGATATCAGAGCCAATTAGGGTTACCTCTCCCGGACACGCAACTCGTCCTCTGCCCTAGCCGCCGACGCCGGCTTCTCTCCCTCCTCGCTGCCACCGCTAGGCTGCTGCCACATCCCTCTCTGCCGTCGTCGACACTCCAGTCGTCGACGCTCCAGTCGCTGCTCAGGTCTACCGCTGCCGTCGACGCTCACCGACGCCTCCAGGTTGCGCCGCCGCTTAGAGGCCGATGCCTCGTCGCCGCTCCCGATCCCGCGTCGGCGACGCCGACGACGTCTCTGTCGTCGTGCCGCCGCCTCGCCTACCGCTCGGGTCGCTTGACCGCCTGACGCTCGACCGCTGATCCGCCGGGGACGACGCTCCGCCTCCCGACACCGCCGCTCTCGTTGTCGCCGAGGCCTCGCGGCGCTTCGTCATCGGCGCGGGTCCTCGCCGCGCGGGCGCTGATCGCCGTTTTCCTCCGCCGTCGACGCCGGTTCCTCCGCCGCTAACGCAGGGGGGAACCCTAGTTCCCCCCGTGCACTCGCCCTTGTCTGTGGGCCGAAGGCGTTCGGTCCGGCCTTTTTAACCGGTGAGTTCTGAGCGGAATAAAAAAAACGTCGTTCCAACCGTCGCGCCGTCCCGCGCCGCCTGTTAGACTTCGTTGCCTTGGTCGCCGTGCCATCCAGCGCTGCCTACCAATGGGCATTGTTTCCCTCCCTCGCTGCCCGGTGATCTTTGATGGTGTTAATTACATCGACTTCGTGTCTCACATGCGCATCCACATGCGTGGTCTTCATCTCTGGGGCGTCCTCTTTGGTGATGTCACTTGCCCGCCTTGCCCTACTCCTCCGAAGCCTACACTGCTGCGCGCCTTCGACAAACAAACAAGGTCAGCCGCCTGATGATGATAAGGCTGCCTCTGCCTACCAAGAGCCTCTGGATTCCTACACGGATCGATTGACTGCCTACACTCAGTGGTACGACGACGACGCTCGGGCTGCTGCTGTCTTCATCGCCAGTGTCTAGCCTCAGTTCTCTTCTGAGGTTGTGAGACTCCCTTCGGCTTTCCAGATGTGGACTCACATTCGTCAGCGCTATGAACCTTCTAGAGATGCCCTCTACCTAATCGTGGTTCGCCAGGAGCACTCTCTTCAGCAGGGTGATGCTACTGTTGACGCTTTCTACGCTCGAGTTACGTTATCCGTGTCAATGGACTCTTCGCACCGCAGTCGCCGTCCTGCTGTTCGTCCTGCCGTACATGATGACCTGGAGTTTCAGTGTGTCTACGAGTTCCTTACTCGCCTTCATCCTGAGTTTGAGCAGAGGCGTGCCCAGCTTCTTACACGCCACCCTCGTGTCACTCTTCTGGAGGCTCCTACCGAGATACGTGCAGAGGAGACTCGCCTGAGTGGTGCTGGTCGGATGCCACTTCCATCTGTGCTCGCCGCTCGTCCACCTGCTACACCGACTGCTCCATGCTTTAGCACACTACCTCCTCCAGCGGCTGCCACAGGTGGTGGTGGCCGCCCTCCATCTGGCGGTGGCTGTCCTCGCTGCTCCTACTGTGATAAGGTCGACCACATTGAGTCCCAGTGCTATAAGAAGCAGAGGCACCTTTCACGCCGTTCTTCTGCTAGCACTGGCACCGGTGCTTCTACATCAACGTCTGCATCGACTTCTTCAGCAGTTTATCTCACTGAGCAGGAGATAGCCATACTTCGACGCCTGCTTGCCGCTTCAGCTTCTCACTCGACAGGTTCTGCAGGTTCTGCTACTAACTATTCGGGCAATGAGAAACCACCTCCTACACAGTCAGGTACCTCCCCGTGGATTCTTGATTCCGGAGCATCATTTCACATGACTTCTGATTCCTCTACTCTGTCTTTCATTACACCTCTTGATTCTCCTGTCAGCGTTCTTACTGCCGATGGTACCTCTCTTTCTGTCTCTGGTCGAGGACCTCTTAGCAACTCATCGTTTCATGTTCCTTCTGTTGCTCATGTTCCTCGCCTAACCATGCAACTTATTTCTGCTGGGCAGATTACTGACTTTGGTTGTTGGGTCATCCTTGACTCTGACTCTTGTTGTGTTCAGGACCGCCACACGGGCGCTCTGGTTGGTTCTGGTCCTTGGCGCCTTGACTCACAGTGTTTCTGGGAGCTTCACTGGCTTCACCTTCCTTCCGCTACCAGTCTCTCTGCTTCTGCCACTCCGTCTACCAGCTCTTTCCAGCAGTGGCATCACCGTCTTGGTCATCTGTGTGGATCTCGTCTGTCATCTTTGGTTCGTTGTGATCTTCTAGGGTCTGTCTTAGGAGACGTGTCTTTAGATTGTCAGGTCTGTAAGTTAGGGAAACAGATTCAGCTTCCCTATTCTCATAGTGAGTCAGTGTCTCAGCGTCCGTTTGATCTTGTTCATTTAAATGTTTGGGATCCGGCTCCGTTCCTTTCGAAAGGGGGCCATCGATATTATATCATTTTTATAGATGTCTTCTCTCGCCATACTTGGATATACTTTATGTCTTTTCGTAGTGAGACCTTATCTATCTATAAACAATTTGCCACTATGGTTAGCACACAGTTCTCCACTCCTATTCGTGTCTTTCGTGCGGACTCTGTTGGTGAGTACCTCTCTCGTTACCTGCGCAGCTTCCTTGTTGAGCAGGGCACTCTCGCTCAGTTCTCTTGTCTTGGTGCTCATGCTCAGAATGGTGTCGCTGAGCGCAAGCATCGTCACCTCTTTGAGACGGCTCGTACACTGATGATTGTCACCTCTATTCTACCTCACTTTTGGGCTGAGTCTGTTTCCACTACCACTTATCTCGTCAACATTCAGCCCTCTTCTGCTCTTCAGGGTGAGATCCTTATTGAGCGTCTCTGTGGCCTTCCTCCAGACTACTCTGCCCTTCGTCTATTTGGCTGCGTTTGCTACGTTCTCCTCGCACCTCGAGAACGCACCAAACTGACTGCACAGTCTGTTGAGTGTGTTTTTCTGGAATACAGTGCCGAGCACAAGGGCTATCGGTGCTGGGTCCCTGTTGGTCGACAGATGCGGATTTCTCGGGATGTGACTTTCGACGAGTCTCGTCCCTTCTATCCACGTCGCGCCTCTCCAGTTTCCTCTGTGGAGTCCCTGTCTTTTTTGACTTTTTCAGATACACCCATCTCTATCTTGCCCTCGTCCACCCATCCCACTGAGTCTCCACATATACATCCTGAGGCCTCTCCGTCGTTGTTGTTGCCTGCTTCGTCTCCTGCAGCTCCTCAGGCTCCTCCCACTCTCTTCTACACTCGTCGACCTCGTATTGAGGATCTTCCAGATGAGTCATCTTCCCCTGATGTTTCATCTTCTCCTGATACTCCATCTTCCCCTGATGGGTCATCATCTCCTCTCTACTGTCTCAGTGATCGTCAGTCTATTCGGCCTCCTGCCCGTTTTGGTTTTGCTGGTGCAGCTGCCCATAAGCATGTCTCCTACCGGGATGTTGTTACTCACCCTAAGTGGCAGCATGCCACGGCCAAGGAGATTGCTGCCCTCGAGCGTACTGGTACTTGGGATCTTATTCCTTTTCCATCTCACTCTCGTCCCATCACGTGTAAGTGGGTCTATAAGATTAAGACTCGCTCTGATGGCTCTCTTGAGCATTATAAGGCTTGTCTTGTTGCTCGTGGCTTCCAGCAGGAGCATGGTCGTGACTACGATGAGACTTTTGCTCCTGTGGCCCACATGACCACTGTCCGTACTCTTATTTCGGTGGCGTTTGTTCGCCATTGGTATGTTTCTCAGCTTGATGTCAAGAATACCTTTCTTAATGGCGAGTTGAGCGAGGAGGTCTACATGCATCCGCCACCTGGGTATTCTGTTCCTGAGGGCATGGTCTATTGTCTTCGTTACTCTCTCTATGGCCTTAAACAAGCCCCTCGTGCTTGGTTTGAGTGCTTCTCCTCTGTGGTCACTGCTGCTGGCTTCTCAGTGATCATGATTCTGCTCTTTTGTCCACACTTCGTCTCGTGGTTGGACACTTCTTCTTCTATATGTTGATAATATGATCATCACTAGAGATGATTCTGAGTACATTGCCTTTGTCAAGGCTCGTCTGAGTGAGCAGTTCCTTATGTCGGATCTTGGTCCTCTTCGTTACTTCCTTGGGATTGAGGTTACTTCCACTCCAAATGGTTTCTTTATGTCCCAAAAGAAGTATATTCAGGATCTTCTTGATCGCGCCTCTCACTGATCAGCGTACTGGTGACACTACCATGGAGCTCAATGCTCATCTTCGGCCCTCTGATGGCGAGCCTCTTTCTGATCTGACTCGCTATCGTCATCTTGTTGGGAGTCCTGTCTACCTTACTATTACTAGTCCGGATATCACTTATCCAGTCCACATTCTGAGTCAGTTCATCTCTGCTCCCACTCAGGTCCACTACAGCCACCTTCTTCGAGTTCTACGATACCTTTGTGGGACTATCTCTCGCCGTCACTTCTTCCCACACTCCAGCTCGTTACAGCTTTAGGCTTATTCGGATGCTACTTGGGCCAGCGATCTCTCTGATCGCCGGTCTATCACTGCTTACTGTGTTTTTCTTGGTGGTTCTCTCATTGCCTGGAAAACAAAGAAACAGACTGCAATATCCCGTTCGAGTGCAGATGTTGAGTTACGAGCTATGGCTCTGTTGACAGCAGAGATTACTTGGCTACGGTGGTTACTTGAGGATTTTGGTGTTTCTGTCACTACACCAACTCCTCTATTGTCAGACAGTACAGGTGCTATCAGTATTGCCCGTGACCCTGTGAAGCATGAGCTCACCAAGCATATTAGTGTTGATGCTTCCTTCATGAGGTCTTGTGTGCATGATCAGGTGATTGCTCTTTAGTATGTGTCTTCCGAGCTTCAGATAGCGGATTTCTTCACGAAGGCTCAGACTCGAGCACAACACGACTTCTACCTCTCCAAACTCAGTGTTGTTGATCCACCATGAGTTTGAGGGGGGTGTTAGAGATATATGTGTAATTGTGTTATTCCCTATTGTTATTTGCATATTCACCTCCTGTACTTGTCTATATATACTGGCCCTTTGGAGTCCTGAGAATACAAGTTGCTATTCCTAACAACTTCTACATTCAGAAAGTAACTAATATGAGTGCTATGGGTAGATCTACTGTATTTGACCAATAGGCCCTGAAGCATCTAGCAATGAATACGCATCATCTGAAATATTGTCCTTATCATGCAGAACAAGTGTCATACACAATCATCAGAGCATATACGTTCATCATAGAAAATATACAGCTGTATAATAAGTTCATAAATTCTGCCTTGTGCCCTAGAACATGTTGTAGGGTCCACTAAACAGCCAAGACGATAGAACTTACTCGTCGCATTTCGTGAAGCCTCATCGCTTGCTCTTTTCGTTAATGAGCATGACATTTACAGGTGATAAATTGACATCTAACTGTTGTGAACAGCTAGATTGCAAGCTTGGTTTATAGAAAGGAGAGCAAAAGAAAAAGAAAAATACACTTTTGTACCTCACCATGTCATTGCCATTTTTGTGATTTCACCATATCTTCCAATTTCAGTGCGGAATGATCATTGTGCAATGGTGTGTTGCGGTTCCGATGTATACTAATAATGATAACTTAGGAAGACACTTTATCGTGTTGAGAGAGGAACTATACAATACAATGGTACAATTCATGGACAGCCTACACGATAACACAGACCACAATAAGTATCAAGGTTAGTAGGAGGAAGGAAAGACTGAACTTTAGCTCTTAAGTACCAGATGTTGTAAACGTACCTTCTGCCCTCCAACCAAGTCATAGTGTGCATAGTGAGGGCCTTCAGGTTTACCGAAAACCTTGTACGTGACCAAATGCCGAGGAATTAGTTTCACAGTTTCTGCAAATACCAGTTAAAGCCACTGAATTATCAATAATAGTTTATCTAAATAAATTTAGAAGTAGATAATCAAACAAGGATAGCCCATGGGGATTAGCTAACACTACCGCCCACTGTGGTTAGACAACCAAAGCCCAGTATAGATGGGAAGTGGTGCTAGGTACTGTGTGGTACGAGCTAACATTGTGGAGCTTTTGAGCCTTTGTTGTCCTAGGCTCCTAGCTTGTGGGCTCATGCCAGTTAGGCAACAAAATCTAATGACTATGGTCTTAACATTAGTTCAGACACTAATGCAAACCCAGGAATTCATTTTATAACAGAAATCACGTATGCATGGGTTTCAATATGTTAAGTACTATTTGAACAAAAAATAGTTCTCATTGCAAAATAACACATGAAAAATGGAGTTTGTTGCTAGACCGTAAACAACTTCTGGGGGGTAAATCTAATCCTCATCTCCAGCAAGGGCAAGCACCGGAACTCAAGGTAAATCAGATCTTGGCACTGAAAAGAAACAAGTTTGGGCAAACTTCTTCTCACATCACCAGTAGCTAACTGACAAACATGTAACCATGAAGATCTGAGAAAATTCCTATATAAGACAATACTTGAGAAGATCTTCTACAAAAGTGTAATGCATACTCAAGGTCATGACCGCAAGGACCACTGACAGTAGAGACCAGACTTATTCTGCAATATGAACTACCTGTGTTCTAGTAGTAACTTAATTAGACCTCAGTAATCTAGAGCGAATGGCAACACATTGTCCATGTTAAAACCTGACTTATCCAACAAAAGAATCAAATAACAACATCAATCAGCATTGATAGGTTCCTAGTGGTTAGTAAATCTGGCATACCTTATCTTTCATAAGAGAAATATTATGCAAGTCATCATCCGTCAGTGCACGAGAAGTCCATATGAGGGCATCATACTGCTTCTACACGCAGAAAGCACAATTAAACCTTGATAATCAGCAGATGATTATCAACAAGGCAATGTATAGCTTCAGGCAATAGTCCAATTTGCAACAAAGCTATATATTGCTTCAGGCAATAAAGCAATGTGACAAACAAAAGCTATATATTGCTTCAGGCAATAAAGCAATGTGAGAAACAAATTGAAAATAAGAATAAAATTTAACAGTATCATTTCAGCAAAATGATTTGTCCTCGATTGGATAGAGTACCTACTTCTCTGTTTCTCCTTCTCACATCATGGTCCATATTGCACTGCCTACCAACTTGAGATTTCTAACTCTGACCTACAAAATGATGAGACATAAGCACATCATATGCAATGCAAGTGCAATTTCAGTTTTCATAATCCTTAGAATGTTGATTCAATGTAAGTTTCAGTTCTTACATATTTCTTTTCAGAACCTTTAGATCAATGCAAAACTTTTCTTGCAAAACTTGTAGACCAATTCAACCACACACACAAGGGAGCATATACCCAGCATGAGATCAATGCAAAACTTTTCTTGCCGAGCTCCATCAGATGCCAACTCACTGAAAAAAAAATTGTTCACGCCACTGCTCCCACCGCCACCAACTGGTTTCTGAGAGGCACAATCGACACGAGAGGAGAAAAAAATCAGCAAAGAGCAAGAGGTGAGGATAGGTGATGGAAGCCGTCAGTCACAAAAACGCACTAGTTTTTTCCGCGCAGGGGCGACAACCGAGGCGGACGCCGACGAGATTGGCCAAGATGAAGGCCGTTGAATCTGCGAGCTGTCACAGGCGCCACCACCGCTTCCACCACCGGGGGCCGACCACTCGTGCGAAGTCCTCTTCGTAGACGCTGCGAAGAACACAACAAACAGAGGCAAAATTGGCATTAGCTATATGGAGGAGAGCGTCAGCAAGGCTAAAAAATTTATGCTTTACGGCGCATACCAGACCGTGCCCTCCTCGGGACAGGCACACCGATCATTTCGTCGGCGGTGGCCTTCCATACGATGGGGCCTTTGGACTGGCGCCCACCTTCCGCTGCATCTACTGTTGGCCGCCATGGTGGTGGTCGTTGTAAAACCCACTGCCACCGCCGTCGTTGCTGCTACTGCTATGAAACGTCGCGAGCTCCTCATTGGCGTTGGCGTCGTCGTTGCCGAGGCTCTCGTCGAAGGTCTTATCGCCGTCGTCCTAGGCGCCGCTGCCGTTGAGCATCAACCGCTTGCCCCGCCTCTTCTCGGACCGAGGCGAGTCCCTCGGGGCCCCACCCCCGTTGCTCTTGAGTCCGCGGCGTCGGCCCACCGCCCACGGACACGCCGGCCCTCCTTGCTTCCCGGATCCGGTCCATCTCAGATCTGAGACATAAGGCTCCAATCACCAGCAAATCACTGCCTCGTGGTAGCCTGGTGGTCTGTGGTCGGCGGAGGTGTGGAGGTGGTGGCGAGGATCGCCAGTGGCCGCGGAGAAGACATCGATGCCACCAAGGGCGTCGCCGATGCCCGCCTCGGGTTCCGGAGAAGGGGTGCCCGGGCTTGCGCTTGCCGACCACCTGGATGACCGGGTGGCTCGGGTGTGAGAGGAGGGCGGCGTGGGTGGGGATAGATTGCTCGAGAGTGAGGAGAGGAGAGGGAGGGAGGTGGGCGAGGGGCGTGGGCATGGCGTGGGAGCGGTTCGTGGCCTTCCACGCCACCTAACCATCACTCGCCGATCCAAGAGCGCCACTGAGGACATCTCCACCGTTGAAGGAGGACGGACGACCACCGATTCCTTCTTTTAAGTAGTAGAGATACTGACTTTTAGACCCCTTATGCTAATTTGATTTGTATGTCTTATAAGTATTACTGAAATATCCTTTGGTATCATGTTAGTTTTGGCTCCTTTTTTGTGTGTGGATGAATACATCTATGTATTTAACATTATGTGTTCTCCTATTTTTCCTATCTTATGATGTTGTACATTTATATTTTAAAACATGCGTATTCTCAACAAAAGGAGCTACCCTTTTCCGAAAGTTGCAGCAGTTAAAAAGATCAAATATAACACAATGCTAGTTATGGAGTTGCTTATATGCTTCACCCTTTAAGGGTTGCACAAATCTAAACACAAATCAACGGTGGATTCTATCTACTGACTCTACTAGTTGTTATGGATATAGTGACAAGAAATATAACATAAATTAGGTAAACAGGCCAGAACAAACATATTTAGAACATTTTTTTGGGGGTGGGTGGTGGAATGCAAATAACGATAACAGGGGGTGGGATGTAACAAGGAAATAAAAGGGGGAGATATTTGTGATTCTCAAACATTATGTCCATAGCCTTTTGCAAAATTTAGTGTTTTGGTTTGTGTTAAGATCTGAAAGTCTGATTTGCTAATGGTTTTAGGTGATATGGCAAAATGTGTGAGCAACTACCCTGAGTATCGAAAGACACATGGAAATGTAACAAAGCATGTTGCTTTAGTGAGTGAGATGAGCAGAATTGTGGAGGAGAGGAAACTTATGCAAGTTTCGCAGATGGAACAAGAGCTAGCATGTACAAGTGGACAAGCGGCAGCCTTTGAGGTATTCATTTGACGCACATGAAATATTTAATGCCTTCAGGGACAACTTGTCCTTAATATATCCTATGTGCAATTTTGTCTCCACCCAATGGTGTTAACTTTGGAATTAGTTATCAAAATCTGAGCTCGTGCTATTCATGCTTTTGTAATGGATAAGGCTTTTCATTTTTACATCCAATATATTGATCTGCTCTGATGGTTAAAAAGTATTCAATGCTATTAATCACTCTCGGTAGACTATTATTTTGACAGTATGTATTCAAATTCTTTCTGTATAGTACTATAGTGGTGACTAGTCTATTCCACGTTTTTTTCTCTCCTTTTTCTATATAGCCTTTCCCAGGACTCTAGCAACCATGAACCATCCACCAGGCATAACATTGTCAACATACAGTCACTACCCAGCCCATCCACTGTGCGGCCCAGATCCTAGCCCATCCCATGTTTGGCCCACTAGCCTAGCCCATCCTGCACCCTCTTCTCTAACCCTAGTCTCCCGTGACTTCCTATCTCGTCTATTACTCTTGCGCCGCCGCCGCTCCCTTGATCCCCAAGGAGGAGTACCATCGCCGAAACCCTCCAACCCCTCACCGGAATGGGCAGGAAACCTTCCGCCGCCGCGGCGGTCGACCACGATTCCCTCGCCGCCACCATGCCCGGCGATCTCCTTGCAGCGGCTGACTGCGGCGGCGTCCGCGGGCACGCCCTCTTCTTCGACGCGCTCGTGCAGCTCATCCCCCCGCGCTTCTACCTCCCGGCCGCCGACGAGGACCGCCCCTGGTACCAGGGCCTCTCCAAGGCCGCCAAGGCAGCCATGAAGGCCCAGTCCCGCGCCAACCTCAAGGCCGCCCGCCGCGCCCGCCTTGACCCCTCGGCGCCGCCCTCCTCCACCCTCGATCTCCTCAAGAAGTCCATCGCCGACCAAGAGGCAGAAGAGCAGGATTCGGAGAATGAGGCGAGCTCCGAGGATGACGATGATGACAACGAGGAGGAGGAGGAGATGCCGCTCGCGCCGGCTGCAGTGGTGTCCGAGGATAGGTCGGTGACTTACGAGGAGTTGCAAGAACGGCTACACCGCCGCATTGCGGAGCTCCGTGGGAACCGTTGCACAAGGCCGGAGTTCTTGAATAAGCCCAAGAAGGAGAAGGGGAAGAAGGCAAGGGGGAAGAAGGGGAAGGACGTGGGCAAGAAGCGGAAGCGTGAGGATGGCACCGAGGATGCAGAGGGTAAGGATGTGAAGAAGCCCAAGGAGGCTGGGGAGAAGGCGCCGGATATCATGTATGCGAATGTGTGTGTTGACCCTAAGGAAGCAAGGAGAAGGAAGAAGAGGAGGATTAAGAACAAGAGGAAGGCATTGGAGCAGGCTAAGCGGATGCAGCAGGCAAAGGAGGATCCTGAGAAGGCGAGCAAGACGGCGTGGGATGTGGCAACAAGACGGGCTGCTGGGGAGAAGGTGCACGATGACCCGAAGTTGATCAAGGAGAGCATCAAGAAGGATAAAAAGCGGCAGCAGAAGCACGCAGATCAGTGGAAGGATAGGCAGAAGACGGTGGACAAGCAGAGGAAGGAGAAGCAGAAGACACGAACAGAGAACATCCGGGAGCGGGCACACCAGAAGAAGATGCGCAAGATCGAGAAGCGCGAGAAGAAGCTTATGCGCCCTGGGTTTGAGGGGCGGAAGGAAGGATATGTCAACGAGTAATGCCTACATTGATGATTGTGAGGAAAGAGAGAGTATTTGTTTCTGCTTTATTTTGCAAGGCTGCATATGTTGGTGCCGGTAATAGTAGCAGGTTACCAAATCATGACTGTCGTAGTGCCTTAATTGTAGCATCAAATTGGATTTTTTTGGCAGGATGTCTACAAAATATGTTGGGATATTTCTTCAGCCGTATTTTCAATTGAGCTTAGATAAAATTGGCATAAAAATGTTTTATAAGTATGCTAGTACTAGAGTGAGGATACGGTAATGTTGGGATATTTCTTCAGCCGTATTTTCAATTGAGCTTAGATAAAATTGGCATAAAAATGTTTTATAAGTATGCTAGCACTAGAGTGAGGATACGGTAATGTTAAATCATGCTTCAGTGGATGCCTTTTTCCCCCTAGCAGCAGACTGTTGGAATGGTTCTGTCAAATTATGCTTCAGTGATGATGTTTGGGTATGGGCTTTTTTGTATAGCGATTTCTTTTATGAATTCTTCTCTGCTGGTGAATTTAACCTGTAATGCCTACTTTTCATCTTAATACGCATATGCTGGATAGCAATGATCTGTCAAGCTAATTTTCTGTTTCAGGCGAGTAGTGACGCTATATAAGGCTTGCTGGAATAAACGGATTGACATTTACACCATTGTTTTTTAATTTAGTAAACTTAGTTGTTGATTCACTAAAGTTCTTTTGCCAGGCAGCGTTTAAGTTCTTTTGCAGGATATGTCTTATTGCTGATGGCAGCGGCAAGGCATGATAAGAGCATTTTAGACTTGGGAACATTAATCTAAGGTGAGAGATTCTGCCATGCTTAAGCCAATTTTGGATGAGTGTTAGCATTTTAGCGATGAATTTGTCACATGAGTTATGACAGACATGAATTGAATATCTCTTGTGTTGGGTACTTAATTTATTTCTTGCGTGCACCATGAATCGCTAAGTCAAGATGATTAAAACACTCTCCCTGAGTTCTGAGCTGCTGTTTTGTTTTGCTCGGCTTATACTTATTAGGCCTTTTTTCGCAAAATCGGGGACGTGGAAGCTCCGTGAGCTCACCGTTCCTTGCAGCTTTAGATAGGAAATAGATATATGTTGATTTGGGGGTTTCCTGACTAATTTAGTATACTTAGTTGTTGATTCACTAAAGTGAACGTTTGTGAACCTTGTTCTTCACCTTCAGAACAATATAATTTGTACTGCACCTTGTTTACCTGAATAAAATTTCTGCATAGTGTCGTGCTCAAACAATATTCCATGTTCAGTATGTACATGAATACAAGTACCTACAATTAATTTGAGGCCCCTTAGTTGTGATCTGCTTATCATATCAATATACATGAGGTTTCTTTTCCCTGGACTCAGTGCCCATTTTTAATTTGGTTTTTTCCACAACCCTGGACTCAGTGCCCATTTTTAATTTGGTTTTTTCCACAACCCATATGTATATTTCAAGCCAATGAAAATGATGTCAGGCTGTCAGCTCTAGGAAGCAAGGCAGAGTGATATCAGGAAGGCCTTATACCCACTTGGGTTCAAAGGGTAGTTCCTCGTACTTAATATACTATTTATCTATGTTCTTTCAGAGTTTTTGGTTCATTTAGCACATTTTTGAAGCGAAATAGCAAAAATAGCCAAAAAATTATGAAATAGCAAAGATAACACATCTGTCGTCTGGCGTCGTGGCGGGGTCTGCCAAGACTCGGATCGCGACAGGTCACTGCAGCGTTGTTTTGAACCCCATTTCTCTTGAAGCGATGGTGAGGGTGTCATTTTTGCTATTTCTTTTTTTAGAGGCTATTTTTTGCTATTTCGCTTAAAAAATATGCTAAACGAGCAACAAAAAAAAACTCGTTTATTTTACAGGTAGTATTGCATTTTTTTTATCTATATGTTTCTTTATTTCTTAAAAAACATTGTGCCAATTTCATATATGTTTTAAGTAGTGGTACTACTAAAACTGGAAACATGAACCCATGTCATCTTGTTGCAATTAATGAAAGAAAACCATGCCATCTCGTTGCAACTAATGAAAGGACATATCTCTTTAGATAACCTAACTTTTGCCACTACTCTTGTGCTTAACATACTGCACTAACTGTTTCAGGTTGAATCTGATAGAATTGTTAGCAGTCTACTGAAATGAAGGCCATCAAATCATGCATTTTGATATCCAGCTTTCTGTCAGAGAAATTGTTGATTCTTCTTACTTGGAGATGACAGTCAAATCAAATGAAATGTCATGATAGTGCAAGATTTGGGTCTGACTACCTAGCCCTTTTCATTTTCATCACTTAGGTAGCCAAGTTGCACTAATTAAATTGTCGGAGTAGAATGAAGACATTGTTTTCCAAATGAACTAAGGCCATGTTTGGTAGGGCTTCTGCTTCCGAATTCTCAACCGGAGCAGCGGGAGCTCAGTCAAATACACCGGCTTCACGTTTTTTAGAATCAGGATCACTTGAGGAGTGGAACAACCTGTAGTTTATTTTTGCGAAGCGATGTTGGGGTCGCTCCTCGCAAGAATCTGCCCCATAGTTACGTAATTGTCTCTATAGTTGAGAAGAAATTACCCACCATTTATCATTACACAAAATCACCCCCTCACCTCTTTTGTCTGGCCCTCAACCCCCATTTCTCACAGCGCGCCATCCATCTCTCCTCTCTCTCGCCTCCATGCTCTCCATTCCCTAGCGTCGCCACTTCGCCGGCCGAGAGCCCTTAGCCACTGGTCCCTGCGACGCTGCAGTCGGCCTCTCCCTCTGGTCGCCACACTCGGCCCTGCGTGCCCTTGTCGTTAGCGGTTGAGGATGACGGTGCCAGGTGGAGGAGGCCGGTGCGGTCGTCGGAGCAGAGGAAGATGATGCTGGTTGCGCGCTCGCCACCGCCACCATGGCTGCCTGGTGGATCTGGCTGCGCCCTTGTTGAATTCGGCGTGGAGACTGCCGAATCTGGAGGCCGGTGAGGTGGAGAAGGCCGGTGCGGTTGAGGATGATGCCAACGAGGTTCGTCGATGCCTTCTTGGCCCCCGGCGCACGCGACCTCCTAGGTCGTTGGGGAGGCTACCGGAAGGGCGGACTCCCGACCGAACGCTTTCTTGAATCTTGGTATACATAACCTAAAAGTGAATTAGTTTACAATAGTTGATAATGCCTTGTACTGACCAAGCAAAGGGGAATTTGTCGGTATGATGTGTTCAACTTAGCTACTCATATTGTTCCTCTCAACATTACTTGGTTTGTTGGAGCAAACGTTGGTTGATTCATCTTTCGGGCATTAGTTGATTCAACTTTTGTGAGATTATAAGAGCTTTGCAAAATTGCAGCTAATTATGTCCTAGATACTTTTTATTTGATTTAACTCAAATGTCTAGAGAAGCCCCTTTGTTCGATGCTTTATATACGCAACATGCATCTTAATTTCTATGGGCTAATAATGAAGTATGTTTTTTCTTCACCTGCAGGTAGTTAAGGCTCACATAGACACAATGCAAGCGTGCACGCGTTGCAAGGAAATGATCAATTGAACTCGACCAAAAAAAAAATGATACGATCAATTGAACTTGAGAAAAAAAAAAGGATAACAAGTCTTTCTTCAGGTGTTTACCTCGTGAATGGATCAAGAGTGAAAGAAATTCATGAATAAACTGTTTTGTACTCCTAGGAGTATACTCGTACTTTTAATATACTACCTAAAGGAATATATTATACTTCTTTACCTTTTTTAGTATACTTAACACTAGTTATAAGATACTCAAATGTGACTTGATTGAAAAAATTCTATTGGAGCCTATCATATTTGTTATATGCCATTTTTCATATACGAAAGAAGTATATACGTAAATTTTGCTATAAAAAGTGGAATTTAATTAAATTTTTCGTGGAGCTCACGTTAGGGGTATCTTATAATTATTATTAGGGTATGATAAAATAGATAAAGAAGTATCATTATACGATTTAAGTGGTGTGTGTGTATATATATATATGTAACGCCCGTTTCGTACTCAGTATGTACTTCCACATTTAATATATCACTTAAACGAATATATTATACTTTTATATTATTTTTAGTACATTTAAATACTAATTATAAGATACTCTAATAAGACTTGATTGAAAAAAATTTATTGGAGCGCTTTATTTTTTCTATATACCATTTTTTATATATAAAAGAACTATATACACAAATTTTGCTATAAAAATGAATTTAATGTTTTTTTTTCGTAGAACCCATTTTGGGGTATCTTATAATCATTATTAGAGTATGTTCAAATTGATAAAGAGGTATTATCATATGATTTAAATGATATATGAGAAGTGAGAGTACGTACTCTTAGGAGTACCATACTATTTTCCTATATATATGTATGTACACATATGCGTACACACACGGTAGCGCTATTCAGTGCTCGCGCGCTTAATAGCTATTCTGCTCGAGGACCGCAGCTTGAGACGCGCCGTGCGCGGCCTGGCAGCCCACGCTTCCCCCGCGCTACGCGCGGTTGCCAACGCCCCGCCTCTCGCTCGAGATCGATAGTAAAACCCTCACGCATGCTTTCAAAACGGCAGTAAACCCTTACGCACGCGTCAAAACTGCAGTAAAAACCTCACATGCGCCAGTGCCCTGCCTCCTGCTCGAAATCGGTAGTAAAACTCGTAAGCGTGTGAGGATCAGTGGTAAAAGTCTCGGTACCGCCCAATATGACAGTAAAACCAAATATCAAGGTAATAAAAGGACGGTTACTACCAAATCGATGATAAAATTAAAGAATAGTTGGTACGCTGTGGGTCAGACTGTAGTTGACTGTGGGTACTAGAACGATTGTAACCAAACTATTGGTAGACTCACGTGTACCTAGCTAATTTTACAATCGACTCATTTATTGTTTACTGTCCTCTCGCCCGTTTACTCTGTTCAACGAGGTTTACTGTTTTTTTCTCGCTGAATTACTGTGAGTGTGTGAATTTTTACTATCTTGGATGTGTATCTAATTACTGAACCTATTGGCTAGTTTTACTTCACACTAAAATGAGTTTTACTGTAAGACAAACTTATCGATATGACCACTTGATCCCTCGTTCGTTTGAACAAAAAAAATGCTCCCACATGTCCTCCTGTGGCGCGAAGCAATAAAAAGGCGGGCTATCTGTGAGAGCCCAAGGAGATTTAACTTGTAATGCTTAACCTTTCAATTGGTTCGAGCATCACAAGAGAAATATCCCGCTCTCGGTGTATTATGTACTTCCCAGGAGCGGTACACATACACCTTCACAAATATCAATATCAAGACATACATAAGTTATTACAATACCAGAATCTTCATAGTTTACAACATAACGAATATACAAGGTTCAGTTTCGTACAAAGGGCCAACCGACCAAATAAAAAGATAAAATATCAAGCACATAGTGGAAAATAGTGAATAAACTAAAATAAAAAAATATATTAACCATCAATAAAGTCCCAATGGCTTGTCATAACCCACAGGGCAGCCGACTGGGTTCAAACCATAACAAAACAAATTTTCCTGCGCATCATTCCTTACCTAATTTGATCTCAACACCTGTTGTCCAGATTAATAAATAAAAGCAAACAGTGAGTACACGAATGTACTCTGCAAAACTTTACCAAGCCTATATATAGCTACAAGCAAGCTCTACTCAAAGGAGAAGACTATAGGGTTTATTTTTAGCACAAAGCAATCTTTCAATTGAAATATAAGTAGTAGATTTAAATTGCAAGTTAGCAAATATTTTTAATACTTAAAATAACAGCGAGTATATAACATTAGATATCAACAAAATATCTACAGGTGGCTGCCCCTGCAACACATAAACATAGCATGAGAACCACTCTAAATACCACACGATCAAGTTTTAAGTTTAAAATTTAAAAATGTTAAGTCTAACTCTTGCAAAACCTAACCAAGCGTGTCATAACCAAGAACATGGTTACTCGAGTAGATTAAACCCTGCAGGGGTGTATAACTTTACCCACAGGCCAGACCGCTCCTTTGCCAAGCTATTAAGCACACTTCCGAAGGTATGCCTGTAAGATCGAGGTGGCCGACTAGAGGGGGGTGAATAGGCGGTTTTAAAAATTCTTTCGGGCTAAAACCAATATATAATGCGGAAGCTAATAACAAATTAGTTTTGCACAATTAAAACCTAAATCAACTAGGTTTCCCTAAGTGCACCAACAATATGAATACAATACAAGAGAGCAATCATACAAAGATATATAAGCAATTAAAGCATGTAATATAAATTGCTCAAAGTAAAGCACAAGCAAAAACAAGATGGACACAATTATATTTTACCGTGGTGTTCGGAGACTTGCCGGTTTCCCCTAATCCACGTTGAGGTAAGTCCAACCACGTTGGACCGGCTCCACTAATTAAGCCAACACCTCCGAGGTAAGTCCAACAATTTGGACTGGTTCTCACAAGAACCAACACCTTGCTCCACTCGGGTTGCTCTTCCTCCACTTCGGAGATAGTGAGCACCAAACCACTCACAACCACGCTGGGCCTTCTCACAAGCTTCTTGAGAAGATCACCGGGCATGACGCCTCCATACCGTCTAGGTGTCGGCAAACACCAAGAGAAATAAATCTCAACTTTCACTTGAACTAATCAAGTGTCAACGCTCAAGTGGATACACAATCCACTGCCTAAGGCAACACATGCACTTAGGGTTTGCTCTCAAATCTCACCAAGTACAACACATGCACAAAAGAGGATGAGAGGCTTGCTCTTAGCTCAAGAGGCTCAATAGAGGTTCACAATAGCACCATCGACCATCCCCAACCGGCCAAGGTGAGTATTTATAGCCCACACACAAAAACTAGCCGTTGGGGGGAAGATTCCCTCGAATCTGCACAGGGCCGGTCTGACCGCCAACTAATGGCCGGTTGGACCGCCCGTGCCCCAATGGCTATAAAACTAGCCGTTGGGCCTCGGCCGGTCGGACCGCCAACTAATGGACGGTCTGACCGCTGCTAAATCGGTTAGACCGCCAAGGTTGGCCGGTCCGACCGCCCGAGGAAAATCGGCTAAGTCCCAAGAAGGGTGCTATCTGGAATAAACGTTCCGCACGAACCCCGAAACTTTCGCACACCGGTAGTTCCGTTTTCTCAACGGCGGAACTACCACACAGAGAATCAACTCAAAGGAAAATCGGTCGGACCGCCCAACACATGGCGGTCGGACCGTTTTGCCACCAGTCAGATCGGTGACCCCTGGCGGTCAGACCGCCAGGCTCCAGAGACCAAACCCTCCGACTTCACTTCAAATGGCAAAACACATTCGCCCATTTGAGTGCAACTTCAACAAGGTTTCAAGATGATATTCTCAACAGATTGCAAAACACATTTGCCAACCTTTAGAATACTCATCACAAGGTATAAGGTACATGGACTTACACTATTTGTAAAACACATTTGCAAACTTAAGTCACATGCTACAAGAAATCAAACATGAGCATCAACTATTTACAAAACACATTCGCAAATAACAACGTCATGCCACAAGGCTAAGGTGCATGGACTTCAACCATTTGCAAAACACATTTGCAAACTATAGTCCCATGCTACAAAGATTAAATGCATGAGCATCAATTATTCGCAAAATACATTCGCAAATAATAGCTCCATGCATAGATGAGCTAGAGCAAACACAATGAGCTATCAACACATGACTAACTCATGCTACTAGTCAAGACCCCTCTTAATAGTACGACAATCCTATACTAGCAATCCGGTCTTCCATCCAAACACCAAGACCGGTAAAAGACTAGGAACAGATCCTTAGCCCTAGCTAGTCATACCTTTGCCTTGCAGCTTCTTGAAGCTGGATGACGCACATCAACACTTCAAGTCCGGGACCTTGACTTTGACAATCATCAACACCTGATGATTTCTTCACTTCGGGATCTTGTCTTGGACATCATCAACACATGATGATTTCTTCATCCCGAGTCTTGACATGCATCAACACATGATGCATTTCTTCACTTGACCTCCATCAACATATGATGTGTCTTCTCTTTAATCATCATCGACACACGATGATTCCCATTTCTTCAAGCTCTTCATATGCATCAACACATGATGCATTCCTTTACTTGAATCTTGACTTGATGATCAACTCATGATCATCCCAAGTCTTCATCACCCTGGAACATAACCTATACATCCAACTCGTGGAAAATGTTAGTTCCACAATGTGATTATCATTAATTACCACACCATACCATTAACACATAATGGTGGGACAAGAACCTTCAATCTTTCCCTCTTTGGTAATTGATGAGAACCACTTCAATTGTACAAATTGAATTTAGATAAAGTAACACGTTATGAGTATATATAAACTACACAAGTCATATATATACTCACAACATGAGTATGCGAGAACTACACAAGTTCTACATACTCAAAACTTGAGTATACGAGAACTACATAAGTTCTATATACTCAAATCATGAATATACAAAACTACACAAGTTTTGTATACTCAAAATAAGAGTATACAAGAACTACACAAGTTCTATATACTCAAAACATAAGTATACAAAAACTACACAAGTTTTTTATACTCAAATGGATGTGTTTCAAAGTAGAGATCCCAACTATATGTGGTAAATGGAATATGGATCAATACAAATGAAACCATAAAATATAGAATGAGCCCCCCCCTAAATGTGTGCATACACATATGTGTAAAGAAAACATATGCACATATTCAAGATATACTTATGGTGGAGTTCAACCTATATTTTGGATCCGAGGAATGCAACATTAAATAAGAGTACAAGTTGAATGCATACCTCGTTGAATTTCACCTTTATATCCAAATGAGACTACATACTAGATATAGCAATAGAAATGTTAGTCTCACAATTATATTTGTCATTAATCACCAAAATACTCTATTTACTCATAATAGCGGGTCTAGATTCTTCAATGCTGGCAGAGCTAAGTCCTACGAGACGTTTTCCAATGGTATGCATTAACTAAGAGTTGCCCATATGGGTGAAACTCTCCGTGAACTGCCCTTATGTGTGTAGACGGGGCTCCGACGGAGGACCCATACGTTGTGTCGGAGTCACCGGCCAAGTCTCAACAACTGCCGATACTCCTCACGCGAGGGAACCTACCTGGATTGTAACACCCTGGCTATTCGGAAGCCAAAATGCTACCTAAAGAAATAACATTCAACCAAACTGCGGAAGAATTTAAACTGTAACTCCTCTAAGTACATATAGAGACCAACTTTAATAGAAGCATGGCAGAAATAAAGACTGAATCCATCGGAACATAATAAAGAAATAATTAAGACGAACCACTAGCATCATTTGACAAGAAAGCATAACATGGAGAGAAATATCATGTAGTAGTAAACTTATTTATTACAGTTCCTCGGTTAACAAATGAAAGACATAATCGACATTATTAATGAAAGTAAATTATGGTGAACTGTGTAAAATATGCTGGTCTACTCCCTCCCAACAAAGCCATCATCAACGATCACCTAAATAAATAAAGAAAGCAAGAATGAGTGAAACTCAAAAAGTACGAGAAACAATTGAACATACAAGGTTATGAACACGTCTATCTCAATACGAATTATGAACTTATCTCTGAACACTTATAAGTATGGATGGAATGAATGGATGCATTGAAAGGAAATGATTCACACATGCTCATACTAGTATAGCGAGTGACACACCCGTCGGTGCTCACTTAAGCCCGTACTTAACAAAGTCCGGGGATCAAATCACCGTATGAAGAACGTTTCATATGGGTGTCCGAAATTGCCCACATTAGAATGGTGGGTCTTACGTGCCCATACTGGAATTGATGGGTCTTAACAATTCCACTCCCGTGGACAGAACACGAACAATGCAATATATGCAATGGGTGTCACCTCTTTCATTCACATGGATTATCAACTAAGAACGAATATATGTCATGAAGTATGAATCATGAATCATTGAAATAGCATCGCATCAACAACATTCAACTGTATAACATGAAGTATGAACATGGATCATTGAAATAGCATCGCATCAACAACATTCAACTGTATAACATGAAGTACGAACATGGATCATTGAAATAGCATCGCATCAACAACATTCAACTGTATAACATGAAGTATGAACATGGATCATAGAAGTAACATCGCATTAACAACATTCAACATAAATCAACATGTCTTAACACATTGTACTTGCCTTCCGCAATGTGACGTACTAAGAGGCAACGAAGGTGCTCCTGCACTCGCCGCCTACACGAATGCGTATTCAAACATAAGAACACATGATATGACGATGCTACCGGCGATCTACAAAACCCCCTTGACTACCCAATATAACGGATAGACTCGAATTGAAAACATACAATTCACCCATCTAAACAAATCTGGACAGCGACACGGAAAAATTCATAATTAAAGATCTGGAACTCGGAATGACATGAATCCAGTGCCCAATGAATCTTAACGAGCAGACCTACAAAACTCTAGTTGACCAGACTTTCTAATTCTGCCAAAACATTTGAGTAAACAGTAGTTGAAAATGTCTGACAGACATCTGTCCAAACAATCGGAAGAGCAGTGAAGAATATAACATAACTTTTACTCTATGAGTCCAATTTCAAATTATCTACAGAAAATTAATTATCTACAGAAAATCTGGAAAGATAATCAAATTATCTACAGAAATTTTTTGGGTGACAAGTCTGAATCTGACCCTAAATAATTCATATTTCACAAAACGAATAAACTGACAGTACTCATCAGGGTTCTCAGGACAGCAATAAGGAATTTATCATAACTTTTAAACCACAGATCGGATTTTGGTGATTTTGGTGGCTATGGAAAGCTAACAACCGGGGCTACAATTCTTTAGGAGAGAAGAACCTCCAGATCGGCCTCTAAGAGGCCGAAACCGGGCGCACAACAACCTAGACAGGTTCTGGAATTTCTGCTACAACATGTCGGTTCACTCAAAATAATCAATCCTTCCCCCAAACAGAATCAAACAATGGTGTAATCTCTTCGTTACCCTTGAAGACCCGCAGCGAGGTGATGAATGAGCCTTGGGGAAGATGATCTCCCCTTCTTCTCCTCCTTTCTTCTCTTGGAAGACCAAAGCCCCGGTTGCGCTCCCTTCTTCTTCCTCATGGTCGGCAACCGCCATGGCTTTCTTCACCGGCAGCAGGGGAGGTGCTATTGGGAGGAGGCGGCACTGCTGGAGGGTGGATAGGGGAGGCATCCAAAGGAAAGTGGGGGTGGCGGTGTAACATCCCAATTTTCATAACTTTAAAAATCTTTTAATAATGGTAGTAAGAAAATTCACCATTTGGATTTATTCGAATATTAATTTAAAAAGCTTAATATGGACTTTAAGGACAAATTGATTTAATGTGCTTAATCCCAACATCAACAATTGTCAAAACTATTTTATTTAGATTCCATATGCTTGGATATATTTTATAGAATTTTCTAGAATTTTTCCAAAGTCATTTGCTATTTTCTATTGGCTATTTGTATTTTCTGGATTTATTTAAAAGAAAAATCAAAAGAAAATCCTTGAACGAGTCTTGGGTCAAGCCCAACACTATTCCACCATGACCCAGCTTTCAAATTTCGACCCGCGCTCGCTTCCCACCGTTGGATCGCCATCGCCGGTTGCCGCCACCAAGATCTGCGCTTTCCTCGCTCTCGCTGACCAGTGGGCCCGCCGCCGAGTCGTCGTCTCCGCGGAGCTTCTTCTTCCTCGCGCCCGCGCTCTTGGCCGCCATTGCCAGAGCTCGGCCTCGTGTACGAAAATGGGACTCTCGTCCCGATTTTCTTGCGCCAACCCCACCAATTTAAACCCCTATCTATCCCGCATCTATCTCCATCCAAATCAAAACCGAACTCGGCAAATATCTCCCCGAATCAAGGAATTCAAAAACCCGGCCGTTTCGGACCCGATTTGGGGGTTTCCAAATCTCGGCATCTCCGAGCCTATAAATACCCCCTTAGCACCGCCCGGACCTCCGCAACCCAAGGCCGCCACCCTCGTCGCCCCGATCGCCCTAGCGCCGTCGCATTTCGAGTTTTAGGGTTTTCGTCCGAGCTTCTTCTTCGGTGAATTACGCCGCTGTCTTCGCCACCCTTGCCTCGCCGACCGCACCATCGTGATCAGCAAGTCTCAGGCTACCTCGTGCGCACCTCTTCGTCGCCGGAGCATCGCCAGAGCTTCCGTCCGACAAACCCGAGCCTTCGCCGCCGCTTCTTCCTCGCCGCTGGCCATCTCCGTCAACCTCAGGTGCTCAAACCAGTGCCCATATGTGCGCAATAACCCCCTCTGCACGTTGGTATCACTCACCGCCGGCGAGGAGCTGCCGTTCGCCATTGCCATTGGTTCCCGAGCCATCGCCGCCGTCGATCTGATGTGGCAGCCCACGTCAGCGTCCACCTCAGCCCCTGTGCGTGCATGTCAGCCTCGTTGGCGCCGCGTCAGTGCCACCCGCACGCGGGTACACCACCTCAGCCCCGACCCAGATCCAAAGGCTCGGTGGACTTGGTTCACCGTGAGCCGTGTCACTGACATGTGGGGCCCACATGTCAGATTCTATTTTTAAATTGATTTCTTTTTCCGGAAATTCTCGGCTGACGCAAGCATTGCGCAATAATCCGATTTTTCTTTATAAAAACAATTCGGGAAATTCAATAAAATCCCAAATTAGGGTTTATTTGATTTTCCAATCTTCCAAAGCCCATATCTTTTGCATCCGAACTCCGATTGAGCCCATTCAAATTTGTAAATTCATATAAAATTAAGATCTATTTAAGGGTGAATTTTATTTGATTTTTGGAGTTTATTTTTCCTCTGTTATTTATTTGTTTTTGTTTCTTTTGTCTCGTTTGCGAGTAGACATCGATACTTCGGGGAATTTTCCAGAAGAAGGAGCACCTCAAGACCAAGACCAATATCTAGACCTATTCCAAGGCAAGTTATACCTTTGATCATATTGAACCCATTTTTCAAAATACTTTGTTTCAATGTATTGCATTCTATTTCAAGTATTTATTTAAATGCTTTTGGGATAGTTATTAATCCAATTTGTTATATCCACCTTGTCTATTGTATGCCATGAACTTTTGTCACCCTAGGTTGGTTCATTATTAGTTGGTATTATCGTAGCACCAACGTGGGTTGGTTAGATACGATTAGACTGCTTAGCCATGCCACGAGTCATCATTTCATGTGAGAGTTGCAATTATAGACTTGACTAAGTGATTATGGGCGTGTGATGAAACTGTGTGTCTGTGTGTGTTGTTACTCGTTGATGGTATGTGTTGCACTTAATCAACCGGGTGGGAAAAGATTTAGACTGAGGCAAGTGGTGGATCTGTGTGAATGGTGGAACTGTGTGCTATAAACTTTGTGATTTGGAAAAAACTGGAAGTCTTGCCTTGGTCAATTAAGGACTTAACTTTGTGCGCCATTGAACTGGCCTTCTTGTATGACCACATGCCTAGTATGGTGGGCCCGACTTAGTAAGTTATGGAGTCTTGACATTGACAACTCGGGTTGTATTTAAACTATGTGATGGTGGAGGTGTGTACATTGTGTTTGGGTCACATCGCGGGATGGTTCGCCGCATCCTCGCCCAACGGTGTGTGTCGTTCCAAGGGCTATGTGTACAAATTGACGGCAGAAAGCACATCGGAGTGTCATTGTTTGAGATGAAGTCTCGAAAGGTTTTGTTATGGTCGAGTGCTAGCTACCTTGGTTGTATCGTGTGGGTAAAGTGTACTGACCTCTCCAGAGTGTTTAAACCAATCTATTCGAATAGCCGCGTCCTCGGTTATGGACATGCTCGGAATTTCACACGAGGGGTAGATTTTCATAAAAACAATTGGGAAGGGTCAGCTGTGTGAGATAACTTGTGCAGCTGTGTGAATAACTTGATTAGACTGTGTGTTCTTTGTGAAATCAATTGTTAACTTATTATTGTCTATTTGTTTTGAATTATGCTTTCAATCTATTATTTGTATTCAATTGCAAATGTTGCATTTCTGCAAATTAACCACAGAAGCCATTCCTTTGGAATAAGCCATCATCTATAAATTGCATTCTGTGGTATGACTTGCGAGTACGGTGTGTACTCACTCTTGCTAAACCAATCAACAGAAGTGGAGGAGTCGTCGCCTGCTTTTGAAGAAGAGTTCTACGAAGGTTGATCGTTAGGGTCTTGATCCCAGTCAGTTGCCTGTGGTAAATTGATGGGAGCCACCGGAGTTTATTTCGTTTTATTGCGATTTATTTCTTTATTATCAGCCTTGCATGGCTTAATAAATGTAAAACTCGACCGTAAGGTCCCAACAGTTATTTGTTATTTAAAGGTACTCGTTTATTCTTATATTCGTTGTATGGATGTGATATTTCATCGATGTTGACACTGTGTGCACTAGCGTGATCCTGGACTAGTGCGTAATACCAGAGGGTCCAGATTTGCATATTTGGGTCCCGACAGGGGGTGGTATCGAGCCATAATGATGTTAGGTCTTGACCTTAGCTAGATTGGCCGTTCTTAGTGAGTCCAAACTATTTTCTAAAAGCAAATATTAACTTGCAAGATTAATTGAATTCTTTAACTCATCTCATGTCTCTCTTGACTCAACTATTGCTGAAATTCTTTCTCTTCCCACTGTTTTAAAATTGTTTTCATCTTGACAGATGCCTCGCCTTCAGAGTTATGGAGAGCACAAGGGAGGACTTGCCGCTGAGCTTTGGAAGCTGTTACAAGTACTTGGAGGGCTTGACCGTCCATTGTATCGTGGCAACGCTTGGATCGTGAACGGCCGAGATCGTGGAGTAATCTGCCATTTGACCGTCTACGCCAGGAAGAACACCAAGGCAAGCCAACCACTGAACATCTCAGCTCGAAGGAGTATTTGGATTGAAGCAATCCAGGAGTCTTCACGCCTTGCCATCCTGAGGATCTGCAACATCTACTCTCGAGAGCTTCGTGACACAGTTTTCCGTTATCATCCCCGCACATCCGACGTGGATCTTGCTGCACGTTTTCCGTCTACGGAAGGAGAAGGCAACACCACTGTTGTGCATCTCGCCCAGTTCGCCGCTGCTCAAGAGGAGTCATTGGAGTTAGCCGCCACTGAGTGGAGTGTGCCTCTGAGACTCTTGAGAGTCAAGAAAGGATCGCCATCTTGGAAGAAACTCTTTATGGACGGCACGATCACGAAGAAGACATCAAGAGGAAGACCTGAAGAAGGCGATGGACCGGTGAACTGTAAGAGCCAGCAGGGCAAGCAGAGCTGAAGAACTCGCAGATTCGCACGAGACACTGTTCTGTTGCACCGGCCGGGACATCAAGATCGGTTGCAAGGATGCCACCACTTTCGAGTCTCAAGAAAGGGAGCACCGTCAAGGCTACTGAGGCTATTTGATTGAGTAGTCATTTGAGTTGTTTCGAGCTTAGCCGAGATTAAGTCTTGAGTCGCCCTTTAGGCGGTAGTTTTGTGTGCTTAGGTTCGTCCTTATTTTTGTGTGCAAGTATGAGCTGCAAAGGCCCTTAGGCAATTGTGGCAAGCCATACTATTATCTTAATCAATATAAGAGTTTCAGTTGAGCTTTCTTAAAATATGTTGTGGGTTTTACCTACCCCGATTAGTTCTACAACTCATCTTGTGCTTGCTACCTTATCTAACCCCCGAGATTCACCGGATGGTTCGGACTCGTCAAGTCTTGCAAGTGGTTCCGATACTCGATGTCGGAAGGACGGAGCGAACACCCGGAGAACCGGCCCACCACAAGCACCTTCAATTGATATGCAGAATTTTGGAGCATTCATGACAGCTCAAACCCAGCTGATGTACACCATGATGAATCAGATGCAAGCTATGAATAACCAGAACAACAACAATCAGCATCACAATGGAGCCCCAGTTGCTCATGGTCATAATGGATCATCCAAGTTAGCCGAGTTTATGAGGACCCGTCCACCAACTTTTTCGAGGCATGTCTCCCCAGTAGAGGCTGATGATTGGCTTCGTGTCATTGAGAGGAAACTACTGATTACTCAATGCAGCGATCATGAGAAAGTGTTGTACGCCACTCACCAGGTGGAAGGCATTGCTGCCGAATGGTGGGAAAACTTTTGTGCAGCGCATGGAACACCGCAAGACATTACTTGGGAAGAGTTCACAACTGCTTTTCGCTAGTATCATGTGCCAGAAGGAATCATGGATCTGAAGAAGGATGAATTCCGTGCTCTCAAGCAAGGAGGAATGTCAGTGACTGACTACCTCAACAAATTCTCTCAACTTGCTCGATATGCTGCAGAAGATGTCGCCACTGACAAGGCACGTCAGAGTCGTTTTCTGAAAGGATTAAACACTGGACTTCAAGTCAACTTGATCGCCCACACCTTTCCTGATTTCCAAGAATTGATCAACAAGGCTTTGATTCTTGAGGATAAGCGCAAGGAATTGGAGGATCATCGTAAGCGCAGAATGGCTCAGCAAGGAAGTCACCAACCCCAGCTGAGGGCAAGAATGATTCCACCGCAGTTTAGCCATTTTCCTCCACTGCACTCGCGCACCACACCGCACCAACTTCAGCACCTCGTCCAGTTGCTCAGAACTTCCGCAACCCCGCACCAGTCAACCCCAATCCAGTAAGCAACCCACAGAATGCACCCAGAGTTTGCTTTACCTGTCGTCAGCCAGGACATTTCGCCAACCGATGTCCGCAGAATTGGACTATCACTCCAGTACGCATCAACCTTGGGAACACACCAGCCAAGACGCCAGTACCCGGCAACCATCAAGGAACTTCTCAAGCTACCGGTCAATCCGGAGGAGCGCCTGTCGATGGTCGAGGCCGTGTCAATCACGTCACTCTGGAAGGAGCCCAAGAAGCACCCGACGTTGTACTGGGTAAGTTTCTAGTAAATTCAGTACCTGCATCAGTCCTGTTTGATTCTGGAGCTTCGCATTCGTTTGTTTCTGGGATTTTTGCAACTAAGAACAAATTAGAAGTTATGCATCTTAAGCATACTCTGCTAGTCCAGTCGCCTGGAACAGAGCTAAGTTCTAAAGTTGGATGTTTAGGAGCTAGGTTACTCATAGCTGGAGTTGAGTTTCTAGCCAACCTAATAGTTCTAGACACTCAGACCATAGATGTCATCCTTGGTATGGATTGGTTATCCAAGCTTAAAGCAGTGCTAGATTGTGGCCGAAGAGCCGTAACAATAGAGGATATCACTGGAAAGAAAGTGGAATTTCTAGCCACCTCAGTACGTGATGGACATTTGGTAGTCAACAATCTGAAGATAGTTTCTTTGGAAGACGTACCTGTAGTAAAAGATTATCCAGATGTATCTCCAGAAGAATTACCAGGAATGCCACCGGACCGCGACATTGAATTTGTCATCGATCTAGTGCCAGGAACAGCACCAATTTCAAGAGACCCTATCGGATGCGGTCGATGAACTTGTGGAAATGAAGAAGCGGATAGAAGAACTCTTTGGAGAAAGGTTTTGTAAGACCTAGTTCATCGCCATGGGGAGCACCAGTCTTGTTTGTCAAGAAGAAAGATGGAAGCATGAGAATGTGTATCGATTATCGTTCTCTCAATGAAGTCACCATCAAGAACAAATACCCTTTGCCCAGAATTGATGATTTGTTCGACCAGATGAAAGGAGCCGGAGTATTCTCCAAGATCGACCTACGATCAGGTTACCATCAGTTGAAGATTTGTCCTAAGGATGTACCAAAGACCGCTTTCTCAACCCGGTATGGACATTATGAGTTTTTTAGTCATGTCGTTTGGTCTAACTAATGCCCCTGCCTATTTCATGAGCATGGTGAACAAAGTATTCATGGAATATTTGGATAAGTTTGTAGTAGTATTCATTGATGATATTCTAGTATACTCAAGGTCAGAAGAAGAGCATGCAGAACATTTGAGATTAATCCTAGAGAAGCTCAGAGAACATCAGTTGTATGCCAAGTTCAGCAAGTGTGACTTTTGGAAGAAGAAAGTTGATTTCCTCGGTCATGTGATGACAGCCGAAGGAGTAGCAGTGGACCCCGGAAAGGTTAAAGCTGTAATGAATTGGGAGCAGCCCAAGACGGTTACTCAAATTCGTAGTTTCTTGGGAATGGTAGGATACTATCGTCGTTTCATTGAAGGATTCTCAACGATTGCTAAGCCTCTTACGCAATTGTTGAAGAAAGAGAAGAAGTACATTTGGACCCCAGCTTGTGAGGAAAGTTTTCAAGAATTGAAGAAACGTTTGACTTCAGCCCCAGTGCTAGTTTTGCCGGATATCAGTAAGGATTTTGATATCTATTGTGATGCTTCGCGTCAAGGATTAGGATGTGTTCTGATGCAAGAAGGAAGAGCTGTCGCTTATGCTTCAAGGCAATTAAGGTCTCATGAAGAGAATTATCCTACCCATGATTTGGAACTAGCTGCCGTAGTGCATGCTTTGAAGATTTGGCGTCATTATCTCATCGGTAATCGCTGTGAAGTCTACACAGATCATAAGAGCCTGAAGTACATATTCACTCAGTCTGATTTGAACATGAGACAGAGAAGATGGCTGGAATTAATAAAGGATTATAATCTTGGAATTCATTACCATCCTGGTAAGGCCAATGTAGTTGCAGATGCACTGAGTCGTAAGAACTACTGCAATGCTATGGAAGCAAAAGAGATTTGCTCAGAACTTCAGGAGGAATTCCAGAAGCTACAGCTAGAAGTTGTTCCTGAAGGATTTGTGGCCAGTCTAGAAGTGCAGTCTACTCTGGAGAAACAGATTCGTGAATCTCAACCCAAGGATTCTGAGTTTGCCGACCTCAAGAAGAAGATGGCAGAAGGAAAATTTAAAGACTTCACCGTGGATGATCAGGATATATTGTGGATCAATGGACGTATCTGTGTACCGGATATTGATGGATTAAGACAGCTGATATTGAAGGAAGCCCATGACTCAAAGTATTCAATTCACCCTGGAAGTACTAAGAGGTATCAGGATGTTAAGAATAAGTTTTGGTGGCCAAACTTAAAGCGAGACGTCGCAGAGTTCGTTGCCTTATGCGACGTGTGTCAGAAAGTAAAGGCAACAGATCGAGACCAAAGAGGTTTGCTACAACCGCTGAAGATACCAGAATGGAAATGGGAAGAGATCGGTATGGATTTTATTACCAGTTTACCTAAGACTCAATGTCGGGACCCAAATATGCAAATCTGGACCCTCTGTGTATTCTGCACTAGTCCAGGATCACGCTAGTGCACACAGTGTCAACATTGATGAAATATCACATCCATACAACGAATATAAGAATAAACGAGTACTTTAAATAACAAATAACTGTTGGGACCTTATGGTCGAGTTTTACATTTATTAAGCCATGCAAGGCTGACAATAAAGAAATAATCGCAATGAAACGAAATAAACTCGGTGGCTCCCATCAATTTACCACAGCAACCGATCGATCAAGACCCTAACGCTCAACCTTCAGAGAAATCCTCTTCAAAAGCGGTGACGACTCCTCCACTTCATTGATTTGTTTAGCAAGAGTGAGTACACACCGTGCACTGCAAGTCATACCACGAATGCATTTATACATGATGGCTTATTCCAAAGAAATGGCTTCGTGGTTATTTTGCGAAATGCAACATTTGCAATTGAATACAAATAATAGATTGAAAGCATAATTCAAAACAAATAGACAATAATAAGTTAACAATTGAGTTCACAAAGGACACACAGTCTAAATCAAGTTCTTTCACACAGCTGAACAAGTTATCTCACACAGCTGACCCTTCCCAATTGTTTTGTGAAAATCTACCCTCGTGTGAAATTCAGAGCATGTCCATAACCGAGGACGCGGCTATTCGAATAGATTGGTTTAAACACTCTGCAGAGGTTGTACACTTTACCCACACGATGAAACCAACCGGATCAGAGTTGATCACAACAAAACCTTTCAGAGACTTCATCTCAAACAATGACACTCCTGGTGTGCTTTACTGCCGTCCAATTTGTACACACAGCCCTTGGAACGACACACACCATTGGACAGGGATGCAGCGAACCGTCCGCGATGTGACATATCACACCTCCAAACCCATCACACGGCTTAAATACAACCTGAGTTGTCAATGTCAAGACTCCATAACTTACTAAGTCAGGCCCACCCATAGTAGGCATGTGGTCGCATGCAAGAAGGCCAGTTCAATGGCGCACAAAGTTAAGTCCTTAATTGACTAAGGCAAGACTTCCGATTTAACCCAAATCACAAAGTTTAATAAGCACACACTCCACCATTCACAGAATCCACCACTTGCCTCGCCTAAATCTTTTCCCACCTCGTTGATTAAGTGCAACACATGCCATCAACGAGTAATAGCACACAAAGACACACAGATTCATCACACGTTCCATAATCACTTAGTCAAGTTTATAATTGCAACTCTCACATGAAATGATGACTGTGGCATGGCTAAGCGCCTAATCGATCTAACCAACCCACGCTGGTGCTACAATAATACCAACTAATAATTAATCAACCTAGGGTGAAAAAGATCATGGCATACAATAGACAAGGTGGCATAACAATTTGGATTAATAATCGCACCCAAAAGCATTTAAATAAATACTTGAAATAGAATGCAATACATTGAAACAAAGTATTTTGAAAATCGGGTTCAAAATGATCAAAGGTATAACTTGCCTTGGAATAGATCTAGATATTGGTCTTGGTCTTGAGGTGCTCCTTCTTCCGCAAAATTCTCAAGTATCGACGCCTACTGCAAAACGAGACAAAAGAAACAAAACAAATAAATAACAGAGGCAAAACAAACTCCAAAAATTAAATAAAATTCACCATTAAATAGATCTGAATTTTATATAAATTTACAAATTTGAATGGGCTCAATTGGACTTGGATGCAAAAGATATGGGCTTTGAAAGATTTGAAAATCAATTAAACCCTAATTTGGATTTTCTCGAATTTCCGAATTATTTTTATAAAGGAAAATCGGATTATTGCGCATCGCTTGCGCTGCACCGAGAATTTCTGGAAAAAGAAATATAATTAAATTAAAAGCGGCATGATGGGCCCCATTGCTGCTGATTTCACCACGTGAATCGGGTTCACCGAGCCACGGAGATTTGGTCCGGTGGATCGAGCCACGCGACGCCTAAGTGGTCGCCACGCAAGCTTACACGCAAGCGCACGAGGTGATGTGGCGCCGCGTGGCGTGGCCGACGTCGCGACAAACCAAGCGGCGGCTGGGACCGAGGCTCACGGCGGCGTTCGGCGACTTCGGCAGCGAAGCACAAGAATGGGTTACCAAGGGGGCAGCGAATGGTTACTGGCGGTGACGGCGGGGTTCAGGCGGCAACGGCTCACCGGCAGCGACGAAGAACGTGGCGGCGGCGGCGAGCTCTCGTTGTCGGACAAAGGCAACGGCGAAGCGAGGCGCTCCGGCGAAGGTGACGGTGGCGAGATGAAGCCGTGCTATTACGCACTCGGAGGCGGTGGTTGCACGCCAACTGAGCTCGAGAGCGCGGAAGGCGGTGGTGACGCGAGGTTGCGGCCGGCGGCGGTCTTCAGGCAATGCCGCAACGGAGACGAGGGCGAGGACGGCGACTCGGGGGTTCTGGAGGAGGAGAGAGAGGCGAGGAGCTAGGTGGACTCGGGGGCTCTTTATAGCCGAGGACGCGGAGTCCCGAGCGGAAACGGCGGCGGCGGCGCGCGAAGGGCGGAGGCGCGCGAGAGATCGGGTGGAGGACGACGCCGAGCCGGGCGTGAGGCGGGTCCACCGGTCACGAGAGCAAGCGGAGCGGCATGGCGGGCGGCGGCCGAGCGATGGAGATCCCGCTACGAGAGCAAGCGAGGATGAGCGCGGCAGTGGCGCGCGATCGCACAAGGGGACACGCGGTGATCCAAGGCGCAAGGCGGGAATGGGTCATGGAGTGGTCGGGCGATGGAATAGTAATGGGCTTCGGCCCAGTACTGTTCCGTAGGATTTAAAATAGGTTTTTCTTTTAAATAAATCCAGAAAATACAAATAGCAATTAGAAAATAGCAAATGACTTTGGAAAAATTCCAGAAAATTCTATAAAATATAACCAAGCACATAGAATCTAAATAAAATAGTTTTGACAATTGTTGATGTTGGGATTAAGCACATTAAATCAATTTGTCCTTAAAGTCCAATTTAAGCTTTTTAAATTAATATTCAAATAATCCAAATGGTAAATTCTCTTGCTACCAATATTTAAAAGATTTTTAAAGCTCTGAATTTTGGGATGTTACACTCAATCAGGTTATGATTCGTTTTGGGTAATAGTGGATCGTTTGACTAAGGTTGCCCATTTCTTGCCAGTCAAAACCACTTACTCAGGAGACCGCTTGGCAGAGTTGTATATGTCAAAAATAGTCACCGCATGGTGTGCCTAAGAGGATAGTGTCGATCGAGGATCTCGCCACCTCTCGCTTCGCAAAGTCTACATGAAGCCCAGGAACTCATCCAATTTCAAGATCGCTTATCATCCACAGATGGATGGGATGATCAAAGAGTCAACCAGATTTTAGAAGATATGTTGAGAGCCTGTGCCTTAGAAAATGCTACCAGTTGGGATAAGAGTTTGCCGTATGCAGAATTCTCGTACAATAACAGATATCAAGCCAGTTTGCAAATGTCACCATTTGAAGCTTTGTATGGTCGTACTCGAGAACTCCATTAAATTGGTCGAGACATGAACGTGTAGTGTTCTGACAAGATATTATTCAGAAGTCAAGAACAAGTTGCTATGATCGAGAGAGGTTAAAGATAGCCTGGCCTGTGTAAAAGAGTTATGCCGATAATCATTGTCGTCGTGACCTCGACTTTGAACCGGAGGATTTTGTGTATCTTGAGTTACTCGCGCGAGAGGTGTTAAGAGATTCCACACCAAGGGTAAGCTTGCTCCAAGGTATGTGGGTCCATTCAAGATTTTGGAACGCCGAGGAGAAGTTGCGTACCAGTTGGAGCTACCACAGTCGTTAGCAGGAGTGCATGATGTCTTTCATGTCTCTCAGCTGAAGAAGTGTCTTCGTGTGCCAGAAGAGCAGACCCCGTTAGAGTCAATTGAACTGAAAGAAGATCTCACATACAAAGAACAGCCTGTTAGGATTTTGGATGTCGCAGAACGCCGCACCAGAAGCAAGACCGTTCGTTTTTGCAAAGTCCAGTGGAGTAACCACTCAGAAGGAGAAGCAACGTGGGAACGTGAAGAAGAGTTGAAAGCCGAGTTCCCGATCCTTTTCTCTAGCTAGCCGGAATCTCGGGGTCGAGATTCGTTTAAGGGGGGGAGGTTTGTAACATCCCAATTTTCAGAGCTTTAAAAATCTTTTAATAATGGTAGTAAGAAAATTCACCATTTGGATTTATTCGAATATTAATTTAAAAAGCTTAATATAGACTTTAAGGACAAATTGATTTAATGTGCTTAATCCCAACATCAACAATTGTCAAAACTATTTTATTTAGATTCCATATGCTTGGATATATTTTATAGAATTTTCTAGAATTTTTCCAAAGTCATTTGCTATTTTCTATTGGCTATTTGTATTTTCTGGATTTATTTAAAAGAAAATCAAAGAAAATCCTCGAATGGATGTTGGGCGAAGCTCAACACTATTCGGCCCGCACCGGCTTTCTCACCTAGCCCCGCTCAAGGCCGGCTCCCTGCTGATCGCCATCGCCGGTTGCCGCCGCCCGGCCGCGCTTTCTCGCTCTCGCCGACCAAATGGGCCCGCCGCCGAGTCGTCGTCTCCGCGGAGCTTCTTCTTCCTCGCGCCCGCGCCTCGGCCGCCATTGCCGAGCTCGCTCACAGATTTAAAACGGGACTCGTCCCGATTTTCTGCGCCAACCCCACGAATTTAAACCCCGTCTATCCCGTGATCTATCTCCAACCAAATCAAACCGAACTCGCAAATATCTCCCGAATCAAAGAATTCAAAACCCGCCGCTTTGGACCCGATTTGGGGTTTCAAATCTCGCATCTCCGAGCCTATAAATACCCCCTTAGCACCGCCCGACCTCCGCAACCCAAGGCCACCACTCGCCGCCTGGACGCCTCTAGCGCCGTCGCATTTCTAGTTTTAGGGTTTTCGGCCAAGCTTCTTCTCCGGTGAATTGCCGCCGTCTTCGCCGCTTGCCTCGCTGACCGCACCATCGTGATCGCAAGTCTCGTGCTACCTCGCGGCGCACCTCTTCGTCGCCGGAGCATCACGAGCTTCCGTCCGACAAACCCGAGCCTTCGCCGCTTCTTCCTCGCCACGGCCATCTCCACAACCTCGTGTGCTCAAACCAAGGCTCATATGTGCGCAATAACCCCCTCTGCACGTTGGTATCACTCACCGTCGGCGAGGAGCCGCCGTTTGCCGTTGCCATTGGTTCCCGAGCCATCGCCGCCGTCGATCTGATGTGGCAGCCCATACTGGAATTGATGGGTCTTAACAATTCCACTCCCGTGGACAGAACACGAACAATGCAATATATGCAATGGGTGTCACCTCTTTCATTCACATGGATTATCAACTAAGAACGAATATATGTCATGAAGTATGAATCATGAATCATTGAAATAGCATCGCATCAACAACATTCAACTGTATAACATGAAGTATAAACATGGATCATTGAAATAGCATCGCATCAACAACATTCAACTGTATAACATGAAGTACGAACATGGATCATTGAAATAGCATCGCATCAACAACATTCAACTGTATAACATGAAGTATGAACATGGATCATAGAAGTAACATCGCATTAACAACATTCAACATAAATCAACATGTCTTAACACATTGTACTTGCCTTCCGCAATGTGACGTACTAAGAGGCAACGAAGGTGCTCCTGCACTCGCCGCCTACACGAATGCGTATTCAAACATAAGAACACATGATATGACGATGCTACCGGCGATCTACAAAACCCCCTTGACTACCCAATATAACGGATAGACTCGAATTGAAAACATACAATTCACCCATCTAAACAAATCTGGACAGCGACACGGAAAAATTCATAATTAAAGATCTGGAACTCGGAATGACATGAATCCAGTGCCCAATGAATCTTAACGAGCAGACCTACAAAACTCTAGTTGACCAGACTTTCTAATTCTGCCAAAACATTTGAGTAAACAGCAGTTGAAAATGTCTGACAGACATCTGTCCAGACAATCGGAAGAGCAGTGAAGAATATAACATAACTTTTACTCTATGAGTCCAATTTCAAATTATCTACAGAAAATTAATTATCTACAGAAAATCTGGAAAGATAATCAAATTATCTACAGAAATTTTTTGGGTGACAAGTCTGAATCTGACCCTAAATAATTCATATTTCACAAAACGAATAAACCGGACAAGACTCATCGGGTTCTCAGGACAGCAATAAGGAATTTATCATAACTTTTAAACCACAGATCGGATTTTGGTGATTTTGGTGGCTATGGAAAGCTAACAACCGGGCTACAATTCTTTAGAGAGAAGAACCTCCAGATCGGCCTCTAAGAGGCCGAAACCGGGCGCGCAACAACCTAGACAGGTTCTGGAATTTCTGCTACAACATGTCGGTTCACTCAAAATAATCAATCCTTCCCCCAAACAGAATCAAACAATGGTGTAATCTCTTCGTTACCCTTGAAGACCCGCAGCGAGGTGATGAATGAGCCTTGGGGAAGATGATCTCCCCTTCTTCTCCTCCTTTCTTCTCTTGGAAGACCAAAGCCGGTTGCGCTCCCTTCTTCTTCCTCATGGTCGCAACCACCATGGCTTTCTTCACCGCAGCGGGGAGGTGCTATTGGGAGGAGGCGGCACTGCTGAGGGTGGATAGGGGAGGCATCCAAAGGAAAGTGGGGGTGGCGGTGTAACATCCCAATTTTCATAGCTTTAAAAATCTTTTAATAATGGTAGTAAGAAAATTCACCATTTGGATTTATTCGAATATTAATTTAAAAAGCTTAATATGGACTTTAAGGACAAATTGATTTAATGTGCTTAATCCCAACATCAACAATTGTCAAAACTATTTTATTTAGATTCCATATGCTTGGATATATTTTATAGAATTTTCTAGAATTTTTCCAAAGTCATTTGCTATTTTCTATTGGCTATTTGTATTTTCTGGATTTATTTAAAATAAAAATCAAAAGAAAATCTTCGAATGATCTCGGGCAAGCCCAACACTATTCCACCGCAGCCTCACTTTCCTCATTTCACCGCCCAAGGCCGCGCTCCCGGTAGTTGGATCGCCATCGCCGGTTGCCGCGCCGCAGATCGCGCTTTCTCGCTCTCGCCGACGGTGGGCCGCCGCCGAAGTCGTCGCTCGCGAGCTTCTTCTTCCTCGCGCCCGCGCTCTTGGCCGCCATTGCCAGAGCTCGGCCTCGTGTACGAAAATGGGACTCTCGTCCCGATTTTCTTGCGCCAACCCCACCAATTTAAACCCCTATCTATCCCGCATCTATCTCCATCCAAATCAAAACCGAACTCGGCAAATATCTCCCCGAATCAAGGAATTCAAAACCCGCCGCTTGGACCCGATTTGGGGTTTCCAAATCTCGCATCTCCGAGCCTATAAATACCCCTTAGCACCGCCCCGACCTCCGCAACCCAAGGTCACCCCTCGCCGCCCGACGCCTCTAGCGCCGTCGCATTTCGAGTTTTAGGGTTTTCGTCCGAGCTTCTTCTTCGGTGAATTACGCCGCTGTCTTCGCCACCCTTGCCTCGCCGACCGCATCATCGTGATCAGCAAGTCTCAGGCTACCTCGTGCGCACCTCTTCGTCGCCGGAGCATCGCCGGAGCTTCCGTCCGACAAACCCGAGCCTTCGCGCTTCTTCCTCGCCACCGCCATTTCCACAACCTCGTGTGCTCAAACCAAGGTGCCCATATGTGCGCAATAACCCTCTCAGCACGTTGGTATCACTCACCGCCGGCGAGGAGCTGCCGTTCGCCGTTGCCATTGGTTCCCGAGCCATCGCCGCCGTCGATCTGATGTGGCGCACCGCGCCGGCCTCACCTCGTGCGTGCGTGCGCTCGTTGTCACCGCGTCGGTTGCTGCCACTCGCGACGCGGGTACACCACCACCCCGATCGAGATCCAAAGGCTCTGTGGACTTGGTTCACCGTGAGTTGTCAACGACATGTGGGCCCACATGTCGATTCTATTTTTAAATTGATTTCTTTTTCTGGAAATTCTCGGCTGACGCAAGCATTGCGCAATAATCCGATTTTTCTTTATAAAAACAATTTGGGAAATTCAATAAAATCCCAAATTAGGGTTTATTTGATTTTCCAATCTTCTAAAGCCCATATCTTTTGCATCCAAACTCCGATTGAGCCCATTCAAATTTGTAAATTCATATAAAATTAAGATCTATTTAAGGGTGAATTTTATTTGATTTTTGGAGTTTATTTTTCCTCTGTTATTTATTTGTTTTGTTTCTTTTGTCTCGCTTTGTAGTAGACATCGATACTGGGAATTTTCCGTAAGAAGGAGCACCTCAAGACCAAGACCAATATCTAGACCTATTCCAAGGCAAGTTATACCTTTGATCATATTGAACCCATTTTTCAAAATACTTTGTTTCAATGTATTGCATTCTATTTCAAGTATTTATTTAAATACTTTTGGGATAGTTATTAATCCAATTTGTTATATCCACCTTGTCTATTGTATGCCATGAACTTTTGTCACCCTAGGTTGGTTCATTATTAGTTGGTATTATCGTAGCACCAACGTGGGTTGGTTAGATACGATTAGACTGCTTAGCCATGCCACGAGTCATCATTTCATGTGAGAGTTGCAATTATAGACTTGACTAAGTGATTATGGAACTGTGTGATGAAACTGTGTGTGCTGTGTGCTGTTACTCGTTGATGGCATGTGTTGCACTTAATCAACCGGGTGGGAAAAGATTTAGACTGAGGCAAGTGGTGGATCTGTGTGAATGGTGGAACTGTGTGCTATAAACTTTGTGATTTGGAAAAAACTGGAAGTCTTGCCTTGGTCAATTAAGGACTTAACTTTGTGCGCCATTGAACTGGGCCTTACTGTATGACCACATGCCTAGTATGGGCTGGGCCTGACTTAGTAAGTTATGGAGTCTTGACATTGACAACTCAGGTTGTATTTAAACTATGTGATGGGCTGGAGGTGTGTACCGCTGTGTTTGGGTCACATCGCGGGACGGTTCGCTGCATCCCTGTCCAACGGTGTGTGTCGTTCCAAGGGCTATGTGTACAAATTGGACGGCAGGAAAGCACATCGGGAGTGTCATTGTTTGAGATGAAGTCTCTGAAAGGTTTTGTTATGGTCAGTGCTAGCTACACTGGTTGTATCGTGTGGGTAAAGTGTACAGCCTCTGCAGAGTGTTTAAACCAATCTATTCGAATAGCCGCGTCCTCGGTTATGGACATGCTCGGGAATTTCACACGAGGGGTAGATTTTCATAAAAACAATTGGGAAGGGTCAGCTGTGTGAGATAACTTGTGCAGCTGTGTGAATAACTTGATTAGACTGTGTGTTCTTTGTGAAATCAATTGTTAACTTATTATTGTCTATTTTTTTTTGAATTATGCTTTCAATCTATTATTTGTATTCAATTGCAAATGTTGCATTTCTGCAAATTAACCACAGAAGCCATTCCTTTGGAATAAGCCATCATCTATAAATTGTATTCTGTGGTATGACTTGCGAGTACGGTGTGTACTCACTCTTGCTAAACCAATCAATGTATGGAGGAGTCGTCGCCGCTTTTGAAGAAGAGTTCTACGAAGGTTGATCGTTAGGGTCTTGATCCCAGTCAGTTGCCTGTGGTAAATTGATGGGAGCCACCGGAGTTTATTTTGTTTCCACTGCAGTTTATTTCTTTATTGTCAGCCTTGCATGGCTTAATAAATGTAAAACTCGACCGTAAGGTCCCAACAGTTATTTGTTATTTAAAGGTAATCGTTTATTCTTATATTCGTTGTATGGATGTGATATTTCATCGATGTTGACACTGTGTGCACTAGCGTGATCCTGGACTAGTGCAGAATACACAGAGGGTCCAGATTTGCATATTTGGGTCCCGACAGGCGGCCAAGGGGAGGTGGGAGTGGCGGCTAGGGTTTTGCCCCCTCCCACCTAGCGGCTGGCTGCCCCCTCCCTCCCACCTTGGGCCGAAACCAAGTGGGCTAAAAGCCCCAGCCCAGGTTGTCTAACTTTTGCAAAAATCCCCCCTAATCAACTGTTAAATCATTTTGCTAATTGATCCTTCTCCCTAATTTATTTATTCTTCATTGAATAACTGTGGGGTATTACATGGATCCCTCCCCGCACAATCCCAACAACAACAGAATAATTTTTCTCCCTAACAACTACCACCTGCGACTTAGAGCTAACACACGCCAAAGTACTAAGTCAAGAGGGGTTCCCAATACCCTCGCGTGGATGCACGCAATAATGATTGGATAGTATGACAAAAGATGTTCGGTCCTTATTGACTTAGGCACAAATCACACACCCGATAACCACACCATCAAACCACATGCCCAAGTCCAAGTCCAAGTCCAAATCCTTTTATTTTTATTTTTATTTATCAAATTACAACAGCACAGGGTGCTGGACATACCATAATAAAAGGATTTATGTGATCAAGGTTATCAACAAAGTCGACAACTGCCCAATCTACCGGAAGCTATGCATTGCTAAGCATCAAACCGAATAAGCATAATAGATCATATAACATTCACTGGGCTCTAATTCACTAGCGGAATTATTAACTTAGGCTAGTGGCAAGAGATGAACAATTCTAGGGAATTCATGCAATAGGATTAGCTACCTCTAATCGACAAAAACAACTTGATAAATAAAGCATGCATGGTGTGTGCATTGTGTTTGGGTCACATCGCGGGGACGGTTATTGCATCCACATCAACGGTGTGTGTCGTTCAAAGGGCTATGTGTACAAATTGGGCTGGAGGAAAGCACATCGGAGTGTCATTGTTTGAGATGAAGTCTCGAAAGGTTTTGTTATGGTCGATTACTAGCTACTTTGGTTGTATCGTGTGGGTAAAGTGTCTGACCTCTGCAGAGTGTTTAAACCAATCTATTGAATAGCGCGTCCTCGGTTATGGACATGCTCAGAATTTCACACGAGGGTAGATTTTCATAAAAACAATTGGGAAGAATTCAATTTGTGTGAGATAACTTGTGCATTTGTGTGAATAACTTGATTAGGTGTGTGTTCTTTGTGAAATCAATTGTTAACTTATTATTGTCTATTTTTTTGAATTATGCTTTCAATCTATTATTTGTATTCAATTGCAAATGTTGCATTTCTGCAAATTAACCACGAAGCCATTCCTTTGGAATAAGCCATCATCTATAAATTGTATTACGTGGTATGACTTGCGAGTGCGGTGTGTACTCACTCTTGCTAAACCAATCAACGAAGTGGAGAGTCGTCGCAGCTTTTGAAGAAGAGTTCTCTGAGGTTGATCGTTAGGGTCTTGATCGATCGGTTGCTGTGGTAAATTGATGGGAGCCACGGAGTTTATTTTGTTTCACTGCGGTTTATTTCTTTATTATCACCTTGCATGGCTTAATAAATGTAAAACTTCGACCGTAAGGTCCCCATGATTATTTGTTATTTAAAGGTAATCGTTTATTCTTATATTCGTTGTATGGATGTGATATTTCATCGATGTTGACCTTTGTGTGCACTAGCGTGATCTGGACTAGTGCAGAATACACAGAGGTCAGTTGCATATTTGGGTCCCGACAGTGGCCAAGGGAGGTGGGAGTGGCGGCTGGGGTTTGCCCCTCCCACCTAGCGGTGGCTGCCCCTCCCTCCCACCTTGGGCGAAACCAAGTGGGCTAAAAGCTGACCAGGTTGTCTAACTTTTGCAAAAATCCCCTAATCAAGCTGTTAAATCATTTTGCTAATTGATCCTTCTCCCTAATTTATTTATTCTTCATTGAATAACTGTAGGGTATTACATGGATCCTCACGCACAATCCCAACAACAACGAATAATTTTTCTCCCTAACAACTACCACTGCGACTTAGAGCTAACACACGCCAAAGTACTAAGTCAAGAGGGTTCCCAATACCCTCAGCGTGGATGCATAATAATGATTGGATAGTATGACAAAAGATGTTGGTCCTTATTGACTTAGGCACAAATCACACACCCGATAACCACACCATCAAACCACATGCCCAAGTCCAAGTCCAAGTCCAAATCCTTTTATTTTTATTTTTATTTATCAAATTACAACAGCACAGGGTGCTGGACATACCATAATAAAAGGATTTATGTGATCAAGGTTATCAACAAAGTCGACAACTGCCCAATCTACCGGAAGCTATGCATTGCTAAGCATCAAACCGAATAAGCATAATAGATCATATAACATTCACTGGGCTCTAATTCACTAGCGGAATTATTAACTTAGGCTAGTGGCAAGAGATGAACAATTCTAGGGAATTCATGCAATAGGATTAGCTACCTCTAATCGACAAAAACAACTTGATAAATAAAGCATGCATGCATACAGTTGTAAAACAAGATAATAGTTTGGAATATAATAGCATCAACATGCATCAAAGGAATGAGTGCTTGCCTTTGCTTTCTGGGATTCTGGACATTCTCACAAATATCTCCGTTGCACTCCCGAATCACCGTCATCTAACGAAAAGAATCGACAAAGTGAAAACATCGAATAAACACGAAAATTTCAAAAGTCTCCAAAAATTATGACATTAATACAGAAGGTATAGTATGATTTTAGAAACAAAAATTAGTCCAATTTATACTCATATCGCAATCTCCTAGGGTAACGCCTACCAAAACCCGCAAAGGTAATATCTCATGGTTCGAAAGTCGAATTAACTCTTCTAAGATCATATTCAGGAACCATGAGTAATAATCCAATTTTTCGATTATCAAACATCACTAAAACATCAACCTAACATAAAGGATTCAATTAAAGATAAAATAGTGGTTACTCAAATCACATCCTTCTCTTTACCGATTTCACTATTAAAATCTTAATTAACATGCGACTTCCATTAAAGAGATGAGAGGGAAAACCATAAAGTAGGGAAACAATAGGTGTAAGGTCCTTAACTTAATTTAGAGATTTTATGCTTCAAAAACACAAGACCCAGCTCAAAATAAACAAAAAAGAAAGCAGTAGGGACAACACACAATTATTTTTAACATAAGGCTAGGTTTTAGTATGTTTGCGAAATACATTGCCCGAAGGCAAACCGGCAAACACACTATACATAAATAGTAACTACTTGGAACAAAAGAGAACAAATGACCCCAATACAAACTCCAGCGTCTACATGCTAAGGAATATAATTAGGGTGTATATAATATGAGTATAAACCCTAACTTAATCCTAATATCACAGTAAGGCAACGTGTTCTCATCCTTTCACCATTGCTCTCACCGACGACTACTTAGCGTGTCTTTCGTTGGAAAAGAGAGATGAATGGAGAAAATTAGTTTGCATAATACAAATAAATAGTTAGATAAGAATTAGATGCTAGGATGGGTAAGGAAGAAAGGAATTATAGTACTTGTATTTTTGCCAAATTTTTGCCAGCTTGAAAATACTCTTTGCAAAACAAAATCCTAACAATGTCCATGGCTACGGCTTTAACCTACAGTCAGCATGGTTCTGATACCAACGTTGTGGCGACCCAAAATCGGATCCGTTTCGAGTCAAGCGATTGCACTGGAGGCACAACACTTAACAAGAAACGAAAACGATTTCAAGTGCCCGGATATGTGTCTCATGTTAGCTTCCAAGGATGAGTGGCTAACATGCACATATCCAAAACAACATCGATTACATCCATACTCAAATATGCATATATAATAGACGGAATATTATAACATCAACAACTAGGACCTTATGGCCCGATTTTGCATAAGAGGGCCGACCAGCCAAATTTAATCATAAAAGAAATAAATCACAGCGAAAGTAAATAAGGAAATAACCACGTTGGCATGCCCAAACCCACAAGCATCCAACTCGAGTTAAATCCATTGCATTTGCTGTATCACCCGAAATCGATACGATAGCAATAACCGGTTCATACGACATTCTCACCTGCTGCATGGACAATCCGATTAAGTACAAAAATGTACTCGCAAGACTTACAAATAGCAACATATAATAAATGCATTCAAGTATCAAAGGATGGCTAAAAGGGTTCATTTTCAGCATAAAGCAATTTTTTTTTGATGAGATACTAGGTATAGATTTAAATTGCCATTTTTTCAAACATTTAGAAATATTATATAACAGTAGGTATTCCAACTCATAATCAACATTTCCACATTTCCACAATCACAAGATCATACCCAAAGTGACTGCCCCACCCGGGTAAACTAGAATCAACACACGAACTTCCTGTTCGTGACAACACACATTTCTAAAACAATTTCTGAAACATAACCCGACCCAATTCCCATAATCTAATTATGCATGGTTTTACCAAATGATGTCCATGATCAGGGACACGACTATTCGAATAGTTTATTAACTCTGCAGAGGTGTACAACTTTACCCACAAGATATGAATATCTCTCAATGTTGGCCAATGCACTTTTCCATAGGAGTGTGACTGAGATACCATAATGAGGCCGTTACAATGTCATGTACTAACTATCGAACCACCTGAGGATACATCCCATGGCAAGCTATCATTTGCTTGAATCACGGTTACACCTCGTTGTGTAAGTAAGTCCCTTGCGCAGCTACCCGCAAACACAAAAAACCCTTAAAGGCAAGTCGCATGCCTTCACTAGATTGACAACACAACAACAACAACAACAATAACCACAACAATTGTCAATCTAATTGTGTTTCGATAGCTAAAACACACAAAATTATTTAGCTAAGCCATCGGCCATTATCCCGACGTGTGGTTGCACGTGAGACTTGGTTCAACACACCACAAACCGGTCCTTAATTACCGAGATGGGGCTACACGAATCCGGGACAACCTCCCTTCCAAGTCAAACACATTATCCACTATCCAAACAAGTCCACAATAACCAGATTTGAAGATTTGGATACATTCATCAAATTTCAACATAATTCAATTCATCTTGGCCGATGGACTAGCTACATCAACCACTTTCAACTACGACTACTAGCATGACTAAGCATCGTTCTACAAATCACCAAACAAACCCATATAACATATAAGCTTAAGCATCAATGGTAACAGGACAATCAACATTCAAAGGAAGGAAAATGCAGCAAGGATGACATAACTAAATCTACCCATTTGATATACAAGTATTCGAATTTAGAGCAATGCATATAATACTTAAAATCAACATAAATACTTTTGGAAACTAGTAGGAGGAACATGGTAAAAGGAGGGGATTGCTTGCCTTTGCCGGTACCACTCTCGATTACCCTCAGGTCGAACACACGAATTGCGCCAGGATCGCCAAAAATCTATCGAAAGAACGATACCACAATAAACACCGAGAAAAGCCAAAAAATTCAAATTACTCAAAATGTATGAAATTTGTACAGTAGTAATATTATGATTTTATATGAATTTAGGTGAAAGAATTAGTTCAATTGGAGTTAGTATGTGAGAGTTATAGCTTGTGGAAAATCAGTTTGAAGAAAAATCCAAAAAAATCTGGTTCTATCACTGTTCATCCGACTTTAATTATTTCATGAAAATTTTCAAAATAGTGGTAGGGATAAAAACTACATGGTTAGATAGAAGATACAATTTTATGAACAATAAAAATATATTAACCTCATTTGGAGTTCATATGAATTTTCTATGAATTTTTTAAGTTAAAAGACTTTTTAGTGTAAAAATAGTTGTTTTCTGAATTTTCTATTGCATTTAATACTTTTTATACTCAGGATAACCTAGCATCTGCCATGACATGTGGGTTCCACTACTTAGTGTTTTTAGTTTTCATTTAATTTTTGAAAAATTGCCTACTAACATGTGGGGTCCACATGTCATAGGGTCGGTCTATGGCATAGTGCATCGACCGAAGGTCAACATGCACTGTTCCCCGGTCCACCTATCTATGGCTCAGTGAACTGTGCACTTAATGGACCGAGACCCACATGTCACTGACTCAATACGAAAACTCGGTATTAATTAATCCTAAATTTCTATTAACGGGGCCCGTTTGTCATAGACTTAAAGCAATTAAACTAAGTAGCTAATAAATGCTCTACTGATAGTAATCATCAATTTAATCCTAATGATAGATATTTGCACTAATTAAAGTCTACAGTGATTGTCAGAGTTTCGGACAAGAAAGGAGGTGCGGCCGTGACATCGCCTGGCGTCTCGTCGACGATGTGGTCCACGACGGTGCCAACCAAGGCCAGGAATGGGTTCCTACGGCTCGTGCACTTCTACTAGTATCGACGGCGAGGGTTGGGATGGTGGGTAGCGGTGGCGCAACGCCAACGAGCAGCGACGACCCATGGGAACTATGCCATGCGCAAACTGGCTACGCTTAAAGCTAATTACCGCACGCATAAGTGACTAGTTGATACTAGGAGCGTACCGGAGTTGAGAGGGACGATGGAGATGGTCATAGGACGGCCGGCGGCGATGACCGAGGCGGCAGCAAAGTGGCCAACATGGAGAGCTTGTGGGAGAGGAAGAAGAAACTTGGTGACACTAGGAACATCTGCAGGACTTCCTCTAGATGCTCCTGGTGTCGGGAATTGGGCTGGGCCTCACCGCGTCGGAGAAGTATGTAACACCCTGGCTATTCGGAAGCCAAGAAGTCACTCAACTCTAATGAAAACAATAGGGAATGGATAGATAAACACCAATAACAATGATTCTGAGACAATAAGTTATACGAAACTAACGATAGATTTAACAGTTCCAAATAAAGAATGGGAAACACTTAACATGAGTATAAAGTAAACATAACCAGGTTGGTTTATTACAAATTCAACAATTATCAAATAGATGACATGGATTAAACAATATCAATGAATTTTAGTTTAAGATAAATGACGTGCATCGTGTTGGACTACTCCCTCATATGATTGCCTTCCTCACCATTTACCTAAATTAAACAAACAAGCAAGGATGAGCTAAAGACTTAGCAAGTACTAAACATGATAAATCAAGCATAAAGTGGGCAAGCCAACTACAACCAAAATATGAACAATTCTCGGAACACATAAATGAATGAATGGAATGAAAGAATGCATTGAAGGAATGGATTGCTCAATAGCTTATACCGGTATAACGAGTGATACACCCGTCGGTGTTCACTTAAGCCCGTACTTAACAAAGTATGGGGACCCAAATACCATATGAAGAACGTTTCATACCGGTGTCCAAGATTGCCCACATTGGAGTGGTGGGACTTACATGCACATACTGGAATTGATGGGTCTTTTGATTTCCACTCCCGTGGTCACAACGAAACATGGCATGAATAGAATGGATGACATGAAATGAACTTTTTATCACATGAAAATAAAGAATAATACTCAGCATATGAATATGACTAGCAAGTCTAGCATTACATCCACGTTCTATCATCAATATTCAATAGAATCAAGCAAGGTACTTGCCTTCCGCGTTGTGACGTGTTAGGAGGCAATGAAAGTGCTCCTCCGCTGACCGCCTACACAAACATATATTCGGAATAAGGATAACAAGGTATGACATAACTAAAAGTGTCCTACCCTAAACCTCTAACTTTCCAACACAATCAACGGGTTCAAACCGAGAATCAAACTATTGACCCGACTTATAGCTCTCTTTGGCAGCGATGCGAGAAAATCATAATTAAAGATATGTAACTCGGAATGAAGTGTAACCAGTTCTCAATGAATCTTAACGAACTAGGCTACGAAACTCTAGTTGACAAGATTCACTAAATATGCCAAAACAATCGTCTAACCAGTAGTTGAAAACGTATGACAGACATCTGTCCAGACAATCGATCAGCAGCAAAGAACATGGCATAGACCGTCCGGATTCCTTAATCAATTGGACCCACTCGCTTGTAGGTTTGATTATAAGGTGGTCGTGGTTGACTTGGTCGTGCGAGAACTTCTGATTGGGTACAAGTCGTAGCGAGCTTCTGTTGGATAATAGTCGTAGAAGGACTTACGACTAGGTAATGGTCGTAGAAGGACTTCTTTGGGTAATGGTCGTATATGGGCTACGACGGTGGTGGTCGTAGAAGTACTTACGACCATGACATAGTCGTAGTAAGACTTACGACTATGGGGGTGATTGTAGGAGAACTTACAATCACTTGGTAGGCCTCCCCCATATGAATATAAGGGGTATACGAGGACTACGTGACATCATATTTACCCATAATAAAATTATAGATAAAAGATAAAATGAGGATTATCGGATCCTCGTCATCTAGCCCCGACTTCAAGTGAGTAACTTACTTGGTGAAGGATTTGCAAATGGTCCTACGACTATGAAAATGTCACGGAACCATAGTCGAAGGAAAAACTCTTCGACATTTGAGTGCTACTTTGACCAGGAATTTGCTTGTCCAGAAAGGTTGCTTACGATTTATCAAATAGTTGTAAAAACCCCTACGACTGTGAGGTGGTCATAGTAGGGCAATCGGAGAAAAATCCTTTCCGATTGTTACTTCATTCGACGAAGCGACTTGGTCAAGAAAGTAATTTCGCTTGGAGGTGGCAAAACGGACCTAATTTTCTCGAACAGACCATCTAGGGAATTGCAAACGACTCCCACAGATTTGTCGATGAGACGGTTCCCGAAACGGTTGCAATCGTGAAGATTGCTTACGACTATCAAAAGTCGTAAAACCCCTCTGACTTGTGAAGTGGTCGTAGTAGAGGCGTCGGAGAAAAAAGCCTTCGATTGATACTTTAGCCGACGAGAAAGACTTGGTCAAGAAAGTAATTTCGCAGGGGTGACAATCGCACCTAAATTTCTCGAACAAACCATCTAGGGAATTGTAATCGACTCCCGGACACATCGATGAGGCGATTCCGGCGGCGGCTGTCGTGCGGTTATAAAACTCACCGGAGTTAGACTTAGAGTTTTTACCTTTTCCCAAATTGTTCCCATCGTTCTTTAGGTTTTCGCCTTCTCGCCTCGGACTCAACCGTCTTCTCATACAGTAACCTAATCGAACTTTTTGTTTAGAGAAATGGCCAAGAAAATTTTCAGTGGGAAGAGTCGGAGATGGATGCGGCGAAGATCAAAGTCTTGGTCGGCAGGGAAGATTCTAGAAGGCTACGGTGAAATGGATTAGGCTATTAGGCGACCTTGGCCGTCGGGGAAAATGGGCAAATCCCGTCTTCCAAGCATCTTGTGAGTCGACCTCAGGCTACTGCTCACCCTTTCTTACGATGGTACTCGAGCATTTTGGAGTGGAATTAGTGAACCTAGGTCCTAATTCCATTACCATCTTGAGTGTCTTCGTGTACTGTCTGCGGCGTGCCAGGGATTCAGCGGACCTCGAGCTTTTCCAATATTATTATGGGATGGCTCGACAAAGCCGGAATCGCGGAAGCTGCGATGCAGCTCCACGACTTGAAGTCGAGGAGTACATTTAGAGTTTCACTCGGTCTTCATGGCGGGATGGAGAAAGAGGTGGTTTCTTTGGAAAGTCACCTCGGAAGACGACCTCTCTTTTAGCGGGGAAGGCTGAGAGAAGAAATCTTCATGGGATTCGACTCACGAAGATATCAGTAGGATTACCCTATATTCAAGCCATCAAGGACTTGAAAGAAGAAGGTGACCGGATGGCATGTGGTAAAGATTTTATCACCGCCGAATTAGTCCCTTGAAGAAGCAGGCATCTCCTATGTGGAGATACTCGGGAGAGAGACCGGACCGGGGACTCTGACGAGGTAAGTGAACCTCAGACTTAGCCTTGGTTTGGTCTTTCTCAATATTGTCTAATATTTTTATCTGTTTACGCAGATCTTTCCTGAGTGAAGATTGACTCTAGGGTCAAACTCATGCGTGAAAATCTCCGCATACTCAGTGGCGGTTCCTCGAATCATTGCGGCTTTGCGCGGATGAAAAAGATAGGCGCCTAAAGGTAATCAAAAGTTGATTTTTCTTTAGGATTTTATAGTCGTAGAAGAACTTACGACTAATGGTGATCGTAGAATATCTTACGATCAAGAAAATGTCATAGAAAAACTTACGACTTGCTTGGTGGTAGAAAAACTTCTGTCTGATCGGTAATTCTTCTTTTCTGTTTTGCTTTCGAGAAAGTAGGCATGGAAAATCGTCGGACGACGAGGAAGTCGCAATGATGACCATTGGCGCGAGGTTGTCGAAAGACAAAGGCTCAGCTCCTCCATCTAAGAGGCGTCGACTTGCAAAATCCGGCGACAAGGGAGGAGCAAGCTCGAGCTACGGTCTTCGGCGAGACCCTCTACAAAACTGCGGCGGACATAGCCATAAGCGGCCAGAAGTTTGCAACTTCTCGGCCGAGGAGGTTGAAGCGGTGAATCTTTTAAGCGCAAACCTCGCAAGGCTAAGTACCCTTCTATTATGACAAGGAATCTTTCGCGATTCTTGCCTCCTAGTTTTGTTAAGCAAGGAAGAGAGATCTGGAAAGATTTTATATCTTTTGTGAAGGGCGATCTTTGCTCGGCTGCACAACTGCGATCGAGGTGATCTTGCTCGGCACAACCTTGATCGAGGGTAGTCTTGCTTTTGGAATGGTCGAGGCGATCTCGGCCATCCAGAGAAATCGAGGAGACGAGCTATGTTTCTGCTCAAACTCTGACCGAGGCGTGGTCGTGGGTGAGCCAATGTTGAACCTCGACGGGCGTGGTCGTGGAGAAAAGAAGTCCTCAGTTGGGAGGATTGCTCCTAAATTCTGGTTAAGACCGGTGCAAGGTATGTGAAATGTACTAAAGTGTAAGAACAACATTTACCTTTTTCCTTTTCACAATCTGATTTGCTTTTCTTTATTTTAGTCAGACTCCTTGACCCGGGAATGCTTAGTTGAGACCATTGTCACCTCTTGATTCTTGGAGAGGTAACAATGGAAGTGGTTGAAGGATCTTCCTTGACCAGTGGCTCGAAGTGGTTTCTCCAACTCGAGGTTGTAGCTATGACTCACGAGGTCATAGCTTCGACCCGAGAAGAGGCGGTGCGACTCACAGGTCGTAGCTACGACCATGAAAGGGTAGCTACGACCTCTGAAATGGTTGTAGAGACCACGAGAGCGTTGCAAAGCCTCTGGTCAAGGTGAGGATGACTCTGTACCGTCTTGGAAAGGAGTCGTGGCGGACATTCCTTAGGTGTCCAAAGAAAGTGCGACTCTGAGAGTCGGAGGATGAAGAATATTTCAACACATCTTGACTTCTTTGGGCTGCTTCCATCATAAGTCTGCGCTTTGGATCGCGGCCAGGGTCCCCATCCCAAGGATATTCCAAATAGAGGAAATACCTTCCGACAATGGCGTCTTGAGAAAGTTTGGTGGGATCAAGTCGCGGTAGACAAGTTGCGAGAACCGGAGTTGGTGTACTCGACCTTCGCTAGGTCGACCATGAGCGTAAGTATTTTAGGATACTTATATATGTGGCTTTCCCTTTCTTCTCCTTTGTCTTCTTTTTGCGAGAAAGCTGGAGCAAATTGCGTTGTCGGTGAGTATCATCGACAACTTTTAAACAACGACAAGAGAAGAAGAACTGCATCTGAGTAGAGAGATGGTAAGTTCTTGTTATTCATAGTCATTTTAGACTTGACTACTCGTATAGTTTTCACGAGAGTTGTCATGGAAAAACTCATGACAAAGTGCTGGTTGTAAAGAGCTTACGACTACTTACGACCAGGTAGTGGTCGTAGAAAGACTTACGACTATGACATAGTCGTAGAAAAACTTACGACTAGGTCAGTGGTTGTAGAAGGACTTATAACCGATTGGCTGATGTTCATATCAACTTTTGCCTTCTGTAGGCTAAAAAGTGACACGAAGACCTTAGCTGACTCACTCGATTATGGAAAAGAGGAGTCGAGAAAGCTAAGAGAGGAAGTAATAGTCCTCTCGGATAGACTTGAGAAGCCATCTGCATCTAGGAGATTGCGAGGAAAAATAAGCGATGAAGTCTTGAACTTAAAGGCGCTTTTGAATTTGACCTTTACCCAACTCTCATTTCTTTTCCAGAAAAAGAAGATGAGATGAGGAAGCTCCGGACCGAAGTTGGAGAAAAGGCTTTGGTCATTCAGGAGTTTTCTCACATCTCCAAGAATAAGGATCAGGAACTCGAGATCCTGAAAGCTCGAATAACAGGTAAGTAATTCTTTACCTGTCGTTCTTTTCGAGTATTTTCCCTTTTCTAATGCTAATTTCTTTTGAAATTCTTTGCCGAGATTGAGAAGTCTTGAGGTGAAGTAAATGAGAAGACTTTGATCTACAGAGTCGTCGCATTGCTAAGATGAATGCAGAGGACATCAGATCATGGGAGAAAAAGCACGCTAAAACCATTGCTTCCCATCAAGAAAAGGTCAAGAAATTGGATTCTCAACTAGTAGGTAAGAAATGCTTTTACCTACAATTATCTTTGTGTTATCTTTCTCTAGAAGTTTATTTTTGTTTGACGGTTTTATTCTTTTGAGAACAAGTTGTGAAAACAAGAAACTTGAGGCTTCGACTCGTACCCAACAGGAGATGGAATCAATGAAGACTAGTCTTCAAGGCAACATCACACTCCTGAACAATGTACTTGGTGAGCTACATTACGAGGAAAAACTCCTCGAGAAGATCATGTGTTGCTCACATAAGTACCATTGGGAACAAGTCGAACCTTGCAGAAATGGTGACCACTCACGAAGGCTAATCAAGCCGAATCAATAAGGGAAGCGATCGAAGGCTGCGATGAGTTCGCTTTGGCGAAACTTAAAGCTCAAGACCCGCCTTAATGTGCAACCAATCGAGCCGACTTAGTTGCTTGCTGAATCGAGGCAAGTCGATCGATTGAGAAATGCGATCGATTGGCAAAAAGGTGGCGGAGGAAATGCGACTAGGCACTCCCCTTGAGTAATCTTGTAGCGATTTTGTAAAGCGAGCGGTTTACATTGGCGAGAAATATATGATCCAACTTGTTTCCTGCAAATCATCTTGTCGAGTGGTTAGCAACCGAAAGATAACTAACGAATGAAAAACCAAGGATGAAGTTAAATTAATAACTTTATCCTAGGCCATCTTGTTTCTGCAAATCATCTTGTCGAGTAGTTAGTAACTCAAAAGATAATAGGCGAATGAAAGACTAAGAATTGAAGTCAAATTAATAACTTTATCCTAGCCCGAGCTATTTGCTTAGCTTGTTTAGACAATCTAAGTAAATAGTGTGTGAAATAGTGTTTACGAAAGCAGAGAGAGTTTGTTTAACTTATAGTTTTTGTTATGGTTGTCAAGCCTTTGGTGAAAGAGTAGAAGCGGCTCAACACTAGGAAGTTCCTTCTAGTGGGCGGGACCACGTCGCGAGAGAGGAAAGCTTCGACTAGGTGATGTTATCATCTCGAGCTAGTTTAATCGAACCAAGAACATCAACTTGAGTTAAGCAAGCGTCTTAGAGGACTTTAATAATCCGTTCGCCCTTTTTGGTGGACTCGATAAGTTTTCGAGTAGCAAAAGTGGGAGGCGAGCAGCGCTAGGAAGTTCCTTCTAGTTAGGCGGGACCACGTGCGAGAGGAAAGACTTCGACTAGGTGTATCTCTTCCTTGACCGATTAAAACTAAGCGAGTACACCAAAGGTGGTCGAATAAATATAAGAAAGTGCACTCTACTTAGAATATTTTGAAATTCTTGAAAAAATAAACTAAGATGGAAAGAGTTGGCTTTGAGAATATTTCGACTAGATAGAACCGATCTCTGTATTGGCAACAAAAGTGAGTAGCAGTCGATGCTAGAAAGTTCCTTCTAGTGGGTAGGACCACATGCGAGAGAGGAGAGACTTGACTAGATGATGTTACTTGCCTTTCGACCAGTTGTAAAGAAAGCGGGTGTTTTTGGTTGAGTAGTCGAAAGATTTATCAAAGCACTACTCAAAAATAAGACAAAAGAGGTAGAAGGAACACGGACCTTTATTGCACGAGAGGTTGGTCACACATAAATTTGCGTGGCAGTCGATGTTCTAAGAATTTGAGAGAAACATCAGTCTTCCATTGCTAGTCGTACCGAGCCACGGCCGAGTGACCGACCCTTTGTGTAAGGACCTTCCACTTGGGAGAAAGTTTATTCCGATTAGACTTGGATTGGCACTTGCGAATGTTTACCATTATGCGTAATTATCAGGCTCGGAACTCCAAATCGGCTAATTCGCATCTCATCATGAACCTTTTCTTTGCTTCGTTGTTATCGATTCTGAGTTGGCGATCCATTTGTGAGCGTGTCAATAGCCACAAAAGGAATTGAAACCTCTGGAGCTTTGGGAAGCGGTCCTAGGATATCGAGACCCAGTGCAAAGGCCAAGAAAGAGGTATTATGTAATGCTTGAGTGGTTGGTGTATCATCTACCATGAAGCGGCATTGGACACACTTTTTAACCACCTCTTTAGCATCGTCTGGTGTAGGCGGATGAAACCTTGTCGAAAGGCCTTACAGGCCAGCGTTACCAGGAAGCATCGTCCCAGATACCTTTGTGTATATCACGAAGGAGTGCTATTCCTTTGTTTTGCGGAATGCATCGCATGAGTATCCCTTAGGTTCCTCGTTTGTAGAGGACTCCTTCGACCAAAGTATACATTTTGGCTTTTCGGGATAAGCGATGCGCCTCAAGATCATCCTGGTCTGAGAACCCTTGTGAAGATACTCGTAGATGGGAGTCATCCAGTATCCTCGTAATCTAGTGAGGCCATCTCAATAGGAGGTGTCTCACGGTTCTTCGACCAAAGGCGGCTTTTGGGTTGCTCCAAGAAAACTCCTTTTAGTGCTATGGATCGGAAGAAGCCATCAGAGCAAGTTGGTGCGAGAAATTATCCTTCGAGGATGAATTGTACCTTGAAACCTAAAAATGCTTTTCTAGCTACGTGCTTCGATAAGTGCGAGACATTGTCGAGTTAAGCTTTGGTACTCTTTCGAAGGCTTGATTCACGACTAGTTGAGAGTCTCATCTCACGGCGGTCGGCGAATCGAGTGCTTTCGCGGCTTCGTATGCGACTAGCAAACCTTCGTACTACCTTGCGTTGTTAGTGGCACGAAAGTTTAATTGTATGGCATACTTTAAGGTTTCTCGGTAGGAGATACGGGACCACCCGACCCAGAGCCACTTAAAGTAAGTGACCCGTCAAAGTACATCATCCTTTGGTCGTGGGAATCGTCTTTGGGATCTGAGCAGTTCGAGATTTGTCCATTCGGCGATAAAGTGCGCCAAGATCAGGATTTTATGGCCGTTCGAGACACGAAATGGAGGTCGAACTCCCCAAGTTCGTCGACCATTTGCCATGCGTCCGTTGTTTCCTTATTATGGAGGATCGCTCCCAAAGGAAACTCGGGCAGCCTGCGACTATTTTGTGCGCCTAAAAATAATGCCACGGTTTCCTCGAAGACATGAGGAGGCATATAAGTTTTTGGACATGAGGTGCGCTCCTTAAGCGTGTAAAACTTGGCGTAGTGGCGAGTCGTTGTATGTTTTCACGTTCTCGACCCGATCTTTGCAGCTTCTTTACTGTGGCGTGGCGGCTAGGTAAATTAGGCGTCTCTTACGGTTTGGAGAAACGAGCAGGAACACTCGAAAGGTACCTCTTGACATCCTCGAAGGCGAGTGTTTGCCTCGTTCGACCCTCAAAACCTTCATGTCTCTGAGAAGTTTAAAGAAAGGTAGTCCTTTTTCTCCTTGTCGATGCGATGAAGCGACTTAAAGCGCCATGCACCCGGTGAGTTCTGGACTTCCTTTTTTGTGGTGGGAGGGTGCATTTGGAGAATGGCCTTTATTTTCTCGAGTTTGCTTCAATTTCTCGTTCGGATACTAGGAATCCAAGCAACTTTCTGAAGAAATTCCAAACACACACTTCTCGGGATTAAGTTTTAGCGATGCTTTACGAGGTTGTCGAATGTTTCTTGTAGGTCGGTGATATGATTAAATTTCTTAATGCTTTTTCGACTAGATCATCAACATAGGCTTCAGTTTGGCCTAATTGAGATGAAAAAGTTGATTGCATCAAGCGTTGAAAAGAAGCACGGTATTCTTTAGACCAAATGGCATTTTGACATAGCAAAGGTACCAAATGGTGTAATGAATGCGGTCTTTTCTTCATCATTTAGACACATATTGATCGGTGGTATCCGAATATGCATCTAAAAACTTAATATTTCACAACTGCGATAGAATCAACCAAGCGATCGTCTGAGGTAAAGGGAAATCATCTTTTGGACAAGCTTTATTAAGATCGGTGAAGTCTCGCTTTTATCGCCATTTGCCGTTTGACTTTTTGACCATTCTGAGGTTAGCCAACCACTCTGGGTGGTTGACTTCTCTTATAAAGCACCTTTAAGTAGCTTATCAATTACGATTTAATAGCCTCTCGTCGATCGGGGGCAAATATCCGTAATTTTTGTTTCTGGTACTTTATTGGGTAGTAAAGCTAGCACATGCTCGATCACCTCCACAGGGACTCGGGCATGTCGGATGCTTGCCGCGAAGACATCTGCGTTAGCTCGGAGGAAGGTGATGAGGTGTCTTCCTATTTGGGGTCGGAAGTCTCCCGTGCGAGCAGTCTTGAGGGTTTCTGCGTCGAGAGGAATCTCTTTGACTTGGTCGTTCGGCTTTGATGCGACTTTAGGCCGACTTGCTAGTCGAAGTGACTTTCTTCTCGAGTTGGTATTTGACCAACCATCTCGAGGATCGGCGGTCACAACTTTCGCCATCTTCTTGTCACAATGAATTGTGATCACTCCTTTGGGACTGGCATCTTAAGACATTGATACCCATAATGAGTAGCCATTAAGAATTTTGCCAAAGTGAGTCGTCAAGTATGGCGTTATATCTTGATATCGAAATCGACCACATCAAGAGATTTTCTACTGTCCTAAAATTACTTGGTGAACCAAATGTTAAAGGAAGAGAAACTTGGCCAATGGGTTTGGCGAAGACCCGATACAATTCCATGAAAAGAGTATCGTCTGCGGTCTTACCTTTGTCACAGGTACTTGCATCTCGTCCGGGGCATTTGTAAACATTATGTTCAAGGCGCCACCATCAACCAAAACTTCGATTGACCGCGATTGTTGATGGTGGGTTCGACTCCTGTCGGATATCGACTGATCGATTGAAGTGATCGAGCGATCACCTTTCTCAAAAGAAATGGTAACCAGGCCACTTGGTAAATTATTGACAAGAGGAGCATCTATAGAGTTTACCTCTCGTCGGTAGCTTTGAGTTGTCGTTTTGGCTCGTATGATGATGATCCTCTGTAAATGTGCTTAACGTATGTTGCGGATCTTGGAGCGGCATCTCTTCATCATCAAGCGACTTTTGGCCACTCGTATTCCCTACCTTTCGAGTGGGAGTGGTTCTTCTTGCGTGTAGTAGTCCTCGAGCTTTCTTTGAAAAACTTCGGCGATTCTGAGTCGTGTCCTTCCTTTTTATGAAAAGGACACCACCTTGGTTTGTCGTTCTTTCGATCGGTAGCTTACCTTTGCCTTGATCGAGTGCGACTTGGTGGTTCGTGGCTCTTTATCTTTCACGGCCAAGACCTCCTTGAAACCAAGGTTTGTGGTTTTGACCCTTTATCTTATTTTGGACTTCTTTGCTTTCTTGTCCTTTTTCTATCAACCGCCTAGCTCTCGAGAGTATTTGCTTCTCGATCAATGGTGTTGTTCCACTCGGCTAGCCTCGAAGCGATCGCATATCGATCGACCATCTCGAAGAGCTCGATATGATGTTGGGAGGATTCAAAGCAATATCCTCTGTTATCCTTCTACTACGGACTCCTTGCTTAGCATACGATAGCGGATGAATCGAAATTTACGAAATTGAATTACGAACGACTAAAGCGTTTGATGAATTAGCGCAAAGTCGTTGTTGTTCTTTTTATCGGTGCAAGTCGTCTTCCTTTCGAGGCGATTGTATGTGCCTTGGAAATTCGCCCGATGAAGGTCGCGAGAGGTGTTTCCAGAGTAGATCGACTCGAGTGGTTGGTTTAATAACCCACGATCGGCGGATCCTTCAAGCACGGTCGGAAGGTAGTTTGCCATTACATGCTCTCCTCCTCCTGCTTTGCTCAAATGCGGTGTTGTATAGATTTGAAGAAGTTCGATGGGATTTTGAGATCCATCAAACTTCTCCATGTTTCTTGGTCGAAAATGAGGCGACGTGAATAGCTCGAAGGTCGAGCGAAAATGCGGCATCCGGTAATAACTTCTTGGCCTTCTTTGCGGGAAAGAAGGGTTAATGTCACCGGTGATCGTATCACGGCGATACCCGACCAACGGTGACTGTCTGTAGTAGGTCTCGATTCTACGAGGGAATACTCCTCGTACTCCATCCGTTCGGATTTCCTTGTCGAAGTGGCGACGATCACCTCTCAGGGGCTTCTTGATCATCGATCAATCGAAGCGTATTTCTCGGTAGGGGATCGATCGACTTATTGCGTGTCGATTTCGTGGTGAAGTGTTTGATTGGTAGTAGTGAAGTCGCATTGCTCGACTACGATTGATGTCGACGAGGTGCTTCCAGTCTTGTCATCACGGTTCGAAGCCTTTGCGTAATTTCATCAGCGAAGAGATCTTACCCGGGCGTTCGAGCAAGCTCTCGAGTGGGATTCTCGAGCAAGTCTTTGATGTCCTGGAGTTCTTGCACCTCCTTCGACTGATATTGGATGCGCCCAGGCAGATTCCTCTAGGCTGCAATCTTCTTCCGTCGGATGGCCTCAAAATTCTCCTCATCAGATCCTTGAGGCCTTCTCAATGGAGTGCGAGAATGTCGAGGATTTCCCTCGCGCTCATCAGAGTATTGGTTCTGCCCGTCGTCGATGATGCCGTGGATATCATGGGGATATGCTCCAGATCTTTGGATGATGTGACAATTAGCAATGGTGTTTACGGTTTGTCGTTTCACGTGTTTTCGACAATGCTTGAGCTTTACGGGCGAGGCGGTCCGGCCGGTCATCGGTCGGGCCATTTGTGACCTAAAGTGGTCAAAAGCAGTGGGCCAAAAATAGGTGTTGTAGGCAAGTGAGGATCCCAATGCACTTGGTCTCATAATTTTGGAGTCTCGATGAAGTTCTATTCGTTTTAAGTTTCCGGAAGGTTTGAATTTGGGGCATGAATTTGGCTAAGTCCCTAGAGGCGGTCGGTAAGCTCACATGGAGCGGTCAGGCCAGAGCGGAGAGCGATCCGCCGACTCACATGGGCGGTCGGACCGGTTTCTACTTGAGCGTCCGCCAACCGTGGCGATGGTGTTTTGTTAGGTCAAAGTCATTGGTATCGTGGCATATGTTTTGCATGATGCATGTTTTGACTAACATGGGTCAAGTTGTGAAGAACTTGTTCCCGGTCGTGTTTTCTTGTCTATGGTTGTGCAGGTTGCTTGGTGGTCAACGACGGTCAGCGGCGAGGAGGATCGGGACTAGACTTGGAGAGTTGAGGTCGAGCGATCGGCGATGCGGGTGAGTCAACGACTCAAGCGTGACACAAGATGGACAAGGGTGACCTATTGGCAAATCCATGGCGCATGGTGAGCGGTTTAGGTCAAAAGTTAAAACGGCGCTGCGAGCGTGCGTGTGTGACCCGTTTGTTAGTGGGCCTGCGGGAGCCCAATTAAGTCAAACCCTAGAGAGTTCTAGGCCTCCACTATAAATAGGAGGAGGTGGGGCTGCACCTCTGCCTCTCTTTTTTTTCACCTCTTTGTTGTTTTCAAACCCTAATTGGCTTAGGGAGAGTTGAGGTGGAGGCTAGGGCTTTTCATGGTTTGAGGTGAATTCGTGATCTTAGATTGACCAGCGATCCATGATGGTGTGGGTGTAATCCAGCGACGATCACGTTATTAATCTATGCAAGGTTTGCTTGAGATAAGTCTCTTTTCGTTCTTGCTTTCAATTTACGTGATTTTAGGGCTTTCGTTGATCCGCGAGTTTGTGATTGATTCTTTCACGTAAATTAGCTTCTTTGTGATATGTGTGAATCTATCTAGAATCATCTTGATCATCAATCACTCACGAACAAGTATTAGGATCAAGTTTTCGTTCTTGTCGGTTTTAGACCCTCTGTTATTCAAGCGGCAATTGCTCGGGATCTATCCAAGAATTATCATAATATTCGATTGGAATAGGTCCTCAATAGCATAGAGAAGGTGTGTGCAAAGTTTCGTAAAGATTGGAGTTGAGAATCAAAAGTTTGACATAATTGCAACCGTCATCGGGTGATTTCTTTGTTTGAGATCGGTTACGGAGCTGCCGGTCGGACCGCCCATCATACCGGTCGGACCGAATTTTAAGCGATCGACCGCCCCTTGACGGCCAATGATCGGACCAGCGGCAATCGGTCAACCGGTTGGGTCAGTCGGACCGCGCGTGCGGTGTGATTTGATAATCTTAGTTGATTTTGTTATTTTGCTTAGGGATTTAATTGGATTCAATACTAGTCTTCATTTGTCTTGGTATATTGATCTTCATAGCTTCCTAATAGCTATTGGAGTGAAATTGTGTTGAATTCATTATTTGGGAAAAAGTGGCGTGCTCCTATTCACCCCCTCTAGTCGCCTTTTGGTCCAACAAGTGGTATCGAGCAGGTTAGTTCACTCTTGATCTTAACCGGTCCAACGAACTTTAAGCGATGGATAAGTTTTCTACTAAACGCATATCTTCGATGGGCACGACTATGCCTATTGGAAGAATCGTATGAGTCTTTCTTGAAGCGAGGACAAGCTATTTGGGATGTTGTTCGAGCCAAGCATTTATTCTGAAATTACAACACAGCTTGATTCTTGTGGCAAACAACAACAAAGCTAAAAATCTTTTATATGGTGCGCTTGGTAGACAAGAATATGATCGTATTTGCAATCTTACCCTTGCACATGAAATTTGGAACACTCTCGAAACATATCATGAGGTTAGTCCCAAATCAAAAAGGTCGTCAAACGGTTTACAAGCGTGAATACAATAAATTCGAGATGCGTCACGGAGAGAGCATCGATGACATTTTCGATCGCTTTAATAAAGTAATTAATCAAATGAAAATTTGTTGATATTGAATATTCTCAATCTGAAAATGCCACCCATCTCTTGGCTGCAATCAACACCAAGGAGTGGGAGATGAAGGCTACTGCTATAGAGGAAAATGTTGATCTTTCAAGTCTTACTTTAGAATTGCTCTATAGTAAACTCAAGACTCATGAAATTAAAAGAGTTGATCATCCTAAGAAAGACAACATGGCATTGATAGTTGATCCTCTCAAAAGGTCTTGATGGTACTCTTGAATTTTTACGATCTTTCATTTACTTGTTTATCTGCGATTTATGAGGAGGAACTTGAAAGTATTCCTGAGACAGAGTTAGCTCTTCTAGCTAAAAAATTCACACGGGCCTATAATAATGTGAGAAACAAAAAGAGAGGTGGTCCGGTGACATGCTATGAATGTGGTGAGCTAAACCATATCCGGGCAAATTGCCCCAAGTTGAAAGGTAAGAGCAATCATAAGGAAGGAAAGTCAGCTTGGAAGAAGCCTCCTTTCAACAAATCAAGGTATGAGGCTAATAAGCTTGTGAAGGCCGCTCACGGGTTCTTGCAGCTTTTGAGGATCAATCCTTGGCGATGTGGATTCGGGAGTGAGGAGGACAAGGAGGAGGAGATCCTCATGGCAAAAGAAAGGGAAGGCCAAAGACTTCACGGCATGTGTTTCATGGTGACAAGCGACATTGATGATGATGAGGTATCTTTTTCTTATGATGAGCTTTACTGCTAAATATGATTCTATAGTTGAGCAATTGCTTAGTCAAGATGAAGCTAGAATTTGTCATGACAAAAATAAGAAATTAGAGTCAAAGATTAACAAGCGAAAGTAGAGCTTAAAAATGCTAAGACTCTTGAACACTGATGAATGTTTATCTTGTCATGCCATGCATTGAGAAATTACCAAGTTACAATCTGCTCATAATTTTTGTACAACAACTTGAGAATGCTAGATCTGAACTAAATGAAATTAAAAGTGCTCCTTGTGAAAAATGTTTAGAATCTAGTAAATTGATTGCTTTTGATGTATTTGATTCTAGCTCTTGCACTTCATGTTTAGAAAAGAGCGTGAAATCAAAGATATCTTAGAAGGCACGCTAGAGTCAAATATGCTAAGCTTAAGGACAATATTGAAAATACTACTTGTGCTTCTTGTTAAGCTCTTAAGCTTGAAATTGCTTTATATAAGGAGAAATCTATGGATAAAACTTGTGATGCTTGTGTTAACTTGAGAAAGAAAATGCTTACCTTCATGATACATTAGAAATTTTCTAGAGGTGAAACAATTAAACATGATTCTTGACAAGTCTAAAACTCCTTATAAGAAGCAAGGTTTAGGATTCAATTCTTTTCAAGACAATTCAAACCCAAAAGTCATTCAAGTCTTGGAAAAAGGTTTAATTGAATTCAAAACCCAACTTTTAAAAACATCTTTTAAATCTGCGAGTTTTGCCCAACCTTGTATTAATTCAAATGGTGCTTCTTCTAGTGGTACCAAGTATCATTGCACTTATTGCAAGAAAGGTGGGCACTTGATTGAATTCTATTGGCGTAGGTTGAAAAATGATAAGAAAAATCTTGATAGAATTTCATTCAGGCAACCTAGAGTTTTTATGAGACATGGTAATTCTGAAAATAATAAACACGGATTAGGATTTTCTCACATGCAAATCATTATGTTTCTCAATATCCTAATTCTAATATTCTTGATTTGGCGGTCTGACCTCTGGTGAGTCACCGGTCACCGATTTGGTCCCGGTGATCGGCCCTTGACTACGCACTTGGTCAGGCCGCCACAGACGTTAATTCCCATGTTAATTTAAACATTGCTCATGGCAATCTAGATAAAATCAAGGATAGTACTTCGGTTTGTATACTCCTTTGAGACGTGTGTCTCGATCTTTGGATTCCTAAATCTTGTTTATCTAACCCGATGTTGAGACACATCGTTCTATGTTCCTTGATTTTCAGGATTACCGCGGAAGGGAAGAACACGTGGTTCATTGACTCAGGGTGTTCACGCCACATGACAGGAAACTCAAGATGGTTCACCTCTTTCACTGCGAGCAGCGGTGATGACTTCATCACCTTTGGAGATGATACACAAGGGCGAATTGAAGGAACATGATCAATTAGGGTGAACAACAAATTCATTCTAAAGGATGTCGCTCTTGTGGACAAGCTTAGGTATAATCTCCTTTCATTTCTCGACTTCTTGATGATGGCTATGAGGTATTTTTAAGAAAAATACTTGTCGTGTGCTTGATTCTCTTGGTGAGCTTGTATTTAGAATATCTAGAGTTGGTAGAATTTTTGGGTGATTTTGAGAATCTCTTCTTTGGATCTCTTAAATGTTTGCTTACATCTTCATCGATTTGGCTTTGGCATCGGCGTTTAGGGCACATTGGTTTTGATCATCGACACGAGTTAGCAATCTTGATCTCATGAGAGGTTTGCCCAAACTCAAAGTCATCTCAAGGATCTTTGTATGTGCATACATGGGCATAGCAAACAAGTGGCCGCCTCACACCCTTCTGTGACTATGGTTATGGTAGCGGACCAGGACAGGTTGCTTCATATGGATCTTTATTGGTCTGCTAGAGTCGGTCGATCGGTGGAAAATGGTATATTCTTATCATAGTCGATGATCTTTCTAGATATTCTTGGGTGTTCTTTCTTGCTTCAAAAGATGAAGTTTTTGGTTATTTTCATGACCTTGTTCTTCGTTTGGCTTCGAGCTTCTGGTGCTTTGAGAGCGATTGCGATGACAATGTACGGAGTTCAAAAATGCTTCTTTTTCTTCTTTTTGTCTTTGGCGTGGTATTGAGCATCGGTTCTCCTCTCCACCGTCCCTCAACAAAATGGCGTGGTGGAAAGGAAGAATAGAACCTTAGTCGAAATGGCTAGGGCGATGCTAGATGAGTATAGCACACCAAGGAGATTTTGGGCGAAGCTATTGCTCTGACTTGCCATATTGCAAATCGTGTCTTTTTAGACCATCTTTAGGCAAGACTCCTTATGAGCTTCGTTTTGTAGAAAACCCTCATTTCGCATTTTAGTCTTTGGATCAAAATGTTTTATTCTTAAGACAGAGCAACTTAGATAAATTTGAATCAAGAACTTTTGATGGGTTATTTACGGTTATCCTGCTCATTCGAGGGTTTTGGGTTTTATCACGAGACTAACCTTATTGGAGACTTGTAATGTCACCTTTGATGAGACTAGCCTAGAGCTAGATCAATTATTCTGAGATGATTCACGGTGTGAGAGCATTTTTGTGGAGGAAGATGAGAGCGGCTGATATCATTCCTTCATCTTCTTTCTTGGCGCCCATATTGATACAAGAACACTGCTACTTCTACTTCACCTTCGATTGAGGCTCTGCTGCATCTTCATCATCAGCATTACTGCGGAGGTCGAAGAAGCGATATCTCACCCGAGCGCTCCACTCCGCATTCGACGGACATCCTCGGATCGGATAATAGGTAATCTACATGGCGAGTCACTCGCTCGGTATAATGATCCAAATCTCTACTCTCATTCGGCTTTTGTTGCTTCTTTTGAACCCGCGATATATCACATGCTTTATCGATTCTAATTTGGTAAATGCCATGCATGAGGAGTTAGAAAATTTTGAAAGAAACAAAGTTTGGAACCTAGTAGAACCTCCTAGTGGTCATAATGTTATAGGAACCCGTTGGGTGTTCAAGAATAAACAAGGTGAGGATGGTTACGTGGTTAGAAACAAGGCAGTTAGTAGCTCGGGGTTTGACCAAGTTGAGGTTAGATTTTGATGAGACATTTGCTCTGTTGCTAGACTAGAAGCCATTCGCATTACCTTGCATTTCTTTGCATCAAAGGTTTTAAATTATATCGGATGGATGTTAAAAGTGCTTTTTAAATGGTTTCATAGAGGAGGAAGTATATGTTAAGCAACCCCACGGTTTGAGGATCCCAAATATCCAAATCGTGTGTTCAAGTTATCCAAAGCCTTGTATGGTCTTAAACAAGCCCCTAGAGCACATTATGATAGACTTAAGACCTTCTTGCTTAAAAATAATTTTGAGATGGGTAAAGTGGATAAAACTCTATTCATTCTTAGGCGTGAAATGACTTCCTTCTTGCTCAAATTTATGTGGATGATATTATTTTGGTGGTTCTTCTAATGCTCTTGTTTCAGTTTTACGAGACTATGTCCGGGAATTTGAGATGAGTATGATGGGAGAGCTTAATTACTTTGGGACTTCAAATTAAGCAATGCAGGAAGGAACTTTCATCCATCGGACAAAGTACACTAAAGATCTACTAAAGCGCTTTGACATGGGTATTTGCAAGCCAATTTCCACTCCCATGGCAACCTCATTTGTTTTGGATCGGATGAGGAAGGAGAGTCGTGGATCAGCAGTATCTGCATGACATGATCGGCTCCATACGTATTTGTTGCCTCGAGGCCGGACATTCACTTCACGGTATGCCTTTGTGCAAGATTTGAGCGCGTCTCAGAGAACTTCCATCGCCAAGCCGTTAGCGCATATTCGTATTTACACTCTACCCTCTTATATGGCATTTGGTATTCCTGCTCTTGATTGTCCATTAGAGGTTTTGATTCGATTTTGCGGTGTCGGTTAGATAGGAAAAGTACCTCGAGGCACCTCTCACTTCCTAGGAACTTCTCTTGTATCTTGGTCTTCTAGAAGCGGTCTTACATTGCACAATCCCTTCTTTGAAGCGGAGTATGTAGGTTTGTACTATTCTTGTGTTGATTTTGTGGATGCGTCCACTCTAAAAGATTATGGGTTAAATTTTGCTAGTGTTCCTTTTTTTCTGTGATAACACTTCTGCTATTAATATTGCTAAAAACCCAGTGCAACATTCTAGGACTAAGCACATAGACATTCGCCTTCACTTCCTTAAAGATCATGTCGAAAAAGGGGATATTGTGATGCACTTCGTAGAGTCCGATGCTCAATTGGCAGATATTCTCACCAAGCCTTTAGATCAAACCAGGTTTACCACCTTGAGAAGTGAGTTAGGGGTAATTTATCCCTATGGGTTGGTTTGAGGGGGAGTTTGATCTTTTCTGATTTTTTTTGTGTTCTTTCGATCTTTTATTGTTCTTTTTCTGAACTTAGTGATCTTTTTGAACTTTTTAGGTTTTTAGGTTTTTTATTGCATTTCATTGTATCATATTGCATTCATATGAAAAATACAACAAGTGGTATGAAAAATCCAAAAAGATGCATTGTAATATAAGATTTTTGCTTATCTTTTAAAATTAATGAAGTTTTGCCTATTACCCTTTGGAGCTTTTGTACTTCAATTCGTGCTCAATGTCATGTCCAGTTCTTTGACTTGCTAGAATTATCATGCTTTTACATGTATGGCTTTCCTTGGGGAAAGGCCTTTTCCCGTGCGAATTTTTTTGATCTGAAAATTTTGTGGGCCTTTAACCCCCCTTGACCGCCTTTCCCTTTTGCCAAAGTGGGGTTTTTGCCGGGTTGTTTTGGGGCAACCACCCTGAAAATCCAAAAATTTTTAAAAAAAATTCCCTCTTTTCCCAAAAAAAACCCTAGGGTGTTTTCTTTGGGCACTCAAAGGGGCAAAAGGAAAGGCAAAGGGGGAAGGGAAAACCCCAACAAGGAAAAGCGGGGGGGAAACCCTAAGGGCCCTTGTGGCCCTTCCAAACCCTTAACCCGGATTTGAAGGGTAAAGGTTTTAAAGGTTTGGGGAAATTTTTACCCGAAAAAAATTTTTTTAGTTTTAAATTTTTTCCACCACAAGGTTTAAAGATTTCCATCCAAGTATCATTGGGAAAAATGAGCAGCAACTGAGGTTGCTAGGATAAAGGCGGGACAAAAGCAAAACTACCTCTAGGTACACTGACAAATTCATTTTTCTGCCAAATTTAGGTGATTGGTTAGTAACTCTTTAGTTCACACTTATCAGAATTAAATTTCTACATGTCCAATGTAGTAATAAAGGGTCCTATATCCTTCAGGCAATTTCTACCTAATCTTAACGCCAATTTTCAGTTCCTTATTTTTCCAAATTCCAAGGGCAAATGAAAAACTACCGGTTTGGGGAGGCAAAACAGGAAAATTCTTTAGAAAAGCCGTTTAGGATCCTCTTAAGAACGTTGTTTAACCTGGACTCGTTCCGGCCTCAAAAGGGTGGTTCCCCAAAGAATTGCTAATTGTCTCCTAACTCAATCATTATTGAGACCTCAAATTTGGTTTGAGGTTGCAAGCCTGAAATTCAACCTTCTTATTCAAAATTAAGAAGTTTCAGAATCACTCTTAAAGCTTGGTTACTTTGTGAATTAGTTCTTGATAAACAATCAATTTGTGTTCAACTGGGTTAGACTTGGAATTGTGCCCCAACTACAATCGGGAAGCCTCTGTTCCTGGGACCTATCTTTCACAAAACGCCTCCTTTTTCATCAAAGCCTCGACTTTGTTCCAAGTTCACTTTCTTCGAAGAAGCCATGGGGTTAAACCTGGGATGAAGCCTTCCAACCCTTAGCTTTGGGAAGGATGGCCAACCAAAAAAGCTCTTACTTTTTGTAAGAGGCACCCGAAAGCACATTCAAGTGTGAGCATACTTTTAGAGGGATTAGAAGATCAGTGTCATTGAAGCGATCTGATTGCACCCTTGTCTTTATCATTGAGCGGGAAGACGCCGTTCCCAAACCGGGTTTCCCTGTAGCTTGAGGATTTTTCCAAACAAATGTTGGATATCACATCCGGGAATTGGGTTGAGTCCCTGAAAACCTTTCAACATGGAAAAGATGATGATTTACCAAGAGCATTTATTAGAGCTTCCTTCCCGAAAATCGGCATGGAAAGCACTTTTGATTAAACAATTTCAAGTATATCCAACTCAAAGCGCTTTAAATCCATTCGAAGTGGTCTTCTTAGATTAAGGCCATTTCAGCAAACGAAGCCAATAATATTTCCCAGGTAAAGACTTTAGCCTCGTGCTCTTGGAGAAACCCTAATTTCCCAAAGTTCAAATCGCCAAGTTCGGGTTTAAATCGAGCTCATCGATTAAGCGAAGGCCTGTAGTCCGGTTATTGCCTTTTGCCAAACTCCTTGTAAAACCACAATACTACAAATAAAAATAATGAAGCCAAAATCAAAATTTCTTTCTTCGAAAAGGAATCGGAATTCGAACACATTCGAGTTCAAGTCGACCGGTACTTCAAACGAACCCGGATTCGAACAAAAGAGCAACCGGAATGAAACAGGAAGTTCGAGCTGGGTATTTGATAATCTACTAAAACACTGATATTAAGTTCATTAAAATTTCTGAAGAAGAAAAACAAACCAAGTGGATTACTTACGGAAAAAATAAAGGCATAAAGTTAAAGGAAGTTTCTTTTCATAGAATAAATTCACAATAAAAGAGGAAGACTAAATTTAACACCTCATTAAAACAACCTCAAAGGCGGGTTTCACAAATTTCTTGGTCAAAAAGCCCAAAAATAACTCAACCAACCTTTTAGAACAAAAGCAAAACCCACTATGCGAGGTTTACCTTAAGTTACTTTGGTTAATAACCCAAGTACGACGTTGAATCGCCTTTCAGCTTTCGTTTGCGGAAATTTAAGTTCATTTTGACCAAATTGTTTCAACAGACCCCGACACGCTTCACTCTTCGATAGCCTTGCCAAGGTTATCAAATACATCAAATGAAAAACTTTAGTTCATTCGGCTAACCAAAGAATAAACCATTTCAGACCATAATAATCTATTCGCCAGGATCCCACTTGTCAGGCTATTCCGTTTAAGGCCGGTAATCGAAAACCATTGCGGTACCAACCTCGGTACTTGGTTGACTTTCTCGGAATTAGATCCGAAATCGGGTTCGACCAACGTAATTTGGACCGCTCTCCCTGTCGGAATTCCGAAAAAATCCTACTTGAAATCGATCAAAATTGGAAGCCTCAACCCTTTCGAACAAATTCCACGGTCCATTGGGATTAATTACCAAGGTCCATTCGCTTTTAATCTTATCTTGCAATCAATATGAGGCTTGGTTTTGATAATTGGAAATCTTCGTTAACTCAGCTTCCTTGTATGGTGGAACCTTTGCAAATTGAAGTGGTCTGGTTTCTTCCGAAAGTTCAAGGCCCCCATGAGGTGCATACCTTGGCTTCTCATCGAGGTCCCATGCTCGAAACCATGCAGGTAACCCCGGTAACTCATCTTCCCATCCTATGAACTGGGAGAATTATTGTTCCCAGGTAAGAGCTCCTTCGGTTTTCTCAGACCAAAGGATTGGAAGTTTGTTAAATTGGGAGGCGGTTCTCAGAAATAACCCTTGGGATTGGCACGTTGTAACGTCTGAGTGAATCCTTTGGAGGACTTAAGAACCCTTCATGGTTGGTTTGCCCGTTTATTTCTCTGGTGCGACTGGACCATCTCTCAAGGGATGGTTTTGAAATATTCCCCAATGACTCGGGAAGTTCGGCTCATTTCCCCGGTCCATTCGGAGTCTCGTTAATGCCCGAAAGGAGTTTGGGTTATTTGAGGAGAAGCCATTTGAAGTATTAAAGTTCGGTAAGATTGCCGGCCTTGGTGCTTTGTGCATCCTTGGTGCTGGTTTATGGGGTTATTCAGGAAAAAGATTTATGGGTTAGCTTCGGGGAAAAATTCTGTCTCGGATGTTAATACCTCACATCCGGAATTGATTTAAAAGGTTGTTGTTTTTGATCAGGGGCTCTTTTGCCGTCGTAGATTGTTTGCGGTAAATTCGTAGGGCTTGAGGGAAGGTAATTTAGTCGGATTACTTTGAGGTATTACCTGATTAGCTCGGATTGTGCTTAGTCCTTTCCTTAGCATTGTACAAGATAGGTTTGTAAGGTTTAATGTGACCGTGCGGTTAATTTAAATTCTAGGGGTTCTTTGAATATTAAGGGTAAGCCTTCGGGTATTGTGGATCGCTATAGGAATGAGGTTGATAAAGTGGTTGCTTGGTATCGAGAATTACACCGGAAAGTGTGGGCTTCAGGATATGAAATTGCATAGTCTAAGATACTTGGGATTAAGAAATCATTAGGCTCGTGAAATAAGTACCAATGAATTTAATAAATTACGAAATAGGATTTAATTACAAAATAAATATTGGTATAACTTCAGGGATCGAAAATTTCCAAAATTAAGATAAGATTTAATGAACATGCCAATGTTTAACAATCAAATAGATTTTTCTGAAGAAAAACATTAATAACAAAACTAAGTGAAAGTTGACAAATTTTAAAATGCAACAAAAGGCATGCTTTTTCCACTGGAACAATAAGTATCATTAACAATAGAAAGAACAATTTCTTTGGATAATGGAGTTTTTTAATATAAAATTAAAATTAAATAAGAAACTAAACTTTTCTTGAAACAAGGGAAAATTCTAAACCGAACAGAAAAATTTATAAAACCGGTCAGAATTACTGATCCGGTCTGGAAATAAAAACCAGGGTAAAACTTGGACTAAAAACCTTAACTTCTATGAGAAATGGGACACTCTCAAAATCAATTTCTAAAGGCAGACAACAAGCGGGAAAAAAGCGGCCCGATTGGACTAGAATGGATCACCTCCAAAATTCCTTTCCCGCGGGGGAGGAAGATGAGGGCCTGGCGGAAACGGGGCGGATACTTTAGGAGGTCGCGGACTTTGGCGGTGGCGCCGTCGGGTTAGGGGTCGTGGCTTTCCGAAGGTCGTTTACCCAACCGACTTACCTTCAGAATGCCAGCACCACACCTACACGTATTCGTTCACCAAGATTGCACAAAGCAAAGATGTAAGAACAATTGCCGGATAGAAAGGAATGTTTACAAATTGGGGATTGGAAATTAAACCAGCCAAACTCGATTATAAAGGGGCTGGCGAGAACCAGGTTTGTAAATGGTGGCGTAAATGGACCCATTCCGGTCGGTTTAAAGGCTTACCAGGGTCCAGCCACGGTTCGTATTTAAAGTGTTCGGGTGTCGGGGTTTGGTCCAGTTCTTAGGTTGGCTTGAGGTCCAATCGGACCTTTCCTTCGGCCGCGACCAGGTCAAGCAGTAAAGTCTGATCTTGGGGTGAATCAGCGATGATTTTGGCACCCAATCTTGAGTAACACGGCGAGCAGATGAAGTAGTCAAGCAAAATGACCTCTATCTACCCTCGCTCTCTGTCACTCAACAAGTCAAAAGATCTCGGCTGTTCTTTGGATCCATTTGCTATGGAAGAGCGAGTCGAAGTGCGATGACATCTTGATCTCGCGCGTAGTAGCTATCTCGAAAGGAAAAGCGAGATCTACCCTCGGGGCGGCGGAGATTCACGACCAAAGGGAGCATGAGGCGATAATCGAAAACTTCGGAAAAACCAAGTCCTCGATCTTGCCCAAAATCATCGAGATGGAACAAACTTAGACCTCGTGTTGGTCTTAGGTGCACTCAAGATCAAGGCGACCACGAATGTGCCTAAGAGACTCAACACGGTCTCTCTGTAGCGATCTTAGCGCGCTGAAGCAATGATCAACTAAATGTCCATCTTTACGGCGAGAAGGTGCAATGATACGCCGCCTTACGAGGGGAAGGCTGCGAGTGGAATCACCTTCTTTCGTGAAATCCTTTGAACAAAACCGTGACTTAAAATTGACTTTCTCGATCTGAGGGCAGTTTTGATCACACAGTGCTATGGTTTTGAGCACGGCGGTGGATGCTTCCTCATATCCTCTGGATATCATATCCTGACCCTGATTAAATCGCAAATTTTAGATTTGTCTAGAATGAGATTGAGCTTCTTCTTGCCTCCTACAAACCTCTCGAGAGTGTTCATAAGATCGACACTCCAGAAGAGAGAGTGCAAGAAGAAGCGAGGAAAGAAGGGGCGGCGAAGGTAAGGGGCGAAGAAGAACCAACAACGAGAGGAAAGATTGGCGTACGCTGGCAGACTTTGGGGAAGCAGTCCTCTTGCGCATGATTGGTTCCGCGTTGCTAGGCGTCTCTACCAAACCCTTAGACTTCTTCAGCACACACAATACAAGCGGATGATTGTGTCTCTAGAAGGTCCTTAGTTAGCTTCACATTTTTCATCCAAAGCAATCAAATCACATTTTAGTTTATTACATTGATTGCATGGTGAGCTAACAAGATCCTTAGAAGCATCTTGAGCCAATTTATTCTTGTGATCAATCATTTCTTGAAGCTGCTTGAATCTGATTCTAGTTCACGATTAACTTAGGACGATTTAAACAAGAAACAATAGGCTCTAGTAAGCGCGACTTGGAATTGACAATTTTGTGATCTGCCGTTTTAGGTTCATCTTGAGATTATTACAATTTTCACAAGTTTGAGGCGAGATCAAGCAACATGGTATAAAGACCTCTAAGCGAATTGTCCTTAACCTCACATGAGGTGCAAGCGGTAGCCTCAATAGTAGTGGATGAGAGGTGCTACCCTACTCATCTCTAATTACAAGAAGGCTAATGTTCTCTACCTTAATCATGTCAAGTTCGGAGGACACACTATCATGCAAGGTCCTTAGTTTTCCATGTCATCAAGCAAAGCACTGACAAGTGTCACAATCATCACGGGAGGGAGCGGATGTAAATAAAGTAAGCTCGTGATAGTCTAGCTACTTCCTTCTCCAACCACGGAACACTTAGCCTAGACTTAGCATGAAATCTACCTAGCTTAAGAAAAGCATCATTAAGTGGTCGTAAGTGGGACTAACCTCGTCGGAATCGAATGCAGCTCATTGTCGCTCGATTCGCCAGAAGGCCATGACACATCTTGGAGAAGTTCAGTCGTCCTTGGGATCATGATCGTCCTTCCCATCATCGTCACTCCACCCCTCCACCTCGGCCGGTGTCCGATTCGTCGAGGCGGTGAGGGCCATGATGGAGCGAGCTTCTTTGCCTTCCCAAAGTTGCGGAACTTCTTCTTGCCTTGATCAGTCTTTGAGGGCTTCGTGTTGCGGTTCTTGTCGATGTAGTCGTTCTTGCTTGGACCGCCATAGTCACCTTTGCCCTTCCCAAGCTTGGGGCGGTTTGCTCGGATGTGGTTGGGGCCACCACACTCGAAAACAAATCACGAGGACCTCCTCTTTTACCATCCCTCCTCCTCTTGTAAGCATGGGAAAACTTCCGAGCTAGGAGGGCTATTTGTTCATCCTCAAATGCTCTAGCGATCATCGATTATGTCACGGAAGCGGCTAGGGAGAACCCACGTGTCGACTCGAGAAGAAGATCGAGGTGGGATCGATGACTAAAGCCATCGTTTGTGACTTCGACCTTAGAGACAATGTCAATCGTGAGTCTTGAGGCGAGTAAAGCGCATCAAGAGTCGGGAGTCGAGAAGGTCCGTGCTATCTTTGATGGTAGTCACTTTCATCTCCCAAACACGAAGATCAAGTCAGAAATCATCATCGGCGTTATCCAGAGTCGGGGTATGTAAGGCCGGCCGCTCGGAGGTTGCTCAAAATCTTGTGAAAGCGCAAAGCACTCGTCTAAAGATTCACGGCAAGCATTTCAAATTTCTGTATTCAGCTTGAGCTGGTCTTGTCGAGCCGAGTCTTAATCAGGTGGTGCCCTCATGGTATGCATCGAGGTCACGGATGTCATGCAAATCAAATGAAATGCGATCAAACTCATACGTAAACCACAGAATTATGTTCCTTGCCTTAGCATTTGCCTCAACATCGGCCATGTTTCGGCATTGATGTTCTCATCGGCGAGAACGACAAATCTAACCTTCACCTTTCTCCGGATGGCATACCTGAGCACGGATGTAAGTTTCCATTCGGCTCTTCGAAGGGTAATCCGGACCATCAAAAGCTGGAGGCTTGGTGGAATACTTGTCCGTTGCCATGGCTCAACCGCCGGTTAAGATCTATCAAGAAGAGCTAGCAGGCTCACGTACCAATTGAAGGACCAAAATGGCAGCGAGAGGGGGTGAATGGTGCCTTAAAAATAATACTCCCCTTCACTGTATTTAAAACTAGCCTACAAAGATCTCTGAAGATCTAAAGAAGGTAAATGAAGCAAGATCAAATAACAAAACAAGTTTGAAATTTGTTCTTACGGAAATCGGAAGTTCGGGCGAGGCTGCGGAAGTTCCGCTGCGGATAGTTCCGCGGTGTGTATCGCGGAAGTTCGCTTCTGGTATTACCAGCTGCGACATCGGAAGCTCAGATTATCTGACCGAACGAGGCGCTCGGGTTTTGCCCAAAAATCCAAACTACTTAATCTTGAATGCTCTTCTCGGGTCAAGTTTCACGAGGACATCATCCTAAACACCATCTTGACCTTATGGAAGAATCGCAACCAAAGATTCAATAATCGAACCCGAAACAGATTTCTTGAAGAAGGGGCAAGAAAGACCAAAACCAATGATAAGCGAGATTCTCAGATTCTTAGAGCATGAAACTTTGAGGAAGTAATAGCAATACCAAAGCGATTCTAGATATGAAGTTTCATGCTATTTCATCAAGAGAATCAAAAGATATGCCAAAACCTAGATATTCAACATGAGCAGAGAGGGAATAAAGAGAAGCATAAACATGTAATCAAAACTCGAGTTTCATTGATAGAAATCAAGCGTTTACAAATGGAAACACGGAGGAATGATTACAAGAGATTTGAGTTCATTCTCTCAAAACCAACAAACTCTCAAAAGGCAACACACACCCTTTTCTAGAGCTAACCTAATTTTCTCTCAAAGGTCTAACCCTAACTCGGGGTTCTCCCTATTTATAGCCTTTGCTAATGGGCCTCCAACCCATTAAGCCCGCTACACCAGAGCGGAACCGCCTCCACTTTGCGCTTTGCGAAAAGACCCTTCGCCCCTGCGCACATGCGAAGCCTCCGTACACCTTGTTGTGCCACGACTCATAGCGCTTCAAGATTCACGCCGTCTTGACACATCCGGGCCGTTCGACCTCAGCGCCTCCTGCGCCTAGTCGGTCCACGTGTCTCGCCACGACTCCATCTTGATGCCTGCGGTCAACACGAGACAAAAACACATCACATAGCATTGCACAATATCATAGCATCAACATTTGTATAAGACTCAAACTCATACAAAATCAAAATCACAAATAATCTTCTACTGCGATTACGGACACAATCGGAAGTTCCGCAATTACCACGGCGGAAGTTCGATTTCAAATTATCCGCGCTGTCGGGAATATCGGAAGTTCCGCGCTCAACAACTGCGGTACTTGATATTCGGAACAACCGACTTTCGGATATTTAATTCGATTTAATATCTCGAGAGAACACTCAATGTCGATATTATCGGACACTCAGCTACCCCTTGTGCGGAAGTTCCGATTTCCTTCAGTAGAGCAAAACCGGATAAATCGGAAGTTCCTATTTCCAACACGGTGAGTTCAGATTAATCGGAACCAGCTCCATACCGGTGAGTTCGATTTCACTGACTTCGACCAGAAGCAGTCAAGCCAAAAACCTCAACTCTCAATCTAATCAACACACTTGTCAAATACTCATCACTCCAGTGGAGGACCTCTCACATGGTCTCTCAATCTCCCCTTGATGAGTATATTGACAATTAAAAAGCATAAGATGAGTTTGAGATTCCAGTCAACCAAGGTCTAAACAAGAGCAATTAAGCTCAAGACCAAGTTGACAAAAAGAAAAAGACTTGAGATGAGATGAAAGAGCAATTTTTAGCACAAAACTCAAGGCTTTTCTTTAGAAGGCTTTTCTCACAATCATTCTCCCTTTGGCAATAAAATCATCAATATGTAGAAAAGGGAGGAAAAGACTATATGATGTTCATTTTAAGCATTAGGAGCCATGTAGATTATCCAAATGACTATTAGAGTATTACACCAAGCCATAACACGGAAGAATGCTATCAAGATCATGACAATCGATGTATAGAAGAGCTAAGACAGAAAGTCCATAATCGATTAATGATCCAATTCTTTAGCGAGTCAAATAAGCCAAGATTGAAGTCTAGCTAAAGATATCCAAGGATGATACAAGCCATGTCAAATAATCTAAGTTGAACCAAGAAGACTCATCTTGAGCAGTTTAGAGTGCTACCACTTGAAGAAGGACTCATTTTATCGAACTTGGTCCTTTTAATGATAAGCAATTTTAGCACATTTTCTTTTTTTAAAAGCTCTTTATGGTTTTATCTTAGTAAAGCAAGCTCGGACTAGGTGCCATCCACAATTGCCTCTAAGCTTCAACCAATTTTTCAAATCTTAGCCATGTGCTAGATCCCAAGCCTTATCGACCACTCCAAGCAGAGACTTAAGGAGGTGATCTTAGGTCATCAAGGCTCCCCTCGAGTTCATGCCTAGTGCAATGGCAAGCCGTCTCATGAGAAAGATTTGGTGAGATCAGTTTTTCGCACAAAAGAGATCATTTTGCTTTTGAAGTTTTAGACCCGTGATTAGAGATAAGTCATGTTTCTTAACAAAGCGACATAGCTTACTCAAAAGTTCAAAAGAGATTCAGACTCAACTCGACCTACTTGACATGGCGAAAATCATAAAAGGATAGTTTCAACTGACTAGTCTCAAGAGCTATCATGACAAGATTTTAATTCAAGTTTAGCATTTTTAAATACCTTAGCATGGCAAAGACTAAACTACACATAAAAAGTCATGATAGATCTAGCGGTTTAGCATAAATCATGGCAAGATGTAAAATAGTGAAAACAGATCATAAGGGATAATAAACAAGGCTCCATTTGATTATCATGCAATGCTTGATGAAATACACAAAAATCCAGATTCCTTTGAATGAGATGCATCTTTTAATTGAGTTGAGTTATGACAAAATTAAGAGTATGGAATAACCAAGAATAACTCCCCGAACCAAAGGAACAAAAACGAGAATCGATAAGTAAAGCGAGAAAAGCGATCCTTTAGAGCATAGAAAAGATATAGAAAACTATCGCTCGACAGATTCTTATCTACCCCATATGATTCTAGGACTATTAGGTGATCTACACAAACACTAAGGAGCAACACCTTTGTCTACCCAAGGGTGGCCCGACCCTGCTAGAACCTATAAGAAGTGAGTAAGCTCTACTTAGAGAGGAAGAGACAAGCTAATAAGCGACATCCTAGAAGCACAAGACAAGAAGTAGCAGATCAAAGCAATGTGGCAAGAGAAACACTCTAACCTATCTTTGGAAGGACTTCGACCAAATATTAAAAGAAATGAAACGAGAAAGAGTAAGCGTATAATATAATATAATATAATATAATAAGATAGTAGCACAGCGCGCCCCTCACAAAGAATTGTAAGGACAAACCACCCTAAGCTCTCCTCACAGAGCCGAAACCGAGAGCATCCAGAGGCTTAGTGAAGATATCTAACCGGTGCTCACTCCACAAAGCGGAGCACAATGTCACCCTTCTCTACATGGTCTCTAAGAAAGTGATATCCGATATCAATATGCTTGGTCCGAGAATGTTGCCATTGGGTTCTTGGCAATGCAAATCGCAGGCGTGTTATCACAAAAGAGTGAACGCGATCGATAGATAGCCGAAATCCTGCAGGTCGAGACCATCAAAGCGCTTGGCTACAAAGAATGGGTTGCGACAGAACGCTCGGCCTCTGCGGTGGATCGCGCAACACCGATTGCTTCCTCGGCGACCGAGACGAGAGAAGTGCCAATGAATTGGCAAGTGCGCCGGCGCTTTTCCTATCTATCCTCTGACCAAAGAAATGCGTGATCGGAGAAAGCTCTAAGAGATAGACAAGAAGAGGAAGAGTACCAGATGCCATAGTCAATGGTAGCTCGAAGGTACCGAAAGATGCGCTTCACCGCCTGACGGTGAGATCTGTGAGGAGAAGCTCTAAACCGAGCACAAAGACACGTAAAAGTGTATGTCCGGTCTCGATCGTTGTGAGGTACAAGAGAGAGCCAATCATGCTCTCGAACTCCTTTTGGTCAACAGTTCGCCGTCTTCATCGGATCCGAGAGTTGTAGATGCCATCGGAGTTGATATTGGCTTTCCATCATTCATGTCGGCAGCTCAGAGGTCTCGAGTGTATTTGCCTTGATGAAGAAAGGTACCCTCCCGAGTCTGGTTGATTTGGAAGCCAAGGAAGAAGCTCAACTCGCCCATCATGCTCATTTCAAACTCCGAGCTCATGACATCGGAAAATTGGGAAACGAGAGCATGCGAGGAGCCGCCAAAGATAATGTCATCCACATAGATCCGACGAGCGGAAGATCGGTGCCAAGACAGCGGATGAACAAGGTCTTGTCAATTTTACCCATCTCAAAACCATGGCTCAGCAGATAGGACTTAAGCCTTTCATACCAAGCTCTGGGAGCCTGCTTGAGTCCATACAAAGCTTTGGAAAGCCTGTAGACATGGTTAGGGTATTTGGGGTTCTCGAAACCAGAGGTCAGTTCGACATAGACTTCTTCCTCAATAAGGCCATTGAGGAAGGCACTCTTGACATCCATCTGGTAAAGCTTGAAACCCTTAGAATGCAAAGGCAAGCGAGGATTCTAATGGCTTCAAGTCTAGCTACTGTGGGCAAAGGTCTCTTCAAATCTAGACCCTCAACTTGAGAGTACCCACTGAGCTACCACCTAGCCTTGTTTCGAATGACTAACCCATCTTCACTTTGCTTGTTCTTGAACACCCATTTGGTCCCAATGATATTGTGACCTTGAGGGGCTCAACAAGGGACGAGACCTTGTTTCTTTCAAAGTTTTCCAACTCCTCATGCATAGCGCTTGTCCAAGACTCGTCGAGATAGAGCATGACAAACATCTTTAGGCTCAAATGAGGCGAAGCGAGAATGGAGACAAAAGAGACAAGCCGGCTTTGGAACGTGTGACACGCTCAAGAGGTCTCCAATGATCTGCGCTCTGAAGGATGGTCCTTTGAATGTGTCTTGGAGGTCCAGGGTGAGATGAAGAAGTGGCCTCTACCTCATGATCGGATGAGATAGGAACAGAGCCACTAGCTTCTGTAAGAAGCGAGAAGGTAGGTGATCTCCTCGAGGTGCGGTGGAAGAAGGCACCTCAAGAGGAGGAGAAGGAAGCCGGATCGGGCAAGCAACCCTCATCTCCATCCTCCTCATCGTCCACAAAGATGGACTCGAGCGCTCTAAGGAACACGAGATATCGTGCCTAGTCCTCGGATCGCCTCATCGAAGGTCACCTCACGTGTTTCTAACAATTTACTAGACTCAGATTCTGCACTCTATAGGCACGAGAAGAAGTCGAGTAACCCGAGAAAGATCCCATCACAAGATCGTGACTCGAACTTATCTAGGTTCCTGCACTTGTAATAAAACACTTGCAACCAAACACACTAAAATGCGAGGACAGGTTTTCGCCCATATCTCAACTCATAAGTGCGATGCAAGAGTGCCCAAGAAAACTCTGTTAGAAACATGACAAGCGATAGCAATTGCCTCATTTCAAAACTTCCTAGGTGTAGAGTACTCATCAAGCATCGTCTGGCCATCTCGACTAAGGTGCGGTTCTTCCTCTCACAACGCCATTTTGTTGGGGGACGTATGGAGGCGTAGAACCGTGCTCTACACTGCCTCACCAAAAACTCTCAAAGTAGGAATTCTTGAACTCGGTGCCATTATCGGCGAATTGCTCGTAATGCACACAGGAGCTCAACAGAAAGCCTACTAAAAGACCACTTAAAAGAGTAAACGCCTCATCCTTCGAGGCTAAGAAAAACACCCAAGAATACCTCGAGAAGTCATCGACCACGACAAGTACGTACTCACTTCTCCTCCCATCGATCGCACTCTAGCCGGTCCCATCATGGTCCATATGGAGCGATTGACCCGGTGCATCCGTCATAGTCATCAGATGGCGGAGGATGTGAAGCGGCAACCATTTTGCCGTGCTTTAGCAAGGAGCACAAACAAGATCCTTGACCATTTTGAGTTTGGCAAACCACTTAATGAGATCGTGGCCGCTAACTCAGTCGATGATCAAATCCTATATGACCAAGTCTCCTATGCGAGAAAGTCAAATCACGGGATTCGTAGCAATTAAACATCGGAGAGGATCACGGAAGATCGAGAAAAATCAGCACGAAAGATCCTCCCATATCGAGAAATCCATAAACTAGACTACCCAAGAATCAAGAATTTTGCAATTGTTTTTCTTAAAGCTCACCTCGAAACCGTCATCGTAAGTCGAGAGACAGCAAGATTATCTGCGGCTTACTTACTAAGGCAACATCTTTTAAAATAAAAGAATCATTAATGCTCACAGTACCTTTAGCGATGACGCTACCAAATGAAGCATCTCCAAAGTGATCGCCCTCATCACGGAGGCGCGGGCTAGGAAGAAAACCAACAAGACTCACCGGTCATATGACGTGAACAACGAGTCCACAATCCGCACCTTTCCCTCCCGGCCCGGCGACCTCGAGTCAAACAGAGAGTAAAGTCTCGATCTTGGGGTGAATCAGCAAAGATGATTTTGGCACCAATCTTGAGTAACACGGCGAGCGGATGAAGTAGTCAAGCAAGACCGACCTCTATCTACCCTCGCTCTCTGCCACTCAACAAGTCAAAAGATCTCGACTGTTCTTTGGATCCGATTGCTATGGAAGAGCGAGTCGAAGTGCCAAGAATATGTCGATCTCGCCACGAGTAGCTATCTCGAAAGGAAAAACGAGATCTACCCTCGGGATTACGGAGATTACGACCAAAGGAGCATGAGGACGAAAATCGTAAAACTTCGGAAAAACCAAGTCCTCGATGTCGCCTAAAATCATCGATGGAACAAACTTAGACCTCGTGTTGGTCTTAGGTGCACTCAAGATCCGGGTGACCACGAATGTGCCTAAGAGACTCAACACGCCTCTACGCGATCTTGGCGCTACCAAGCAATGATCAACTAAATGTCCATCTTTCCGGCGAAGGTGCAATGATACTTCGCCTTACGAGGTCGTCTGCGAGTGGAATCACCTTCTTGCCGAAATCCTTTGAACAAAACCCACCGACTTAAAATTGACTTTCTCAGTCCTAGGCTTAGTTTTGATCACACCTGGTGCTATGGTTTTGAGCACGACAGTGGATGCTTCCTCATATCCTCACGGATATCATATCCTAGACCCCGATTAAATCTGCAAATTTTAGATTTGTCTAGAATGAGATTGAGCTTCTTCTTGCCTCCTACAAACCTCTCGAGAGTGTTCATAAGATACCGACACTCCGAGAGAGAGGTGCAAGAAGAGCAGGGGGAAGAAGGGACAGCAGAAGGTAAGGAGCGGAAGAAGAACCAACAACGGAGGAAAGATTTGCTTGTGCACGCACTGCCGACTTTTGGGAAACATTCCATCGCTAATGCAGTTGGTTCACGCTGCTAGGCGTCTCTACCAAACCCTTAGACTTCTTCCCGGCACACACAATACAAGCGGATGATTGTGTCTCTAGAAGGTCCTTAGTTAGCTTCACACATTTTTCATCCAAAGCAATCAAATCACATTTTAGTTTATTACATTGCTTGCATGGTGAGCTAACAAGATCCTTAGAAGCATCTTGAGCCAATTTGTTATGTGTGATCAATCATTTCTTGAAACTCGCTAGAATCTGATTCTAGTTCAGCAGATTAACTTGGGATGCTTTAAACAAGAAACAATAGGCTCTAGTAGCGCGGCTTGAATTCAAGAATTTTGTGATCCGCCTGCTTTAGGTTCATCTTGAGATTATTACAATTTTCACAAGTTTGAGGCGCATCAAGCAACATGGTATAAAGACCTCTAAGCGAATTGTCCTTAACCTCACATGAGGTGCAAGCAAGAGCCTCAATAGTAGTGGATGCAGGAGGTGCTACCCTACTCATCTCTAATTCAAGCAAGAAGGCTAATGTTCTCTACCTTAATCATGTCAAGTTCGGAGGACACACTATCATGCAAGGTCCTTAGTTTTTCCATGTCATCAAGCAAAGCACGGCAAGTGTCACAATCATCACGGGAGGGAGCGGATGTAAGTAAAGTAAGCTCCGTGATAGTCTAGCTACTTCCTTCTCCAACCACGAACACTTAGCCCTAGACTTAGCATGAAATCTACCTAGCTTAAGAAAAGCATCATTGTGGTCGTAAGTGGGACTAACCTCGTCGAGTCTGAGTCTGACTCATTGCCGCTCGATTCGCCTCGAGGGCCATGAAGCACATGCCGGAGAAGTTGCCGTGTCCTTGGGATCATGATCGTCCTTCCCATCATCGTCCACCCACCCTCCACCTCACCTGGTGTCCGGTTAAATCGAGGCGGTGAGGACGCGATGGAACAACTTCTTTGCCTTCCCAAAGTTGCGAACTTCTTCTTGCCTTGATCAGTCTTTGAGGGCTTCGTGTTGCGGTTCTTGTCGATGTAGTCATTCTTGCTTGGACCGCCATAGTCACCTTTGCCCTTCCCAAGCTTGGGACGGTTTGCTCGGATGTGGTTGGGGCCACCACACTCAAACAAATCACAGGACCTCCTCTTTTACCATCCCTCCTCCTCTTGTAAGCATGGGAAAACTTCCGAGCTAGGAGGGCTAGCTGTTCATCCTCAAGCTCTCTAATCGATCATCGGTTATGTCACGAGAGCGCTAGGGAGAACCCACGATCGACTCGTAAGAAGATCCGGAGTGGGATCGGTGACTAAAGCCATCGATCGTGACTTCGACCTTCGAGAGACAATGTCAATCTCGTGAGTCTTGAGGCGAGTAAAGCGCATCAAGAGTCGTGGTCGAGAAGGTCCGTGCTATCTTTGATGGTAGTCACTTTCATCTCCCAAACACGAAGATCAAGTGCGTAAAGCATCTCGTCGAGCGCTATCCCAAGTCGGGGTATGTAAGACCGACGCACGGAGGTTGCTCAAAATCTTGTGAAAACGCTAAAAGCACTCGTCTAAAGATTCACCAAAGAAGCATTTCAAATTTCATCAGATTCACGCTTGAACTGGTCTTGTCGAACCGCCTTAATCGGGTAGTGCCCTCATGGTATGCATCGAGGGTCACCTGCATGTCATAAGCGTAAATCAAATGAGAAATAACGATCAAACTCATACGCTTAAACCACGAATGATTATGTTCCTTGCCTTAGCATTTGCCTCAACATCGGCCATGTTTCAAGATTGATGTTCTCATCGGCAGAACAAAGAAATCTAACCTTCACCTTTCTCCGATGGCATACCCACGAGCCTGGATGTAAGTTTCCATTCTGGCTCTTCCAAGGGGTAATCCGGACCATCAAAAACTGTGGAATACTTGTAATTTGCCATGGCTCAACCGATAGGTTAAGATCTATCAAGAAGAGCTAACGGCTCGATACCAATTGAAGGACCGAAATGGCAACAGAGGGGGGTGAATGGTGCCTTAAAAATAATACTCCCTTCACCGTATTTAAAACTAGCCTACAAAGATCTCTCGAAGATCTAAAGAAGGTAAATGAAGCAAGATCAAATAACAAAACAAGTTTCAGTTTGTTCTTCCGAAATCGGAAGTTCCGGCAAGAGATCATGGAAGTTCGCTGGCGTAGTTCCGCATTGTGTATCGCGGAAGTTCAACGCGACGTATTTCCATCAGATAAAATCGGAAGCTCGATTATCCCGGATCAAGAAACGAGCGCTCGGTTTTTGCCCAAAAATCCAAACTACTTAATCTTGAATGCTCTTCTCAGTCAAGTTTTACAGACATCATCCTAAACACCATCTTGACCTTATGGAGAAGAATCGCAACCAAAGATTCAATAATCGAACCAAAAGATTTCTTGAAGAAGGGCAAGAAAGACCAAAACCAATGATAAGCTTAGATTCTCGATTCTTAGAGCATGAAACTTTGAGGAAGTAATAGCAATACCAAAACGATTCTAGATATGAAGTTTCATGCTATTTCATACAACTAAACAAAAGATATGCCAAAACCCTAGATATTCAACATGAACAGAGAGGGATAAAGAGAAGCATAAACATGTAATCAACGACTCAGAGTTTCATTGATAGAAATCAAACGCTATAAATGGAAACACAGAGGAATGATTACAAGAGATTTCAGCTCATTCTCTCAAAACCAACAAAACTCTCAAAAGGCAACACACACCCTTTCTAGAGCTAACCCTAATTTTCTCTCAAAAGGTCTAACCCTAACCTGTGGTTCTCCCTATTTATAGCCTTTGCTAATGGGCCTCCAACCCATTAAGCCCGCTACACCCAACGGAACCGCCTCCACTTTTGCCGCTTAAGTAAAAGACCCTTTCGCCTCTTGCGCACCTTTCCGAAGCCTCCCGTGACACCTTGTTGTCCACGACTCAAGAACCGCTTCAAGATTCACGCCGCCTTCGACACATCCCGACTGCTCGACCTCAACGCCTCCGCGCCTAGTCCGGTCCACGTGTCTCGCCACGACTCCATCTTGATGCCCCGCACAACACAGCATAAAAACACATCACATAGCATTGCACAATATCATAGCATCAACAATTGTATAAGACTCAAACTCATACAAAATCAAAATCACAAAATAATCTTCTCTCGTGACAGCTCGACACAATCGGAAGTTCCAGACATTACCAAATGAAGTTCCGATTTCGAACATCCACGATTTCAGTCAGAATATCGAAGTTCGCGCTAACATCGCAGATTCCGATATCCGAACAACCGACTTTCCGGATATTTAATTCCGATTTAATATCTCGAGAGAACACTCAATGTCAAGATATCGACACTCCGCTACCTTGTGCGGAAGTTCCGATTTCCTTCACCGAGAGCAAAACCGGATAAATCGGAAGTTCCTATTTCCAACACCGTAGTTCGATTAATGGAACTTCCGCTCCATACACGCAAGTAGTTCCGATTTCTGACTCACCTCAAACATCCAAACCGAAAACCTCAACTCTCAATCTAATCAACACACTTGTCAAATACTCATCACTCGTGAGTGGAGGACCTCTCACATGGTCTCTCAATTGGATTCAATACTAGTCTTCCGTCAGATCGTATATTGATCTTCATAGCTTCCTAATAGGTATTGGAGTGAAATTGTGTTGAATTCATTATTTGGGAAAAAGTGAGCGTGTTCCTATTCAACCCCCTCTAGTCGCTTTTTTGGTCCCTCTGATGCCCTTGCCATTATCACAAGGGGCGCAGCATGCGTGATCTTCGGGGAGTGTTCTTATCTCGGCTCCATAAGGTCACCACGATTTGAGGGAAGTACTAAGACCTCCTGCTGATGATTCTCACTTGCGCCGAGGCCTCCTACCGGAGGAGTACTCGAGAGACACCATCCGCTACTTGGAGTAACCCTCCGGTAGGGGAACTCTTAGTTATAACTGTCTCCGCCCACAAATGAGATCCGCGGAGAGACTACCGATTCGCAGAAAAGCATGCTTGATCCCCTCCTCCGAATTATCCCGAGAGAGAGGATCACCGATGTTGGTGGAGTCCGGAATGGTGGCTCTCGTAACTTGTCTCACCTGTGCCTGACCGCCTTAGGGGACTTGGACACTTGGAGGAAAACTCTCGTCAGGTTGTAAGTCCTTCCGAGTGTGGTCCCGGTCGATTGACCCTTGTCCTTTGAGGAATTGGCTCCTCTGTTGGACGACGTTGCTGGGGGATAAGGATCCTCCTCAACTCCATCGATGGGATGGTTTCTCGAAAATGATTTCGGAGGCGACATCACCATCGAGGATGCATCACTCACCATAGTTGAAACCGCATCCATGTCGACGTCTGCGTAATCGCCAAGTCAAACCAGCTTCTCCTCGCTCCATTCCCCGCCATGAGTGCATGAGATTTGGAAAAGAGAGTATGTTGACAAGAGATTACCGAAGATCCCACGGTCGGCGCCAACCCGCTTGGTGTATTAGAACCGATCTTACGTAAAGATTGTTTGATTCGGGGGGTCTCCTAGAGATGAAATCACGCAGAGCGATTGACACGGGATTTTTATACAGGTTCAGGCCTTCTCCGGGGAGAATAACAACCCTACTCCTGTGTGTGTATGGTATTGACTGTATTCTTGACAATCAAGCAAGAAACTAAGACTATTACAAAGAACAAAGATTTGTGTTTCTTCTTGACTCGCCTGCTTTCGCCTCCTTTTTCACCCTCTCGATTGATGTCTCTATATAGCCGTAAAGGAGTAGCCGCTTTGTCTCATGGAAGAGGCGCCTAATTAATCCAAAGAATGGGCGATGATGGCGATGAATTACAAGGCGCATTGGCTTCTTCACGCCGTCTGGCAGTTATCTTTCAGAGGTAATGGGGTATTTAAGCACTATTACTACACGGAATAATAGTGCATGTGGACCGTCCGGATTCCTTAATCAATTGGACCCACTCGCTTGTAGGTTTGATTATAAGGTGGTCGTGGTTGACTTGGTCGAGCGTAACTTACGATCGGGTACAAGTCGTAGCGTAGCTTACGATCGATAATAGTCGAGAAGGACTTACGACTCAGGTAATGGTCGAGAAGGATTTACGATCGGTAATGGTCGAGAAGGGCTTACGACCGGTAGTGGTCGAGAAGGACTTATTGACCATGACATAGTCGTAGTAAGACTTACGACTATGGGGGTGATTGTAGGAGAACTTACAATCACTTGGTAGGCCTCCCCCTTATGAATATAAGGGGTACTTCTGGGGACTACGTGACATCATATTTACCCATAATAAGAATTATAGATAAAAGATAAAATGAGGATTATCGATCCTCGTCGTGGTTCAAACCGACAATCAAACTATTCACCGACTTATAGCTCTCTCGGGCAGAAGACGAGAAAAATCATAATTAAAGATATGTAACTCGTAATGAAGTGTAACCAGGTTCTCAATGAATCTTAACGAACTAGGCTACGAAACTCTAGTTGACAAAATTCACTAAATATGCCAAAACAATCGCCTAACCAAATAGCTTGAAAACGTATGACGGACATTTGTCCGCATAATCGATCAAAGAAAGAACATGGCATATCTTTCACTCTCTGAGATCCAATAGAGGTTTTCTTTATCAATATGGAAAGATTATTAAACATTATACAATAACCTAGATGGGTGGAGGTCCCGAATATTACATTAACAAGGTTAAAATTAAGAAACAAATGATACAGTTTCTTCTCATCGATGCATGTAACAAAGCACGTAAAGAATAATTGATATCTCCTAAACCGTAAGTCGGAATCTCGTGATCTCGGTGGCTATGGAAATATAAAAACCAGGGCTACAAAACTCTGGGATACTAAAATACCAGATTATACTTCTATGATGCCTAAACTGGGCGCACAACCTACTGTACAGATTGGATCTAATAACAGAGGCAAAACGATCCAACTAATCGAATCGATATGAATCAAACAGCAAGGGGAAGCCATTGTTACCCTTGTAGAACCTCAAGAATGATGAGAATCGACCTCTCAAAGAACTTCCTATTCTCCTTCAATGGCCGCCAAGGCGAGGAAGATGAACGCCGACGGTGGCGGCAGGATAAATCGGCTTCGGCGGATACCTTGGGGTAGCGCCGGGGATCGCCGGAGGCCAGTTGATGAGTCACGGTGGCCCGATCTTCCGATAGGTTCGATTTGGTTCGTCGTGAGGACGTTGACGCTTTGAGGCTTCCGACCAAGCGGATCGTCACCTCACAATTCTCTACACCAAGACGCTCGCCGTTATCGACCACGCCAGCACGCCGATCGACCTTACCACGAAGGTTATTGTTCCTGCAAGCAATCGAAGCATCTCACAAGAACAAGAACAAGGTAGATGCAATCTGAATTGTATTGCGGATATGGATGAAGTTTACAAGTGGGGTTCCTCAAACCGATAATCGTGAACCGCAATTGGCGTAATAATCTAAGAAAAACCCGCCTAAACTACTACGGCCATCGATATATATAGGGACGGAGGAGGTCGACCTAGGGTTGTGCGGCCGTGGGATGAGGCGTACACAACCCGACTCCCATCTCGCCACGCTTACAAAGTCTTATTAGTTTTAAAACGGTGACGCAAAGACCTTGTGTCGCGTATTTCGTCGAAGATCTAGTCGAGGATCGGGTCCTAGGGTGGTCTTGAGGAGTCCATGCTATCTTTGGTCATAGATTGTGTCCAACGAGTATCGTGCTCGCTTCTCTCGGGTCGTAGAGTGCTCCCAACGAGTCATCCGGTCGTAGGCCTTCTTGAAGTGGTCGAGGCCTTGAATCGGTCGTGGACCTTCTTGGACCGGTCGAGGCCTTCTTGAAGTGGTCGAGACCTTCTTGAACTCGGTCGTAGGCCTTCTTGAAGTGGTCGTAATCCTAGATTTCAGTACAAGTAAATCATCTCCATTAGGCAAGATCATAGAGTTCTCAAATAATACACTCATTTCTAGAAACGATTTTACCCGATAGATTAAGTCACGTGTTTCTAGCTCTTGTCATAGGACCTTGTAGTCCAACACCCAAATCTGGAAGGTCTTGTGTAGTACGTGTATCCAAGGAGGGATGTCCTCATCACCACCCATGGGGAGGGGAGGCACCAAGGTGGGGAGGCCGGAATGGGGCTAGGGGTAGCAACTCAAGGGGAGGAAATGTGGGGAGGAGAGAAGGAGAAGGGAAGGGGCCACATACTTTGGGGGTGAAGGGGCGATGGGCCTTGGCAGTGCGCCCCGCCTTCCCGCCCATCGGTGGCAAGCCAAGTCGCCTCAGCTTGGGTCGGAGGCCCAGAGTTTCAAACTCTCCTGAAAAACCTAAATTTTCGATTAAAACTTTCGCCCGAAATAAAATCCTCTCGCATCAAACTTGGGATATTACATTCTACCTCTTAATGTAATCGACCTCGAATTCTAACCATCGAAATGAGTATGAGAAAAGAATACCACGTAATTAAAAACAATGATTTAACACGCACTTGCTTAACAACCGATACCGCTTCTCGAATGCGGACTCTAGCTCCCGGTGGCCTCTCTCTCGCTTTGATGGGACCAAAGAACCTTAATATACTTCGTGGTCTTATTCCTCAAGACTCCGCTCTTACTCTTCTAAAATTTTCACCGCCGGACTCAAGGTAAGATATTGCTCAATACTCGGAGGTTCCAAGGGAATAGCATGTTCGATCTCTCGTGAATTTTCTCAACATCGATACATGAAACACAATATGAACTCGCAAGATGGTCTCGTGAAGATCCAAACGATAAGCCGCCTCCCAATTCATGCCACGATTGAAATGGCCCAACGCATTCGGGCTAAGCCTCCTTTGGTACCAAACCACACTATGCCCCCGTAGGCGATACTCTCAATGTAACCTCGCCCCCACTTTGAATTCCAAATATCGCCTTCGACATCTGCAGATAGCTCCCGCGGCTCGAAAGCAGCCAATGATTCTTTTTTATCTCTCCGTACTCGCCACGCTTTGTCGAACCGATCGGGACCCAAATCGCCGCTCTCCAATCGCATCCCAACACAACTGGGACCTGCACTTCCGCCCAAAGAGAACTCGAACGGGCAGCTAATACTCGCGTGATAGCATTGTTGTTGTAGGTGAACTCGCCAAAGCCAAATGATCTTCCCAACCTCCTTCCAGACATCACACAACACCGAGCATATCCTCCGTAGTCTCAGAGTGGTGCGCCGGACCGACCATCCGTCTGGGGTGAAATGCGGTGCTAAGACGGTTGCAGCCCAGAGCACTCGCAAACTCTCCCGTAACTTGGAGACAAATTTAGCATCTCGATCAAAGACAATAGTTTTAGGAACTCCGCAGTACCGCACTATCTCACGCACATACTGGGAGCCAAATCACTTGGTCAATTGGTTGTACGGATAGGAATAAAGTGAGCAGACTTACTAAACCGGTCCACTATGACCCATATAGCATCCTTCCTCGCCACTAGCTATACCTCAGATATACATGAGTGCAAATCCTTTCATTTCATTAAATCCATTCATTCCATTCATTCATATATTTATTCTGTTATGTTCATATTATTTAATGATGTTGTCTTGTTCATATGTGTTGAATGTCCAAGATTTACGAGTCTCGGACTCATTCTTGCTTTGTTTATTTATTTTAGGTGATCGTTGATGATGGCTCTTTGGGAGGGAGTAGAGACGCACTATTCATTCATTACACCATACTCTCATTTCAATTATAAGACTTGGTTATGTCTTTTATTCGTTAAGTGATGAACTGTAATAAATAAAATTAGATGTGGTTGGTACCTTCCTCTATGTCATGGATGATTAATTATGCTTGAGAACCTTGATCACCCTTTTCTTTTAAATACTTATATGGCTTCAGACTATATTCCTGTCATTGTTCTATTAAGTTTTGATCTCTTCATGTCATTAGGTGAGACGTTTAAATTCTTCTGAATTATGATTGTATGTTAGATCTATTAGGTAACATTTTGGCTTCCGAATAGCCAGGTGTTACAGTTGGTATCAGAGTGGGCTTTAGGTCCGTGGTGGATAAATTAAAATTTGCTAGTGGTTAATCAACTTAAAAATTTGACACACTGGTGCATAGTAGGATGGGATGGGTCAAGCAATGCATTTTCGTTTCCGTTATGTTGCATCGTTAATCTATGATATGAACTACTATACCTATGAATTTATTCTATTATTGTTATGAGATGATCTTGTATACTTATAATTGGTTATACCGTTACGCATGGCGATAGTTCACGTTGAGAAGTTGAGGTCGTGGTTGTGGCCCTGGGCTTTGCCAGGTTACACCACCATTCGTGGTATGGGAACAGAGAAGTAGCTACCTCGTTTACCGTAGTTATAGGTGTTGTGGGTGAGTTTTTTTAGAAAAGTTGTTCTCTTCCTTGAGCTTGAATTTTGGGCAATTCTGGTTATAGTTGCGTTGATGAATTTTCCTTGAGATGGTGTTTTCAATACACCGGTGAGTTTTCATTGGTCTTCCTTGGTTCCACAAAGCCATTACTTGTTCTCCTGACTGCTGACCTATTGTTGCTTTGTGTGAACATCGGTTAACAGCAAGATTGATCTTTTCATGGGAGTTTTGCCATTCTTATTGAAAAATATGACTTATTTAATCGCTTGGTATTCTGGATACTGAAATTTTTCTATTGCAAGTTCTTTAACATGAGAAAGCTTTGGCTTTATGTATTTCTTTTGGATTATTTTGAGTGTTGAAGTTTAATGCCTCTTTTTTCTTAAAAGAGTTAAATTTTTTTTGTAATGTCTCGTTATGTTTAAGCTTAGAGGTGGTAAACATAGAAGTTCATTGATAAAGTATGAGTTATCAAGTCGGATTTGTAGCGTGATGCATGATTGGTCTTAACCCATATCCTTGGAATTGAACTTGATTAATTTGATGTTGTCATAGAGTAATTACCTGATGAGTAGTGATTAAGAGTATGTCCATACCAAATTGGAGTCATAAGATTTATTAAGAAGTATGGAATGTTGATGAACTGGTTTGGACATTAAAAATTGTTTAGTTGGCTAAACTTGTTGGGTTATTTGGTCTCAATGGATTAATCTAATTGTGTGGGAAGAAAAAGATAATGTTGTGTTGGACTGATGTTCTAGTAGATAATAATCTAGAAATTTTCTTTAATTGGCTATTTGATGATGTTATACTTGCTCGCGAGAATGCAAATCGAAAAAGGGCCATTAATTCGCCTATGATTGAACAATCGTCAATGGTTTATGATAACCACTAGCTTGGAATTAGTATGTACTAAATTAGTATGTACTAAATTAGTATGAACATTGTCAAGAGGTTGAAGGGATTAAATATCAGTGAATCTAGAATTTATGGGAGGAGTTCTAGATAGTTGTCTATGTAAAACAACACAATGAATTTGGTTGTAGTGTTGGTGAGACTTTTGATCGATGCGACATTTTGATTTTTGAAATTCTAGTGTGATTTAGCCGAAATCTAAACATAAAGAGGAACTATTGAATATGTGTTTGTAAGTATTCATGTGATTCGCAAAGAAAGGTTGGTAGCGACTAAACTTTATAATGAAGCCAGCCGATAACAACGATAACAACCTTTTATATTGTGTGTAGATTCCTCTAAAATAAATTAGTGGTTGTAGTGAGGTTGTAAGATTTTGGCATACTCTCAATTTAAAGATTTTGGTATCAATTTGGTGAGCCTTTGGGGCTTTATAATGGAAGAGTAGACGCGGCAATTCGTGCTAAGAATGAATTATTCTTGATATTAGTAAGAATGTCTGCAAGGGATTGTGACTTGTCTGAGTGGTGATGATTCTTTGGAAAGAAGGTAATTTAATCGCTTTCATAATATCGGTTAAATGGAAAAGGTTGTAGTTTTGCATTCGTGATCTTTTGAGCTCATGATTTTGAGGTAATGAACTCGCTTCAAGCAAAGTGACATGTTAAAGGATCTTATTGGTTCTTAAGTGGTCCATGCAATTTGTTCTTAAGAACTTATCTTGGTTGTTTCGATGCATGGTGTAGTAATTATAAAAATAACGCTCTTTGTTAAAGGAGAAAAAATGAAGTAGAAGTACTCGAGACCTAAGTCAAGTTTTGTAACTTGCGGTTCATTTGAATGGTGCCTAAACTTTCGCTTTTGCCCATATGAGTTTCTCAATTTTCAAAGGCAATACTTCCTTCTCATTTGAGGTTTGATATCTCTTCATGCGTAATTTGTGCCTCAACTGTGGACTCCCTTTATGTTTTCTCGAGTTCATTGCCTAATTTACTATTTCCTCACCCTATGCTTATTAAGTAGTCGCAAACGTTTTTCTTTGTGCCGGAAATCGCTTTCAATTGCCTTTACTTTGAGAAAAGAATAATAGATTTTTTACAAAACCTTATAGAGAGTATATGTCTCGACCCAAATATGCAAATCTAGACCTCCGTATTCTCGCACTAGTTCAGATCATGCTAGTACACACAAGGTTAACATTGATAAAATATCAACTCCATACAACTAAATATTAAATAAACGAGTAATTTGAATAACAAAATAATTGTAGACCTTAAGGTCGAAGTTTTACAATTATTAAGCCATGCAAGGTCGATAATAATGAAATAAATCAGAAGGAAACAAAGTAAACTCTAGCGGACTCCCATCAATACACCATAGGCAATCGATCGATCAAGACCCTAACGATCAACCTTCAGAGAATTCTCTTCAAAAGTCGGCATGACTCCACTTCTGTTGATTTGTTTAGCAAGAGTGAGTACACATCGCATCGCAAGTCATACCACGTAATGCAATTATATATGATGGCTTATTCTAAAAGAATGGCTTCGTGGTTAATTTGTAGAAATACAACATTTACAATGAATAATAATAGATTGAAAATGTAATTCAAAACAAATAAACAATAATAATTTATCATTTGATTTCACAAAGACACACAGCCTAAACAAGTTATTCACACAAATGCACAAGTTACCTCACACAACCGAATTCTTCCCAATTGTTTTATAAAAATCTACCCCTTGATGGAAACGAGGTGTCCGATCTTTCGATGAGATTGATAACTATCGATTTTGGTATGTGACTCACGATCCGACTACAACCGCATGACGACGCTTGCGCTTTAGCAATCGCTAAACCAACTCCAAGTGTTATTGACCTCGCCGAGGCGTGATCAACTCAACACGGTTCAATCCTCGCGAGCAATCAAGAACTAGCAAGAATAAGACATAAGCAATATGATATTGCAAATATGAAGGAAGCATAAATTGTATTGCGAATAGCAAAGATGGGGTCCTAAGTCGTTTTGACAGTGGTCGCTCGACACAATCAAGAACAGTAGTTTGCACAATGGCTAAACCTAAACTCAACGAACCGAAGTTCAAGCGAGGGAGACGGCGGCCCTATATAGGGAAGCGATCAGGTGGCGGCCCGAGGTGGACGACGCCTAGGGTTACAAGGCCTGGGCCAAAGTAGAGGTGGCGCAAAGACCTTTCGACTCGGATCGATACGGACACGGACTCCATTGATAATTTCGGCCGGTTCGGATAGAATTTGATGATGAGGTTGGATCCGTTAGAAAGTAGACTTGATAAGATTTCCACGAAGTCCGTAAACGCTCAAACGGAGTCCGTATGAAGAAGTTACGCCCGCTTTAAAGTTAGTGCCGACGCCGTAGTCCGAATCGACTCGTAATCGAGCCCAACTCGAACTCTTGCTTGTCTTGGACCCAAAGTGACGGATGATCTCCATTATGCCTTCCATACATCTCCACGCCCGCATGCCTCCATGGTCCTTTCCCATATTCCTAAGCACAATTAAATCACTTGCATTAGGTAGCGGTCTATTCTCGTGAGTATATAATCCTAGGAACGAATTCACCGACATAATTAAGTTGCAGCACGAGCTCTGTAAGAGGTCCTTGTACTCGTTGTGGTTGAGTTGTGTGTGTAGGCACGGTTATATCCATGGTAGGGATGTCCTCATCACCCTCGTGAAATTCCCGAGCATGTCCATAACCGAGGACGCAATTTATTCGAATAGATTGGTTTAACACTGCAAAGGTTGTACACTTTACCCACACGATGAAATCAACCGGATCGAGTTGATCACAACAAAACCTTTCAGAGACTTCATCTCAAGCAATGACACTCTCGATGTGCTTTCCTACCGCCAACCGATATACACACCGCTTGGTTACGACACACATCGTTGGACAAGGATGCAAAGAACCGTCTCCGATGTGACATATCACACCTCCAAATTTCATCACACAGCTTTTAAATACAACCCGAGTTGTCAATGTCAAGATTCCATAACTTACTAAGTTAGGCCCAACCCATACTAGGCATGTGGTCGCATAAGAAGGCCCAGCTCAATGACGCACAAAGTTAAGCCCTTAATTGACCAAGGCAAGGCTTCCTTGCTTACCCAAATCACGAGTTTAAAGCACACAGCCCACCATTCACACAGATCCACCACTTGCCTCGCCTAAATCTTTTCCCACCCCGCTGATTAAGTGCAACACATACCATCAACGAGTAATAGCACACAACACATACAGCTTCATCACACGCCCATAATCACTTAGTCAAGTTTATAATTGCAACTCACATGAAATGATGACTCGTGGCATGGCTAAGCAATCTACTCAGATCTAACCAACCCACGCTGGTGCTACGATAATACCAACTAATAATGAACCAACCTAGGGTGACAAAAGATCATGGCATACAATAGACAAGGTGGATATAATAAATTGGATTAATAACTATCCCAAAAGCATTTAAATAAATACTTGAATTAGAATGCAATACATTGAAACAAAGTATTTTAAAACTGGTGCAAGATGATCAGGTATAACTTGCCTTGGAATAGGTCTAGGTACTGGTCTTGATCTTGAGGTGCTCCTTCTTCTAAAATTTCCAAGTATCGACGCCTACTGCAAAACGAGACAAAAGAAACAAAAATAAATAAATAACAGAGGAAAACAAACTTCAAAAATCAAATAAAATTCATCATTAAATATATCTTGATTTTATATGAATTTACAAATTTGAATGGGCTCAATCGGAGGTCGAATGCAAAAGATATGGGCTTTGGAAGATTGGAAATCAATTAAAACCCTAATTTGGATTTAAACGAATTTCCTGAATTATTTTTCAACTGAAAAAGGGATTAATGATGTCAGGCTGACGCAAGCGAGGAATTTCCGCCAAAAATAAAAGAAAAGAAAAATAATATACCGATCGACAAAGGGACCCATTGTCAGGGCTCTGCACCACAGACTTGGCTCACCGAGGGTCGCTCAGAGAAAACTTGGGGTATGCACCCGTCACCGATCGACCGACACGCAGGAAAACTACTGATGTGGTGGATGATTTGCATTGATGTGTACTGTCCTGTGGCTTGTGATGACAGCGTCATGCGAGGGCTTTTGACCACCGCAATGACGAAAGCAAGCAAGACGCACCAATGCGAGTGCAAAATGGAATGCCGAGGACGGGCGGTGCTCGAGGTGGCGGTGGAGCTCGGGCGGCGATGGCTTACCAAGAAGAACGAAGATGGTGGTGCCGCGACGAAGCTCCGTTGTTGGACGATCCGCAACAAATGATGGAGGTGTCCTCGGGCGAAGGCGACGGCGGCACCGAGTAGCTCCGGCTATTGCGATCACAAGGGCAGTGTTGGCACGGACGCCGAGGGTCCGAGGCGGCAGTAATCCGACGGCAGAGGGGCTTCGGCCGATTTACGTAATCTCGCAATGGCGCGCCGGAAAACGAGGAGCGGCGAAGTTGGGGCTTTGATGGAGGAGGCTCAAGTAGTAGATTGATGGGTTGGGGACCTTATATAGCCGAGGAGGAGGGAGAGTCCGGGAGAATACGCGCGCGCGCATGTGAAGGGCGGAAATCGGGCGCGCGAAGTTCGGGGAAGATGATGCGGACGTGGCATCGGCGGGCCACCGGCAATGAGGGAGGAGGCGCAGGCCGGGACGAGGCGGCAAGGCGATGTCGATCCAATGCGGGGAGCGAGCGCAAGTAGGAGAAGTCGGGCGACGAGAGAGAAAGGGCGGGGAGTGGGCTGAGGCGGCGGAATAGTGTTGGGCTTCGGCCCAGCATTGTACCGGACGGATTTTAGTAGATTTTTATTTTTAATAAATCCAGAAAATGCAAATAGCAAATAGAAAATAGCAAATGACTTTGGAAAAATTCCAGAAAATTCCAGAAAATATATCCACGCATATAGAATCCAAATAAAATAAGTTTGGCCATTGTTGATGTTCGGATTAAGCACATTAAATCATTTTGTCATGAAAGTCTATAATAAGCTTTTAAATTCAAATTCAAATAAACAGCAAATAGTGAGATTTTCAACTAGCAATTAAAAGATTTTCAAAGGCTCAAAAAGTTGGGATGTTACAGTATAGTAGCTGCTGGTTGGTGGTGATCAACTGAATGACTTTGTGAGACTTTGGGAGTTAAGTTGTTGAGACGCATTGAGTGATAAGTTAATTTCTTGGAGTAATCCTTGGAGAGGGTTTGACTTAAATAGAAATTTTGTCTTGGGGCCAAACCGATGGCATTATTGCAACTAATAGAACCTATAGTGGTTTGTGGTCCAAGATCTTTTGTTCATGTCAATTGGAACATTAGAATTGTTTAAAGTATGAAAATCTGGTCGCTTTATTAGAGCACCACGATTGGGTACCTTACACCTGTGTAGAAGAATTGTGACTCAGATAGTTTGGTGAGGATAGAATTGTGAAAGAATTTTTTTCATGTTGATGTTAATGAATAAGTATGTTTAGATTGTGGGAATTTTTAGGATTTAATCTGAGAATTTACCTATCTTTATATGAGAAGTTCGATGCAGGAGTCTTAGAGGTTAATTTTTGGTTTTGAATTTTATGCTAGAACTTAGGTCGCCCAAGGATAATGTGTAGAAGAAGTAGAAACATGGTGGATTTTAATGCTGGAATGATCATTGATAGAACTCTTTAATGAAGTACATGAGAATGTGTGATGTGAATTCCAAGTTGTTCATTCTAAAGGATTGAGGTGGCGTGATTACGTGTGAAGATCCATTTTGGAATGCATTTGGAAGTCATCTGTCAAAGTAATTATGTCAGTATAGGAGCTGGCTAGAGTATGTTTTTGTGAAAGTCATTAGAGTCTCTCTACAAAGGTGTGGATGGTGAGTTCGGTTTGAGCATAGCATTGAGGTTGCCAATTTAAGAGAAATGAGTTAGTGTGATATACGATGAATTGGAATTCTATAATTTGGGAGAAATTTTATTCCTAAAAGGGAAATTGAGAAAAGAATGTTTTCTCGAGTAGTGAAACACTCTCTTGATTCTTGTTTGAGCTATGTGTTTATGACGAATGTTTTCGTAAATTGAGTTTGACTTTATGATTGGCATGTGTGGTTATTATCGGTTTAGAAAGAATAAAGGGAAATGATGGTTTTGGCCATTCGAGTGATTTCACAGTTGGCTTATATGGTGTTTTTCTCCAATTGCCTACTTGGAAAGCGGAAAAGTTTTTATGATGAATCTTTTAATTTTGGGTTGGAGTCTTTTGGATAGAAGCTAATTATGAGTGGGTTGCATTGTGAATCCTTTATTTTTAGCTGGGTTCTGATTATAAATAGTTTGTTTAAAAACGAGTTTTGTTTTGCGTTCCTGGTTAAGGGTTGTGCTCCTTGTTAAGGTGAAGGAATCGATTGAGACATGGAAAAAGAGTTCCGTGTGTTTTGTGTTGGTTGTGTGGTTTGGTACCGAAGGGAAGATTGACCTAAGGTACATTAATTTGTTTTTTGGAAGTTGAAGTGATTTTGGAAGGTAGATTGTCGCTAAGACCGTCTCGAGTCCTGGCGCAGGGTACACAACGTTTTTGTGACCCAGTGTCGAGGGCCTACTTGAGAAAATATGGAGTGCGAGGTTTCATCAGAGCCGTTCCCCCACGAGTAGGACCATGCCTTTGAGTCCTGTCTGTTTAGTGGCCCTAAAAAGATCGGGACGAGTAATAAGGCGTAATACGTTAGTTCGTCAACGTGCGGTGGTCGCATCAGACCGAGCAGAAAGCGACTTGGGAGCTAGAGTCCCGCATGTGCGAGCGAATTCCAGAATTGTTCATGTCGGGTACGTGTTTATCATTGTTAAATTCCAGTCGTAGTTTTCTTTTGAGTAGATCGGTGTGTAGATTCGAGGTCGAATCCTGTTAAGGGGGTAGAATGTAATACTCTGATTTATTATAAGAAAGAAAGCACTCAAAAAAGAAATTAGACACAAGAAAAGGGGTTTCGCAGCTTTTCAAGAACTGGCCTCAGGCCTTGGCCTAGGAGGCCCATGAGGGGCCGGCCACGTATAAAAGGAGGGGAAAAACCCTAGTAGCACTGTAGCTACAGTGCACCATCACTGTTCACATGACTGTAGCAGCCCCCATGTTGCTCTACCAAGATGAGGAGAAGAGGAGAAGAGGAGAAAGGAAGGAGAGGAAGGAAGAAGAAGAAAGGAAGAGGAAGAAAGGGAGGAAGGAAGAGGAGAGGAAGGTGTAATCACGCAGCCGCACTTCAATCTCCAAAGTGGTTCATCAAGGGTAAACTCGATCCCGATCACCCGGCAAATTAATCGATTCGCTTTGATGTCACAAGAGTAGATCGGCTTTGTACAAGCGATGTTGCTCGTCGGTTTTGGGTAACGCTATGTGCGCTTTATGGTCTGGTCATCTCTAGAAAGTTATAGTTATCGCTTTAGATTTCTATAGGCGCAAAGATCACTCGATTTTGAGTTACGGTTTAGGAGTTATGATAGTTTATTTGCGACTATCCAGAAGGGCAAACGAGTATTAGCAGTTACATTGTCTGACCAATATGACTTAATTAGAAACCAAATCAGAAAGTTCACCCAAGACGAGTTTTGTAGGCAATCCAGTAAGCTTTCTAGATTAGTAAAGAATATGATTTTTAGTTGTGTCAATCAAAAGTTATGGATTTTATACTACCGCTGCATTTCGATGCATGATTGAAGGAATGTAAAATTCATCTGATCATTAGATTTATTATAAAGTCAATCGAGGACCTTGCCAACTAGGTTATCGAGAAGGTTTTTTCATGTTTCTAGAGAGTCTAGGATCACTCCGCTCGAAGTTTTGTAGTAAAAGATATGATAATTTTAGTACTACTGTCCTAAATTTCGATTTAGGATGAACTGCCAAGTTGTCTTTTAAAATATGATTAAGATAATAGCTGATTCAGGTTTTTCACCTAACTAGGTTATTGTATCAATTTTTATAACCTTTCAAAAATGATAAATAACACCCTAATCAGAGTTGTATATTAAAAGTTATGGTCTGTTCTTTACTACTGTCTTGTTCGTCTAGACAGGATTTGTCTTATACTTTCATCTACCTGTTAGCATATTCTTTTGGCCGAATTGGTAGATCTTGCCAACTAGACTTTTGTGGATATGTTTGTTATATTTCCATAGGATCTGAGAGCACTCCATTTCGGGTCTCAAATAATTAATTATGATGTATTTTGTACTTGCTGTCCAGATTGTAGTCCTGTTAGAATATTGGTTTGTGTGAGTAGATCGACTTTGTGATCCTTGGGTTAGGATGCTACAATCAGAGGGTTCGAGCGAGGTCATGTTCATGTGGTTCTTCATTCAAATATATTTAATTTGTGTAGGAGGGGGAAATTCGAGTGTAGCAGCTTCCGTCTTGCCTCAAAACGCTTTGCAGAGCGGAAGGCAAGTACATTGTAATTCCTTATGTTGATGAATGATGAGTGCTTGTGTTCATATTGTTATTTCTACGATCCATGATTACTTTCAATGTTTCATGTTCCTTTCATATCCATTAATCCATGTTGAAAGAGATGATGTCTTACATTATTCATGTTTCATTCCATTCATTTATTTGTTCATGTTTCTTCCACTGGAGCGGGAAATAAAGACCCATCAATTCCAAAGATGGGCATGTAAGGCTCACCATTACAATGTGGGCAGATTTGGACACCCGTATGAAGCGCTTCTTCATATGGGACTTGATCCCGTGATTTCGTTAAATGCGGCTTATGAACATCGACGTGTGTGTCACTAGCTATACCCAGATATGCATGAGTGCATCTTTTCATTTCATTAAATCCATTCATTCATATATTTATTCTGTTATGTTCATATTATTTAATGATGTTGTCTTGTTCATATGTGTTGAATGTCCAAGATTTTACTTTAGTCTCTGACTCATTCTTGCTTTGTTTATTTATGTTAGGTGATCGTTGATGATGGCTCTTTGGGAGGGAGTAGACACGCACTATTTATTCATTACACCATACTCTCATTTCAATTATAAGACTTGTTTATCTCTTTATTCGTTAATGATAAATAAAATTAGATGTGGTTGGTACCTTCCTCCATGTCATGGATGATTAATTCGCTGAGAACCTTGATCACCCTTTTCTTTTAAATACTTATATTGATTCAGACTATATTCCTGTCATTGTTCTATTAAGTTTTGATCTCTTCATGTCATTAGGTGAGACGTTGTTTAAATTCTTCTGAATTATGATTGTATGTTAGATCTATTAGGTAACATTTTGGCTTCCGAATAGCCAGGGTGTTACAAAGTACCCACCTCCCCACGTTTGCCAGGTCATTATCGCTTCTCCCTACCCCGCGACCCCCAGTGATCCCTTTCAACGACAATGACTATCGGACGCCGACCGCGCGCGGAGGAACACGGCTTGGCGGTGCTTCTTCTCCGTCGCCATTATCTACGATCTTCCTCCAATGCATGCGATCCCCTCTGCCATTTACTTCCATGCTAGGCGGAACGGTGGACGACCCAGGTTTCTCTACGCAGATGGCTACACCGTCGATAAACGCTGCATCACCGGGTCAGAAGCCCCGACAAATGGGATCGTCGCCTCCACGCCTCGATATTTGTTCCACCCCTCGCTATTTCTCAAAGTGAGGCGAGGACACCTGACGCCGATCAGACGCACATCCACGCATGTATGTTTTATTGGTCTTTGCCTGGCATTTTTACTATCAGTATGTCGTTCATTTACTGTGTTTTGCACTCTTTGATATTTACTATCCTATTTAGAGTCATTTACTTTTTTTTTGTTGTATATTACTGTGTTTTGCTGATATCAGGAAGAGGACGTCCCCGACCATATATTGCCCCAGGTATGCATGAAGTTCGATAACAAGGGTGATGCTTATTAGTTCTACTGTTGGTACGCGCGGCATGCTGGTTTTGGCGTCAGAAAGAGCAGGAGTAGGAAAATGATCAAATAGTTCTACTGCACTCTGGATGGTAAACACGACTTCTACATGTCGGAGGAGCGTGAACGTAGCAATACCTCAAAGAGAATTGGGTGCGTGGACGCACCATTCACCGCAGGTGACATAGAAAATAGGTTTTTATTGTGTCCCATCATTGTCTTTGGTTGTGTGATCGTGATTAATTACCGCCGCTTCCTTATTCACGCTATTTTTGTTGCAACTGCTTTGACTTACTATTTTCCCATATTCTTTTTTTTTTCGTCGTGTTATGATAAGCCATCGTTAGTTACTATCCATTGTATCGACTAAATCCATAAAAGCCGTGAATACACATGCTGATCACGCCAACAAGGTGAACAAGTTGATGGCTTTCTTCAAGGAGTGTCATTTACAGAACGACAAGTTATACTATGACATACAGGTGGATGATGATGTCATTGTGAAAACATCTTCTGGAGCCACGCGAGCTGCTGCGCGGAATACATCAACTTTGAAGACGCCGCCACGCTTGACACAACCTACGTAACTAATCAGCACGTAGATGCCTCGCTTTGTTTCTGGCTCCAACCACCTTTTGCGTAACACCATGTTCGTGTCGCTACGCTCCGTGATAAGAAGACAACATCCTTTTAGTGGCTATTCTGCAATCCATGTTATTACTTCTTGTCCTTTATGTACCTCCTTCGTGACATATACCGCCTTGCGTGCTATCGAGCCAACCAAAGGAGTGCCACTTTGTTCCCATTTGAGGAGTAGCCGAAAGCAGGTGTACACGCCGCAGTTGTTCAAGAGTACAAGGAGACCTACTTCTTTAGTACAACCTTCCGCATAAGGGCAAACACAACCCGAGATGGCCTATTCCTCATGTCTGACAGGAAACAGTGTACAACGTTTGCGTGGTCGCAACACAATTTCAAGGGGGTGGCTGAAGAGGAAACATGTACATACAACTGTGAATGTAAACGCTTAGGAGCATATGGGTACTTTTACTGCCTCTCGGCTAGTAGATACTGTTCAATTTATTATACTTTTACTGTCCTGTGCGTATAGTCAGTTTACTATCATCGATGCGTATTTACTGTTAATCCATCTTCGGTTTTCCTCCCGTAGGGCTATTATGCATGCATCTGGTGTGGGCGTTCACCCACTTGCAGGTTGAGAGTATCCCTAGCCGTTACGTGCTCGGTAGGTACACTAGGAATGCTAGGGTGGATGTGTCGTATGACAGATACGACCTCATGCAGGCCCGACTCGATGGAACGATTGAGATGTATCGACACACTACCTTACTAAAGGAAGCTACGGGCGTGGTGAAGTTAGGGTGCAGATCGAGTCTTGCATACTACTGCTTTTTTTGGCTTAAAGAACACAATGATCAATTAGTCGCCTACGTTCTACTGACATGTGGTGGCTGTTTTACCGTACGATACAAATAATGCGTAGACTCCCTATGGCATCGGTGCAGAAGATGCTCCGACACTCGGTGCAAGAAGAACAGGAACTGCCTCTGGTGGAGCAAACGACGGTGTCGCAGACGGTGCGGGGTTCCAGTAGAACCCTGGTGGTGGCACTAGCGAGAACACTACAGGAGGAACCCAACCAGATGAGTGCTGAGGTGTGGAAGCAGCTACCAGTGTCTGAACTGATCCTCGATGGGTAGTGGCTGAAGATGCTACAGGAGCTGACTCCCACTTGATGATACTTGCTGGGTTCTTCTTACACGTAATCATCTTGTGGCCCTACAGGCCACAATGGCGACAATCTCCCGTGAAGGAACACTCGGAAGCACGATGGTTGTCACCACACTTGAAGCATATCATTCTCGACTGAACGGGCGCAAGGTCATGAGGAGTATGTCAAGGTGAGAAGCGCATGCCTCGCCGCCGTAACGCGCAGACGGCTGGGAGCGATGGCCTCCATGAAATATCTTGGAAGCAGGTCGCTGGAAGGACCCACCACCACCACTAATGCTCCTCTTGTGTCCACTGACTGATCCTCCAGTAGAGGTAAAGCTACTAGGAGTCTGCCACTCCCTAGTAAGTTCCCGCTCCAACTCCATACCCTTGGCCTGATCGACCACACTGTTGAAGTCAAGCCGGTCGCCTGTGACGTGGCGATACTCGTGGTTCATCCCTACTAATCTCTTTGCCTTCTCTCAATCATTGCTAGCCACACCGCACAAAGCGCATTGTTGTTGAATCCTCACCATAGTCCGCTATGCATGCACTGCCCCTCGAACGAAGGTCGTTAGGGAATGTTCCATCCTCAAGGAAAAATCAGATAAAACTTAGCCTTGAACCGCCCAAGAAATCCACCCAAGTAATCGTCCCTCGCAGTGGAGTCCCGGCCGATAAGACTCTCCCACCAAATATCCGCTGGCCCTTCGCTTGAAAAGCCACGGCACGCCTTCGCAATAAATCATCTCCAATGCATCAAACCGCTCTCCACGCATCAAGCGGGCCACCGCTTGTACCGAGTACCCGCCCACAAAGGTGTCGAGACGAAGGACATCCACTCAAGGCTCATTCTAGCCTCCGAGGAGCCGGCAAATTATCGAGCAAAGAACAGTGCACCCACATCCGGAGAAGTCAGCTCGCACTGCTGACGGTTGATGAACCTCCTCCAAGTTCCTAAAGTAAAGCGGCCGACGCTGCTTGAGCATCCACGATCGGACGAGCGGCGGATGCAACCTCCTCACCACCCCGCCAACGACCTTCTTCGTCGGGGTGAGGACGCAACCGAGCCACGCCCACGACCACTTACTACGGCCCGCACCACGCCCACATCCTCTACCTCTCGCCATTCGAGTAACAAAGATAATAAGCTATCCACTTAACATTTTAGCAATCGTAACAAGAATTTCATACAAGTCAACACAACAACACAATGAAATTGTTTTTACCGTAATCGCAGCTTGCAATAACTTTTCCCATCCCCACATACTGCGTACAAGGTGTCAATTTAATTTTCCTTCCTAGCTACCACGGACCAACTCGCCTCGATACCAACTTGAAGAATTGAAAGCATAACGATGGCCAATGCCATCAACCACGAGTCATTTATTAATACAATCCCAATCCATAAATGCAGAGTAAAATTAAAGAATTATTGCTATGGTGTGTGTAATCGTGCATCGCCCCCACAAATGCCGCCATCAAATTTCACCTAAAAACAAAGAAACAACAAGAGTGAGTCCACGACTCAGCAAGTACAAAAGATTACGTGACCATAACAATACCATTCATCATCGTGATAACAAATCAACATATGGAATAGAGTTATCGTATGAAAGAATGAATGCACATGCTCTTCTCTTTGCTCATATCGTAGATAGCGAGTGAACACCCGCGGTGTTCACTTATGCCCACATTCTACAAAACGCTGGGATCCAAAGCCCGCTTGAGAACATTTCAAACCGGGATCCATATTGCTCATATTGGAATAGTGGGTCTTACGTGCCCTTGTTGGAATAATGGGGCTTTCTACCCACTATCAGGCGTGTCGCAAGAGCAACTCTTGCTTGCATGAATGAATATGATGAATAATGAAATAACAAAGAATCAAACCATAATAAAAAAATCCATCATGAACAAGTACATAACATCATGTTTCATTGTATATTCACCAAACGGGTAAAACACATATCAACCACAATGTGTTTAGCTGTACTTACCTTTCTCCGCTACGATGCGCGAGGAGGCGAGGATGATGCCTCTACTCCGTAACTCCGCCTCCTACACAAGAGTAGCGCTAACAATAAATACGCTGAGGAAAAAGGACTCCGTTTACACCCTTAACCCAACTCCTCGAGACCTAGAGCTCGAACAAATGTTTTACTCCTCCTCCCGATGCACTAGCAAAAGCTCTACGGACAAGAAAGTTACAACGCCATAACTTTTACTATAAAACTCGTAACGGGTGATCTTGGACTCTCTCGAATCATGACAAAACGCTCACGATAATATAGTTGGGCAAGTCCTCGATTCGCCTTTATGAACCCTAATATTCGTGAAGTTTTTGTCTTCTTCAACTGATCACAAAAACAGCGGCGGTACAAATTCCATACCTTTTGATTGACAACTCTAAAAATTATGTTCTTTATCAACTTAGAAATCTTAGTGAATTTCCCACAAGTTTAGTTTTCGGTGACCTTTCCGATTCAGATCTAAATAATTTTATCAAGGCATAAGAAAATCGCCAATTCTCGCCAACTCTCCCGGACAAATGCATCTAAAACTACCATAACTTCTAATCCATAACTCCAAATCAGTTTCTCGCCCTAAAGAAATCAAAGACCGAGGGCTACAACTTTGTAAGAGGTGGTCGATAAAAACGTATACAATCTACCCAAAATAGACAAGCAACAAGATTGGACCGATAAGATCCGTAATCGACAAGACTAACGTGAATTGAAAATGCTACCGATCTACTAGGGATCGGTTACCCTTGATGAATCGCTAGAGAATGACGCCACCGCAAGTGTGTGTTCTTCTCCTCCTCTTCCTCCCCTTCTTCCTTCTTCCTCCTCTTCCTCCCCTTCTTCCTTCTTCCTCCTCTTCTTCCTCCTCTCCGTGCTCCTCCTCTTGGTCGGCTCAGAACACCCAAGACCCACATTACCCCGGGATGCTATCAACTATTCTACTACTAGCCAATTTGCAAGACAAATTAAACTGCAACATTTAAATAACATGATAATATAAGCTAAGCATAAACTACTAGGAAATAATGTAATAAGGAGAACAATGCATTATTCAAAATCAACTTAAACATAATAACCAAAGGAACGGTTCCAAATTAACATTGAAGCAATCTTCCATAAGACAGCTAAACAAAACTAGAATTCTTATGACTTTATTCAGCATTAAGACAAAATCCATGTGCATCATTGTGGTGCCGCTTCACCCTTCCCAATGTATGCTCAACGCCCACCGTGGGGAGGGAAAACAAGGGTGAGATATAAATCTCAAAGAAGCAAACAGCTTTAAAGTTATTTCAACTACGAACAAATAAACATCATCAATAGTTTCATACATACACAACCACAAGTTGTTTCCACAATTAATAAGCCACCACAAACTACCATAACTCAAACCTCATCAGTTTCGGTTTTTAAATGGCATATGAATGCAGTCATTTAAATATCCATTATATGTGTATGAATACTTCATGCTATGCTCCACATCACTCTTGCAGTAGGAATTGCAATGTATCGATTACGGCAATATACGACACTTCCACGCTAAGAGGTGCATCGACACTAAGAATATACAATGTCAGACTGCAGACGGTCATGCTAAGTGGCGACATACACATATGCAAATGACATGATATGACATGAATGATATGATATTCCATTAATCACATTAATTCATCCACAAGGAGCATTAACATACTCTCAACATATCCACATCCACCACATGTTATTTTCATGTCGATTACAACCTTAAGCAAGAATTACACAAGTCTACTATCATATTAACAACATACAATAAATAAATTCTTGCTATCATCTCCCAATTAACAATATCTTGCAATCATGGCATAATGTATCAAATTACGATAATAATGTAAATGTAAGTAGAAGGAATAACAAGTTAAACCAGAGCAACCACCGCTACGATCACTTGCCTCGAACCGATTTAAACGAAGCAAAAACAATCAAGAACGCTTAAGGTCGAGACCACCTGTCAAAAGGCATCTCTCAGCACCAAGCCACAGCAAACAAGCACAACAAAATAATTGTAAGGCCGCTAAACCCCGAACCCGCATAAACCCTCTCCGCTCAAAGAAAACAAGAAGAACCCTTCTGCAGCAGTTGTTGCTTCACAATTTCGTATCTTTAAACTAATGGACCAAAAATAGCAAGTGATACATTTCTGAATCATGACTTAAAAACCTATGTTTTTGTGTAGAACTTCTATTTTTATTCGGATCATATCTAGTTGTATTTTAGTGCCCTAAACAGAGCAAACTTTCTGATTCGGCAGACTCGACAGCGACACTAAATCGCGTCCCCACGACAGTACAGAGGTCCCAAAATTCTGAACATTTTACAAAAACTAGAAATATGAATTATCTACAACTTTCTCAATTACGTCCCTAACCATAAAATTAATCTACTATTTTTAAACCCGAATTACAGTCGGTCTGTACCAATCTGCCCGCCTCGAGGGATAGCGGTATTGTCGACTCTGTATCTCCCAGATCCCACGGTAGAAAAAACTGAAAAAATACAGCAGATGAATCTAGAAATAATCTACAACTTTCATTTTGGGAAGACCTGCAGAAAAATAGTTTTCTAGATCAAACCCACGGAAACAGACGCACTACGCGAATCGATCTACTAAAAGACAGCCGGTAAACCTTAATCGGGCAATTAATCTAAACTCTCCCATCAAAATCCGTCCCAAGAACCCTAATTACTCCTAAGATCAGAGGGTTTGGGATGAGAGAAAATTACCTAGCTGAAGAAATTCCCCATTCCTCCTCTTCTTCTTCTCCTTCCCTTCTTCTTCTTTGCCTTCTCCTTCTTCTCCTTCTCTAAGGGCAAAGAATGGGGAAGCTCTTGGCAGCAGTAGGGGAAAGGGAGGCGCCCAAGAGGAGGTCAAGGGAGGGTAAGGCTGTAGGGAGGGGAGGGGGAAAGGGCTAGGGTTAAAGGAGGGGTGCGGCTTGGGGTGGTGGCGACTCTGGGCCCTTGGCCCAAGGGTGGTTGGCCCACCTCCCCGGCAATTTAACGCTGAATTTAAATATAATTTATATTATATTATATTTCTTTTCTATTGCTCTTCAATTAATATTTTTCCTTCCCGCTGATTTATCGATAAACCAGCGACTCAAGAATTGTTTTTTATTTTTTACGCACTTACGCCGGCGACAAACAGGTATTACAGTGTGTTCTTCTCCTCCTCTTCCTCCCTTCTTCCTTCTTCCTCCTCTTCTTCCTCCTCTCCGTGCTCCTCCTCTTTGGCCGGCCCTCCAACTGCCGCTTCTCGCTTTCTTCCAATGGGCAAGAGCGAGGGATTCACCGGGGAGGATGGTGGCGCGGCTGGGAGGTGGTGGCGCTGGGAGGCGCAAGGGAAGACAGTGGCGGCTATGGGGGCGGGGAAGAGGGAGAGTGGGGCGGCTAGGGTTTGGGCGCCTGCCTTGGTCGGCCCCCTAGGCCGGCCTCTTCTGGCCTCCCGTCGTGCCACGCCAAAGTTGGCTAAACTTTATAGATATCCTCTTTTTCTAAAAATTCCACCCTTTTACTTTGGTTTTCCCTGCTTCCTTTCTAATTACCCGATTAAGTTTCGAGTATTACATCATGCTGACCATGATGATGTCCGCGACCTCCTCCATGCTCCGCCACCTTGTCTACAGAGTGGTGGTCGCAATCATCCACACTCTGCCTCTCGCTAAGCCGACCAATGTACTTGTGTTCAACATCCGCAAACCAACCTCGTTCTAGAGATCGCTCACGAACTATGTGGATCGAGTCAAAACATCCATCCAAATGGATCAAAGACTACATTACCGGCAAGATGAAAAGATCGACGACACCAAGATCATGGAAGAGGCGAATGTCCTCATCCAACAATTGTCGACATGTGCTTCCTTCGCTCAATCGGCGCCAAGCTCGGCTCACCTCCGTGAAAGAGAAGGTGGAGGTGTATCTCCATGTATTCCCTGATCCAGCTCCCGGTGAACTCCATGAGTAGGCTTACGAACGACTGAGGGCCACGATAGGGTCTTGCCTTGGCCACTAGGGCCTCCTTTCTTTCCGTTTCATCCCTTCTTTTGTTATTATTCGGCAATGTAAACAAGAAGAAAAATACGACCAGCCACACTATTTTGGTCGAAGAATTTTTATCTCCTGTTCTTTACTGTTATGTACATATAACTTTACTACAATGTTTTCTTTTGGTTTACTGCCGGAACACACAAAAAAGGACATGGTAAAAATGAAAACGTGACAAAAATACAGATTTACTGCATGTGCTTTTACTGTCACACTACCTTTTCGCTATACTTCCTGATGAACAATTACTGTAAAAAAATTATGTGATAGTTCTTTACTGAAAAATGCAAGCACAATTATTGAGCTTGTATTTTATTCATAATTACTACATACATGTTATGTTTTACTACATTGTGGCCTTATATTTTACTGTACTACTTTCGCATACCTTTTTTTGTATGTTCGCGTGTGCATAGTTGAAAACACGGTACCAAATTAAACCAAACCCTCGTTTTTCCCAAAAAAACAAATCGTACAATGCCGCTCAGCCTACCCGATGCGTCTCTTTGTCTCCCCCACTACGACTTTTAAGGATGTTATCGGCAGTAAAATATATTATAACTTTATTGTCTTACAATTATTTTTTTACTATCAAATACATATGCGCTCGAATAAAAATGGCATGCCGCACGAAAGGCAGTAAAAACAGATGACAACTTTACTATCTTATCCATTATGTTTTACTATCAAACAAATGAGCTCAGAAAAAAAAATCGCATGTCGCAAAAAGGCAGTAAATTGATTCATGAATTATTGTCATGCCTTGTGTTGTTTATTATCACACTTGATTCCTGCGCACGATGAGGGCGACTCTAGACCGCCGTATGCTGGTTGCACATCCACGCGTTGCGTCTAGCCTATGTCACGTGCGGTGGGTTGCCTAGGCGTAGAATAACTATTCTACTCTCAGCTACAGAATAGTATATTGTTGACGATCAAGTCATCGATCTTACAAAATGAAATAAGTAAAATGGCTAAGAGTTCTTGGAGGAGAATGGGGTTGCTATTTATTACAATGAACTAGATCTTTACAAGGGGTGCCTTTGGGAAGGTGATAGACTAGCCCTAATTACACTATGTATCTTGCTTGCTATGCTTCAATTGTCTTCAGAATGAATACAATTGCCTCTTGATCTTCTGGATCGTGTGTCTTTAAATACCTAGCGAAGAGGTGGCAATTACTCCTAGAGAAGGCAGCTTTTGGAAGGATGCGATGGTCGGGAGGCCATTGTCGGTGTAAACCACCAACCGATTGCTAGTTATTGTTAACGTGGAGACGAATCTATGCAGAGTTATTGTCATGACTTAGGCTATAAAGCATTGTGTGGTTTGAATGTATAAGGCACGTGTTCCATTCATCACACGGGAGGAATACGCCAGGATGGGGTCCAAGCATCAATTCATGGATTCTACAAGCAGTTGACTAGTCGGGCAATAAGTACAAGATCAGCCTCTACATCATCTTCATAATGTTCAACCACCGAGGGTGTATCGAAGTTACTCGAGAAAACTCTAGGTGGGACAAATGATCTTAAGGAAGGCATCCGTATCAACTAGTTTGCCAAAAGTTATCCTTGCTAGGAATATGTTGATCCGAAACCAAGAAGCGCTTTTTAATTTTGCGCATTTCGGAATAAGATGACATCTTTTGACTTGAGCATTGATACTCTTTCCCAATTTGATTCACTACCAGTTGAGAATCGCTTTCACTAGTAATCTGATGAATCCCGAGTGCTTTGGCTACTCGGAGCCCTGCCAACAAACCTTCATATTTTGCTATATTATTTGTAGTAGTAAAGTATAACTGAATGACATATTTAATGTGTCCTCCAATAGGAGATATCAAAACAACTCTAGCCCCTGAGCCTTTGAGAATGAAGGAACCGTCAAAGTACATGTTCCACTCTTCATAGTGTTCATACTAGGGCCCTTGGGTGGGTTCAGGGTTCGTCCATTTGGCAATGAATTCTGCTAAAGCCTGGGACTTAATTGATGTTCATGAAATGAAATGGAGGTCGAAGCCCCCAAGCTCGACTGCCTATTTTGCTTTTCATCCTGATGATTCTCTATTTCCGAGAACTTGACCATAAGGACATCCAGTTGGTATGACCACTTTGTGCCTGAAAGTAATGCCTTAGTTTCCTCGAAGCCATAAGGAGACTGTATAACAACTTTTGTACATGTGGATAGCGCTCCTTTGGTCCATGTAAGACTTCTCTTACGTAATATACTGGTCATTGGATATTATCACGTTCCACGACCAGTACAACACTGACAGCTTGTGGTATTGCAACCAAGTATATCAGCAATGTTTCTCCCTATCTCCGAGATACTAAGATCGAGGCATTCGTAATGCACCTTTTGAGTTCTTCAAAGGCATCATTTGCATCTTTAGTCCATTCAAAACTTCCGTGTTTCTGAATAAGCTTAAAGAAAGGTAATCCATTTTCTCCTAACCGTGCTATGAAACGACTTAATGCTGCCATACAACCAATTAGTCTTTAGACTTCTTTCTTTGTGGTCGGAGGACGCATCTGTTCAATGGCCGCTATTTTTGCTGGGTTAACTTCAATTCCTCTAGCCGAAACTAGGAATCCAAGAAGTGATACGGGGTTGCCCGATCTTCTCGACGAGGATGGATACTCATGGGAGTCTTGATGAATTGTAATGATCCTCCAATGCCAGTGCAAGGGACGAACACTCTTTAATCCGCCAAAACACACTCGTGTTGATTTCGCCGACCACAAAGCGAAGATCTATCGTGCACCCAATTCCCAGCGGAAAGGCTGAACGATCTTGATTGAAGAAGACACTCCAAATTCCCTATGAAATTTCAGTAGCAAAGCTAAACTCGAAAACTTTAGTAGATTGATTTTTCTCAAACGTGGTCTGAGGTTACAATGGGAGTCTACCCCTCAATATATAGGCCCTGTTTGGTACAACTCTAGATTCTCATTTTCCATATTCTGCTCCTGATTCTCTGAGAATCCACTTCTCTGAGAATCTGGAGTTGTCTGTTGAAACCGTTTGGTGAGTAGGTTGGCTCCAAAAACCATATGAGGGAGGATTAGAGGCAAATAGACCATGTCACCCCTGGATGCAATACATCAATTGTATTTTGTGTAACTTAGTGGCATTTGCGGGTAAAAACCTTCAACTTCAAAGGGTGTTTTCGTTTCTGAAGTTTGGATTCTCACGAGAATCTGTTTGGAAGGTCGCTCGCTGTTAGTTCATTTTGAGACAGCTCCTCGCGAGAAGCAGAATCTAGTGGTTTTGAGAATCAGGGTGTTTGGTACGACTCCACGAGAATCGATTGAGAAGCTGGGAGTGGAAGCTCTACCAAACAGGGCCATAGTGCCCCTTCTCCACCTCATGGCTGGCCAAGAGGCCCTACACCTACTCTAATTCGGATTAGGAGTCCTAACTGTGTGCCATTGTCGGTGACTATGTCCCGGGGCACCCCATATCGACACACAATGTTCCTCCAAACGAACCGTTGCGCTGCCGAGGCTGTGATTTTGGCCACTGGTTCGGCCTCGACCCATCTGGAGAAGTACTTGATGGCGACGAATGCGAAGCGAGGGGCCGATGATGTCGAGGCCCCATCGCGCGAAGGGCCATATTGGAGCAAGTGGTCAGAACTGCGAGTGGGGCCTTGACCGATGGTCGGACCATTGGCACCCTAGCGTCTTCGCACAAGTTCTGTGCGTCCCTGAGCGCCGTAGGCTAGTAAAAACCTTGGCAAAATGTTTTTCCCACGAGGCTCCGCGGTGCTTGGTGCGCTCCGCAGAGTCCCTCGTGTACTTCTCTTAGGAAGGATTGCCCCTCGGCCTGGGAGATGCACCGCAGCAATGGGGCGCAGACACCTCCCTTGTATAGCTGGCCGTCGATGATACAGTAGTTGCGAGTTCGGTGCTTTAGGCGGGTTGCCTTGGCTACTTCGTCAGACTCTTTTCCTTCAAGGTAGCTTCGGATAGGGTCCCGCCATGCATTGCAGACCGACGCAGAACGGCCACGACTCGTGCCGGTGACGCCCCGTGCCACATCCATCGCCGGTTCACTCTTGTGCTTCCGAGCGCTTGATGGTTCCTGCAGCCTAGAGTATAATACATCCGGTGGGGGGTTTTCGTTGGCGCTCGCTATCTTGGCCAGCCTGTTAGTCGCGTCATTGGTGTTGCGCGGCATGCTTTGGACGGTGATGCCGTGGAAGTTGTTCCTTCGGCCCGGACCGCCGCCAAGTACCTGGACATCTCCGGGTCCCTTGCTATGAATGATTTGTCGAAGTGCCCTGCGACGAGGCGGGAATCGCTTTTGATTATTATCCGCTTCGCGCCCAATGTTTTGGCCTTCCGCAAGCCGAGCAGTATGGCCTCGTATTCGGAGGCGTTGTTTGTTGTTGGGAAGTCTAGGTGCGCGGCGTACGAGATTGTGCGGCCGTCCGGCGCGGTCAAGATGGCAGCGACGCCGGCCCCCGCAGCGCACCACGAACCATCAGTGGTAATCACCCAAGGTGCCTCAGCCTGGCCTGGCAGTTGGTCTGCTTGTTGCGGGGTCCACTCGGTGACAAAGTCTGCGAGCGCCCATGATTTTATTGCTGTTCGTGCGGTGAAGGTAACGTCGAACGGAGCCAACTCGGCTGCCCACTTGTCTATGTGACCGGATGCGTCCTTGTTCCTCAACATCAAGGCCAACGGGTAGGATGTGGGAATTACAATGGCGTAATGTAAAATAATGCCAGAGCTTGCGGGAGGCCATGAGGAGGGTGTAGGCTAGCTTTTCTAGCTCTGTATACCGGGTTCTGGCGCCCTGCAAGGCCTCAGATACATAGTATACTGGGCGCTGAGTTCCTTCGTCTTGAACGAGGACTGCGCTGACGGCAGCAGACGAGGCCGCGAGGTAAAGCAAAAGGATTGCCCCTCCGGCCAGGCTCGCAAGGCTAGGGAGCTTGGCGAGGTATTCTTTGAGCTGTTGGAATGCTTCTTGGCAATCTTGGGTCCAACTGAAGGGTTCCGCTCCACGGAGTGTTTTGAAGAACGGCAATGCCCGCTCCGCCGAGCGGGACAGGAATCTGCTAAGTGCCGCGAGGTGGCCCGTGAGTTTCTGTACCTCGCGGGTCGTGCGAGGGGGTTCCATCTCCTGGATAGCTTTGATCTTCTCCGGGTTTGACTCGATGCCCCTTTGCGAGACCAGGAAGCCAAGCAGTTTTCCGGCTCGGACGCCGAAGGTGCACTTTTTTGGGTTGAGCATTATGCCCTTCATTCTGAGGTTGGCGAATGTTTCTTGGAGGTCGGACACATGGGAATCATGAAGCTTGCTCTTGACTACCACATAGTCAACATAGGCTTCAACATTCCGGCCGAGCTGGTCGGCCAGGACTTTGTTGATGAGTTGGCTAAACGTGGCTCCCGCGTTCTTCAGGACGAAGGGCAAGCGAGTGTAGCAGTATGTGCCGATGGGTGTGATGAAGGCTGTCTTGAGTTCATCCTCCTTTGCCATGAATACTTGGTGGTAACCGGAGTAGGCGTCGAGGAAGCTCATTAATTCGCAGCCTGAGGTGGCGTCCACTAGTTGATCGATGCGGGGTAGGGGAAATCATCTTTGGGTGTAGCCTTGTTGAGATCGGTGAAGTCGACGCACATACGCTAGTCCCCTTCCCCCTTCCGCACGAGGACCGGGTTGGCTAACCATTCTGAGTGTTTGATCTCCCTAATTACCCCGGCCTTCAAGAGCATGGCGACCTCCTTTTTTGCGGCCTCCAGGCGCTCCACTGACATGCGGTGTAACTTCTGCTTCTTGGGCACGGCGTTGCTTCGTAATGTCAATCGGTGCTCAGCAACTTCTCGTGGGACCCCCGGAATGTCCTCGGGGCCCCAAGCGAGGATATCCTTGTTGCGGCGGAGCACCGTAAGTATGTCTTCACAGGCCTTGTGTAACATCCCAAAATTGGTTTGTGTTTCAAATGTAATAAAAATGAGGAGAAATTAAAACTTTTTCTCTGATCTTGATTTTTGTAATCCGTTCCATAATTTTTGTAAAGGAATTATGTGGAATCAAAAATCAAATTGCCATTTGGACACCAACACAAATCTCCTTCATGAAAATCTTGTGCCCAACCCCTGAAAATAATTTTCATTGAACCTAGGAGGATGGTTAACACCTCGTAATTATTTCATAATTTTGAAATTATTTGATAATTTTGAGACAAGTCAAACCTTAGTCAAACTCCTAAAGTAGCCTTCTGAAATTTTTAGAGAAAATGCAGTGCATAAAAGTCTCTGAAAATTTTATATAAGGTTCCCCCACGTCAAGAACCTCCAGCTAAAATTTCATAATTTTTGAGTGGTTTGCTACCTTAAACAAATTCTCAAAAATCAGCCTTTAATTCAAACCCTAGTTAGTTTGCTTTGTTCCTCGGGTTCGAACCGGGCTCGCTCGAGCCATCGGACTCGGTCCATCAACTAATCGCACCGGCGTGGTCGATCGGGTGTGTGTCGTGAGCCGCTGGATCAAGATCGAACGGCCCTCGACCGCTTGAACGATGGAATCGTTTATCCACCCGATCCAACTCACCGTTGGATCAACATCGAACGGTCTTCGACCGCTGAACGACGAACCGCTGTAATCCATTCGATCTAACTCACCTTTCGATTTCCATCCGACGATCGACGAGTCGTCTCCTTCCTCCGTCGGTACGCGTGAGCAAGCAGCCATGGCGTGCGTAGAGGAGAAAAGCCGCAGGCGCCCACCCAATCCACGGCCGCCTTTAAACGGCTATCTCTGCGCGCATTTAATGCCGTCGTGCTCCTCCTCGACGCCCACTCTCCAACCGCCCTGCCGCCTCTCTCGCTCAAATGGCGAGTTGACCTCGAGCGGATATCGCTTTGCTCTCGGCCATGCCCGCTATTTAAGCTCCTTGGTTTCTCCCTTAGCTTCCTTTAGCCACACGCAGCCTCTAGCTAGCACTCACAAGCTCGCTGGAGCCACAGATTCTCGGGAAGCTCTACGCCATCGACGGTTTTGGAGCTTGGTGAAGTCGGTGCAAATGGGGTTTTCTTCCTCGAGTCTTTGCTCCTCTCGCTCTCCTCAACTCATCGACGCTTAACCTCACTCAATTCGGTTCAATTTGTCCAGGACGAGCTGAATTGATTTCTTTCGCCGAATCGCCATTCTTCTTCGCCGAGCAGCTTCGACTCTTCTCGGTGCATCCTTTGCCTGTGTAACCTCTCTTAGTCCCTAGTGGCTGGCACCGCCCCTTGGACCGCGGTGAGCCGCTTGCATTTTTCGTTTCGCCACTTCTGCGGTCACCTCTTCTCCGGCTTGCTGCTTCGACCACCTCACCAACGCCATTGGTACCCTTAGGTGCGCAATGAAGTTTGGGACCCATTTTGGGCATTTTGCTCGCACTGGTCGCGGCGAGCCGCACGGCGAGCCGTTCTTCCCCGCTCGTTTGCCGGACGAAACAGGATGATGGTTTGAACGTGAGTCGACGCGAACCGTCGATCCTTAGATCTACGCCCACGCCCGCGCGGAAAATTTTGAATTCGCCGCGTCTCGGTTTGTGGACCGCTGGATCTAAGATCAATGGTCCCGAGCGCGAGTCGCGCGAGCGTTGATCCCAGATCCACGGCTCGCGTCGCGCGGAACGCTCGACCGCCAACGCGCTTATCCTCGGGACCGTTGGATCCAGATCCAACGGCGGACGACGTTGTCCGGACGCCGCTGGCTCGACTAAAGTGGAATGTGGACCGCTGGATCTTGATCCAACAGTTAACGACTGTTTTCATGTCACAAGGCCGCGTTGTTCGTGAACGCGGACCGTCGGATCCAAGGTCGACGCTCCTCGCTCGCCACGCCATTTCTAAATTTGATTTTTCCAAGAGATTTATTTATCAACCTGAAAAATATGATAACTTGTAAAATGCATAACTAATTCATTTCAAATCCTTTTCGGTGATTCAAATTTTGTTGGTTATGTTTTTAACTAGACTTTAATTTAAAATGTTTCCAAACTCAGTACAGCTCCAGAAATTTTTGCTAATGAATAGTAGTATTTTGATTTATAAAAGTCGAGCAAAATTGTTTTGGTCATATCTTTGGCATTAAGAATCCAAATCAATTGGTTCTTGTTGCTAAATTCATTATAAATCAAGACCTTGCTACTGTAAAAATTTTAGAATTTTTGGAGAAGGTTTACTGTTGGGTCTTTATGCTTTATTCGTTTTATCGGTTGCTTTTGCTTTCTCGTTAGGATCCAAGAGCACGTTGATAATCTTGTTGATCCACAAGAGCACCTTGACCCCAAAGAAGCGTGCAAGATATTTGATCATAAATGTCCCATTACTTTCAAAGTCTAATATCTTGTTTACAAATTATATGTATGCATTGCTTTTGTGTCCAATTATTTTTTTGCCTGCTTAGAGGTAGCTATTCCTAATGCATTGTTGCCATTAAAATGTTATCCCCGCCACAACCATAAGTTATTATCATCACGTGAATTAGAGCCCGTGATTTAATTATGCTCTTTACCGTCTTTGCGATGTCATGCCTAGAAATGCTTAGCTACGGTAGAATTGGGCGGTTATCGACTTAGTCGATGACCTTGATCACACAAATCATTTTGTTTATTTTGGTTCAAGACCTTATGCTTTTGTTTGTAAAAACCAAAATGAGACAAAATGATTTGACTTGGGCACAATGGCATGTTGGTGTGATTGTTGGGTGTGACAAGGAAGGTGCCTGTGTCCCTAAGGACCGAATTATTGCTTGCGCCATTGATCCAAGCACTTGTGCGTTTAACCCACGAGAGGGATATGGGACCTCTCTTGACTTAGTACTTTGGCGTGGGTTATCTCCGAGTCGCAGGAGGGGGTTGTGTGTGTTGTGTGAAACATGATATGTGTAACGTCCCGTTTTTCGGAGTTTTTGAAAATTTTAAAAGAAAACCATTTGTTTCTATTTGCCCAAAGTTTAATTTTGAAATTTTAATTCAATTGCATGTTTATTATGAATTAATCAAACTTCAATTAAATTAAAATTGGTTTGATTGAGTTTTCTGGAATTTAAAATCAAAATTATTATTTTAAGAATTTTCTTGGATTTATTGGATTTTAGAAATTCATTTTTCCTTTTACCCGAAATTAAAAATTAATTTAATTGCAAAAGAAAAAGAATACTTAAAGTTAAGAGTATTTTTATTAAGTCTAGAATAAGTCAAGGAATTTCTGTGAATTTTTCTTGAATTTTTGGAGTCTATTTGCTATTTTCTAAATTTCCTTTGTTTTATTTGAATTTCAAATCAAAATGAATTTAAAATCCTTTTTTGCTTAGGGCGAATTCCTCCGCCCATCTCCTGCTTCTCGCCCGCCTGGCCTCATGCGCGCGTCGCTCCTCCGCTGGATCTCCATCCAACGCCCTCGTTCTGCGCCGGCCCCCTTCGCCTCACCGTCTCGATCCCCATCTCGCGGTTCTGATCGCAGCGCCACCTTATCGCCTCGACCGTTGATCGAGATCCGCGCTCCTGCTTCGCCGCGCGCCTCCGTTTTCCCACCGTCCGACGAATCGGACGCGCGCCGCTTGCCTTTCTCGCGCGCCTCTTTTCCTCCTCACCGTCCGATTGAATGGACGGCTTCCGCTACTCGCGCCTCCTCGCTGCCACCGTCCGATCGAAATCGGACGGCTCTCGCTCGTCCTCCTCGCGCGCCGCTCTTCCACGTCGCCGCCGCGCCTCGCCGCCGCGAATCCGCCTGCCTGCCCCGCTGTCCTCGCCTCTCGCTGAATGCCGCGCGAATCGCCGCCTTTTCCGTCTGTCGCCGCACCGCCACGCCGCGCCTTATCTCCGGCGTCGCCCTGCCGCTTCTCCGCGCCGCGCTCCTCGACTCGCTTAAATACCGCGCCTCCCCCTCTCCCTCTCTTTTCCTCTCGGCGCCTCTCCCGTCGCGCTGTTCTCCAGAGCGCCGCCCGCCCTCTTTTTTTCCTCGCCGCCGCCGTTTTCCCGCCTCCGCCGCCGCGCTTCCTGCCTCTCTCTCTCGCTTTTTCTCTCGATCAAGGGCCCGAGCCGACGATGTCACCGGTACGGCGTCACGTTGGCCGCGTGGCCACAGCGTCGTGGTTCGCCACGTGGTTGCCACGAGCGCAGCGCGTGCGCCGACGTCAAAAACTCGGATTTTCAATTGAAAATAATTCGAAAAATCCGAAAACCCTAAATCTATCATTTTATGTGATTTTCAACTTTTTGGCTATAACTTTCGTGATCCGAACTCCGATTTGGGTGATCCAAATTTCTAAATTCATATAAATTCATCCTCTTTCATTTGGTACTGGTTTTGTAATTTTGGAGTTCATTTGGTGCTGTTTTATTTATTTGTTGCTATTCTCGCGCGTGTAGATTAGGCGTTTGGAAGATTTCTTCAATTCGACGATCAAGATCCTCTCCTCGTCAACGAAGGCAAGTCGTAGGCCTTTGACCATGTTGAACCCATTTTACAAATGTATATTGTATTAAATTATCATGCATGGCTAGATTTATTAAAATGGTTTTGGGAGTAGATAATTACCAAATTGCCATTATGCCTCCTTGATAAATGAAAATGAAATGTCTCTTTGAATGACATATATCCTTGGACACCTTAGGATGGTTAATACTAGTTGGACATAATTGTATTACCAACTTGGGTGCGATATTGCTTAGACATGCTCTAGTTACATGAGACTTTCGATCACATGTTCAATGATTATTGAAATTTGACTAATGGAACTATGGAATTGTGGTGTGAGGCCACTTTTATTAAAAGATGTTGTGCCATGGCGAGGATTGCCATTTGGTGGTATGAACAAAAATGATTTATGCTCGGGCTTGAGGTAGGAGCTAGAGTGGGTGCGTAATGCACATTGGGTTGTGGTAGACTTGTCCAGCAAATAACTAAGGACTTAACTTTGCAAGTCATTGATCCGGTCACCTCGTGCAACCATAAGTCCCAGATGGGACGGACCGCCAATTAATTAGAAAAGTTTTGAGTCGGTTCTGTTGTGGTCATTTATTGGCGCAAGAGGGGTCAGATGGCTAAACCTTAGCGCGTAACCGAGGCAAAATGGAACTTTGTAAAAGCCTTGTCACGTGCTCTAGACTACTCACCTAAGGAAGTGGCGGTGGTATCGACGGATGCCAAACAAACTAGAGAATTCGTGTCTTGTGGGTAAAGTCGCATAACCTCTCGCAGAGTGTCAAAATCTATTCGAATAGCCGTGTCGATGCTACGGACATGCCGGTGATTTCGCGCAAGGTAGTATTTTCAAAATGTGGTTTGGTTCGTTGGAAACGCTTGGTTGAATGGTTGGGAAGTGAACGGATGTTCACCGCTTGATTCAAAAGAACTTGGTTATCTATGTAGTATTCTTTTACAATCTCGCTTTGCCATCTAATTATTGTATTTATCGTTAAACTTGCTTTACGCAAATTAACCATAAAGCCATCCTTGTTTAAGCCTGGCATGAATACTATGTGCATACATTTTCACGACTTGGTCGAGTACTTTATGTACTCACCGCTTTATGCCCTTTGTTGATCGGTCCCCACAGAAGAACCAGAAATATTGAGTACTATGAAGAAGGCTACTTTGAAGACTTTGCGAACTAGGTCACGCCCTCCACTCGATTGCTCGTGGGCATGTCGATTGGGCTCCACGATTTTGAGATTTCACGCCAGATACTGCTGTTGTTAAGCCCGTGTGGCGACTTTTGTAAGAACCTCACCATAAGGTCTTTGGCTGCTTTAATTAATATTACTTTGTGCGCTTCATTAGTTCGTTGTGGAATGGTTATGATTACATCATTGTTGCAAGTGTGCAAGCTAGCTCGATCATGGGACTAGCTTGGTATGCACAGAGGGTCTCGGGGTTGTGTGACATCCTCGGGGTCCCGACAATATGTGTTCTCGGTGTTCTTGTGTTGGGTGTGCGGTGGTGGAGATTAGGGTAGGCTCTCCACCTCGAGGAGCGTCGTAGTTGTCCAAGGCTTTACCCGGAAGGGTAGTTGACCGAGGCTTTACGATGACTCGACACAACGTATGGGTTTCTATCCATACACAATGCTCGTGAATAATTCACAATATTGGAAATGTCTCGTAGGACTTAGCCGTCTTAAGATACCTAAGGAAGTGTGCTTAATAGCTTGGCAAAAGGCGGTCCGACATGTGGGTAAGTTGGTACACCTCGTAGGGATAAAACTATTCGAATAGCCTCGCCCTAGGTTATGGACACGCTTGGGATTTCCGCAAGATCTAGACTTCAACAACTGCTTTTGTTTTAAAATTAAAACTTGATATGGTTGGCATGAATGGGTAATTCATGCTATTGTCTTGGTGACTAATGGTTTAGTCACTTCGCAGGACTGCTTTTCTTGTTGTTGATACTTGATTACTACTGCTTTTATCAAATAAAATCAGATTGCAAAATTGCTTTCAATCTATTACATTATTGCAAATAAAACTTGCTTTATGCTTAAAAATTTGAGTCCTAACTCGCTCCACTTAAATAAGCTTGCATGTAGTTATTGCATAGATCTGTTATCATTCTTATATATCTTAAGTAGTACATTCAAAGTACTCACCCGCTTTTTGTTTGGTCGCTTTTGTTTGCAGAGGAAGAAGGTGAGCCCCAAGGGCCTCACTTTTGTGAGATGTCTTTGTGGTTTGACGACTAGCTTGGCGGTCCGGTCGGTTGCCTTGTGGGTTAAAGGCACACTAATTGGCTCTTTTGGTTTATGGCCATCTTATGGCACTTTTGCTTCCGCTGTTATATTTCTTTATGTATGATGTCTTTTGGCGGTTGGCCTCTCTTTGTAATAACTATCCTTTATGTATGTCATCTTCCGGTTGTTGTTTTGCTTCGGTTCTATGTGAATGAATGGAATTGATGCATGAGCTTTGTAAAGAGGTGTGTATATTGACTGGGAAGTATACATGTCTCGAGTCTCGGATTATCCGATTTGTGATGCTAGGACCAAGTGGATGGTTAAGCATTACAAGTCGGATAAACCGGGTCTCACAAGGTTTGTATCGAGCCAGCCATCGACCGTAGTAACCCAAGCATGGTCGCCTTTAGGATATTTTGGAAAATACTATTTTCAAAGTATCAAATGATTTTTGAAAGCTTAAGGAATTCTGATTTTATTCCTTACCTATCTTAGCTTTCTCCTCTCATCTTACTCTAATTTGAGTTTTGAAAATTGTTTACCTCTTCTTCCTTCAAAGATAGTGTTATCGATTAAATGGGTTTGGGAACCACCGAGTTTGGCAAATTGATGTTCTTAGGGTTTTGAAGTTTCGGATCAAGGTTTCGCTAGAGGCTTGGATGCGAATCTGGACAAGACGCCTCAATTTCAGATAAATGAGCTCAATGGTTTCTGATAGGACCACTGAGCTTGGCAAATTGAAGTGTGCCAGATTTTGAAGTTTCTAGAATGGAAGACTTCGACTGGGAGCTTGGATGCAAAATCACTACATCAACCTCAATTTCCGGACAGCAGGCTCGATGGTTTCTAATGGGGTGGAAAATGAGAGGATAATCAACTAAAACTTGTGGGGTTAAAAAGGGGTAAGATGTGATACTAGTTAGCTAAGTATCTAACACTATTTTCGTTGACTAAACATTGCTCTTTAGGGGTAATAGATCTTACCTACTATTCTGAATTTTTATCTTCTCAAGCAATTACTCGTTCATTCAATACGGGTTAGTTGCATTGAGAAGTTGAGCTTTGGTGTTATGATTCTTTGCTATGGTTAGAATCTTTTTATAAGCCTGTTCAAGTTTTTACACTTGCTGTTTTGGCTTTCGATTAGGGTGATATTCCATTCCCCTAGTCTCTAGCGTTTTGCTTTCTTTCAGCAGGAGGCGTAGCCGTTGATCCTAGCAAGATCAGCGATGTTCTTTCTTGGTGTCACCTACTTGATAAATGAAGCGCGGAGTTTTCTCGGCTTAATGGATATTATCGCCGCTTTATCGAGAACTTTCCAAGATCGCGGCCGATGTGAGTTGCTCAAGAAGGACAAGAAGTTCTTGTGGTCCGATGCTTGTGAGGAAAGCTTCCAAGTACTCAAGAAGTTTGACCACCGCTCCCGCCCTTGTTCTTCCCGATATTCATGAAGTTTCGATATCTTTTGCGATGCTTTCGTCGAGGACTCGGTTGTGTCCTTATGCAAGAAGGCAAGGTAGTGGCCTATGCATCAAGGCAATTGAGGCCTCATGAACTCAACTATCCTACCCATGACATGGAATTGTTCTTTGTGATTCATGCGCTTAAGATTTGGCGGCATTACCTAATCAGTAATCGTTGCGAAGTGTATTCGGATCACAAAAGCCTAAAGTATTTGTTCACCCAACCAGATCCGAACCTCGGACAAAAGAGATGGTCGGAGTTGGTCAAAGATTATGTTGGACCGAAAAGGCGACTAGAGGGGGTGAATAGGAGCACGCCACTTTTTCAACTTCGATTAGATTCAACACAAATTTCACTCCAATAGCTATAGAAGCTATGAAGATCGATATACCAAGACAAATGGAAGACTAGGATTGAATCCAATCAAAACCTCAAGCAAAACAACCAAAACAACCAAACTGAATTTCCTAAGTGTGGGGCGGTCCGACTCTATTCAAGGGCGGTCCGACTGGTCCTATGGGCGGTCCGACTCGATGAGGGGCGGTCCGACCTCCACCGATGAACAAGTGAAATCGGCCAAAAACAAAGTTGCAAATAGATGTAACTTTTGATCTACAACTCCAAACTTGATGAAACTTGGTACACACCTTCTCTAGGATGTCAGAACCTATTCCAATCAAGATCGTGAAGATCTTTGGAAAAGTTCAGACCTTTTTCAGTTTGAGAGGTGGAAGGTTTGAAACCGAGTCAAAACGAAAACTATATCGAAAAACTTGCTCGTGGGTGATTGATGATCAAGATGATCTTAGATGTGTTCCCACATGTCACAGCAAGCTAGATCATGCAAAGAAATCAATCAAAAACATGCGAATCAAAGAAAGACTCAAAATCACCAAATAGAGAGAAGAAGGGCAAATGAACTCATCTTAAAGAGAACTCTTCTTTGGATTGATTTGATAATGTATCGATTCTGACCACTCATACGGATACGCATGGACACAAGATCAAAACATCTCTCTCTCTAGAACCCTAATCTCCACTAAACCTTCCCTAAGCACTTAAGCCAAAACTAGGGTTTCAAGCATGAAAGGGTTGAAGGGGTGCAGCCACCTCCCTCCTCTATTTATAGTGGAGACTTAAACCTTCTAGAAGAGTCACCCTAATGGGCTCCCGTTAAGGCCCAAAACAAACGGGTCACACACGCACGCCTCTCGAAGCGCCGTCTTCATCTCCTCTTGACCTACTCCGCTTCTCCACGCCATCTTGCGCCGCGAGTCGTCAAAAGTCACCAAGCGGTATTTGGTATAATTACCAAAATACCCCTTCTCGATCTTTTTGCAAAGACCGAGTCCCATCTTTGTGAAGCACCTCCCATGCTTCGCCACGTAGGTTGATCAACGGCTCTCAACATGTCGGCAAGTCTCTCCTATCCGCTCCCACCGTAACCACCATGGCACTTGCACCGACCCCCGCGCCGCTTGATCCAACCGATCAGACCGAATCGCCGTTCGGTCATCCTTGTCTATTCTCGCACCACACTTGAGTTCATTGACCTCACCCGCATCGCCGATCGCTCGACCTCGGCTCTCCAAGCCTAGTCCGATCATCCTTGCCGCTGACCGTCGTTGATCACCAAGCAACCCGCACAACAATAAACAAGCAAATCGAATCCGGAATAAGTTCTTCACAACTTGACCCACGTTAGTCAAAACATGCATCATGCAACACATATGCATCAAACCCATGACTTTGACCTAACAAATCATCATCGCCACGGTTGGCCGATGAACAAATCGAACCGTCGATCGCCCCGTCGGGCGGTCGATCGCCAACCACGGCGTCGCCCGCCACCACAAGGCCGGTCGGACGCGTAGGACTTAGCCAATTTTCAACCCCAAAATCCAAACCCATCGGAAATTTTAAACCAATAGAACTTTTGCTTGGGAACTCCAAAAATTATGAGACCAAGTGTATTAGGATCCCTCACTTGTCTACAACACCTATTTTTGGCCCACCCATTTCGACCATTTTGGTCACGGTAGGTCGATCACGCACATGGCCGGTCCGACCGATTTGGGACGGTCGGACCGCCATGCTATGGCGGTCGGACCGCCCTATCGTAATGCCTGAACAGATCTGAAACTTTGTCGAAAACCGTGAAACGACAAACCGTTAACGCCATTGCCAATTGTCACATCATCCTAAGATCCGAGCATATCCCCATGATATCCACAATCTCCCCTTGATGAACACATTGGCAATAATCCGAAAATGTAATTTGAAGGTTTGAAAAGTAAAATACTTTCGTTTTGCACAAAGGCACAACTTGGTCCATAAGCAAGAGAAAGCAATGGAAATGACCAAGTGGCATCGAATAGCATAGACAAGTGAGATAAGGCAAAAGAAAACATAAAAACTTTGATTTTTAAAAGTCAAAATCTCACTTAAGGTCCATATGAAAGAACAATTGTTCAATTGACCTTTGATCATTGTGAGTGTAATAAATGCAATTCAAGTTCGGAAGAGTCAATAAGGCAATAAGAATGCAATTCAAAACTCCCCTCACTATGATCCTCGATTTGAAAATTTCAAATTCTCCAACTTTCTCCCTTTGTATAAACTTCCCCAACATTGAAAATATCTTCTCCCCCTTTGACAATGGAGTCATCAAGGAATCACGCCTTCCTCTCATCCAGAGATAGCAATTTGCAGAATGAAGAAAGAAGCAAAAAGAAGAAGTATGCATGAAATGCAATGGAGTGGCTTCATTTTGTATTTTCAATTTTGATTACAAGAAGCTTTGAAGATTACCCAAAAGAGCAAGTCAGCATTTCTAATATTGCACAAACAACATATCAAGCCTGATAGTGCTAGCAAGATCATGGTAAGACATATATAACAAAGCTAAGCATAAAGGCTCAAAAGTAAAGCAATGGATTTGATCAATTTAAGCAAAGCTTCAAATTCAGCAAGTTCATCAACAGGGATCCTAAAATGAAATTGGCCATGTCAAAATGTCAAAGAAGATCAAAAATCTAATAAAGACCACATTAAGAGTCAATCAGGTCCTGTATTGAATCATTTTGCTCAGTATTTCTTAAAAGCCCATTTGTCAACAGTTTTCTCATATGCAATGAATATTGAAGTTGACTAATGATCTAACTTAGTGACAAGATCCTGGACTAGGAGCCATCCACAAACTCATCCTAAGCTTCGACCAGAAGTTGATTAAAGGTATATCTTAGTAAAGAAGATCCTGGACTAGGAGCCATCCACAAACTCTTTCTAAGCTTCTACCGGGTCGACAAATCTTGAGGTTCATGTCATTTCGACAAGCAATCCCCATGAGATCGTCTGGATCATCAAACTATCTCCAAGTTCATGTCATTTGACAAGCAGTCTCGTAAGAATAGTTTGGCACATTTTAAGCATAAGACAATCTTGATTTTTCATCATTTTTTTTTTCACAAGAGCAGTTTTAGAATCTCAAGAACACAAAAGCTCAAGTAATGGTCAATTTTAGATCCAAGAGCTCACAAAGCAATTCTGACAGGGCCAATGTCACAAAAGGAGCACTAATTGCGCAACTCGCTAAAACATCCACAAATTGCAATTTTTAGTTCGAGTTGTTTTAAAGTTCTAGCTCATATAGCAAAGACTTAGCTACACATGTAAAAGCATGATAATTTTAGCAAGTCAAAGAACTAGACATGGCATTGAGCAAGAATTGAAATACTAAAGCTCCAAAGAGTAATAGGCAAAGCTTCATCAATTTTAAAAGATATGCAGAAGATCTTATATTACAATGCATCTTTTTGGATTTTTCATACCACTTGATGTATTTTTCATATGAATGCAATATGATACAATGAGATGCAATAAAAGCCTAAAAACCTAAAAAGTTCAAAAGATCACTAAGTTCGTAAAAGAACAATAAAAGATCAAAAGAACAAGGTAAGATCGAGAAAAGATCGAACTCCCCTCAAACCAACCCATAGGGATAAATTACCCTAACTCACTTCTCAAGGTGGCAAACCTAGTTGGGTCTAAAGGTTTGGTGAGGATATCACCAATTGACCCTCGGACTCCACAAAATGCGAAGACAATATCACCCTTCTCGACATGGTCTCTAAGGAAGTGATAGCGAATGTCTATGTGCTTGGTCCTAGAGTGTTGCACTGAGGTTCTTAGCAATGTTAATAGCGAAGTGTTATCACGTAAAAGAGGAACACTAGCAAAATTTAACCCAAAGTCCTTAGAGTGGACACCATCCACAAAATCGACTCACTGACTAGCAAAGACTACATATTCACTTCAAGAGTGGATTGTGCAAGAAGACTTCCTAGAAGACCAAGAGACAAGAGGCGTGCCTAAGAAATGACATGTACGAAGTGCTCTTCCTATCTAGCCTCTGACCGCAAAATCGAATCGAAAACCCCGAATGGACAAATAAGAAGAGCAAGAATACCAAATGCCATCTTGGAGAGTAGAATGTAAATACCAAGATGCGCTTAACGGCTTGGCGATGTGAAGTCCTCGGTGGCGCTGAAACCTCGCAGAGGCGCGGCCGCGAAGTGGATGTCCGGTCTTGAGGCCGTCAGTATGAGGAGGGAGCCGATCATCTTTGCGGTACTCGCGTTGATCCACGGCTTCCCCTTCCTCATCGGATCCAGCGATCGAAGTCGCCATGGGAGTGGCGATCGCCTTGCGATCACCCATATCAAAACGCTTGAGAAGATCCTTGGTGTACCGTTTGATGGATGAAGATCCCTTCCTTGCATTGCTTGATTTGCGGCCCGAGAAAGTAGTTGAGCTCGCCCATCATACTCATCTCAAATTCCTGGACATGGTCTCGTAAAAGCTGGAAACAAGAGCATGAGAGGAACCACCAAAGATAATATCATCAACGTAAATCTGAACAAGCAGAAGTCATTGCCATGCCTAAGAATGAATAGAGTCTTATCAACTTTTCCCATTTTAAAATCATTCTTAAGCGAAAAGTCTTAAGTCTATCATACTGGGCTCTAGGGCTTGCTTAAGACCATACAAAGCTTTGGATAGCTTAAAGACACGATCGTGGTGCTTGGGATCCTCAAAGCCGGGGTTGCCTAACATACACTTCCTCTTCTATAAAACCATTGGAAAAGCACTCTTAACATCCATTTGATGCAACCTAAAACCTTTAGATGCGTGAATGCAAGCATGATCTGAATGGCTTCTAATCTAGCAGGAGAGCGAAGGTCTCATCAAAATCTAACCCCTCAACTGACTAAAACCCCGAGCTACCAACCTAGCCTTGTTTCTAACCACAGAACCATCCTCATTTTGTTTATTTTTAAACACCCAACGGTACCAATTACATTATGACCACTAGGAGGTTCTACAAGGTTCAGACTTTATTTCTTTCAAAGTTTTCTAACTCCTCATGCATGGCATTGACCCAACTAGCATCGGATAAAGCATGTGATATATCTTTGGGTTCAAAAGATGCTACAAATGCAGAGTGAGAGAAAAGACTCGGATCATGATACAGGGCGAGTGACTCGCTCATGGAGACTACCAATCATCGATCAGAAGGGTGCCGCTACGGATGTGCAAAGGGCGCTGGGGAGATAGTATCTCCTCAACCTCCATGATCAGTGGCGATGAAGAAGATGCGCGAGAGCCTCAATTGCGGGTGAAGCGAACAGAGGAGTTACGGAGTGGAATCGAGCATTAGCGACAAGTGGAGGAGCATCATCAATTTCATCCTCATCTTCCTCAACAAATATGCTCTCTGTCACTGTAAGTCACGAAACATCGGATCTAGCCGCAGGCTAGTCTCATCAAAAGTGACATTGCATGTCTCTGGACAATGTTAGTTTCAACATTAAAAACCGAAAACCCCTCGAATGAGCGGGATAACCTAGAAATAAACCATCACAAGTTCTTGATTCAAATTTATCTAGGTTCCTGTCTTGAGAATAAAACACTTCGATCCAAAGACTCGAAAGTGCGGCGAGGTTTTTCGCCAAGCAAGCTCATAAGAAGTCTTGCCCAAAGGCGGTCTCGTAAAGACACGATTTGAAATATGGCAAGTTGTAGCAATAGCTTCGCCCAAAACCTCCTCGGTGTGCTATACTCATCTAGCATCGTCCTAGCCATCGAGACTAAGGTCTGTTCTTCCTTTCCACAACGCCATTTTGTTGAGGGCGTGTGGAGAAGAGAGCGATGCTCAATACCGCGCTTCGGCACAAAAGAGGCAAGCGAGGCATTCTTGAACTCCGTGCCATTATCATCTGCGGATTGCTCTCAAGGCACCGGGAAGTTCGAAGCCAAGCGAAGAACAAGATCATGATAATGATCAAAGACCTCATCCTTGAAGCAAGAAAGAACACCCAAGAATATCTCGAAAAATCATCGACTATGACAAGAATGTACCAATTGCCACCGATCGATCGAACCTAGCGGGACCAGCGGTATCCATATGGAGCAAGCGTGTCGGTCCATCGGTCATGACCATAGTCAATGAAGGGTGTGGCGGCAACTTGCTTGCCATGCCTCGAGGAGCACATCTGACATCTTTGTGACTTTGAGTTTAGGCAAGCCTCTCATGAGATCAAGGCCGCTAACTCGTGTCGGATGATCAAAACCAATGTGCCCCAGCGTCGGTGCCAAAGCGGATATCGAGAAGAAGATGCAACTAAACATTTGAGAGATCCGGCAAGAGATTGGAAAAATCGGCTCCAAATATTCTACCAACTCTAGAAATTCCAAAAATGAGCTCACCAAAAGAATCAAGCACCCGACAAGCGTTCTTTTTAAATCTAGTCTCATAGCCATCATCGAGAAGTCGTGAGGCGAAAGGAAGATTGTACCTTAGCTTGGACACAAGAGCGACATCCTTGAGAATGAACACATCGTTCACCACGATCGATCCGGTTCCTTCGATCCGCCCTTGTGAATCATCTCGAAGGTGATGAAGTCATCACCGTCGCCGCGTGAAGGAAGTGAACCATCTAGAGTCTCGGTCATGTGGCGTGAGCATGAGTCGGCGAGCCACGTGTTCTTCCTCCTTCCGCGACGATCCCGAAAATCAAGGCACAAAAGATCGATGTGTCTCAATCATGGGGTTAGTTAAAATAGACTTGGGAACCCGATCGAGACACATGTCTCTGCAGTAGTATGCAAAGCGAGAATGAGTGTCCTTGATCCTAGTTGAAGTCCTATCATGAGCAATGGTTACAAACACATGAGATGCATTACGTCTAGGAACATGATGATGATAAGCATGTGTAGTATATCCTAGGCAGGGTTTCTTCTTCTTTTCATGACCATGTTTCACACAAGCTCTAGGTTGATGAAATAAAGTTCTAGCATGATTAGCATTTTTCAACCTCACGCCAAGAACTCAACTAAATGCCCACTCTTCTCGCAATAGGTGCAATGGTATTTTGTACCTTTGGGAGAAGCACCTTTTGACTCAAAGAAGGTTGGACAAAACTGCAGGTTTGAAAGCAATTTTGCAAGTTGGGTTTTGAATTCAACTAAGCCATTTTCCAAGACACGAATGACCTTAGCCTTGGATTTGTTCTCAGGCGAGTTGTATCCTAAACCTTGCTTCTTAGAAGGAGTTCTAGACTTGTCAAGAATCATGTTTAATTGCTTTTCTCCACTAGAGAATTTTTGCAGTGTGTTCTCTAGATAAAAATTATCTTTCCTAAGATCAACACATGATTGATAAATTTTAGGTTTAATAACCTTTGCAAGCCTCTCCTTATAATTAGCAATTTCAAGCTTAAGAGCAGGACATAAAGTACACGTAGCAGAATTAATACTGTCCTTAAGCTTAGCATATTTCTCTCTAGCTGCTTTTAAAATGTCTTTAATTTCACGTTCACGTTCTAAGCAGAGAGAGCAAGAGCGAGACTCTACTGGTTCAGAAACATCCAACTTGCTAGACTCTAAGCATTTAAGACATGGAGCAAATTTGACCTCAACTAGCTCGGTTCTAGCATTTTCAAGTTGATGCAAGCGATATTAAGAAGCGGTGCAGTTTAGGCAGTTTGAGTGCAAAGCATGGCAAGATGAACATTCATCAACGTCTAGACTCTTAGCATTCACAAGTTCCAATGTCAAATTTTCAACTTGTGACTCTAGATCCTTGTTCTTAACCATGATGAACTTTAAAGCCTTATCCCGACTAAGCAATTGCTCATACATGTTCTCGCATCTAGCGAGAAAGGACATCATAAGATAGGGATACCTCATCATCATCATCGGCGTCGCGAGTCGACCATGAAGCACATGCGGTGAAGTCCTTGGCCTTCCCTTTCTTGTCTTGAGGTGGCTCCTCCTCCTCCTTGTCCTCCTCGCTCCCGAGTCCACATCGCTCAAGGATTGATCTCCAAAGCGGCAAGGACCGGTGGCGACCTTCATCAACTTGGCGACATCAAACCTTGATTTGTTCCTTGAGGCTTCTTCCAAGTGGCTTTCCCTCCTTATGGTTACCCTTACCCTTGACTTAGGCGATTCGCCAATATGGTAAAGCTCACCACACTCGTAGCAAGTCACAGGCCACCTCTCTTTTGTTTCTCACATTGTTGTAAGCCCGTGTGACTTTCTTGACTATGAGGGCTAGCTCGGGCTCGGAAGACTCTCAAAATCCTCTTCACGAATTGTGGATAAGCAGCAAGAGAAAAACCCAAGAGGACTCGGAAAAACCATCGAAGCTCTTGAAAGAGGATCGGCTACCAAAGCCATCTTGTCCTTCTTAGGAAGACTACCTCTCTTGATCTCATGAGTTTTGAGCTTACTATAAAGCGGCTCCAAGGTGAGAGTAGAGATCGGCGTTCTCCTCTATGGCGGTAGCCTTCATCTCCCACTCCTTGGTGTTGATTGCGGCCAAGAGGTGAGTGGCATTCTCAGTTGAGAGTACTCAATGTCAACGACTTTCATCGATTGACAACCTTGTTGAAGCGAGTAAAGCGTCATCGATGCTCTCGCCAGACGCATCTCGAATTTGTTGTACTCTCGCTTATAGACCGTCTGGCGCACTTGTTTAATTTGGGACGATCCTCATGGTAAGTTTCGAGGGTGTGCCAAATTTCATGTCTTGATAAAGATTGCAAATCTGTCATACTCTTGTCTACCAAGCCCAAACATATAGGAGATTCTTTGCCTTGTTGTTGTTAGCCAAAAGTATTAGAAGCTTGCGTGGCAATCTCGAGCAAAGCAGCGAGCTCGAACAACCTCCCATATAGCTTGTCCTTCGCTCTCAAGGAAGACTCGCATGCGATTCTTCCAATAGGCATAGTCGAGCCCATTGAAGACATGCGGCTTTGTCGAGTACTTATCCATCGCCAAGTTCAGTGACCGGTTAAGATCAAGATTGAACTAACCGGGCTCTGATACCACTTGTTGGACCGAAAAGGCGACTAGAGGGGGGTGAATAGGAGCACGCTCACTTTTTCAACTTCGATTAGATTCAACACAAATTTCACTCCAATAGCTATAGAAGCTATGAAGATCGATATACGAAGCAATGGAAGACTAGGATTGAATCAATCAAAACCTCAAGCAAAACAACCAAAACAACCAAACTGAATTTCCTAAGTGTGGGCGGTCGACCTCTATTCAAGGCGGTCCGACCGTCCTATGGGCGGTCCGACCTCGATGAGGGGCGGTCCGACCTCCGGTAGATGAGCAGTGAAATCACCAAAAAGCGAAGTTGCAAATAGATGTAACTTTTGATCTACAACTCCAAACTTGATGAAACTTGGTACACACCTTCTCTAGGATGTCAGGAACCTATTCCAATCGAAGATCGTGAAGATCTTTGGAAAAGTTCAGACCTTTTTCAGTTTGAGAGGTGGAAGGTTTGAAAGCGAGTCAAAACGAAAACTATATCGAAAAACTTGCTCGTGGGTGATTGATGATCAAGATGATCTTAGATGTGTTCCCACATGTCACGACAAGCTAGATCATGCAAAGAAATCAATCAAAAACATGCGAATCAAAGAAAGACTCAAAATCACCAAATAGAGAGAAGAAGGGCAAATGAACTCATCTTAAAGAGAACTCTTCTTTGGATTGATTTGATAATGTATCGATTCTGACCACTCATACGGATACGCATGGACACAAGATCAAAACATCTCTCTCTCTAGAACCCTAATCTCCACTAAACCTTCCCTAAGCACTTAAGCCAAAACTAGGGTTTCAAGCATGAAAGGGTTGAAGGGTGCGACCACCTCCCTCCTCTATTTATAGTGGAGACTTAAACCTTCTAGAAGAGTCACCCTAATGGGCTCCGTTAAGGCCCAAAACAAGCGGGTCACACACGCACGCCTCTCGGCGCCGTCTTCATCTCCTCTTGACCTACTCCGCTTCTCCACGCCATCTTGCGCCGCGAGTCGTCAAAAGTCACCAAGGCGGTATTTGGTATAATTACCAAAATACCCCTTCTCGATCTTTTTGCAAAGACCGAGTCCCATCTTTGTGAAGCACCTCCCATGCTTCGCCACGTGTAGGTTGATCAACGGCTCTCAACATGTCGGCAAGTCTCTCTATCGGCTCCCACCGAACCACCATGGCACTTGCACCACCCCCGCCGCTTGATCCAATCAACCCGATCGCCGCCTGCGTTCGGTCATCCTTGTCTATTTTGCACCACACTTGAGTTCATTGACCTCACCCGGCATCGTCGATCGTTCTGGACCTCAGCTCTCCAAGCCTAGTCCCGATCATCCTCGCCGTTGACCGTCGTTGATCACCAAGCAACCTGCACAACAATAAACAAGCAAATCGAATCCGGGAACAAGTTCTTCACAACTTGACCCACGTTAGTCAAAACATGCATCATGCAACACATATGCACTGAAACCCATGACTTTGACCTAACAAATCATCATCGCCACGAAGTTGGCCGATGAATAAATCGAGCCGGTCGGACCGCCTCTCGGGGCGATCGGCCGTAACCGGCCGGTCGGCCGCCACCACAAGGCGGTCGGACCGCCGTGAGACTTAGCCAATTTTCAACCCCTGAAAATCCGAAACCTACTGGAAATTTTAAACCAATAGAACTTTTGCTTGGGAACTCCAAAAATTATGAGACCAAGTGTATTAGGATCCCCTCACTTGTCTACAACACCTATTTTTGGCCCGACCCATTCGACCATTTTGGTCACGCCGGCGGTCGACCGCGCACATGGTCGATCCGGCCGATTTGGGACCGGTCGGACCGCCATGCTATGGCGGTCGGACCGCCCCATCGAGAATGCTGAGCAGATCGAAACTTTGTCGAAACCCGTGAAATGACAAACCGTTAACGCCATTGCCAATTGTCACATCATCCTAAGATCTGGAGCATATCCCCATGATATCCACATATTATGACATGGGTATTCACTACCATCCGGGCAAGGCTAACGTCGTTGCCGATGCGCTCAGTCGCAAAGCACATTGCAATGCCTTGTTGCTCGGGGATGTCAACCACCCATACGGAGGAATTTCGCGTCTCAACTTAGGTTTGGTTGGCGTGGTTCCTCATTGCCTTGGTTGTGCAACCAACCTTGGTAGATCGGATTAAGGTCGCTCGACAATCGGATCTTTGGAATAAGCGCATCAAGGAAAATGTCAAGCGGGCGGCCAAGTGCTTCTCGAGGATGAGCATGGTGTTGTAAGGTTCGGGCAGCGCCTTGTGGTTCCAAAGGACATGGAACTGCGGGATTTGATTCTCCGCGAGGCCCATGATTCGCCTTTGTCTATCCATCCCGGGGCCACAAAGATGTATCAAGATCTCCGTCAGAGATTTTGGTGGACCCGAATGAAGAGGGAGATCGCGAAGTTCGTTGCCGAAGTCGACATGTGTCGTCGTGTCAAGGCCGAGCATCGGCGTCGGCGAACTTGCTTGACCTTTGCCTATTCCGAATGGAAGTGGGATTCGATCGGGATGGACTTTATCACCGGTCCGCCCACGTCACAAAGGGAATGATGCTATCACGGGTAATTATTGATCGATTAACCAAAGTGGCACATTTTCTTCGATCAAGACCAAGCTTCGTGTCGATCGTCTAGGCGAGCTCGTCTCGGGATTGTGAGCTTGCATGGTGTACCAAAGCGATCATTTCGGCCGTGGTTCACTATTTACCTCCGGTTTTGGCATGGATGCAAGAAGCTATGGGCACTCGTCTTTCTTTCAGTTCAGCATATCATCCTCAAGCGATGGCGGTGAAAGAGTCAACCAAGTGTTGGAAGACATGCTCCGTGCTTGTGTTCTCTCCTATGGAAAGAATTGGGAGAAATGCTTACCATTTGCCGAGTTTTCCTACAACAACAGCTTTCAGGCCAGTCTCGGCATGTCACCTTTCGAGGCCTTATACGGGAGAAAGTGCAGAACCCCGTTGAATTGGTCGGAGACGGGCGAAAGACCTTTCTTTGGTCCGGGCTCGATCAATGAAGCCGAGAGCCAAGTCCAGCTCATTCGTGATCGTTTGCGCACAGCTCAATCCAGGCAAAAGAGCTACGCGAATCGCCGTCGCCGTGAATTGAGCTTCGAGCCTGATGATTTTGTCTATCTCAAAGTCTCTCCTTTGAAGGGCCATCAGCGTTTCGGCGTCAAGGGCAAGTTAGCTCCTCGATATGTCGGTCCTTACCGTGTTATCGAGAAGAAAGGGTATTGCCTATAAGTTGGAATTGCCAATCGCACTTGAAGGGTACATGATGTTTTCCATGTGTCCCAACTAAAGAAGTGTCTCCGTGTTCCAGCGAGGAAGCTCAGCTGGAAACTCTTGATGTTCAGGAAGATTTGACCTACAAGGAGCACCTGTTCGCATCCTTGAAGAGGTGAGCGAAGGGCGAGGAATCGTGCCATCAAGTTCCTTAAAGTTCGTTGGTCGAACCATTACGGGATGAGGCTACTTGGGAAAGGGAAGATCGTCTCGTGCTGGACTATCCATCTTTCTTTCTGAGTGAGCCAAATCTCGGGGCGAGATTTTTGTAAGGGGAGGTTTTGTAACATCCCAAAATTGGTTTATGTTTCAAATGTAATAAAAATGAGGAGAAATTAAAACTTTTCTCTCGATCTTGATTTTTGTAATCCGTTCCATAATTTTTGTAAAGGAATTAGGTGGAATCAAAAATCAAATTGCCATTGGACACCAACACAAATCTCCTTCATGAAAATCTTGTGCCCAACCCGAAAATAATTTTCATTGAACCTAGGAGGGATGGTTAACACCTCGAATTATTTCATAATTTTCAGAAATTATTTGATAATTTTTGAGACAAGTCAAACCTTAGTCAAACTCTAAAGTAGCCTTCTGAAATTTTTAGAGAAAATGCAGTGCATAAAAGTCTCTGAAAATTTTATATAAGGTTCCCCTGCAAGCAACCTCGATTAAAATTTCATAATTTTTGGAGCTGGTTTGCTACCTTAAACAAATTCCTCAAAAATCAGCCTTTAATTCAAACCCTAGTTAGTTTGCCTTTGTTCCTCGGGTTGAACCGGGCTCGGGCTCGAGCCATCGGACTCGGTCCGATCAACTAATCGCACCGGCGTGGTCGATCGGGTGTGCGGTCGTGGCCGTTGGATCGGCATCGAGCGGCCCTCGACGGTTGAGCGATGGAATCGTTCTAATCCACCCGATCCAACTCACCGTTGGATCAACATCGAGCGGTCTTCGACCGGTTGAGCAGCGGAACCGTTGTAATCCATTCGATCTAACTCGGCCTTTCTATTTCCATCCGACGATCGGCGAGTCGTCTCCTTCCTCCGTCGGCAGGCGTGGCGGCGACCATGGCGTCGCGAGAGAGAAAAGCCGCGGCGTCGGCCCAATCCACGATCGCCTTCGCGGCTATCTCTGCGGCGCATTTAATGCCCGTCGTGCTCCTCCTCGACGTCCACTCTCCAATCGCTCCCGTCGCCTCTCGCTCAAATGGCGAGTTGACCCGAGCGGGATATCGCCTTTGCTCTCGGCCATGCCCGGCTATTTAAGCTCCTTGGTTTCTCCCTTAGCTTCCTTTAGCCACACCGCAGCTCTAGCTAGCACTCACAAGCCCGCTGGAGCCACAGATTCTCGGGAAGCTCTCGGCCGCCATTGACGGTTTTGGAGCTTGGTGAAGTCGGTCTGTGGGGGTTTCTTCCTCAGTCTTTGCTCCCTCGCTCTCCCTCAACTCATCGACGCTTAACCCTCACTCAATTCGGTTCAATTTGTCGGGGACGAGCGGTTGATTTCCCCTTTCGGCCGAAATCGCCATTCTTCTTCGCCCGAGCAGCTTCGACTCTTCTCGGTGCATCCTTTGCGCCCAGGTAACCCCTCTTTAGTCCCTAGTGGCCTGGCACCAGCTCCCTTGGACCGCAGCTGAGCCGTTTGCATTTTTCGTTTTCGTCACTTTGCGGTCACCTCGGTTCTCTCCGAAACTGCCGCGTTCTGAACCACCTCACCTAACGCCATTGGTACCCTTAGGTGCGCAATGAAGTTTGGGACCCATTTGGGCACTTGCTCGCACCGTCGCGGCGAGCCGCCGGCGGCAGCCGTTCTTCCGTCGCTTTTGCGGACGAAAGCAGGACGATGGTTTGAGCGTGAGTCGATGCGAACCGTCGATCCTTAGATCTACTACCACGTCCGCGTGGAAAATTTTGAATCGTCGCGCGTCTCGGTTTGTGGACCGTTGGATCTAAGATCAATGGTCCCGGTCGAGTCCGCGGGCGTTGGATCCCAGATCCACGGCTTGCGTGCGCGTGAACGTTCAAACCGCCCGACGCGCCCATCCTCGTGGGCCGTTGGATCCAGATCCAACGGCGGACGACCGATGTCGGACGCGCGCGCTCGGACCAAAGTGGTCGTGGACCGTTGGATCTTGATCCAACGGTTAACGACAGGAGTTTCATGCACAAGGCGCAAGCGTTGCTCGTGAACGCGGACCGTCGGATCAAGGTCGGCGCCTCGTTCGCCACGTCATTTCTAAATTCGATTTTTCGAAGAGATTTATTTATCAAGCTGAAAAATGTGATAACTTGTAAAATGCATAACTAATTCATTTCAAATCCTTTTGGGTGATTCAAATTTTGTTGGTTATGTTTTTAACTAGACTTTAATTTAAAAATGTTTCCAAACTCAGTACAGCTCAGAAATTTTTGCTAATGAATAGTAGTATTTTTGATTTATAAAAGTGAGCAAAATTGTTTTGGTCATATCTTTGGCATTAAGAATCCAAATCAATTGGTTCTTATTGCTAAATTCATTATAAATCAAGACCTTGCTACTGTAAAAATTTAGAATTTTGGAGAAGGTTTCTTGTTGGGTCTTTGCGTTTTATTCGTTCTTATCGGTTGCTTTTGCTTTCTCGTTAGGATCAGAAGAGCACGTTGATAATCTTGTTGATCCACAACAGCACCTTGACCCACAAGCGAGGCAAGATATTTGATCATAAATGTCCCATTACTTTCAAAGTCTAATATCTTGTTTACAAATTATATGTATGCATTGCTTTTGTGTCCAATTATTTTTTTGCCATGTTTAGAGGTAGCTATTCCTAATGCATTGTTGCCATTAAAATGTTATCCCCTGCCACAACCATAAGTTATTATCATCATTTGGTGAATTAGAGCCCGTGATTTAATTATGCTCTTTTCTTGTCTTTGCGATGTCATGCCTAGAAATGCTTAGCTACCGGTAGAATTGGGCGGTTATCGACTTAGTCGATGACCTTGATCACACAAATCATTTTGTTTATTTTTGGTTCAGCACCTTATGCTTTTGTTTGTAAAAACCGAAAATGAGACAAAATGATTTGACTTGGGCACAATGGCATGTTGGTGTGATTGTTGGGTGTGACAAGGAAAGGTGCCCAGGTCCCTAAGGACCGAATTGTTGCTTGCGCCATTGATCCAAGCACTTGTGCGTACTAACCACGCGAGAGGGATATGGGACCTCTCTTGACTTAGTACTTTGGCGTGGGTTATCTCCGAGTCGCAGGAGGGGGTTGTGTGTGTTGTGTGAAACATGATATGTGTTCTCGGTGTTCTTGTGTTGGGTGTGCGGTGGTGGAGATTCCGGGTAGGCTCTCCACCTCAAGGAGCGTCGTAGTTGTCCAAGGCTTTACCCGGGAAGGGTAGTTGACCGAGGCTTTACGATGACTCCGACACAACGTATGGGTTTCTATCCATACGGGCGGCTCGTGAATAATTCACAATATTGGAAATGTCTCGTAGGACTTAGCCGTGCCGGCATACCTAAGGAAGTGTGCTTAATAGCTTGGCAAAAAGGCGGTCTGACATGTGGGTAAGTTGGTACACCCTGCAGGGATAAAACTATTCGAATAGCCTCGTCCTAGGTTATGGACACGCTTGGGGATTTCCCGCAAGATCTAGACTTCAACAACTGTTTTTGTTTTAAAATTAAAACTTGACATGGTTGGCATGAATGGGTAATTCATGCTATTGTTGTGGTGACTAATGGTTTAGTCACTTCCAGGACTGTTTTACTGTTGTTGATACTTGATTACTACTGTTTTTATCAAATAAAATCAGATTGCAAAATTGCTTTCAATCTATTACATTATTGCAAATAAAACTTGCTTTATGCTTAAAAATTTGAGTCCTAACCTGCTCCACTTAAATAAGCTTGCATGTAGTTATTGCATAGATCTGTTATCATTCTTATATATCTTGCGAGTACATTCAAAGTACTCACCCAGATTTTCTTTGAAATTTGCTTTTGTTCTGAGAGGAAGAAGGTGAGCCCCAAGGGCCTCACTTTTGTGAGATGTGCTGTGGTTTCGACGACTAGCTTGGCGGTCCGGTCGGTTGCCTTGTGGGTTAAAGGCACACTGATTGGCTCTTTTGGTTTATGGCCATCTTATGGCACTTTTGCTTCCGCTGTTATATTTCTTTATGTATGATGTCTTTTGGCCGGTTGGCCTCTCTTTTGTAATAACTATCCTTTATGTATGTCATCTTCTGGTTGTTGTTTTTGCTTCGGTTCTATGTGAATGAATGGAATTGATGCATGAGCTTTGTAAAGAGGTGTGTATACTGCACTCTGGGAAGTATACATGTCTCGAGTCTCGGATTATCTGATTTGTGATGCTAGGACCAAGTGGATGGTTAAGCATTACAAGCCGGATAAACCGGGGTCTCACACCTTGGTTGATAACTCGGCGCCGAGGGCCACCGTCTTGTCTTGTTCATCTTCAGCGATGGGCACCCGTAGGAGCTGGCCTTCGGGCTTGGCCTTCGCCGCCCATCTTGGCGGGGTGCCACTTGGCTGCGCGGCGCCTGTTCCCACTGTGTGGACATGGCGGGCGGGGGATAGTGCCTCGAGCTCCGTCTGCCTTGCTAGATCTTGATCTCCCCTCACCATAACTACCCCTTCTTGAGCGGGGATCTTCATGCAAAGGAAGTTGTGGTGCGCTATGGCAACGAACGCATTTAGCGTGGCCCATCCGAGAATAGCGTTGTACTGATAAGGCATTTGGACCACATCAAACGTGATGACTTCCGTGCGGGTGGCGTAGCCGTCACCGAAGGTGACGGCTAAGTCGATCTACCCTAGTGCTGTTTCTGGCCTCCCGCCGAAGCCTACGAGGGGGATGCCTGGTGGCGACAGCCGGTCCCTCGGGATCATCATCTTGTCGAAGGCTTCCGCGAACAATAGGTCAGCGGAGCTTCCTCCATCCACCAGGACGCGGCGCACCTCGAAGTCCGCGATGTTTGCCGAGATGACCAGGGGGTCTTGGTGAGGGAAGTACACGCCCTTGACGTCTTCAGGGCCGAAGGTGATAGGTACTTCGGCGTAGCGTGGCGGGCTAGAAGTTGCGCACGTCGCCACATGGTGTATTTGGCGTGCGTAAGCCCGCTATTGCCTTTTTGACGAGAGGCCAGATGATGAGCCGCACGCAATCATGTTGATGATCCTGTGTCGCTGCTCTGCCTGTGTTCCTTCAATGCGAGGCCTGGGGGGCGGGGCGGGTAACTGGGTCCGTGGCCTCCCCCCGTCATTTGGCCCTGCAGAGCGATCGCGGCCCATGTATTCTTGCATGGCAGCGATTGTGCGGCAACGTTGCGTAGTGTGGGAGCCTTCGCCGTGCAGGTCACAAAACAAGAGTGGCATCTCCTGGCCGTCCCCGGGGGTTCGGCATTGCAGCGTTGAGTGGGACCCTTCGCCATGGAGGTCGCGAGCAGTGCCGTGCCAGTGTGTCTTCCGTCTTGTCTCTCGCTACCACGCCCCATTGCGCCGCACGCGAGTCTGGTTCTTCTTGTCCTTCAACGTTGTACACGTTTACGCCCCTTGGCGGTGTCGTTACTCCATGGCGGGCGGTCTTTGCTCTGTTGTCGAGGCTCCTTCGAGGGCGACACAGCCATCACGACTTTCGGTGCGAGGCGGCCCGAGGCACCTGTCTTCCTCCGCCCTAGCATACTCTTCTATTTTGTCGAAGAGCTCTGCCACTGAGCGGACAGGTTTGCGGGCGAGGCCCTCCGCCAGGGGCCCCTTCTGGAGTCCACAAGTTGCGGCATTGATCACGGTCGTCTCGTTGACCCCCTTCACTTGGCATTTGACCTCCGCAAACTTTCAGAAGAAGCTGCGGAGGGGCTCGCCCGGGGTCTGTTTCATGGCGAATAAGTCTCCTGCGTCCTTAGGTTCGGCGTAGTTTCCTTGGAAGTCATGCGCACCATGTCCATGATTGCTCCCACGCATACACGAGGCGGGGATGGTAAGAACCATGTTAACGCTATCCCCTCAAAGCGAGTCAAGCTTTTTCTTTCGTGGTGTCATCCCCCCCGGCGGCCTCTATGGCGGTTTCGTAGACGCGGAGGAACTCGACGGTCTGTCGATCCTTGAAGGTCGGACCTCGGCATCTTGAAGCCCGGGCGGTGAGCGCCTCGACCCGTGCTCAAGGGAGAGCTAGGATCTCCCAAGTATCGGCTTAAGCGCGACGGCGGAGGACCCCGATCGGCGGCGCTCGATTCGGCGCGCGGCGCCCCATAAGCGGCAGTGGGGCGCCCCACCGTCGAAGATCGAGTAGTTCCGGAGATTTGCGGCTCTGGTGTAGATCGCGAGCTTGCTGCGCTGCCCCCAGCGGGACCGGAGCGAGCGGTTGGCCGACTGTCCGAGTCTGGAGGAGCCTCGCCAGCCACGGTGTCTTGCGTGGAGTGCTCGATTTCCTCTTCGGGGCGAGCCGCGGGCTCCGCAGCCTGGGAGGTTCTACTCCGCTTGACCCTCGGGGCGCTGGGTGGCTCGGGAGCTGCCGCTGCCTCGGACGCGCGCGTGCGAGGTGCGGCTCTTGGAGGTGCCATTCTTGTATTTGGGTACGCGCTCGGCTTGTCGCTCCCCACGGACGACGCCAACTGTAGTAGTAAAAACGAGCTATACAGTAAAAGAGGGGGACCCCGGACAAGCCCAAGAGGGCTTCGGGGATCCTCAAGAGAGGGGACTAGCCAGTGAGAAGAACGAGATTGTTATTTCTAAGGAATTCGCGCTTGCTTTTTTCTCTCTCCCCCCAAGGGGGGTGACCCCCTATTTATAGCCCCTGTGGGGGTTTTGTACATTACCCTTCTGACCCTACAATGGTACTGTATTTGTAGGGGTTGCAGGGACATTTCCCGCTCCGTACGCCTAGGCCTTGGTCCATGGTACGCGCTCCTGGACTTGGTTCACCTTAACAGAGCCTCCGGTCCAGGAGCGGTAGCAGAGGCCTCGGGTTCGCCCTGAGGGTCTCTCTACTCCGGGACTCGCGGGGCTTTGGGGCCCTCAGGGCATGCCTCGGCCCGCCCCTGGGGTGGCCCGGAGGTCTTGCAGCTCTGGGCCTCGCGGGGCTCCGGGGTGCTTCGGCCCCGCCCCCGGGGTGGCTCGGAGGTCTTGCTGCTCCGGGCCTCGCGGGGCTTCGGGTGCTTCGCCTGGGCGTTGTGGCCGGTGGGGCCACCCCTACAACACCTTTCCATAGCTGAATATGATGAACGTTATTAGGATTGTTATCATCTGGTTGTATGGCAAGATAAGCTTTGATGAGGATGAGTTCGTAGCAATGATGAAGGCTGGAACAGACCGGAGGAAAGCCTCAAGACGGTATTCAAGAGAACGGTTCACTAGCCTCAGCTTAAAGCTGCAGAAGGATGGATCGTTGCAGATAACAAGTACCCGGGTGATGATAACACAATTGGCAAGTTGTGAATTCCAGATGAAAACCTTGTGTAGCTACCCTGGTACTTTGCAGAAGGAAGGATGGATTTCGATTGGTTGGTATATGCTAAACCTGAAATGCTAAAACTAAACTGGGACGGTTCATTTCCAAAGAATCTTATTCATATATGTGGTGCTCATCTGGCATTTTGAATGTAAAAGCAGAAATTTGACTTACAACATATGTAATGTGAGGTGAACTGATGAAGTACATACTACGTAGTCCCAAATCTGTCGGTTGACATTGACTCTTCCAGTATCTCTGGTGTGTGTAGCCTACATCTGCATTCTGTATAGCACGTAGAGGATATATCCAGGGATTCATCGCATCAAATTCTTGAATTTTGTAATGACAGTTGAGCAAACAGAATTTAATTGTGGAGTGTGCAATACTTTTTGCCGATAACTCAAGTACACTATAGCTATTGTTTATGAATTTTACGTTTTTTTTTTAAATCATGATCCGGATTTTTATCCCTATTGTTCCAAACGACAACAGGGATTTTGTTCTCGGGTGGGAAGATTTTCCCTTGGAGTTGAGAGTTGAGGAGGGTTTTACGGCCTGGGCGGAGTCCCATGATGAGCGGCGGTAGATCGGTGGACGGCGATTTCTAGCTAGCGCTAGGAGTGATTAATGTGATAAGCAGGGGAGGTGTGGTTCAGTGAGTGCGGCAGCGAGTTCGTTGGCTCTGGTGACTGGTGAGTAAAGGAGAGCAAAGACATTGGCGTAAGCTTTGTTCAAGAGGTCATTAAGGCTCGGTTTATGGCTGCTGTGTTATGTTGTGTTTATTTTTTAAAAGTTGCTGAGAAAAGCAAGTTATCCTTTTTCGTAAATAAAATTAAAGATAGGTAATTTTGTTATCTAATGGTTATCCTCTCACATTTCATCTCATATATTTTGGAATGCAATAATATGTCTATTTGCAACTTGATTATAGAAAAAGCAGCTAATCAAACACCCAAATATCTAAAAACGGTTCAAGCATACGAGATTATCGTAATCTACCGCAAATACCAAACGGAGCCTAAGGATGGGATCGATGCTTTGCCTGATACCCAGGTGTCCATACCAGGGATGAGTTCAGACCTCCAACCAAGCAAATCCCAGGCAGGAAATGCCCGGGTCAACTCAGCAGCATTCAGAACCCTTCAACTTAAGAGTTGTGATGAACTGATATGTTGCAAATGACTAAACAAGCTCTTTCATTTGAGTTTTTTGTTCCCCCTTCTTATTAAGCTAGCTCTTTTATTTGAGTTGACTCAGGAACAAGTTGCAGGTAAGCCAATTGGTGCGGCAAGCAGGAGCCTCTACGTAATCATTTTACTATTCTCCCTTAAGAAAACGTTTCCTGAAAATAGCTCTTTGGACATTAGGATACGGATCGCTGCTTCATTTGTCGTTTCTTCAAGTTCTGAATGATTAAACTCACATCGAAAGCCGGTGTATGTTTTTGATTTGATTACTGATTGTGACCCGATCTATTATAACAGAAAGCGCAGCCAGAGAGAATGGTTGCAAACAGAATTTCAGTCTAGCATTTCCGCTTACCATATTACAAGAGGACTGAAGTAACCGTGTTGACTGGTTCTTGACATGTGCTATGATTTTACAAGGAGTCACATATCCAAACAATCCCAGTAGGAAAAAAGCGAGAAAAAAAATCATATATCATTGCAAAGTTTCCGGATCCCTAAGAGTCCATTACAAAACCTTCGTGCCCTTAGATGCCACTTCTTTTACAAAACGTTCTCGTCCATGCCACTGTTAATTATTTTCCCACGGTCAAGCTTTGATGGAGCTGTGCAAATATCATTTTGCCTATAATTGTCCAATTTACTCATCTTTTTTACTTAGGCCGGCCCCACATGTCGTAGGAAGGACTGTAAGAATTAAACTTTCAATTTTGCGAAACTTTACAGCACTTATATGATTCAACAAACAAACCTTGCTCGGTGTTCGGAATCTGCATGATGTCTTTCTTCTTCTCTCTACCCTTCACTTCAATACTCTCTTGATGGACAGAGAATAGAGATGTGTATGTTTCCAAGTTGTGTGTGTATAAGTGTGTGCGTAGTTACTGTTGCCTGGTGCCGAATGCAAACAGGAGCCTCAGTATTTATATGCATGAATCAATGCTTCCAAAGGACATGTCTTTTCACCATGTCTCTTCACAGGAACTAACTGAATGACAGTTAATGCTAATTGCCCTATCTCACGTGATGGCCTTCAATTTGTGCCTTCATTTTGTTCCCCATATACAAGAATCTTTCATTTCTTCTTATGAGTTGGATCGAAAGGAATCCCTAAGTAATATGCGAAACATGAGTAGTAGCGCCAGAATCTAACCACCAAGTTGTGTGTGTATAAGTGTGTGCGTAGTTCTGTTGCACAGTGCCGAATGCAAGCAGAGCCTCGGTATTTATATGCATGAATCAATGCTTCCAAAGGACATGTCTTTTCACCATGTCTCTTCACAGGAACTAACTGAATGACAGTTAATGCTAATTGCCCTATCTCACGTGATGGCCTTCAATTTGTGCCTTCATTTTGTTCCCCATATACAAGAATCTTTCATTTCTTCTTATGAGTTGGATCGAAAGGAATCCCTAAGTAATATGCCAAACATGAGTAGTAGCGCCAGAATCTAACCACCATGTATTATTTGGAACTTCCGTAATATTAGATTCGTGACATACAAAAATATAATACATACCTTTCTTTTCGAACCAAGCCTTCCTTTTCGGGCAATCTTTCTTGAAATGACCAATTTTCTTACAGAAAAGGCACTTCTAGTCCTTGCGGATTTGGCCTTCTTTGACCTTTGTTAGCACCTTATCCTTCTTCTTACCCTTCCATGGTTTACCCTTATTGCTGCTAGTTCCATTATGATCCATGAAATGAACAGAGTGTTCTTTCATTTTCTTTAACCTTCCTTCCTCTTGAATCAACATAGCCTTAATCTCCTGAAGATTCCACTTGTCTTTAATGGTGTTATAGTTCACCTGGAATTGGCCAAACTCCAGAGGAAGTGAGTTCATAATAAACTGCACTACAAAAGAATCACTCACATCCATTCCCATTGATTTTAACTTTGCTGCAAGGTTAGCCATGCTAGTTACATGATCATGAATGGGACATGACCAGTTAAACTTCTTAGTCGTGAGCTCACTCATAAGACTTCCTACAATGGACTTATCTACAACGTTCGATTGAGAGTACTCTTTGATCTTCAACATAAACTCCTTTGCATTTTCAGTCTTGGGCATTGATGGCTTGACATTTTCAGCGATCATCATTCGCATTAAGTTCAAGCTCAATCTATTAGACCTTTCCCAAGCTTCATACATAGATTTTTCTTCATCAGTACTTTTATCAGTAAGTGTTGCAGGCTGCTGCTGCATAACAATTGCCAAGTCCAAGTTCATAACACCCAGTTGGAACTAGATCTGTTTGGCCCAATCGGTATAGTTCAACCCATTGAACTTAATAAAGCCGCTGCTTTGAGCGTACAAGTTAATAGTGTCTGCAAACATTAAATATGCTCATTTGTTAATAAGCAAGAAGAAAATAATAATAATAATTTAAACAGTAAATGTTAATTGCATATTTAAGAACATCTTTGGATGATACTTAAACATATCATTTATTCAATAATGACACATATGAAATTTTATGGATGATTAAACATACTCAAGATAATAGAGATGTCATCTTTAGATAAATAAATATATCTCTCAAGCATGTCGTCATTCCCTTTTATTCTACTTAATTATTTGTAGTGGCTCACCTTTGGGTGACCTTCTAACATAATAATTTGTGATCCAAAATGTCATTTTATTACAGTATCAAAACAAACATACATAATTAAATATTTAAATTATTATAAGTTAGGCCACTTTGGTGGCAAACAAGCTTTGTCATTCAATAAATATTTAACTAATAATATTCAAACATACAGAATCCCTACAAATGGAGCACTTCTTCGTACGACGCACGGCTTCTACTTCGTTCATGTCATTCCTGATGTATCGTACCTGTCGCTGACTAACCTTTCCCTCAATCCTATCAATGTCTGCGATCTAGATTAGTTGCTCTCAGGTTGGATGGATAGTGAAATGGCCAACCACGGCGTAACTTGTAACGTCCCGTTTTTCGGAGTTTTTGAAAAATTTTAAAAGAGAACCATTTGCTTATATATTTGCCAAAAGCTTAATTCGAAAATTTCAAAATTCATTTGCAGTTTAATATGAGTTAATCAAACTTCAATTAAATTAAAGTTGGTTTGATTGAGTTTTCTTGAATTTAAAATCAAAACTTATTATTTTAAGAATTTTCTTGGATTTATTGGATTTTAGAAATTTATTTTTGTTTTATCCGAAATTAAAAATTAATTTATTTGTAAAAGAAAAAGAAAATTTAAAGTTAAAAGTATTTTTATTAAGTCCATAATAATTCAAGGAATTTCTATGAATTTTTCTAGAATTTTTGGAGTCTATTTGCTATTTTCTAAATTGCCTTTTGATTTATTTGAATTTCTAAAATCAAAAAGGTATTTTAATTCCTTTTCCTGTGCGTGGGCCGAAACCCTAGCCAGCCCAGCACTATTCCCCGCCTCCGGCCCACTCCGCTGCTCGCTTTCGCCTGCGCCATCTCGGCCGTTGGATCCTCATCGTGTGGCCTCGCTTCGCGCGTCCGCCGTCTTCTTGGCCGTTGGATCAAGATCCGCCGTTCCGTTCGCCGCGGCCGTTCGTCTCCTCACGCGCTCTCCTTTCTTCTCCGCCGTTGGATCGCGATCCGAGCGTCATCGCCGCGCCGCGCCTCTTCATTCCCACCGTCCGTCGAAATCGGACGGCGCTCGCTCATCTCCCTCCCCGCGCCCTTTGGACTTCCCAACCGTCCGTCGCAATCGGACGGGTGTCCTTCACCAGCGCCTCCTCGCTCCCCACCGTCCGTCGAATCGGACGGCTCCGATCATCGTCTCGCCGCCGCGCCGTTTTCTCTCCCGCGTCCCGCGCGAATCGCGCGCGAATCGCGCCCGTTCGTCGCGTCGCCGCGCCTCCGTCGCGTCGCATGGCCGTGCCGTCTCGTCCGCCTCCGCCGCGCCCGCCACGCCGCGCCGTCCCATCGCCGCTCATTGCTTGCCATGCGCCATGAGCTCTAAATCATGCGGCTCTTCTCTCTCTCTCTTCTTTCTCTCTCTCTCTCGGCGATTCTCGCCGCCGCTTCTCCGTTCTTCCCGCCTCGGTCGTCTCGCACCGCCTTCTCCGCGCCCGCGCCGCCGTCTTCCTGACTCGCCGCCGCCGTCACGCGCCAGTCTCTCTCTCTCTCTCTCTCTCTCTCGACCGTGGGCACGAGCCCACGTAGCCACCACGTGGCGCCACGTCGGCGCCCAGCGTCAGCGTTCGCCACGTGGGCTGCTGCGTCGTGATTGCGTGTCTTGTTGACGTCAAAGTCGGAATTTTCAGTTGGAAAATAATTCCGAAAAATCCGAAAACCCTAAATCCATCATTTTATGTGATTTTGAAATTTCTTTTGGCTATAACTTTCACATCCGAACTCCGATTTGGGTGATCCAAATTTCTAAATTTATATAAATTCATCCTCTTTCATTTGGTACTGGTTTTGTAATTTTTGGAGTTCATTTGGTGCTGTTTTATTTATTGTTGCTATTCTCGCACGTGTAGATTCCGGCGTTTCGAAAGATTTCTTCGACCCGACGACCGAAGACCCTCTCCTCGTCAACGAAGGCAAGTCGTAGGCCTTTGACCATGTTGAACCCATTTTACAAATGTATATTGTATTAAATTATCATGCATGGCTAGTTTTATTAAAAATGGTTTTGGGAGTAGATAATTACCAAATTGCCATTATGCCTCCTTGATAAATTGAAAATGAAATGTCTCCTTGAATGACATATATCCTTGGACACCTTAGGATGGTTAATACTAGTTGGACAATAATTGTATTACCAACTTGGGAGCGTATTATTGCTTAGACATGCTTTAGTTACCCGCGAGACTTTCGATCACATGTTCGATGATGAATGAAATTTGACTAATGGAACTATGGAACAGTGGTGTGAGGCCACTTTTATTAAAAGATGTTGTGCCATGGCAGGGATTGCCATTTGGTCGGGTATGAACAAAAATGATTTATGCTCGGGCTTGAGGTAGGGAGCTAGAGTGGGTGCGTAATGCACATTGGGTTGTGGTAGACTTGTGCGAAGCGACCAACTAAGGACTTAACTTTGCAAGTCATTGATCAGGTCACCTCGTGCAACCATAAGTCCGGTATGGGACGGACTGGCCAATTAATTAGGAAGGTTTTGAGTCGGTTCTGTTGTGGTACATTTATTGGCGCAAGAGGTGTGATGGCGAAACCTTAGCGAAGCGAAGAACCGAGGCAAAATGGAACTTTGTAAAAGCCTTGTCACGTGCTCTAGACTACTCACCAAAGGAAGTGGCGGTGGTATCGACGGATGCCAAACAAACTAGAGAATTCGTGTCTTGTGGGTAAAGTCGTACAACCTCTGCAGAGTGTTAAAAATCTATTCGAATAGCCGTGTCCCGATTCACGGACATGCACAGTGATTTCGCGCAAGGGTAGTATTTTCAAAAATGTGGTTTGGTTCGATGGAAGCGTTTGGTTGGAATGGTTGGGAAGTGAGCGGGATGTTCCTTTGTTTAATTCAAAAGAACTTGGTTATCTATGTACTATTCTTTTAAGAATCACGCTTTGCAATCTAATTATTGTATTCTTGATAAACTTGCTTTACGCAAATTAACCATAAAGCCATCCTTGCTTAAGCGACATGAATACTAAGTGCATACATTTCTCTACGACTTTTGAGTACTTTATGTACTCACGGCTTTATGCCCTTTGTTGATCGGTCAATGAGAAGAATCGGAAATGTTGAGTTCTACGAAGAAGGCTACTTTGAAGACTTTGCGAACTAGGTCACGTCCTCCACTCGATTGCTTTGTTGGCATGTCGATTGGGCTCCACGTATTTTGAGATTTCACGCGGATACTCTGTTGTTGCTAAGCCACGTGAGGCGACTTTTGTAAGAACTTGACCATAAGGTCTTTCTTTGTTTTAATTAATATTACTTTATGCGCTTCATTAGTTCGTTGTTGAATGGTGACGATAACATCATTGTTACAACTGTGCGAGCTAGCTACTGATCATGGGACTAGCTTGGTATGCACAGAGGGTCTCGGGGTTGTATGACACCCGGGGCGCCGACATAACTATACATCTCTGCACTCTAGGTTTGCATCACCTCCTCCTTGTTGAAGTAGTCAGAGAGGTACTGCCCAAGATGCTGCGCCACCGTCGAACATGCGGCCATGACATGGGAGCAGTGTCTATGCAGAAGAAGGACTTGTTGCAAGTGCATACGCAACTAGCGCGGTATAGCGCGTACTCGTGGGTGATCATCTCGCGGTTCGTCCTATGACGTCTTTTATCCCTGCACATTATCTCGAAGCGAAGCTACCTTGTGCCCATCTTGAATGCCCGGTGGATCTCACCCTTCTTGCTCTTCTCCTCCATGTACTTGGTGATTATGGCGGAGTAGAATACTTTGTCATTTTCCATGGCGAGGGATGCATTGTTGTTTCTGTCAACAAAGTAGTTTATTGTACCATGGAGAATTACCACCACAATATAAACCAAAGCGAGGCACATTGCGTCGCGTATGAACCAATTGTACACCTCGGCTAGATTGGTTGTTATGACACCATATCGTGCACCACCCCTATCATGTAGCAATGACCACTTCTCCTTATGCTCGTGCTCAATCCAGTCAGAGAAGTATTTCACCTGCGCCCCCGTCTTCCTCGTCAAACTAGGAGCATCTGTGGGTAGCTCTGCCAATACTTCGAGGGCCTGGTCAGTGCTTGGGGCGACCCTTTTTGCTGCCTCCTTTTTGTGCGTCTGGGTCCGCTCATCCAGAATCTTCCAGAGTGCTTCAAACTTTTGCTCCTGGTTCTGGTTGTACAGTCGCTTGAATAGGTTCATCAAGTCCTTGTTGTGGAACTGTAGAAGTTTGCACCCAAGTGCCTCATGCACCACTGGCTCTGCAGATCCGCTCATGGAAGTCTTTAGTTCTCTCCTTGTTATAGCTGAGTTATTGCATGCAGCAGATAGTGTCATCCATGCACAAGATTGGACGGTAGTGCCGGAATGCATTGATGCATGGACCAAAGGCAAAGAATGTTCGCTACAGTACCCTCTTATTAGCTCACTTCGGATGTGTGGAATCTTGAATGTCGACATGAGTGTCGGGATTCCTGTCTTGTATGACTCGAAGTAGCCCGAGGAGGTTGTAGTAGGAATCCTCGAACGTGTTGAACCTTGATTCCAATGCTTTCTGTTTTGCCCTCCAAGCCTTGGCATAGCTGACTATGTACTAGAATCATACCTCAACCGCCCGAATGATGGATCGTGGCTCAAAATCTAGATTATCCACGATCTCACCGTACATGAGGTTGGCGATGAAGCCTGATGATAGGTTCTTGTGGGACTGAACTGACTCAGCGACGACACGTGTATGTGGGACAACTATAGAGTATTTCTAGTAGGTGTCCCACTTAGGCTGGAATGCACGCACTCGCCAAGTATATCCTTCTATGTCGCACTTCACGTTGTAGCATCTTGGGTTAGACTTGACGACTGTGAATGTACGCCGCACCGACAAGACCAAGAATTTGAACGCCTCCTGCACGGCCTCCTTGCATTTGTATATAGCTCCTTATCTGACCTCACTTTAGTCGTACTCCCACGGCACATGGGATCCTTCGTTGACAACGAGGTTGTCGAACTGGTATGTGTTCCACTCAGATGGAACCATCTACTGGTCCACATCATCCTTATCGTCAGATCATTCATCTTCTGACAATGTCATGTACTCCCAGTCTTCGAGATCCATCATTTGCACTATGACTTTCAGCTCTTCACCCTCGTCAGCAAATTCACTAGCTTTCCTGACTGAATGAACTACTTTTGCAGGGTCTTCATTGACAACATCATCAACTTCGGGAGCTTTGGCCATTGTGTGCGCCGCGTTGTGGCTGTAGCCCCCGACTTCTTCTTCGGCATCACCACCCCCTTCTTGTTCAGCTGCAAATGCATGAGTAGGCTTGGCATATGCTTGAGCCAGAAGGATCAAATCACACCCTCCCTCCCTCGCCATACGTATATGTGGCTGCCATGACATTGTTCTCTTGAGCTGCACTAACTCCCAATATATGTGTTGTGCTGCTCGGGGAGGGCAAGGCAATTCAATCTCAGATCATACACATCAGGGTCCACTTGGAACGAGTGAAACAACCACCGCATCACAATGCCCCCATTTAAGCACCTCTGCTCTCGGTAGGGGCACGGTCGCTGATTGGAAATAACGCAAATCAATCCCCCCGAACCCTCAAGAATAGTCCATTGACCGTAGTAAATTTTGAAATTTGTGACGTCCGACATATTTAATGCACTGCACCGTAAAGAAGGATTCCACGATTAACCACATATCTCAAACTAGACTACCCACCGAAAATTTTTATATACAACATACTGCACTACGTAACCCTACATCTTCTAAAACTATATAATCTATTCAGTTAAAAAAAAATACATGACAGGTGGACGACCGGACGTGCAGCGCTTCACTAGCTTCTCTCCTCCCCTCCCTTCACTACTTTTTTTCTGAATAAAAGTGAGTTTCACCTGAATTTTAGGGTTTCAATGCTCTTTTATAGGGGAGAGTTCATGTCTCCAGTTAAACTAGCGATAGGAATAATGTTCACTTCCGGTCGACAGGGAGTTGGACTGGCAACAGAAGTCTAATTTTGTAAATTTTTAGGATGACTAATTATTTTTGTAATTATTTTTTAAAAAAAAATCTTGCTTCCTTTGGTCAGAGAACCACCCTAGAGCAGCTTTCTGGATACTTCAATCTATCTTGAAAAGGCACTCGATACTTCAAAAGAAATTATCATCTAATTTGTAACACTTCAGAAAACACATTGAGAAATGCTATCATCATTCTAGGAGAGCATTTCCGAAGACTTCTGCGCCAATCCCACATTTCCTATCATCTCTTATCAACATCGCAAACTTCTGGCTTCTTCCTCGAACCTTCGAGCCTTTTTATTTTTTAATCTTTTTATTTAAAATTATTTTAAAGATATTATATTTTTTAACTTTTTTTTCTAATTCTAACCGCTTTGATCACGCTATGATCCGTAATGTGATTAGACTGTGCTATCACGCCACCGACCCCTTTGAATGCATTTATTTTTAGACTAAATCATGTTACGCAAGAGTATTAGCACTCCAAAATCTGTAATATGACAACGTATTTTTACTACACCACACGTTAAAACCAGAATTAAAAATAAAGTTAAAAAGCAATTACCTTTCCCCGTTCCCTTTCCCGTAAAAACAACCCCTTTCCCTTCCCTGTAAAAATAACCGCCGCAAGTAATAAGCAAAGCTAACCATATCCACACGCAAATCGTATCCACGCAACGCGCCGCAAGAAACCTTTGTGCGATTTCCTACCACCCGGTGGCCGGCCGTCCTTGACGGCTTGACCCAGCCCCCGGCGTAGGCAAGCAATCAAACGAAGGTCGCCATCAATCAATTGAGTCAGGCCTTCCGTGTCCCCTGTTAATTTCCTTTGTTAATCTCGCTGGTTTTCTCCAACAAGAAGCGCGTGTGCGCGAGGAGTTGAGCAGCGGTCTGGAGGACGCAACGCGATTAAGCGACCGGGTCCTCGCTTTTACCCCTTCCTCTTCCGCGTGCATTCGCCATCGCCTCCTTGCTTGGTGTGCTACTATTATATAGCCGCCGTGAAGACTTCCTCCTCTTGCTCTGCTCTCCTTGTTCTTGCCCAATTCCCAGGCCCGGCCCTTCGAACTGCGGTTGGTTTTCGATCTGCCGTGGTGCGTCCAACGACTTAATTTCATTCTATTCCTAAAAAAAAGAACTTGGTTTGATTCTTGCTGCTGTTCTTTCCTTTACTTGTTCGTTAGTTCGTTCTTGGTTCTAGTTCTTGGAGTTGGAATTCGGTGTGTTCGTGGCTCGAGCGAACGATGTCTCACTCAATTCTCCGCAGGAACTGAATTGCTGCAAAATCTGACTGCCGTCCTCCGTTAATTACTTGCTGCGGCACCTAAGATTGCAAGATGAGCGGGAGGAGATCGTTCTTCACGTCCAAGAAGAAGGCCGCCGATGGCCTGGGCTCCTCCCGGACCAACAACCCCTTCGACTCCGACTCCGACGACGGCGGCAGGCAGCAGAGGCCAGCGAGGGCCTCCTCCGTGCCTCCTCCGGCTGCCGTCACGGGCGACCAGCGGGGCTCCCTCTTCGGCGGCGGTGGCACCGACGAGAGGGGGGCGGGGTTATTCTCCTCGTCGGCGGCGAGGAGCCGCTACAGGAATGACTTCCGCGACGCCGGCGGCATGGAGAACCAGTCGGTGCAGGAGCTGGAGGGCTACGCTGCGTACAAGGCCGAGGATACCACGCAACGGGTGCAGGGCTGCGTCAGGATCGCCGACGAGATGAGGGACACCGCCTCCAAGAGCCTAGTCACCATCCACCAGCAGGGGCAGCAGATCACGCGCACGCACATGATGGCCGTCGACATCGACCAGGATCTCTCAAGGGTAAAAAAAGATTTTTTTTCAAATTTTCCTGGTTACAGAAATTAATTGGTTAGTTATGGCTTAATTCTGTTGGAATACTTAGCACATAGTGAAAGTACTCTCCGTACCAAAATTGGCCAGTTTCAGAAATCCTGAACTCCACCAAAATTGAAACCTGGAAGTAGCAGCATTACAGAATAGTGCAAGTTTATGATGCCGAATTGCTAATTGCTGGCATGTTAAGTGGCCAGGGCTAAAGGGATGGTTTTCCACAATTTTTGCAGGGGGAAAAACTACTCGGTGATCTTGGGGGTTTATTTTCCAAGAAGTGGAAACCAAAGAAGAATGGCGCAATTAGGGGTCCTATGCTAACTAGAGGTAATTTCCATTCTAATCTTAAACTAGACTGCAAGAGAAATTGCTGACTGGAGAAACTTGGCCCCTGTGGGATCTGCTCTGTGCTAATTGTAACTGAAAGGATGGGATGACATGGATGCAGATGATTCCTTCATACGGAAAGGCAGCCATTTGGAGCAAAGGCAGAAATTGGGGTTGTCGGATCACCCACCTCGGTCGAATGCACACCAATTCCTATCTGAACCAATGTCAGCGCTTCAGAAAGTTGAGGTATTCAGACAGAATTGCTGTGAATATTTCAAAATTTCTGCTCAGGATCACGTCTGCAAGTGATCGATTTCCAAACTGTGCATCTTCTGATCATCTGGTTGTTTTGCGCAGGTGGAGAAGGCGAAGCAGGATGATGGCCTATCTGATCTTAGTGACATACTGACCGAGCTGAAAGGCATGGCAACTGACATGGGCTCTGAGATTGACAGGTGAATTGTCACATTTCACTCTTAGTTCTTCGGTATAGACTAAGACACCTTTTTAGATTGATGTATAGTTATGCGACATACATGTTTCTATGTTTCATCCGTTCTTTACAATGGTAGCTGTCTAGCCAACGAATTTTTTTCCTTTCTTCATACTGTAACAACTAACAAAGAACAACAGCTTTGACCCAAGTACCTCCAAATTCCAAAAGTAATTTACTATCTGACAGTTCAGATTGTCGATATCTGATGAAACACATTCCGTAATTATATTTTAGCATTGTTGCTTCAAGCCGTAACCTTCATGCAGACTCGAGTTTGACATGCTTCTTGTATGTTGTTTGGCTTCAGGCAAACAAAGGCTTTGGGTGATGCAGAGAAGGACTTCGACGAACTGAACTACAGAGTCAAGGGAACAAACACTCGAGCCCGCCGTCTGCTTGGGAGATAAAGAGCATATGTTCTTGTCACTGGAGGGGGCTTTCTACTCGTCTTCAATGGTTTACTTTTGAGGGTCATTAACTATGATGATTTTGTGCATCAGATTTTGGTCAGGATGGTTGGTTGGGGAGATGTTAGGGTTTATTGTATATATGCTATAGACATTATTATCTTTTCTATGTTACAGTTTTGCGCCATTTTTTCAAGGATCTGTTTGAATTTTGGTTTGATTTTCGCAATCTCATCTCTATACTGAAGTTGTGTGCAAGACATATCATAAGAGAGCACCACATAACCTCATTTCTCCGTACCGTCCTGATTTCCCATCTAATGGACACAAATGTACCTAAAAAATGACACTGGCGCAAACTTCTAAGTAGTAGCACTCCTACTAATTGGATTAAACATGAAAGTGGTTGGCTTTAATTGTCCTATTTAGATGGAATGCAGGGATGGGAAAATAGTGAGGAAAAAATATGGTAAGTCTCTTCACTGTCCACAGATGACCCTCCATTTAAGATACCTTAAAATTCCCATTTGCAAGGTAACTTTTTGTTTGGTAATTCAAAGGAAGCGTTAGGATATCGAAAATAATAGCTGAAACCATTTGCAAGGTAACCATTTTTTGGGCAATTCAAAGGAAGAGTGAGTTAGGACATTGAATCTAACAACTGAAAAGAAGTAACTCATTGTTCTTAAAAGAATGTTCTAGAAGATTTGACAAATGTAAGAAGATAATTTTGTAAGAAGATCCTAGAAACAAAATATTTGCATGGTGGAAATTGGAAAATGTTTAAATATAACATAATTATATGAGCAATTGAGCGTCCGTGAGTTGCCGGTCATGTGTTGTGTGCATCCACTATCCAACACCCAATGTCGGCCACCAGTCTTGTAGTTCACTCATCGCCCTGACCCTTATGCAAGTGAGTAATGCAATAGTTTATTAAGCTAAATAATCTCACCATGTTATCTCCATGGTAATTGCATCATTAACACAATCTTACTCTTTTCATCAACATTACCATGACAAGTAAATAACTTAATAAAACATAATTAAATCAAATCACATGATAATAAATCAACAAGACAACGACAACCACCCGGTGTTCACCATTCTACCAAGCATTTGCCTCTTTAACTTCTTGGAGTGAGACGGTATAAAGATGGAACGGTGCTTGAGGCAACACTCTCTAGACAAACAATTAACATACATTCAAAAGCATGCCATCACGGCCCTAATACATTACACAAATCGTCACCTCATCTATACGCAAACTCAACGCCTTTAACTTGACTTTATCGGACGCACTACTTGCTATCCTAATAGTAAAATAGCTCTAACTCTCTCCTCTGTACCCCAAATATAGCGAACCATATACTTTCTAGAATCCCCACGAAATTATCTACAAATTCCAACTTATGATGAACTTCTGAATCCACTGTTTACTACCCTGTTTACTACCCCAAAGACTATTCCAGAGTCTATCAGGACGGACCAGTTCACAATTTCGTATCTTTTTATATAACTCAAAAAGTTATGAGCGATTCTAGTTTTGGAATCTACTAAAAATTCCCTAGCTTATTCAAGAGGGAGTTGGGCGAGGACCTAGGGTCACCGGAGGCGAGTCGGCGGCATACAACCGTGGTGGTGCCATGGGTGGCAAAGAGGAAAGGGGTACTAGGGTCTCAACCTTGACAAAATGATGCGCGCATTAGGACCAGAGGCTCACCACGATCACGAAGGTGAAGAAGATAGGGTCAGAAAAGTTCTGAAACAACTTGTCAACGATGAGCAGAGGAGGTTCACGGCAACAACTCTTATGGCGATGGAGATGCTAAAAAAAGTGTCGCATTAGTTCACTGATGCCCTAGAGATGGTGTATACGCAAGCAATTAGACCAAGACTTACCGGGCTTTGAGGAAGATCGAAAATGGCGACGGTGGCCGGGAATGGGGAAGATGATGGTGAAGCTTGGATTCTTGGTGAGTTTTCTTGCGTTGAGTGAGGGGAAAGCATCAATAAGGTATGTAACAGATGATGACGTAGTTGATTTGAGCCCGAACTAACCGGAGTGACAGGAACATGTTGGCAAGCTCTGGTGCACGCTGGAGTCAAGGACGAAGGCGATCCTGGTCGTTCAATGAGGCTCTAGGAGCTACATTAAGCAAAGAGGAAGGATGAATGAAGCTCAAAGGTGAAAGTGACATGCTTGTCGTGGATGAGGAAACTTAGTAGAGCGGCAGAGCTAAGGAGGCGCGCTCACCGGTGTCAGAGATGACGCAAGCGTTCCTATGAAAACCATGGAGCTATCAAGCTCAGGTTTGTGCGAAATGGAACGTGAGCGAACTGAGGAAGATGATGCGTGCTCCATTGCTTTTGTAGCAAGGTATTTGTGTGAGAAAATCGACAAGACATCGGCGGTTGCACGAGAGACTCGCGAGCAGCCTCGGGTCTCTTCGTCTACGCAGGAAAAAGGGCTGACAACGGGGTGGATACCATGGGCGAGTGTAGACGGAGGTGACAGGGGTGGTTGAGGTACCAAACTATGGGTGCTGGTCGAGATCCGCGAGGTGGAGCAGGCTCGGGCGTGGCGCGCTGGCGTGCGAAGAAGAAGACGAGGGGGAAGAAAGGCTCCGACGGGTGGGGCCAATGTGTCAGCGAGAGGAGAGCGAGGCACTAGCAAGGGCTGGAGCGAGCGTGAGCGAAAATGGGCTGAGTTGTGTTTCGGCCCAAAGGTCCGATGGGAAATTCGAATTACGTTTTGATTTTTCCAGAAAGGTTGAGAATTTAGTGAATTTTTAATCATATAAAATGGGCTCCAAAATTGATAAAAAAAATTTGTGCATGCTCCTGACACGGTCTATTTCATTATGTGAATTTTTCCTAATTTTATGGGTTATGTATTTTTCTCAAAAATTCTTTCTTTTTGTTGTTTACATGTAATTTTACTATTTGATTTATGCAAAAGTTCAAAAACATGCTCAAAATATTTTTCCCACATGTAAACGTGCTCAAAATTATTTCTCCATTTATTTTCATTATATTTTCCAAAAGTTGAGATTTTTTGGATGTTATACACTCGCTGACTAGACTGAGCTAGAAAGACCTAGTGTGCATCACAATTAGATACTCAATCTAACCAAGCTCAAACTACTAAATTTGAACCCTTGTAATAGTAGGACCAAAGCAAAAACAAATACTTATCACATAAAATGACCCACACTCGACACCTTGAATCATTCCTAGCCACGTGGTCCTTAATCTTCATGAAGAACATGCTTTGCCATCATTTGCATACATGGGTCATTAAGACCTAACTAATATGAATAATACTAAGACCAAAGTTAGTCTTAATGATTTAGGGATCATTAATCACCAAAACCACTTAATCAACAAATTAGGGGCCCTAGATGCTTACAGCAATGTCTTAAGATTATAACGACATAATTTTATTACGAATATTCAATCCAAATTAGTTACCGCTACATGTTTCTTTCATTGAAGTTGGAAAGAACAGGGAATATTTTATTAGAAAGAAATAACTGACAATAAATTTTGTGCAATGTAAAAGGATTTTTATTGCAAATCTTTAATCTAAATTATTTGAAAATTATTGTTAGGTATTTCTATCATAGAAGTTGGAAAAAAATTTAATTAGAAATAAACAACCATGCACCTAAGGTTTGGATGCGGCATAGTAGACCATTGGTACATCTTGGTTGCAATCTAAGAATAATGAGCACAGAAATTGCATGAGATTTTATAAACTTACCTACTTGTGTATTGTGTTTGAATTTTTATATTTCTTGTGTTATGTTTGATTTTATAAGTTCTTGATGTAATGAGATGTTTCTGAATACAATCTTGGGAATGAATGATAATTATTTGTGAATGTGAATTTTTGGTATGCAGATTGTTTGGCAAGTTGATTCCAAATTGTGGTTGCGTGAGATCAATCAATGTAAATTATTGGTTCTTTTTCTGTTAATGCAAATTGTTGATTCTTTTTTCTGTTGCATAAGTGAAAAATGCAAATTTGTGATTGGGAGTTCATATACGCAAGCTGCAAATAGGTGCTTTTGGACAATGACGAGAACTGGCAAGAAATGTAAATGATAAGTTTCTATTGAAATGTAAATGAGAAGTTTATATTCAAAGTTAGTTGGATCAGTTCCTAATTCGTAAACGTCTATTGTTTCATTGCTAGCTAGCAGTAGCTAGCATATGCATGCAACAGAGAGCAGATTACAGCAGCTAGCCCCTAGCGGCAAGTGGAAAGCAGCAGCTTCACCTCACACATCCATATAAAAGCTAAGGGATTCAACAACTAAATGCGTTGTCATTTGAATATCTGGTTTCATTTTCTCTATCAATTGTTAATGCCTTGCAATTGTGAATTTTTCAGCTGGGACTGCATTTATTAGCTGTTGAATGCACTAATATCAAGTTAACGAGCTCTAAGAGCATTTTTAGTGTATTGAACCGGCGTCAATTCAAAGAAATGCTATGTAAGCATTTAAGGACTAAGTTTGTTTTTTTTTCAATGTATTGAACCAATTCATACTAATAACTGAGGCACACGTTACATTAAAAAACCACAAAAAAATAATATCATCTCTCAACCGCACTCTCTCTCTCTCTTTCATAACTGGGCTTATATGAGTTGTTTAATGCTTTGAATCGACTTCTATGTAGAGTCCGATTTCAGGAATTTTTTGTTGGAACCGACCCATTCAATGTATTGAATCGATTCAATCCCTTCTCTCTCTTTTGAACCGGCTAAAACAACACATTGGAGATGGTCTAAATTGCACTAGACAGCCTGATACATTCTAGCTGGGAAAATTATTTCCATATCTCTAATCTACATGTAAGTTCAACCTCCATCTTTAGGTGAAATAAGTTCCTTGGGTAGGCGGGCAGCAGTCGGGGTCGTAGTCTAGGCGGTGTCTAACACGATAGGCTCATGCCCAATGCGCATACAACCTCCACAAGGTATAGGCGTGAGGAGATGTATAATAGGGCTAGGGCAATGCCAAGGACCAAGACGACAAGCTCACCTCAATGACAATGGCCAGCGACCGTCACCATCGCCAAACCTATGTGAGTCCCATTTGGTTAGACCGATCTGTGGGCATTTGGGGAAGACTGCATGCAACAGAGGGGATGAGCAATCTGCTTGGAACTGTGTGGCGAGGACAACGGAGAGGGCAGAGCGGTTGCGGAAGCCCAAGGTAAGGTATGACACTCTGGATTTGGGGAGGAGTTGCAGCAACAAGAGGGGAAGGCGTAATTTGTGAGGGTGTTTTGCAAAAAATAGCAGTGAGAATGCACTTGATATGTTACTCATAATTAAACTCTTATTACTTTTACACATTTTGAATATATTGTCGCATCACACAGCTCATGAGGCCTTACTTCAATGAGTTCTTGTGCTTGCCATTGACCGAATCATGTAAGATTGAACAATAAATTAAGTGCCCGACACTGTCAACCAAACTTACGCAACGTACGTTCTAAAAAAAGAATGTGTTTATTAGATAATTGATGCCGTAGTTGGGAGGCAACCAATCCAATCACACAATGAACACAGAAGAGAGAAACAATGTATAGAAGGGATCCAATATCTTTATTGATCTATATCTCTTGTACATAGAGATCCTTGTATTTATAGTCCAAAGGGGTGAAAGCCCTCCGGTGACGGTTTAGTCTTTTGTCTATAATTAGATTTTGTAACACTCCCGTTAGGGAATAGACAACGATATGTAAATGTCCTGCAAAAAAATCTTTCCAAAAACACATTCAGAAAAAATGAATGAAGAAAAAAGTACATTACATTCGTAAGTTGCATTACACTTGTTGCCTCACCAAAAACCTTCATATGAGAAAACTTCAGGGAAAACTCACCAAGAAAAAGAGTACAATATTTAATCTTCAGAATCTAATCTTTAAGATTTTGGATAAATCCTCATAATTTGATGAAGGGTTATAAACTAGGGATTTACAAACTCTGCAACTTTTTAAACCATCTCATTCCAATGCCATAAATGCATCTTTAAAAACTGGATGTAGATGGAGACTTAGTGAATAAATTAGTTGGATTTTCACAAGACTTTGTTTGAAAGATATTTACCTCACTATTCTTCTGGATTTCATGAGAATAGAAATTTTATGAGCAATGTGTTTCGAGGTGTTACTCTTGACATAACCTGTTTGCATTTGTAATACAAGTAACATTATCTTCATAGATAATTGAGGGGTTATTGACAGTATTAATTTCATAATACTTCTGGATGTTGTTAATCACATGTATGAGCCAAAACACATTCAAGTGAAACTTTCTATAATTCTATAATCTCTGAGTGGTTGGTAGAAATAGCTATCAAGGTCTGCTTAGATAACTTCCAAGAGATGGATGCACCAACACAAAGTAATATAAATCCATTATGGGATTTTGCACTATAGATATTTGATAGATAATCATCATATCTTCATAGAGACTTGACAGATAGTTAGCATATCTTCAGGATCTATGCATGATTTTCATGATCTTTGCATTGTCGACCAACTGGATCTAAATTGTTAACTAGTAAAACCTTCAAGGTGAATTTAAGCGGTAATCGTCGTATCAACACCTTCTAGGCTTGACTAAATTTTTTAAAATCTCAAGTATGATGATCAATGTTTATCATGCTCCCCCTAAAAACAACTTTTGTTGAAGTCTTGTTGCTCTAGCGCCTTCCATATATTTCTCAAAAATGAATATAGGTATATTGTGATCAAATCAACTAGATTACCGCAATGCAGATTCTTATATACAATATCCTATTACTCATCTAGAGATTTTAGGATAGATACTATTCGGGAGTAACATGTTTAACTTATCAAATACCACTATTTGATTGTGCAACACAAGTATATTATCCTCACAGAGGATATGAGGTAATACTAGTTGCAAAGTTGTATGCTTTCCGGATATGATTTATCAAAACCTTTAAGAGTCTTAATATTTTGTAACTATCTCTGGGTGGTTAAAGTTATAACAAATAGTCTATTTTGTAGAACTATAAAGTATGGTTGTACCACTCTAGAGTAAAATAACACATGTCTTAGTTTTGAGGTTTAGGGGATTAATTGCCAGTATCACCAATGTATGTCGTACCTTCAGGGTACTAGATTAAATTATAGATAACGTGGATTGGAAAAGAGGGATCCCAAACGACATACCGATTTGCCGGAAGAACAATTCGTGTTGATAACGTATTAGATAATCGATGCCGTAGTCATGGGACAACCAATCTAATGACACAATGAACACCAAAGAGAGACACATTGTATAGATGAGATCCAATATCTTTATTCATCTATATCTCTTGTACATGAGAGATCCTCATATTTATAGCACGAAGGGGTGAAAGCCCTTTGGTTGCAGTTTAGTCTTTTACCCATAATTAGGTTTCGTAACAGTGTTCTTCCTTGCACAAATTGTTTCTTCTTCAACTTTTTTTCTTTTGCAAGTGTGGCACCAGGAAGCCAAGCGATGGCCGGAGGTCATAGAGGTATACATGGATTAGGAAAAAAAATCTAGGACAGGCCTTAAACCCCTCCTTCCAAGGGCTCTTCCGTGATTTCGGCCACGTGTACACACACACATCTCACAGCAGCTCTCTCCCCCAAATCGCCTCCTTCCTCCCCTCTCTCGCCTCTTGTTCGCCTCTTGCTTCTGCTGTTCCCGTCGCGTTCCCCCTCCCTGCTGCCCATCGCCGACCACCTCGCCGCTGCACCCCCTGGCCACCTCGCTGTCGCCATCCCCATCCGGAGCTGACCCCATCGCCCTCGCCCATCCATTGCGCTCCCCTTCCCTCCCTGCTCCTCGACGCTGACACCGTCACCGTCGCCGCCATGCATGGACTTGTGGGTGGGGGCGACGAGGGAGTCAAGGTGGTGGAAGAATGGTTAGGAGTCAAGCTTGGCCTTCTCGACCCTGTACTTCTTCCTGAGGGTGTCGATGCGGTTCTTGTACTGGACGTTGGACTTCGGCGGCTTGGAGTAGTCGTCACAGGAGGAGACGACCTTCTGCCACTACGGGTGGCGAAAGCTGCCGCCGCCGAACGCGACTCCCCCTAGGCATCGATTAGGGTGGAGGCACTGTCGCTACTCCATACGCCCTCCCTGCCGCCCCCTCCCCTACTGATGGAGGGGCTAGGCTTCCAAATGGGGATGGCGACGATGAGGTGGCCAGGGGGTGTGACGGGGAGCACAATGGGGAGGGCGAGGAGGACGGGGTCAACTCCGGTTGGGGATGGTGACGGTGAGGTGGCGGGGGCAAAGCAAATGACAGTGGTCGATGGCGACAGCGTGGAGAGAGAGCACGACAGGGGAGGACGAGGCGGCGGGTCGGCCGACGCATGGGCGAACTTGAGGTGAGAGGGGAGGAAAGATACAGTTTGAGGATAGAATTAATTTGAAATCTGTGTGTGTAAATATGACAGAAATAACTCTTAAGGAGGGAGGGTCCAAAGCCCCGTCCAGAATTTTTTTTTTCCACATGGATCACCTCTCCAACGGTCCAACGGTCCAGCCACGTCGGAAAATGTCTTCGTTCCACTAAATCAACGCGACCCACCTCACCTGTAAGCGAGCAGAACCTCCATCCGACTGCTAACTCGGCCCCACCTGAAACCCTAAACCCCCTTCCGCCCAAAAATATGCGCACTCCGACCCACGCGGCTCCCCCCTCCCTCTCCCGGCCGCCGCGATGAGGCGCTTCCTCACCCACCTCCACCGCCACTCCCACCGCCACTTCCCAGTCCCACATCCGCCTCCGTCTCGCCATCCCACTACCACCACCACCACCGCCACCACCCTCCCCTTCCTTCTCCCTTGCCGCCTCCTCTCCGACGATGCCTCGCCCGCCGCCGCCGCTCCACCGCCTCCCCCTCCTCCGCCCGCCACCGACGTCCCGAACAAAGGTACTCTCTTGTAACATCTCCTCCGCCCTTTTGGCCCAATGGATGCTCGAACACCAACTGCTCGACCAAATGCCCCACCTCGGAGTGGAAGAAGACGCATTTGCACCTGTGGTGATTTGCACATCATCATCTTCCCGGAGAGATCGAAGCGCTCGCTCTCGCACCACCTGCTCGACCTAATGCGCCACCTGTACGAATGCCCCTGGCGCCCGTATTCCTCACTTCCCCAGCTAAATGCCACATGCGGAAGGACTCTTCTGTGTGCGTGCCACTTGTTCGACCAAATGCCGCCCCCAGAAAGACTTTGCCCGTAGGCGTGCACAAAGCCTGCTCATTCCCATGCCACGCCATATGTGTCATGCTGAAACGATCTCCTTGATCTATTCTTGACGATGCCTCTGATTGCAGAAATGAAGCGGAGGTTGGAGACTTACTATGAGGTGGATGATGAGTCGGAGCTGTCGTCCGTCGCTGAGGCTGTTCTCGAGCGGAGGTTTACAGACGCACATAGTGAGACCGATGATGACCTTATCGAGGAGCTGCGCAACAAGCCACTTCCCAAGGTCCGTGATAAGGACTTTGAGTCTGACTTCGAGGAGATGCACGATACCGATGAGGAGCTGGACAATCTGTACAACACGAGGCAGTATGTGGAAAAAAAGATGAAGAGTGATGAGTTCTTTAACATGGATAACACCAAGTGGGATGAGATGATAAAGGAAGCTATGGATAAGGGGCACCTGAGTAACATGAAGGAGTGCGAGGATATCCTCGAGGACATGCTCCACTGGGAAAAGCTACTACCTGGTCAGTGGAATTTATGTCTCCCACTTGCTCTTGTTGCTAGGAATGAACTAGTCTTTTTTTGCAAATGCATTCATTAGTTTGCTTGAGTAGAAAGTAATGGCTTGGACGGGTTGGGGATAAAAGATGGATGAAACAGATTATTTTTCAACAAAATGATGAGACGTCATAGGAATTATTTGGCATACTAGTTCCGTGATAGTTAGATTGGATTCGCTTTTCTTCTAAGTTGTTTCAAAATCTTATGGGTGTAATATTTCCTTAATTTGTGGCAAAATTTCAACAAAATGATGAGACATCACAAGATTTATTTGCAATATTAGTTCTGTGAATTAGATTCTTTGGGTTCCCTTTTCCTTCTACCTTCTACGTTGTTTCAAATTCTTCTGGGAGTAGTATTTCTTTAAATTGGGGATTTAGTGATTATTGTTTAATGAGATCGCCAATAAGTTTATATTATTAAAATTCATCGGAGTTTATATTATTCTTATTTTGATTTATGTACAACAAAGATGCTTTGGATTTCTCGATTCATCTGTAACTTAAACTGCTTTGCAACAAAGGCATGCCACTAAGTAATAGTTCTTAATTAATGTTTCATGTGGTATCGGTATAGCTGTGCTTAAATTTGAGAACTATTACTCCAGATGAATAAGAAGCCAAATATAATTAAAGTAATCATGCTTCCTTTTGTTTCTGTTGTTTTTTTTTTGCCCGCAAAAAGATGCATTTCTTAATGGTATGGTACTGCCATTGAGAAGTTTTGGGCCTGTTTTGTCTTCAAGGGAAGAAGGCATGCTTTTGTATACTCTTGCTCCAACTTCTTCCAAGATATGTTATGGTTAACCAGCTGGGAACTATTTACATGCCTGTCATTTTTCCACCATATGTTAATGCCGAAGAAGTTTGGGTGCATGGAATTTTGCTGAGCTCTCCTTTTCTTTCTGACTTGGTTGGTCAGTCCTGATCAGCTTCGGGTTCTTGTTAATTACAGAAGTTGGTATTCGTTCAGGTTGTGCTTACTGGCAACCACCATGCCCTGTCAATATAAAATACATCTTTACCTGATAGGTGGCCCTTTTGTTATATGATGCCTGTTTTTTTTTTTGAACCATTATATGTTGTCTAGTTTCTTCCAGTAGTTTGTGTAGCTGCAAACCTCATAGCTATTCTTGTGAGCAGGTTAGCATCTAGGTATGAAAATCCGATTATTTTTCCCCTTTTGTGCATAGCTTAGCATGCAGCTATGTAATTCCTTGTTACCCTTTTGTATAGACTACCTATGGCTGTAACCTTTTCTTTTTCCCTGTGCCCTTTTTCATGTATTAGATATATATTGATTTTTTTTCTACGCACATTACATCTAGATGAGATTAAGCAAAAGGTGGAGGCCAAATTCAACGAGTTGGGAGACATGTGCGAGAAGGGGGAGCTTGAACCTGAACAGGCTTATGAGTTATTCAAAGAATTTGAGGATAAGATGGTCTCAGAGTGCACAGAATTAATGGAAGCAGAGACACCAGCTGACATAGATGAAATTTCTGAAACAGATAAGAGCGTTGAGTTGGATGATCCACCTGGTGAGGGACCTGTTCTAAGGTGGGAGTCACGTATTGTCTTTGCTCCTGGTGGCGATGCATGGCATCCTAAAAATAGAAAAGTTAAACTCAGTGTAACCGTCAAGGAGCTGGGACTTTCACGACATGCTTTCCGTCGATTACGTGAGGTTGTTGGAAAGAGGTATAATTCTGGAAAAGATGAGCTCACGATAACCAGCGAAAGGTATGGCAAATTCACTGCTTACATCATTCATGTTAAGATCCTTTAATTATGTGGTATATAACATGCAACACTATTATTTCCGATAAAATGTTCGCCCTATTCGCAGAACTTTGCTTTCAGTAGGTGAAAAGGTTCATGTGCCTTAGCCCCTGTTTGGATCCATGAATTGGGTCCAGAATCAAGGAATTAGAATTGGGCCAGTTCTATTTGAGCTATTTGGATGACCCATAGAATTGGAATGGGAAATATGGCCCAATTCACCTTGAATCGGTGACAATTAGAAGTTGGGCTTCTCGATTCAGACGTGAACGCCTCTGATTTTGGTAGAATTGGGGATCGATCTCTCCTCTCACATCGTTTCGACATCAAGCTGCCATCACCGATGCCTTCTCCTCCCCACCTCTCACGACCCATACTCCTCACTGGAGTCCTCGTCGGCAAGCACCACCATTCAGTGCATCTCTTTTCTCTCGCCAGATCTACTCCCTGCCATTGCTGCACTCTACCACCACCACCGCTGGAGCCACATCTCATCCCTTCCTCTTCGTAGCCTCCGGTGAGACTCCGGCCACAACTCCGGCCAGCAGCGACTCTGGCCACTACCTCTACATGAAGCCCCTCGACGCTGCCGTGTCTTCTTCATCCCCGCCGGTGCTGCCATGTCTTCTTCATCACCGCCGGTGCCGCCATGTCTTCCTCATAACCAGTGGCGCGTCTTCCCCTCTAGATCCGCTCATCAGTGTGTTCTCCCACTTTGTTGCTACCGCCAGTGCATCTTCCTCGTTGCCGGTACTTCCACTGCTTCTTCCTCGCCGCCCCACGCCACATCGTCTCCCTCCTCGTCGTCGGCTCCACGACATCGTCTTCCTCCTCGTCACCGGCGCCACCTCTTCTTCCTCCTCGTCACTGACACCCGTCGACGTCCTCACTTTTTACTCATCTCACCTAAGACCTAACTGTCACATGGATCTCCTCCATCTCCTTTCTCTTTTGCATGGACTCGCAATCTGCAAGCTGCCGGAGAGCCCCTGGATCCGCTCTCGCTGGCAAGCTCCCTTGATCCCTCCATGGCGGGACCACCTGCATGCTGATACCTCCTCCATCTCATTTGGATTCCTCGCAATGGCATCCAAACAACATTTGGATTTGAATTTGACTATAATTCCACTCTACAATTCCACGTGTCATCCAAACACTAGTTGTATTTATAAACCAATTCCAACTCAACTTGGATTTGAGTCGGAGCCTCAATTCGGTTCATCCAATCCAATTCTTAGAACCAAACGGACCCTTAATGTAAATACTGTGACTGTAGTTTACCCTAGAAATTTGGGACAGATCCCAAATCCAGGTGGTGAAGTAAAGCATTTGTCTAGTGAAGGTTACAACTGTACATTTCATTATCAGATGAAAAATAGACGATTAGGCAATTATATATTCTGTTAGCATCACACTTCCTTTGTTAAGTGAAAAATATTTCTGTTCTGAAATTCTAATTTTTCTGGTTGCCACATAAGACACTTGCTTTGTCTTGGCATACATGCATGTCCCTATGATCCTGCAAGGCTGCAAGTCAATTTACTATGATCTCTGTCTTGATCTAGCCTCAGTGAGGTTTGGTGAAAGAATTCTTTGTTTGTATGTGATATGGGGTGCCCGATCTTCACGACTTAGAATCTGAGATACTTGAATAATCCAACGAATTTAACAAGGTCAATCAATGCCAATGCAACGACCTACGACGCATGGACTCGCTGAACCACACGTTATGGTAACTTTCACTCGACCACGACCAAAGTGGAGATGATCTCCCTGCAATTCAATCAAGAACAAGCGAGAAAATCAATGGGGGATCGCACAATTCTAAGGGAGCAGTCGGCGGCTAGCACAAACCCTAGAACAATGTAATAAGCAATCTGTAATTTCTTCAAAATTTGTGGTTCCTAGCTTGGTGCGCAGCACCCTGGCCTTATAGCTCTCCTCCCCACGCACACAAAGCCCATGGCTTGGCCTATTACAACTCTAATTGGCCCAAGTGGCCGAATCAGCTTCTAAGGCTGAATTCAACTCCAATTTGGTTTTAAACATGTAAATGAATTCTAATTGCTTTACAAAGCCTAAACAAAGACCAAGAAGTCGAGGCATGTAGGCCCATGTGTATTCCTCCCCAAAAGCCTATATCCAATTCGGATTGCATGTTGGGTTGGATTTGGAGAAGATTTGGGATTGTATGATGGACTGAATTTCGGACACCTCTTGGAGAGTCATCTCCAATTTGGATTCCCCTCCCCCCTCCACTCAAGCATATGAAGCCCACTCGGATTGGCCTGCACTTGGATTTGGACTCCTCTCCCAAGTGCCCTCTCTCCTCCTAGCCGCATGGGCTTGCCTTTCCAGCTGCATGGGCCGCCTCCTCTTGGCCTCTCCACACATCTAGCATTTTTCTTTGTCAACTCATGTGTTGCTAATGCTACCTCCTCCCTTGTACCAGCCTCCCTCTCTTTTCTCTGTCCCGCACTATTTCTAGGGCGTCCGGCACACCTACACACAAACAAGCAAAGCCGTAGTCACATTCTTTCAAACAAAGTATAATCATGAATATTAAGTTTAGCTTTAACCTTGTGGTAGTGTTTTGATTCTCGATGTGTGCATATGTATGTCATTAAGGTGGGGCAATCCTCATCAGTATGTGTTTCTCCTGGTCTAGGCGAAAGATGGTGAACCGATATTAGTGGCAGGATGTCTATATTCTTATTTATATGCTATATTCTTTTTGGCTTATTTACATACTTGTAGATTTCAGGATGGTGATTTTACCACCATTATTTGGTGCCACTTTAGAACTGGTAGATAATATTCCTTTACTTCTTCAGGTTTGAGCATCGGGAAGAGAACAGGAAAGATTGCTTGAGGACATTGTATGGTCTAATAGAAGATGCGATGAAAGCTGATAAGTTGGCTGAGGATGCTAGAAATGCTTATGTTAAAGGCAGACTTAAGGCTAATTTTCAATTCATGGAACGATTGAAGCTGAAGACACAGAAATTGAGGGAAGCTGCATAATGCGTGCTATTGAGCTCCACATTTGACCAACTCGTGATCGTCGTGCTTATCATTTGTATTGTTAGCTACTATACATAAAAGTGTTGGTTGTACTTTACATTTGCTGCCTTTGATTGTTCGCACTGTTTTGTAGGTTACTGTTAACTGAAGCTATATTTAGTTTTGAACTTACCAATTACCATGCCCGTTCAGATCAGTTTGCATGAACGCTTGGTGAACAGGCTATATCATAATTGTCCCCGAATAACAAAGTTGTGCCTAAAATTTCCAGCCTCTGCTTCCTGGTGCAGACAGGATTGTAGCATGTAACTAGAGAAGTATGCTAGGTAGAATGTCTTCTGTCACTATTTGCCACCTCTATTTCTGAAGCAGTTTATGGTTTTAGTCGACTGGCGCATCTATATATCTACAAACTGGTAGTATTTAAGATACCTCTGTCGCTATAGAGGACTAGAAAATCCTTAAATTAGAAGGAAAAAAACAAAATTCCTAAAAATGATCTCATTAATAGAGAGAGAAAAATGATCTGCATTACTTGTTTCGGTGGAGTCAGATTATAATGGTACAAATTAATCATATATAAATATTATACAATTATATTTTCTAAAAACCCTAGAGTTATAATCAAATACAATATGTTATAGTATCTAGCCAGGAAAAATTTCTAAAGAGTTTCACAGGTTGACAAGCAAGCATAATTTATCTTTTATCTGAAAGTTGAACCAGCTCCTCAAACCTGATACTTCTGGTGTGGAATGAATTCTTCCATGGAATTTTTTAACGATATTCGTTCCATTTTGAAAAGATCGTTCTACTCCAATTTCAATATTTTATGTGCAGCATTGATTACCAAACAAATCAGTGCTCAGAACTCGTGACAACTCCTTGGTTTTTCAGATAATCAAAACATAAATTTATGGAACCATTTTTTTAGTAGGATGGTGGAGTTATATGTGTATAACTCCACCCACTGGGTTCAATTCTAGTATGCCTTTACACATATGTGAGCGCCTTAGCGAAATTTTGTGAGTGGATTTGTTCATGGCCCTGGCCTCCGTATTTCTATGGGTGTGCTAAGGGGGTACACTAGTGTGTGGTGTGTTCGTGTGGTGGCGTGTGTGTGCGCGTGTATGTGTCAACCTTATAATTGCAAAAAAAAAAACCTAGTAATTTCGTTGCACGCTGCAATTTTTTCATCTAGATTTATGGTATCCCCTATTTATTGATGGGTATTTAATACCGTAAATTTTAGTTGAGTTCAGTTCGATGCGTCTAGACTCTAGACACTAGGATTCATCTTGGAATTGGTTGATATAAGATAGTGGATTTCTTGCTTATAGGGGTGGGTGCTCCCCCTGTCTACACCGTCTAAATGTTCCTTGAGATTTGTGCAAGAATACAACCCAAAACCAATTGTTGTATTTGATGAGATAAATACATCTCTCATGGATGGGAGGATATTTCAATGATTGAGATGATGGTTGTTTGAACTTTGTCAAATTTTTCAATTCGAGTGTTGATTAGAAATGAATTCTCTAACATTTGATTTCTTACTAACAAAGGATTTATTGGTACACTTGAAAGGTACCCAGAAAATCACTGAGAGATGGGGTGGTTGTTTGAATTTTGAAATGAGGGGGTTGAATGATTGCCAATTGGTATTGATGGTCTTGCAAGAACAATGTCATTTTTTGAACCAATATATATTATTTTCCATTTTCTACGTGTTTGTCAAATTGAAATAGCATAAGGTGTAAACATGATTCCACAATGTAGCCTCGATGTTGGTGTTTTGCCGTTTTCTAAACCTAAGAGTGGGAGGAAGAACAAGAAGTGAAGAACTCATCCAATCTAACTTAGATCTAACCTTGCTCAGAGAAGAACTCAAGAGATGGTAAGAGAGCTGAGAAGTCAAAATCACTCACTAGTGAGGAGCAGAGGAGGTCGAAGGAGCCAAGGAGGTTGCCGCCTCGCCACCGGTCGTCGCATTTGGAATCTAGATCGAGGGCGATGAGGGAGCGCGAGTATGTGAGGCGACATAGATCTGGAGATCGAGGGGTGGTCGAGTGTGGCTAGGGTTACCATTTTGTTGGCTTAGTTGGGCCGGGTCGTGTCGGTGATGAAGCACATATGTGTCGAACATTAAAATTATTTATTTTGGTCATGTAATTGGTTGATACTTGAGCAACACGTATCGACGATATGTCGGTGTCGTATCTGTTAGAAAAGAAGAGACTAGGGTTTTGCTATTCACAACTACACATCTTATTCATTAATTGAGATGTATATATAGACATTTACATGGGCCTCATGGGCTACATGGGCTACATGGGCCACATGGGCAGAGAGAGAGAGAGAGAATGTAGAATATACAACACTCTTATCACCCCCTTTCAAACTCAAGGTGGATCAGGAGGATGTGATGCATTGATTTTGAGTAGATGAAGCCGATGATGTTCTCAAGTATGAGCTCTAGTAAAGAAATCTGCAACTTGAAGCTCTGAGGGAACATACTTGAGGGCAATGGTCAACTGCTGACAATGAGATCGTGTGAAAGATGCATCAACACTAATGTGCTTTGTCAGCTCATGCTTGACTGATCACTAGCAATCTGAATGACACTTGTATTGTAACAAAAGAGAGGTGCGGGATTGTCACAGTGGACACCTAGATCAATCAACAGCCATCGAAGCCAAATGATCTCTGAAATGGTAGCGGTAAGAACTCGAAGCTCAGCCTCTACACTAGAGCGTGATACTGTAGTCTGCTTCTTGGACCTCCAAACAATGAGCGAAGTACCAAGAGAAATACAAGATGCTAATGATAGATCGGCGATCGCGGGATTACTCGCCTAGTGGAGTCAAAGTAAGCGTGGAGCTAAAGCTGACTTGAACTGGTATAGAACAGGCGTTTGGACGAAGTCCCCCTCAAATATCTTAGCACACGAAGAACATGACCATTGTAGACTGAGGTGGGAGCATTGACAAACTGACTGAGCACATGTACAACATGAGCAATGTTTGGCCTAGTAATAGTGAGATAAACAAGACTCCCAACGAGCTGACGATAGCGAGAAGGATCTGTTAGTGGTACACCATCTGTAGGTTGAAACTGTATGTGGAGCTCTATGGGTGTAGCAGCATTGCGTGTATCAGTTATACCAGAGCGAGCGAGCAGATCCTGAACATAGCGATGCTGAGAGAGGTAGTAGCCATTACTATCAGAATGAACCTCAATCCCCAGAAAATAGCTCAATGATCCCAAATCAGGCATCATAAATTGTTCACTCAATTTTCTCTTCACAAAAGCCACATAATCCATGTTATCTCCTGTGATCAGTATATCATCTACATATAGGAGAAGCAAAGTATAACCTTGCTAAAAAGTGTGAATAAACAAGGTAGAGTCATGCTCACTTGGAGTGAAACCGATGGCTTCGAATTATGGGCTGAGCGGCTCAAACAAAGTACAAGGAGCCTGCTTGAGAGCATATAGAGCACGCCTAAGATGACAAACATAACTTGTAGGAGTCTCAACACCTGGGGTGACTCCATATATACCTCATCATGTAGATCACTATGAAGAAAATATTCTTGACATCCATTTGAGATATACATGTGCATACCACTACAACATCAATAAGAGTACAGACTATGGTCATATGAGCAACTGGAACAAAAGTCTCGTCATAAGCTCGACCATAAGCCTGCTGAAAACCTCTTGCAACAAGACGAGCCTTGTATTGTGAAAGGATACGTGTAGGCTTCCTTAGCTGGTAATTCAAAAATTCTACCATGTAAACCAGGATGCTAGCCAAGCAAGAGATCACAGATCGTTACCACCAGACGCATAATGCAGCGGAAGAAGAGTTGGAGCAGCCTGGTCCAACGAAGAGCTCGTCGATGTAGTGGTTGTAGTCGATCCTACGACGTAGTAGATCATTCAAAGTAGTCGATCGTCCAGCGTAGTCGTCGCCGATCGTCTCCTCCAGCAACCGATTGCTTTCCTTGCAATGTCGCGGATCGTCCTCGAGTGTAACAACAACCGCAATGGTATCCACACGTTCAGGGCAGGAACACCGTACACCGGTGTGCTAGCACTAGGTCGCAGGGAAGGCTCTCTCAAGAAGATGGCGGCTATGGTTTGGAGTAACTCATGTCAACTCTTGTCGTGTGTCTCCTCTGTTACCTATCTCTCTTCCAACAGCCTCAAACACCTCCTTAAATAGTGCCCATGACGGATCCTATCCGCACACGTTTGACAAATCGTATCTTACTAGTTTGTTCCAACCCGTTAAGTGTGTGACCCTATAGGTTTATGCATAATCGGTTGTTACTCAGAAACTCCTTTCCAATCACGAGTCATCAGTAGCACTTAGCAGGACATAACGATTCCCGAATACACACGAATTATATCAAACAAACCTTAATGCAATATGATCTACAACCAGGTCCTATTTGGTTCGACCAATTCGCAACTCATTACGACCAGGTTTCGACCACTTAGTGATCATGTTCGACCAGCATACGACTAGCTCATATCTCCATACAACTAGTCCATACTGATTGAATTGAACGACCAGCTCGTGTATTCTCCTTTTACCTCACGATATTTGGTTGAACTCCAGGTGAGATGTTATGTCATCTATAGATTGTTTAATACTTTCTCGATAGAGTGATAGATAACTTCATGTGGTCGAACTCTTCGACCACCAGTGACATGGCCATGCACTTTCTTTATCTGATCACATCGAGGGGCCCAGAGATATCTCTTCTGTTATGTTAGAAGGGGAAAATCCCATATCTGACCAGTCACATTCCTCCACATATTTCATAGCATACTCGAAAGCTACCTTTATGACTACCCAGTTACGGAGTAGCGTTTGGCAACCCCAAAGTGTACTCTTACACATGTAGAAAACCATGCTGATATCAGGTCTAAAGATTATACATCATCATTGCTTAAGACCAACTGATGACACATGAAAGCATAACAATCTCAGCAGTGTCTCAAGGTGGGTCAATCTAACACCATGTTCTCCAACATGTATTCACATTATTGATTCGATATCCCTATATCCATGACCAATGAAACACGGTCATCAATCAATATATGTGTTGGTCGATAGAGTCACTAGTGTTTCGATCAGTGACATCGACCGAGGATACATTTAGAACGACATCATCATAAGTTAAAAGAGCTTCACCAACAAGTCACATACTCGTTAATCTTCATAACTTATGATTCATTCAAGGAACAGAATAACATTTATTCAATAACACATAAATATAGACGTGATACAATCATCTCTATGATTGCCTCTAGGGCATATCACCAACATATCACTCTACTAACCCATCTGACTTGTTTTTTTTACTTTGTACACCCACTTGCAAGTGATAAGAACAGCTCCAGATGGTAGCGGAATAAGATCCCAAGTACATGTACTCTCTAATACTGTGAGCTCCTCTGTCATAGCCAACTGCCACTCAGGTACACCGGCAACCTCCTAATAGGTACTTGGCTCAGCTACTGCACCTGCACAAGAAAAACCCCATCTTTTCTGGTGCCTGAATAGAAGAACGATCACATAGGGTATACCGTGATGTAGTAGAGCAATTGCCAGAGTCGGTGGTACTGTTTGGAGGGTCAAGTGGAGGAGAGGAAGACCGAGGATCAAAAGGAACTCTTTGTCAGCGACTATAGTGAAAGGAAAAAGTGAAAGCGTTAGAAATTGGTGGATCTGGTGGAGGAGACACACTAGAAGGTGAAACTGGTGAAGAAGGTGTTTCTGGAGAAGGCAAGTCTGGTGAAAGAATGGGAGGTAGACACAAAAAGGAGGTGAAATCCGTGGAAAAAGAAGTGGAATGTGTAGAAGGATGATAAAAGAAAGGTCAACCCTCGTGAAAGGTCATATCACGAGAGATGCGAATGCGACGTGCTGAGAGATCATAACAACGATAGCCCTTATGCTCAGGACTATAACTTAGGAAGACACACTTAACCGATCGAGCACTCGGCTTTGTGCGTTCACGGTACTAGAAGAACATAGTAGACACAACCAAAGACACGAAGATGAGCATAGCGAGAAGGTGCTCCATATAGGACCTCACGGGACACTTGCCTGAAGTTTAGAAGAGGGTGACGGTTTGTGGATATCATGGAGATATGCTCGGATCTTAGGATGATGTGACAATTGGCAATGGTGTTTATGGTTTGTCGTTTCGTATTTTCGACAAAGTTGAAGCTGTCGAGGATAGGGGCGGTCTGTTGGCGAGCATGGCGGTCCCGTGGTCCTAAATCGGTCGGACCGGCTATGGCGAAGTCGGACCGGCCGTGACAAATAGTGTCAAATTGAGTGAGCCAAAAATAGAGGTGTAGGCAAGAGAGGATTCTCGCACTTGGTCTCATAATTTTGGAGTCTCGATCAAAAGTTCTATTCGTTTTAAATTTCTAGAAGGTTTGAATTTGGGGCTTGAATATTCGATTGCAAATGAAAATTTGTTGAAAAAGGGTATTTGAGAAAATTTGAGCAAAATGATTCAATCTGAGGACTGATTGTCTCTTAATATGGTCTTTGTTAGATTTTTTATCTCACTTTGACATTTTGCCATGGCGATTTCACTTTAGGATCCTGTTGATGAACTTCTTTGAATTTGAAGCTTTGCTTAAATTGATCAAATCTATTGCTTTACCTTTGAGCCTTCGTGCTTAGCTTTGATATATATGTCTTATCATGATCTTGCTAGCATTGTTAGGCTTGATATGCTGTTTGTGAAATATTAGAGATGATAGCATGCTTCTTTTGGGTAATCTCCAAAGCTTCTTGTAATCAAAAATTAAAAAATACAAAAATAAAGCCGCTCCATTGCACTTCATGCATACTCCTTATGCTTCTTATGTTTTGCTTTTCTCTTTATTCTGCTTTTGTTATCTCTGGATGAAAGGAAGGCGTGTTCCCCTTTTCTGTGATAACACTTTTGCTATTAAGCACATAGACATTCGCTATCACTTCCTTAGAGACCATGTCGAAAAAGGTGATATTGTGATACACTTTGTGGAGTCTGATGCTCAACTGGCTGATATCCTCACCAAGCCGTTAGACCCAACTAGGTTTGCCACTTTGAGAAGCGAGTTAGGGGGAATTTATCCCTTTGGGTTGGTTTGAGGGGGAGTTCGATCTTTTCTGATCTTACCTTGTTCTTTTGATCTTTTCTTGTTCTTTTCTGAACTTTTTGATCTTTTTGAACTTTTTAGGTTTTTAGGCTTTTATTGCATCACATTGTATCATATTGCATTCATATGAAAAATTCAACAAATGATATGAAAAATCCAAGTCATACTCAAAAAGATGCATTGTAATGTAAGTTTTTTCTGCTTATCTTTTAAGATTGATGAAGCTTTGCCTATTACCCTTTGGAGCTTAAGTATTTCAATTCTTGCTCAATGCCATGTCTAGTACTTTGACTTGCTAGAATTATCATATTTTCACATATACAGGTAAGCCTTTGCTGTTTGAGCTAGAACTCTAAAACAACTCGAACTAAAAATTACAATTTGTGGATGTTTAGCTAGTTGCACAATTATTGCTCCTTTTGTGATATTGGCCCTGTCAGAATTGCTTTGTTAGCTCTTGAATCTAAAATTAACCATTACTTGAGCTTCTAGTGTTCTTGAGATTCTAAAAACTACTCTTGTGAAACATGAAAATGTAACACCCCAGCACAACCTGAGCCTGGAATGCTACCACCGTAACAAGTCTACAAATGGAACTAAGACATTTCTTTCTAAATTTCGGCAGAGTCTCCTTTGTAAATCAAACTATCCAGGACATTCGCAAATAACAACAATAATAAGCAAATATCCAAGCAGCGTACTAAATATGTTCATGAAAGAAACAACCATAAACGCTATCAATCTCCAATAGTGGTTGTCCACGACTTAGAACGTAGGAAGTAAACCTCACATAAAGCTATTCAAAGTCCAAGTTATCACTTAAATGTTTTATTCACTTTATTAGTGCCGGTGTGCAACCGTGATAATTTCTACTCCCCCATGCATGCCGACCACAACCGATGTACCTAAAAAAAACCAACACGGCAAGGGTGAGTCCAAGACTCAGCAAGTGCAATGATACAAAACATAACAACATCATTCATTATCCAACAGTGTATCAACATCATGAATCAAATCAACATATGAATGAATGAATGAATGCACATGCGCTTCTCTTTTGCTCATACAGGTATAGCGAGTGAACACCCGTCGGTGTTCACTTATGCCGCGTTCTACAACAGGGGTCCAAAGCCCGTTTGAGAACAAGTCAACCGGGGATCCACAATGCCCACTTTGGAATGGTGGGTCTTACAATCACCACCCACTCCCGTGGGTGTCGCAAGTCCACAACTTGCATTCATGAGTGCACATGATGAACAATAAAATGACAGTAATCGAATTTTAATAATCTAGCCATCATGAACAAATACATATCACCATAAATCAGTACATCGAAACAAGCATATGTTACCATGATTCATCATATAGAACAATCACATAACAACCACATTATAGGTGCACTTGCCTGTTTCTTTGTTTCCCGCTACGGCACACGAGGAAGCAAAATTGGTGTCTCTACTCTGGAACTCCGCCTCCTACACAAGCATAGCGGTAACAATAAATACGATGAATGCTGGACTCCGTTTACACCCCTTAATCCAACTCCTCAAGATCTATGACTCAAAGAGAGGTTCTACCCAAATTTCCCGGCAGTCTAGCATAATACTTCCCAGGACAGCAGTACGGGAAAAATCGTAATTAAATATCTGTAACTCCGAATGACTTGAAACAAGTACTCAAATACTCTTAACGTAATAGGCTACGAAACTCTAGTTGGTGGGGTTCTTTGATTCGGCCAAACTAGTGGTCCAAACAACCGTTGAAAATCATTGACACACATCTGTCCAGAATACAGCACAACAGTAAACATCATGGCATAACTTTCACTGTACAGATCCAATTGAGATGTTCTTTATCAATTTGGAAAGATTATTAAATAGGCTACAATAACCTAGTTTGATAAGACTACTGATTCAGCCTTCTAATAATCCTAATGTTCTGATGAATTTTGTTGTTGCCTCAGTCTGACAATCAGACAACAGCGATGGTAAAAATTCAATAACTTTTGATTCACACCTCTAAAAAATATGTTCTTTATCAATCCGGAAATATTACTGGAATGTATACAACTTTTGTTTTGGGTGGCTCTTCAGATTCGGGCTCAAAAAAATACAATATGACTAAACATGCAGACTGCCAAATCTCGTTAGCCTTCCTATACAGTCGCACAAAAACGGACATATCTCCTAAACCATAACTCCAAATCATATGATCTCAGTGCCAAAAGAAAGCTAAGATCAAGGGCTACAACTTTATAAAAGGTGGACAGATCAGAAAATGTACAGAACGTACCCAAATCTGATGAACCACTATGGCGCAGGGGGAGGGTGGGCTGAGCCGGCGGCTGCTAGGTGAAGCTGTTTAGGTCAAAAGATTAAAGACGACGCTTTGCGAAGCGTGCGTGTGTGACCCGTTTGTTAGTGGGCCTTAACAGAAACCCAATAGGATCAAACTTCTAGAATGTCTAAGCCTCCACTATAAATAGGAGAGGATGGTGGCTGCACCAACTCTAAACCCTCTTTATATTAGAAAACCCTAATTTTGTTTAGGGAGAGCTAGGCGTGGAGGCTAGGGTTCTTGAAGGTTTGATTGGATTTTTGTGCTCTTGGATTGACCACTGATCCTTGATGGAGTGGGTATAATCCAGCATCAATCACGTTTTAATCTATGCAAGGTTTGCTTGAGATAAGTCTCTTTTCGTTCTTGCTCTCAATTTCATAATTTTAGGGCTTTCATTGATCCACGAGTTTTTGCTTGATATCGTCACGTGGATTAGCTTCCTGTATTGTGTGGGAACTCATCTAGGATCTTTGTGATCATCAATCACCCACGAGCAAGCGATTGGATCTAGTTTTCACTTTTGGTCGGTTTTAGACCTTTCTCCAATCAGATCGTAAAGGATCTTTGTTTGTCCAAGAATTATCATAATTGTTGATTGAATAGGTCCTTAATATCATATAGAAGGTGTATACCAAGTTTCGTGAAGTTTGGAGTTGAGAATCAAAAGTTAGATCTATTTGCAACCTCGTTATCGGGTCTGTTCTTACTGTTCTCGAGCCTGGCGGTCAGACCGCCCGAGGGCACCGGTCCGACCGATTTGGTCAGCAGTTCGACCGCCACTAACACAGTGGTCAGACCGCCAGTACTGATTTGTGCTTTAGCTTGTGTTGATTTTTATCGTATTATTTAGGGTGTAAATTGGATTCAATACTAGTCTTCCGCTGTACTGGTATATTGATCTTCATAGCCTCCTCATAGCTATTGGAGTGAAATTGTGTTGAATTCATAATTTGTGAAAAAGTGAGCGTGCTCCTATTCACCCCCCTTAGTCGCCTTTTCGGTCCAACAAGTGGTATCAGAGTCCGGTTAGTTCAATCTTGATCTTAACCGGTCACTAAACTTAGGCGATGGATAAGTTCTCCACTAAACCGCATATCTTCGATGGGCACGACTATGCCTACTAGAAGAATCGTATACGAGTATTTCTTGAGAGCGAGGGACAAGCTATATGGGACATTGTTCGATCCCCGTTCATTATTCCCGAGGTTGCAACGCCTACTTCTGCAGTTCTTTTGGCTAACAACAACAAGGCCAAGAACCTTTTATATGGTGCGCTTAGTAGACAAGAATATGATCGGATTTGCAATGTTGCAACTGCGCACGAGATTTGGAACACCCTCGAAATCTATCATGAGGGTTCGTCCCAAATCAAGAAAGTCGTAAGCAGTCCATAAGCGAATACAACAAATTCGAGATCGTCTGGAGAGAGCATCGATGACATTTTCGATCGCTTTAATAAAGTGATTAATCGGATGAAAATTTGTTGATATTGAATACTCTCAATTTGAAAATGCCACCCATCTCTTGGCTGCAATCAACACCAAGGAGTGGGAGATGAAAGCTACTGCTATAGAGGAGAATGTTGATCTTTTGAGTCTTACATTGGAGTTGCTTTATAGCAAACGCAAGACCCATGAAATTAAAAGAGTTGATCATCCTAAGAAAGACAACATGGCATTGGTAGCAGATACTCTCAAAAGAGCTTCTGATAGTTCTCTTGAATCTTTTTCTGGTTCTTCATTTGCTTGTTTATCTGCTATTCATGAAGAGGAGCTTGAGAGTATCCCTGAGTTTGAGTTAGCCCTCCTTGCTAAAAAATTCACGCGGACCTACAATAATGTGAGAAACAAAAAGAGAGGTGGTCCGGTGACATGCTACGAGTGTGGTGAGCTCAATCATATCCAAGCAAATTGCCCCAAGTTGAAAGGTAAGAGCAATCATGAGGGAAAGCCAGCTTGGAAGAAGCCTCTATTCAACAAATCAAGGTATGAGGCTAGTAAGCTTGTGAAGGCCGCTCACCGGGTTCTTGCCTTTTTTGAGGATCAATCCTTGAGCGATGTGGACTCCGGGAGCGAGAAGGACAAGGAGGAGGAGATCCCTCAAGACAAAAGGAAGGGGAAGGCCAATGACTTCACTGGCATGTGCTTCATGGCCGACACGGACGACATTGACGACAATGAGGTACCTCTCTCTTATGATGTCCTTTATGCTAAATATGATTCCATATATGAGCAACTGCTTAGTCAAGATGAAGCGCTAGAATTTGTCATGACTAAAAATAAGAAACTAGAGTAAAAAATTGGTAAACTGAAATTAGAAATTGCAAATGTTAAGACTCTTGAACATGATGAATGTTTATCTTGTCATGTTATGCACTCAGAATTGACTAAACTGCAATCTGCTCACAATATTGCTTTGCAACAACTTGAAAATGCTAGAACCGAGCTAATTGAAATTAAATTTGTTCCTTGTGAAAAATGCTTAGATTCTAGCAAATTAGTTGCTTCTGGTGCTGTTGATTCTAGCATTTGCACTTTTTGTTTAGAACACGAACATGAAGTTAAAGATATCTTAGAAGCAGCTAGAGCTAAATATGCCAAGCTTAAGGATAGTATTGAGTCTTCTACATGTGCTTCATGTCCTGCTCTTAAACTTGAAACTGCTTTATATAAGGAAAAATATGCTAGAGCTATTAAAGGTAAAACTTGTGAGTCATGTGCTAATTTTGAAAAAGAAAATGCTTATCTTAAGGATACCTTAGAAAAATTCTCTAAAGGTAAGAAACAATTAAACATTATTCTGGACAAGTCTAAAACTCCTCATAAGAAGCAAGGATTACGATACAATTCATTTCAAAACAATTTAAAGCCAAAGTCACTCAAGTCTTGGAAAAGGTTTAATTGGATTTAAAACTCAACCTGCAAAAATTATCTTTAAATCTGCAGGGATTGCCCAACCATCTATAATTCAAATGGTGCTTCTCCTAGTGGTATTAAGTATCATTGCACCCATTGTAAAAAAAAGTGGGCATTTAATTGAGTTCTGTTGGCGTAGGTTGAAAAACGACAAGAAAATTTTTACTAGAATTTCATCCATTCAACCTAGAGCTTTTATGAGACATGGTAACATAGAAAATAAGAAATCTGGTTTAGGATTTGTATCTCATGTTCATCGGGCCGTGATTGACCGCCGTAAATGCTTAGGTCCTAACTGCCGAGGTCACCGGTCTGAGCAGCATTACTACCGGTCGACCGCTAGCATTGCTCATCATATGCTCCTAGACAGGACAACTCTCATGCTAATCTAACCATTGCTCATGATAGAACTTTAAATAAAATCAAGGATAGCATACGCTTTGCATACTACTCATGAGCGTGTGTCTCGATACTAGGTTCCTAAATCTTGTTTAACTAACCCCAGTATTGAGATACATCGTTCTTCTGTGCCTTGATTTTAAGGATTGCCGCGGAAGGGGGAAGAACACGTGGTTCGTCGATTCTGGGTGTTCACGCCACATGACCAAAGATTCAAGATGGTTCACCTCTTTCACGCGGACGACAGGTGATGACTTCATCACCTTTGGAGATGATACACAAGGGCGAATTAAAGGAATAGGATTGATCAGGGTAAACGACAAATTTATCCTGAAGGACGTCGCTCTTGTGGACAAGCTTAGGTATAATCTGCTTTCTATCTCACAGCTTCTTGATGATGGCTATGAGACTAGATTTAAGAAAAATGCTTGTCGGGTGCTTGATTTTGCTGGTGAGCTTATTTTTGGGATTTCTAGAGTTGGTAGAATTTTTGGAGTTGATTTTTTTGAATCTCTTGCTGGATCTCTCAAATGTTTGCTAACATCTTCTTCTGATTTCTGGCTTTGGCACCGACGTTTGTGGCACATTGGTTTTGATCATCTGACGCGAGTTAGCAACCTTGAACTCATGAGAGGTCTGCCCAAACTCAAAGCTGTCAAGGATGATTTATGTGCGCCTTGTAGGCATGGCAAGCAAGTTACCGCCTCACACCCATCAGTGACTATGGTCATGACCGACGGACCGGGACAGTTACTTCATATGGATATTGTTGGTCCTACTAGGGTTCGGTCAGTCGGTGGCAAATGGTATATTCTGGTCATAGTCGATGATTTTTTGTAATATTATGAAAAATAAATGGTAATAATAATATTAATAATCGCGTCTTAAGGGTCGGAGCGTAATTAATCGAATAGTATACATAAAAACGTCTTAAGGGCTTGTGCGTAATTAAATAAAAAGAATTTATGAAAAAAATAGATTATTTCAGAATTTTTATGAGCTATATAAATAGACGGTGAGAATTCTAAAAAAAACCCTAGCAGCCTTTTTACTTTTTTTTTCCAAGCCGCCGCCTTGCGCCGCCTTTTCCTGCGCTTGGCTGTTGTCTGCGGCCGCCTCTGCGCGTGGAAGCCACCCGAGCCGAGCCCCCTGCATTTCTTTGCGTTCTTCTTTCTTGCTTCGATCGGCTGCGTTCTTTGCTCCTCTTTGTCTTGCTTCTCTGCTTGGCGTGGGGCTGCGGATCGCGCTGCGTTGCATCTGGCGATACTGCTTATTTCTTTGTCGCGATCGCTTTCTGTATTTGCGATCTCTTCTTTGTTTCTTTGTCGCGTGGATTCTTCTTCTTGCCTTTGTGCACCGGAAGAATTCTTCTTTGCGCTGGCGTGTCTTCTTGATCGCTTCTGCCGATCGGTAGAAGCCATTCTTGCCGATCTGGTTTCTTTATTCTTCTTTGTCGCCGAGCGATCGATTCCTAAGGCGCCAGCGTGGCCGAAAGCCGACCAGCCGTCTGCCGTCTTCTGCTGCGTTGCGTCTTCTTCTTATTGCTTAGATGTTCTTTGTATTTTCGGTACGCCGCCATCGCGTGATCTCTTGCCGCCGTCATCCGTTTCCTTGCTTGGCGGCGTGTTTTGGTTGGTAATTCTTTTACCGATTTCTTTGTCTTGTTAACTAGAGATTATATTTGAGGATAATTAGAGAAGGTTCTATAGTTTTAGTCAAAGTACCGATTAATAGATCTATTTATTATCTTTACACTGTTATACGATTTATTCGGATATCTTAATGGCGAATTTTGGAAATCTCATCTACTAGTTAATTGTAGATAATGTCGATAGATTTCTTTAGCATATTTTATCATGTCAATCGGACAAGTATAATTCGAGTTATGATTTTCGGAAGGCTGCTGTCTTTACGGTTGTCGTCTTTCGGCGCTGTTTTGGTAGACCGTAGATTAAAAATAGTAAATAGCTTAATTAGAGTTTTGATCTACATGAAAGTTGTAGATAATTGTCCAATGGTTCTGTAGAATCTGAGAACGCGAATTTTGGTTGGATAAAACAAAAGTATAGAGCACGCTCACTTTTCCCAAATAATGAATTCAACACGATTTCACTCCAATAGCTATGATGAAGCTATGAAGATCAATATACCGATCTGATGGAAGACTAGTATTGAATCAATTAAATCCCTAAGCAAAATAACAAAATCAACTAATATTGCAAACTCACGCGCAGGCGTCGACTGGACCTAACGTCGGACCGATTGCAGGCGGTCGGCCGGCGTTGTCTTTGGCGGTCGGACCGCTCTGAATCGATCGACCGGTGATGACGCGATCGACCGCCGACTTGAACCGATCTGCACGATAAAATCAGCCAGATGGCGAAGTTGCAATTAGGTGAAACTTTTGGTTCTCAACTCCAATATTTATGAAACTTTGCACACACCTTCTAAATGCTATTGAGGACCTATTCCAATTGAATATTAGGACAATTCTTGGAGCGATCTTGAGCAATTGCCAATTGATTAACGAAGGTCTAAAAGCAGGGCAAGAAGCGAAAACTTGATCCTAAAGCTTGTTCGTGAGAGATTGATGATCAAGATGATGCTAGATAGATTCACACATATCACACAAGCTAATTCACATGAAAGAATCAATCACAAACTCATGGATCAAAGAAAGCCTAAAATCACGAAATTGAAAGCAAGAACGAAAAGAGACTTATCTCAAGCAAACCTTGCATAGATTGATTTCGTGATTGATGCTGGATTACATCCACACCATCATGGATCAGTGGACAATCAAAGATCACGAAATTCGCCACAAACCATCAAGAGCCCTAGTCTCCACCTCAACTCCCCTAAAGACAATTAGGGTTTTGAAACATAAAAAGGCGAGAGAGAGGGAGGTGCAGCCACCACCTCCTCCTATTTATAGTGGAGACCTAGAACTCCTAGGGTTTGACTCAATTGGGCTCCGTTAAGGCCTACTAACAAATGGGTCACACACGCGCCCATTAGCGCGTCTTTAACCTTTTGACCTAAACCGCTTCACCATGCGTCATGGATTTGCCAATAGGTCACCCTTGTCCATCTTGTGTCACGCTTGAGTCGTTGACCTCACCTGAGCATCGTCAATCGTTACGGACCTCAACTCTCCAAGTCTAGTCCCGATCTTCCTCGCCGTTGACCGTCGTTGACCACCAAGCAACTTTGCACAACCACGGACAAGCAAACACGATTCGGAACAAGTTCTTCACAACTTGACCCATGTTAGTCAAAACATGCATCATGCAAAATATATACCATGAAACCAATGACTTTGACCTAACAAAACACCATCGCCACGAAGTTGGCGACATTCAAGTAAACGGTCGACCGCTCCGGTGAGCCGGTCGGACCGCTCATGGCGGTCGGATGCTCCTGAGCGGTCGGACCGCCTGAGGACTTAGCGAAATTCAAGCCCTCAAATTCGAAACCTTCGAAACTTTAAACCAATAGAACTTTTCTTGGAGACTCCAAAAATCATGAGACCAAGTGCATTGGGATCCCCTCACTTCCTACAACACCTATTTTTGGCCCACTCGTTTTGACCAATTTGGTCATCGCCGGTCCGACCGCCCCATGGCCGGTCCGACCGATTTGGGACCGTCGGACCGGTGGTAAGACCGGTCGGACCCTCTCTAGTAAGCCGCCACTTTGTGCAAACGTGAAAGCGACAAACCGTAACGCCATTGCCAATTGTCACATCATCCTAAGATCTGGAGCTATCCCCATGATATCCACAATCTCCCTTTGATGAACACATTGGCAATTATCCGAAAAATGTAAGTAAGCGGTTTGAAAACAAGTTTACTCGCAGTTTTCGCACAAAGGCACAACTTGGTTCATAAGCAAGAAAAAGCAATGTAAATAACCAAGCTGGCATCAGAATAGTATAGGCATGTGAGACAAGGCAAAAGTAAGCATAAAACTTTGATTTCGAAAAGGGTCAAAATTCTCACATAAGGTCCATATGAAAGAACAATTGTTCAATTGACCTATGATCATTGTGAGGATAAAAGAATGCAATTCAAGTTTAGAATATTCAAAAAGACGATAAGAATGCAACTCAAGAACTCCCCCTCACTATGATCCTCAATTTTCAAATTTTTAGTTTCTCCCCTTTGTACAAACTTCTCCCCAACAAAAAATATCTTCTTATTAACACATCTTCTCTTCTCATTTATCACATCTTCTCCCCTTTGACAATGGATTCATCAAGGAATCACGCCTTCCTCTCATCCGAGATAATAAATATAGAATAAAGGAAGAAGCGAAACAAAAGAAGCATAAAGAGGAATATGCATGAAGTGCAATGGAATGGCTTCAATTTTGTATTTTCAATTTTGATTACAAGAAGCTTTGGAGATTACCCAAAAGAACAAGCTAGTATCTCTAATATTGCACAAAAGATATCAAGCCTGTGCGCTAGCAAGATCATAGGTAAGACATATATATCAAAGCTAAGCACAAAGGCTCAAAAGTAAAGCGATGATTTGATCAATTTAAGCAACGCTTCAAATTCAGCAAGTTCATCAACAGGGATCCTAAAGTGAAATTGGCCATGTCAAAATGTCAAAGTGAGATCAAAAATCTAACAAAGACCACATTAAGAGTCAATCAAGTCCCGTATTGAATCATTTTGCTCAATATTTTGTAAAAGCCCATTTGTCAACATTTTTCTCATTTGCATTGAATATTGAAGTTGACTAATGATCTAACTTAGTGACAAGATCCTGGACTAGGAGCCATCCACAAACTCATCCTAAGCTTGACCAAAAGTTGATTAAAGGTATATCTTAGTAAAGAAGATCCGGACTAGGAGCCATCCACAAACTCTTTCTAAGCTTCTACCAGGCGACAAATCTTGAGGTTCATGTCATTTCTGACAAGCAGTCCCCATGAGATCGTCTGGTTCATCAAACTATCTCCAAGTTCATGTCATTTGACAAGCAGTCTCGTAAGAATAGTTTGGCACAATTTAAGCATAAGACAATCTTGATTTTCATTTTTCACATGAGCAGTTTTAGAATCTCAAGAACACAAAAGCTCAAGTAATGGTCAATTTTAGATCAAAGAGCTAACAAAGCAATTCTGACAGGGCCAATGTCACAAGAGGAGCACTAATTGCGCAACTCGCTAAAACATCCACAAATTGCAATTTCTTAATTTGAGTTGTTTAAAAGGTTCTAGCTCATATAGCAAAGACTTAGCTACACATGTAAAAGCATGATAATTCTAGCAAGTCAAAGAACTAGACATGACATTGAGCAAGAATTGAAATACAAAAGCTCCAAAGGGTAATAGGCAAAGCTTCATCAATTTTAAAAGATAAGCAGAAAGACTTATATTACAATGCATCTTTTTGGATTTTTCATACCACTTGTTACCACTTGTTGTAACCACTTGTCCACTTGTTGGATTTTTCATATGAATGCAATATGACACAATGAGATGCAATTAAAAAGCCTAAAAACCTAAAAAGTTCAAAAAGATCACTAAGTTCAGAAAAAGAACAATAAAAGATCAAAAGAACAAGGAAAGATCAGAAAAGATCAAACTCCCCCTCAAACCAACCCATAGGGATAAATTACCCCTAACTCGCTTCTTAAAGAGGAAAACCTGGTTTGATCTAAAGGCTTGGTGAGAATATATGCCAATTGAGCTTCGGACTCTACAAAGTGCATCACAATATCACCTTTTTCAACATGATCTTTAAGGAAGTGAAAGTGAATGTCTATGTGCTTAGTCCTAGAATGTTGCACTGGGTTTTTAGCAATATTAATAACAGAAGTGTTATCACAGAAAAGAGGAACACTAGCAAAGTTTAACCCATAATCTTTCAAAGTGGGCGTCATCCATAAAATCAGCTCAAGAACTAGCAAGTGACTACATACTCGCTTCAGATGGATTGTGCAATGAAGACCGCTTCTTAGAAGACCAAGATACAAGAGAAGTGCCTAGGAAGTGACAGTGCGAGGTACTCTTCCTATCTAACCAAACGACATAAATCGAATCTGAAAAACCCCTAATGGACAAAGTCAAGAGCAGAATACCAAATGCCATATAAGAGGGTAGAGTGTAAATACCGAATATAAAGCTACGGCTTGGCGATGGGAAGTTCTCGAGCGCCGAAATCTTGCACAAAGGCATACCGTGAAGTGAATGTCCGGTCTCGAGGCGTCAAATCTGAAGGAACCGATCATCTTTGCGATACTCGCGTTGATCCACGACTTCTCCTTCCTCATCGGATCCAAAAAGCGTCGAAGTTGCCATGGGGTGGAAATTGGCTTGCATCACCCATGTTGAAGCGTTTGAGTAGATCTTTAGTGTACTTGTCGATGGATGAAAGTTCCTTCCTTGCATTGCTTGATTTGAAGTCCCAAAAAGTAATTAAGCTCTCCCATCATACTCATATCAAATTCCCGGACATAGTGTCGAAAAGTCGGAAACAAGAGCATTAGAGGAACCACCAAAATAATATCATCCACGTAAATTTGAGGAAGCAGAAGTCATTGTCACGCCTAAGAATAAATAGAGTTTTATCCACTTTACCCATCTCAAAATTATTTTTAAGCAAGAAAGTCTTAAGTCTATCATACTGGCTCTAGGGGCTTGTTTAAGACCATACAATGCTTTAGATAGCTTGAAAACACGATTTGGATATTTGGGATCCTCAAAGCCAGGGGTTGCTTAACATACACTTCCTCATCTATGAAACCATTTAAAAGGCACTTTTAACATCCATCGAAATAATTTAAAACCTTTTGATGCACAAATGCAAGCGAATGCGAATGGCTTCTAGTCTAGCACAGAGCAAATGTCTCATCAAAATCTAACCCCTCAACTTGGTAAACCACGAGCTACCAATCGCTTTATTTCTAACCACGAACCATCCTCACCTTGTTTATTCTTAAACACCCAGCAGGTTCCTATAACATTATGACCACTAGGAGGTTCTACTAGGTTCCAAACCTTGTTTCTTTCAAAATTCTCTAACTCCTCATGCATGGCATTTACCCGGCTAGAATCGGATAAAGCATGTGATATATCGCGGGGTTCAAAAGAAGCAACAAAAGTGAATGAGAGTAGAGACTTGGATCATTATACGGCGAGTGACTCGCTCATGTAGATTACCTATTATCCGATCGGAGGATCTGTCTCTGAATCGAAGTGGGCGCCGGGTGAGATCTGCTTCTTCGACCTCCTGAGTCTGCGATGATGAAGATGCGAGAACCTCAAGCGAAGGTGAAGTAGCGTAGGAGTTCTTGTATCAATATGGGCGCTTCAGATGGCAGCAGATGAAGGAATGATATTAGCTCGTCCTCATCTTCCTCCACAAAATGCTCTCTATCACTGTAAATCATCGTAGCAATTGATCTAGCTCGGGCTAGTCTCATCAAAAGTGACATTACAAGTCTCCGAATAATGTTAGTCTCGATTAAAACCCAAAACCCCTCGAATGAGCGGGATAACCGAAATAACCCATCAAAAGTTCTTGATTCAAATTTATCTAAGTTGCTGTCTTAAGAATAAAATATTTTGATCCAAAACTCAAAAATGCGAAACAGATGGTTTTCTACCAAACGAAGCTCATAAGGAGTCTTGCCTAAAGAAGGTCTCAAAAGACACGATTTGCAATATGGCAAGCAGAGAATAGCTTGCCCAAAATCTCCTCGGTGTGTTATACTCTCTAGCATCGTCCTAGCCATTTCGACCAAGGTCCTATTCTTCCTTTCCACCACGCCATTTTGTTGAGGGCGTGGAGAGGAGAAATGATGCTCAATACCACGCTCGGCACAAAAGAAGCAAAAGAAGTATTTTTGAACTCCGTGCCATTATCACTGCGAATCGCTCTCAAAGCACCAGGAAGCTCAGAAGCCAAACGAAGAACAAGGTCATGAAAATAACCAAAAGCTTCATCTTTTGAAGTAAGAAAGAACACCCAAGTATATCTAGAAAGATCATCGACTATGACAAGAATATACCATTTTCCACCGATGCGGACTCTAGCGGGACCAAAGGTATCCATATGAAGCAACCTGTCCGAGTCCGTCGATCATAACCATAGTCACAGAAGGGTGAGGCGGCAACTTGTTTGCCATGCCTACGAGGCACATCTGCATTCTTGCGACTTTGAGTTTGGGCAAACCTCTCATGAGATCAAGGTTGCTAACTCGTGTCAGATGATCAAAACCAATGTGCCCCAAACGTCGGTGCCAAAGTCAGAAATCAGAAGAAGATGTAAGCAAACATTTAAGAGATCCAGCAAGAGATTCTGAAAAATCAGCTCCAAAAATTCTACCAACTCTAGAGATTCCAAACACAAGCTCACCAGTAGAATCAAGCACACGACAAGCATTTTTCTTAAAAACAGTCTCGTAACCATCATCAAGAAGTGAGAAACAGAAAGGAGATTATACCTAAGCTTGTCCACAAGAGCGACATCCTTTAGAATGAATTTGTTGTTCACCCTAATTGATCATGTTCCTTCAATTCTCCCTTGTGTATCATCTCCAAAGGTGATGAAGTCATCACCATTGCCGTGTGAAAGAGGTGAACCATTTTGAGTTTCGGTCATGTGGCGTGAACACCGGTCGACGAACCACGTATTCTTCCCCTTTCCACGATAGTCCGAAAATCAAGGAACAAAGAACGATGTGTCTCAATCTGGGTTAGATAAACAAGATTTAGGAATCAGATCTTGAGACACCGCTCAAGGAGTATACAAACCGAAGTACTATCCTTGATTTCATCTAACATTAGGTTATGAGCAATGTTTAAATTAACATGAGACTTAAACGTCCATGCGGTCGTCGGCGTTAGTCGGTCGATGGCGCGATCAAAACGGCCGACCGGTGACCACGTGGTCGACCTGATCGATAAACATTAGAATTAGGATATTTAGAAACATAATGATTTGCATGAGAGAAAAATCATAATCAGGTTTATTCTTTTCGGTGTTACCATGTCTCATAGAAGCTCTAGGTTGCATGAATGAAATTCTATCAAAATTTTTCCTATCATTTTTCAACCTCGCCAACAAAATTCAATCAAATGCCCACCTTTCTTGCAATAAGTGCAATGGTACTTGGTACCACTAGAAGAAGCACCATTTGAATTAATACAAGGTTGGGCAAAACCTGCGATTTAAAAGATGTTTTTGCGGTTGGGTTTTGAATTCAATTAAACATTTTTCCAAGACTTGAATGACTTTTGGGTTTGAATTGTCTTGAAAAGAATTGAATCCTAAACCTTGCTTCTTATAAGGAGTTTTAGACTTGTCAAGAATCATGTTTAATTGTTTCTTACCTTTAGAAAATTTCTCTAATGTATCATGAAGGTAAGCATTTTCTTTTCTCAAGTTAACACAAGCATCACAAGTTTTATCCATAGATTTCTCCTTATACAAAGCAATTTCAAGCTTAAGATTGGAACAAGAAGCACAAGTAGTATTTTCAATATTGTCCTTAAGCTTAGCATATTTGACTCTAGCAGCTTCTAAGATATCTTTGATTTCACGTTCTTTTTCTAAACATGAAGTACAAGGGCTAGAATCAAATACATCAAAAGCAGTCAATTTACTAGATTCTAAACATTTTTCACAAGGAGCACTTTTAATTTCATTTAGTTCAGATCTAGCATTCTCAAGTTGTTGTATCAGAAATATTATGAGCGATTGTAACTTGGTAATTTAAATGCATAGCATGACAAGATAAACATTCATCGAGTTCAAGAGTCTTAGCATTTTTAAGCTCTACTTTCAGTTTGCTAATTTTTGACTCTAATTTCTTATTTTTTGTCATGACAAATTCTAGTGCTTCATCTTGACTAATCAATTGCTCAACTATAGAATCATATTTAGCAGAAAGCTCATTATAAGAAAAAGATACCTCATTATCATCAATGTCGTCCGTGTCAGCCATGAAGCACATGCCAGTGAAGTCTTTGGCCTTCCCTTTCTTTTTGCCTTGAGGATCTCCTCCTCCTTGTCCTCCTCACTCCCGTATCCACATCGCTCAAGGATTGATCCTCAAAGCGGCAAGGACCCGGTGAGCGGCCTTCACAAGCATATTAGCCTCATACCTTGATTTGTTGAAAGGAGGCTTCTTCCAAGTAGCTTTCCTTCCTTATGATTGCTCTTACCTTTCACTTGGGGCAATTTGCGGATATGATTGAGCTCACCACATTCATAGCATGTCACGGACCACCTCTCTTTTGTTTCTCAATTATTGTAGGCCGTGTGAATTTTTAGCTAGAAGAGCTAACTCTTTAGAATACTTTCAAGCTCCTCTTCATGAATAGCGGATAAACAAGTAAATGAAAATCCGAAGAAGATTCAAAAGAGTCATCAAAAGCCTTTTTAAGAGGATCGCTACAAAGCTAAATTATCTTTCTTGGGATGATCAACTCTTTTAATTTCATGAGTCTTGAGTTTACTATAAAGCAATTCTAAAGTAAGACTTGAAAGATCAACATTTTCCTCTATAGCGTAGCCTTCATCTCCCACTCCTTGGTGTTGATTGCGGCCAAGAGATGGGTGGCATTTTCAGATTGAGAATATTCAATATCAACACTTTCATTTGATTAATTACTTTATTAAAGCGATGAAAATGTCATCGATGCTCTCTCAGCGCATCTCGAATTTATTGTATTCACGCTTGTAAAGCTGTTTGGCGCACCTTTTTGATTTGGGACGAACCATCATGATATGTTTGAGAGTGTTCCAAATTTCATGCTGATTGAAAGATTGCAAATTCTATCATATTCTTGTCTACCAAGTGCACCATATAAAAGATTCTTAGCCTTATTGTTGTTAGCCAAAAGAATTGCGAAGGGTGTAGCAATTTGAGAATAACCATGGGCTCTAACAACATCCCAAATAGCTTGTCCTCGCTCTCAAGAAAGACGCATCGATTCTTCCAATAGGCATAGTCGTGCCCATCGAAGATATGCGGTTTAGTAGAAAACTTATCCATCGCCAAAGTTCTTGACCGGTTAAGATCAAGATTGAACTAACGCTCGATACCACTTGTTGGACCGAAAAGGCGACTAGAGGGGGTGAATAGAGACACGCTCACTTTTTCCCAAATAATGAATTCAACACGATTTCACTCCAATAGCTATGAAGATCAATATACCAGATCTGTGAAAGACTAGTATTGAATCAATTAAATCCCTAAGCAAAATAACAAAATCAACTAATATTGCAAACTCACGCGCGGCGTCGAGCTGGACCTAACCGTCGGACCGATTGCAGGCGTCGACCGAGCGTTGTCTGGCGGTCGGATCGCTCTGAATCGGTCGACCGGTGATGGCCAGGCGTCGACCGGCCGACTCGAACCGATCGCGCGATAAAATCGGCCGATGCGAGTTGCAATTAGGTGAAACTTTTGGTTCTCAACTCCAATCTTTATGAAACTTTGCACACACCTTCTATATGCTATTGAGGACCTATTCAATTGAATATTAGGACAATTCTTGGAGCGATCTTGAGCAATTGCCAATTGATTAACGAAGGTCTAAAACGGCAAGAACGAAAACTTGATCCTAAAGCTTGTTCGTGAGAGATTGATGATCAAGATGATGCTAGATAGATTCACACATATCACAACAAGCTAATTCACGTGAAAGAATCAATCACAAACTCATGGATCAAAGAAAGCCCTAAAATCACGAAATTGAAAGCAAGAACGAAAAGAGACTTATCTCAAGCAAACCTTGCATAGATTGATTTCGTGATTGATCTTGGATTACATCCACACCATCATGGATCGTGGACAATCAAAGATCACGAAATTTGCCACAAACCATCAAGAGCCATAGCCTCCACCTCAACTCCCTAAAGACAATTAGGGTTTTGAAACATAAAAGGCGAGAGAGGGGAGGTGCACACACCTCCTCCTATTTATAGTGGAGGCCTAGAACTCCTAGGGTTTGACTCAATTGGGCTCCGTTAAGGCCTACTAACAAGCGGGTCACACGCACGCCAGCAAAGCGCCGTCTTTAACCTTTTGACCTAAACCGCTTCACCATGCGTCATGGATTTGCCAATAGGTCACCCTTGTCCATCTTGTGTCACGCTTGAGTCGTTGACCTCACCAGCATCGTCAATCGTTACGGACCTCAACTCTCAAGTCTAGTCCCGATCTTCCTCGCGTTGACCGTCGTTGACCACCAAGCAACTGCACAACCACGGACAAGCAAACACGAATTGGGAACAAGTTCTTCACAACTTGACCCATGTTAGTCAAAACATGCATCATGCAAAACATATGCCATGAAACCAATGACTTTGACCTAACAAAACACCATCGCCACGAGTTGGCCGACATTCAAGTAGAAACCGTCCGACCGCTCGGGTGGCAGGTCGGACCATGCCTGGCGTCGGACGCTCCTCGTGAGCGGTCGGACCGCCTTGGGACTTAGTCGAAATTCAAGCCCTCAAATTCGAAACCTTACGAAACTTTAAACCAATAGAACTTTTCTTGGAGACTCCAAAATCATGAGACCAAGTGCATTGGGATCCCTCACTTGCCTACAACACCTATTTTGGCCCATTCGTTTGACCAATTTGGTCATCGCGGTCAGTCCTACATGGCCGGTCCGCCGATTTGGGACCGGTCGGACGTGTGGTAAGACCGGTCGGACCGCCCCCATCGATAAGCACGCCACTTTGTCGAAAACACGTGAAGCGATAAACCGTAAACGCCATTGCCAATTGTCACATCATCCTAAGATCGGAGCCTATCCCCATGATATCCACAACTTTCTCGATAGAGTGATAGATAACTTCATGTGGTCGAACTCTTGACCACGGTACATGGCCATGCACTTTCTTTATCGATCACATCGAGGGCCGAGATATCTCTTCATTATGTTAGAAGGGAAAATCCCATATCGACGTCCACATTCCTCCATATTTCATAGCATACTCAAAGCTACCTTTATGACTACCCGATTTCAGTAGCGTTTGGCAACCCCAAAGTGTACTCTTACACATGTAGAAAACCATGCTGATATCAGGTCTAAAGATTATACATCATCATTGCTTAAGACCAACTGATGACACATGAAAGCATAACAATCTCAGCAGTGTCTCAAGGTGGGTCAATCTAACACCATGTTCTCCAACATGTATTCACATTATTGATTCGATATCCCTATATCCATGACCAATGAAACACGGTCATCAATCAATATATGTGTTGGTCGATAGAGTCACTAGTGTTTCGATCAGTGACATCTGACCAGGGATACATTTAGAACGACATCATCATAAGTTAAAAGAGCTTCACCAACAAGTCACATACTCGTTAATCTTCATAACTTATGATTCATTCAAGGAACAGAATAACATTTATTCAATAACACATAAATATAGACGATACAATCATCTCTATGATTGCCTCTAGGGCATATCACCAACATATCACTCTACTAACCCATCTGACTTGTTTTTTACTTTGTACGCCCACTTGCAAGTGATAAGAACAGCTCCAGATGGTAGCGGAATAAGATCCCAAGTAAATGTACTCTCTAATACTGTGAGCTCCTCTGTCATAGCCAACTGCCACTCAGGTACACCGGCAACCTCCTAATAGGTACTTGGCTCAGCTACTGCACCTGCACAAGAAAAACCCCATCTTTTCGGTGCACGAATAGAAAACGATCACATAGGGTATCCGTGATGTAGTAGAGCAATGCAGTCGTGGTACTGCTTTGGAGGGTCAAGTGGAGGAGAGGAAGACCGAGGATCAAAGGAACTCTCTCGTGACTATAGTGAAAGGAAAAAGTGAAAGCATTAGAAATTGGTGGATCTGGTGGAGGAGACACACTAGAAGGTGAAACTGGTGAAGAAGGTGTTTCTGGAGAAGGCAAGTCTGGTGAAAGAATGGGAGGTAGACACAAAAGGAGGTGAAATCGTGGAAAAGAAGTGGAATGTGTAGAAGGATGATAAAGAAAGGTCAACCCTCGTGAAAGGTCATATCACGAGAGATGCGATCTCTGACGTCTTTGAGAGATCATAACAACGATAGCCCTTATGCTCGGGACTATAACTTAGGAAGACACATAACAGTGAGCACTCGACTTTGTGCGTTCACGAGTACTAGAAGAACATAGTAGACACAACCAAAGACACGAAGATGAGCATAGCGAGAAGGTGCTCCATATAGGACCTCACCGGGACACTTGCCCAAGTTTAGAAGAGGATGGCGGTTGTGGATATCATGGAGATATGCTCCGATCTTAGGATGATGTGACAATTGGCAATGGTGTTTATGGTTTGTCGTTTCGTGTTTTCGACAAAGTTCGAACATTAGGATAAGGCGATCTTGGCCGAGCATGGCGGTCCGATTGGTCCTAATCGGTCGAGCCGGCTTATGAGCGATCGGACGGCCGTGACAAATAGTGTCAAATTGAGTGGGCCAAAAATAGAGGTGTAGGCAAGAGGGATTCTACGCACTTGGTCTCATAATTTTTGGAGTCTCCAGTCAAAAGTTCTATTCGTTTTAAATTTCTAGAAGGTTTCGGAATTTCAGGGCTTGAATATTCAGTGCAAATGAAAATTTGTTGAAAAAAGGGTATTTGAGAAAATTTGAGCAAAATGATTCAATACAGGACCTGATTGTCTCTTAATATGGTCTTTGTTAGATTTTTATCTCACTTTGACATTTTGACATGGCGTTTCACTTTAGGATCCTTGTTGATGAACTTGCTGAATTTGAAGCTTTGCTTAAATTGATCAAATCTATTGCTTTACCTTTGAGCCTTCGTGCTTAGCTTTGATATATATGTCTTATCATGATCTTGCTAGCATTGTTAGGCTTGATATGCTGTTTGTGCAATATTAGAGATGCTAGCATGCTTCTTTTGGGTAATCTCCAAAGCTTCTTGTAATCAAAAATTAAAAATACAAAAATAAAGCGATCCATTGATATTTTATTGTAGTTTCTTGCTGTAATTTTTATAGTGTGTCGATAATTATTAGTTTAAAGAGTAGTGTGGTGGCATTCTAGGCTCGGTGTTGAAATTTGAGGTGTTCTGTTGGTATCGAGCGGGCTTTAGGTCCATGGTGAATAGATTAACAACTTAGGCAAACTAAAATTGTTAAAATTTGTTTTAGTATTAGTAAATCAACTAAAATTTGCTAATGGTTAACTAACCAAAATTTGACACACTAGTGCACGATGAGTTAGAGAGAGATGCGAATATAGTTTTACGCTTAGTTATGTTGTTTATTGATGGATGAGTTTATTTTGAGCTTTGAACTCATTGTGTATTGTTGATTGTGGTTGATAGCTATGCTAGGGGTAGAGGGCGTGGTTGTGGTGGCGCGTGCGTGGAGGTCGTGGCCGTGGGCGAGGTTCAGTGGAGCCACCTCTGTAGCAAATGAGTCGATGGTGAGGGGTTCTTTGACCGCCTCGGTTGGTGTCAAGATGAGACCCGCTTTCTTTGAGAGAGTTGGTGGGAGAGATCCGTGCTCTTCGTCAGCGCGTAGCCCTATTCTTGCGGCATCTGTTGTTGCTCTGTCGTTCATCCACCGGTTCTGGCGGATGTCACTTGAGTGGATGGGGTTGAGGTTGGATTCGTTTGTGGTGGGACAGGTCGAGCGTGATGGATTGCGCTACATGGAGAGCGGTTTAGGGCTTTAGAGATGTCTTCACCTCGGAGGTCCGTTTGTAGCCTTTAATTTGAAAGAGCAGCGATATTTGGTGGGAGCGTGTTGTCTTGAGACCGCCACTCAAGGACGATCACTTGGGAGGACTTTGTTGATCAGTTCAAGGAAAGTTCTACCCCTACTCTTTTGTTGAGAAGATGGAGGTTGCCTTGCGACCTTTGCTCGGGAAGAGGTCTATTCTTGAGTATGAGTGAGTTCAACAACTTGGTTCGCTTTGTCCCTTGATGTGACGATGATCTTCAGAAAGCCAAGAGGTTCCGTCGGGTCTCAGTGCAGCTGCGAGCATGTGTTGGGAGCTACTCCACTCTGTGACTCTGACTCTGTTGTGGAGCAAGCTAGGGGCATGGAGTTGGAGATCAGCTCACAAAGGCGCAAGCCTCGGTGGGTGGTACCGGTGGTGACGGAAGAGGAGCTCTAGTGAGGAAGTGGGTGCATTGACACCTTTCAAGAAATTCAAGGAGGACCCTGATCCTTCAAGTCTAAGCACTCGAGGCCGTTCCTTCTTGGCGCCTCGTCCTTTGCAGTACTCGGCTCTTACGTCTGTCGAGGCAGGGTATGCTTTGCTTTAAGTGTGGTGATGGACCTGCTGTCTGAGTGCTCTTGGGCGGGAGATTGCCGTCGGTGTGGCCGCAGGGTCACAGAGGCGGGTGTGTCGCGGAACCCGCTAAGCGTGATCAAGTGGGAGCTGTGCCATCTTCTTCTTGATGGGTCTGCTCGAGGATCTTTCCGGATGATATGGCTCCTCCGATGCCATTTCCTTGACTTAGGCGCCTCGGTGGGTACTCGGCGGCCGCCACCTTAGCACCGCTTGGGTTGCCGACCGGCTTTACCGCAGCCCGAGATTGTTGGGGCTCGCCGCCCGGCGTCGTCTTCTTCGCCATGGCGCCACAGGTGTCGCCATGCCCGCAGTAGTCCGGGTCGTCTGCGTGGTGGCAGTACTTTGCTTGTGGATTCGTTTGATGCTTTAGTCCTTTTTGATTCGAGGCTACCTTTTGTTTGTTTCGTGGCGTTTGCTAGGAGAGCGAACTTGAGTATCTGATGGATTTCTCGATCGGTGTTGGTTAGTTCTCACAGGGGTATTATTGCTAGCTCTCTGTTTGTCACAGGTGTTCTATTATTATTGATGGAGAGAAGTTCACGGCGAATTTGATAGTTATTCAAATGGAGCCGTTCGATGTTATCTTGGGTATGGATTGGTTGCACTCTTATCGGTGTGATATCCTTTACGTAGAAACGATCTGCTGTCGAGACCTCGTGCAGGGAGAATTTGACCTTTCGAAGTGCGCCTCGCGCTCTCTTTCGATGTTGGTTGGGTGTTCCGGGTCGTGCGATGCGGACTTCTTTTAGCTCTTCTTTGAGAACCGGCGTGGCCCTGCATTGAGGAGATTCGGTGGTTAGTGATTATCGGATGTGTTCCCGGTGATCTTAGAGTTTGCCACTGCGCGAGGCGTGGAGTTCGCATTGATCTTGTTCGAATTACTCGACCCATCTCGATGTCTCCATATCGACTAGCGTCCGTTCGGGCGAGTTGAAGCGATTGGATGATTTGTTGGCTAAAGGTTTGATCGGCGTAGTGTATCGCCATGGGAGCTCTGTACATTCCGAGAAGAAGGATGGGAGTTGGCGCATGTGTATTGATTATCGATGCGCTTAATGCGGTCACAATCAGAATAAATATCCATTGCCCGCATTGAGGACTTGTTTGATCGGTTGAATGGAGCTCAAGTATTCTCCAAGATCGATCTCGATCGGGATATAATCAAATCCGTGTGCGTGGCGAGGATGTAGAAAGGCCTTTCTCCACGGTATGGGCATTATGAGTATAAAGTTATGTCCTTTGGATTGACTAATGCACTGCCATTTTATGGAAACCATGAACAACATGTTGCCAGTATCTAGATGATTTCGTGGTGGTGTTTATTGATGATATTCTTATCTATTCCAAGACTAATGAGGATCATGGCGTCATTTGAGGTGGTTTTAGATACTTTGAGAGAGCACAAGTTCTATGCTAAGTTGAAGAAGTGTGAGTTACGGATTTGAAGTGGGTTTTACGGGTCATGTGATTAACCCTCGGGGTATTCTTTGTTGATCTAGTAAGGTCTCCACGTGGTGGATTGGAAGAGCGACTAGTGTGAAGGAGGTGAGGAGTTTCTAGGTTTGGTTGGTTATTATCGGCGTTTTGTGCGAGATTTCTCTATCATTGCCAAGCCGATGTCTCGGCTTACTCGAGAAGGTGTGAGATTCGGTGGGTGATGAGTGTGGCGCGGTTTACGCATTTTGAAGGAGCGAGTTGGTGACCTCTCCTATTCTCACTCTTCCCGAACGAAGCGATTCACGATCTTTTGAGATCGTCTCGAGTGGGTCTTGGCTGTGTTCTCATGCAAGGCGGTAAGGTGATTGCTTATGCGTCGAGGCAGTTAAAAAGCCTGGCGAATTATCCACTCATGACTTGGAGTTAGGCTGCGGTTGTTTTGCTCTCAAGATTTGGAGGCATTATCTATATGGCGAGCCTTGTGATATTTTCACGGATCACAAGAGTCTCAAGTATATCTTCACTCGAAGGATCTGAATTTGAGGCAAAGGAGGTGGTTGGAGTTGATCACAGATTATGATCTTACTATTGGTATCATCGAGTAAGGCCAATGTAGGTTCTTGATGCTCTTAGTGCAAAGCGACTCTGCTACTCTAGATTGCCTCATTGCTGATTTTGATCGCATGGGAATATCTTATTGTTATCGGGCACAACACGAGTTGAGACACGATTGATTCTTGAGTCGGCTATTCGGGCCGTGCGGGAAGCTGTGAGTGACCGGTTATTACGAGGAGGTTAGGAAGCGTGCGGATGAGGGCAAAGGGTGATTTTAGTATGGATGATTACGGTACTTTGAGGTTTAAAGGCCGCTTTGCGTGCTCAAAAGCGGAGTCAAAGATGATATTTTGAGGAGGCACATCGCACTCCATACACTATTCATCTGGTGAGACTAAGATGTATCGAGATCTGAAGCAGAATTTTTGGTGGAAAAGAATGAAGGTGGATATTGCTAACTATGTGGCTTCTTGTGGTGTTTGTCGGCAAGTGAAAGTGAGCACAAGCGTCTGCGGAGGTTATTGCGACCTTTGGAGGTACCCAGTGGCCTTGGGATGATATCTCTATGGACTTTGTGGTGGTGTTGCCTCGTTAGCCTGAGGAAGGATGCGATTTGGGTAGTTGTGGATCGATTGATGAAATCTGCGCACTTCATCCCTATTCGCACGACAAATTCGGTAGTGATCTAGCTCCTATTTATGTCGTGAAATAGTAAGGCGCATGGTGTGCCAAAGACCATCATTTACAGCGAGGGCGAGTTTGTCTCAAGTTACGGAGAAGTCTGCGAGTGCATTGGGCACGCACTCGCCTTAATCTGACGTTTCACCCAGACGAGATGGCGTTAGGCGTACTATTGGACTTTGGAGGACATGTTGCGATCTTGTGTTCTATCTTGGAAGGTAGTTGGGAGGACCGATTGCCACTTGCGAGTTTGCTTATAATAATAGTTACCATTCGATTTAGGCGCGCCATTTGAGGTTCTCTATGGCGGAAGTGCGGATCGCCGCTTTGTTGGGATGCGATTGGAGAGAAAGCGATTTTAGGTCGGGTGGATTGAAGGCCGTTGAGCGTGTGGCCATGGTGAGCGAGAACATTAGCGGCTCGAGTAACGGAAAAGTTATCTTGATTTGAGGCGTGACTTGGAGTTTGCGGTGGGTGACGGTGCTCTTGAGTGTCTCCCACTAAAGGTATTGTTCGGTTTGGTACCAAAGGAAGCTTAGCAGAATGCGTTGGGCCGTTCGATTATTGCAAGAATTGGAAAGTTAGCCTACTGCTTGGACCTTCAGAGTCCATGCGTGGAGTTCTAATGTGTTTCACGTCTCGATCTTTGAGAAAGTTTTGATAGACCCGAGCATAAGATTTCATTAGAGCCGCGACTATTGAGCAAGATCTCACGGTTGAGTCGCGTCCGTGCGCGATACGGAGATGTCGGAGGCGAGTGTTGAGGCACAAGGCGTTGGTATCGTCAAGGTCTTTGTGGGCCTCGATCCAGAGAAAGCGACTTGGAGTTGGAGTCTGCATGCGCGAGCAATATCCGGAGTTGTTCACGTCGGTGCGTGTTATTTTGTTGTTTAATTTCAGTTATGCGTTTTTATTTGAGTAGAGCGGTAGAATTGAAATGATCTGTTAAGAGAGTAGAATGTAATATTCGAAAAATAAATGGTAATAATAATATTAATAATCGCGTCTTAAGGGTGGGCGTAATTAATCGAATAGTATACATAAAAGCGTCTTAAGGGCTTGTCGTAATTAAATAAAAGAATTTGTGAAAAAATAGATTATTTGAAATTTTTATGAGCTATATAAATGAGCGGTGAGAATTCTAAAAAAACCATAGCGACCTTTTACTTTTTTTCAAGCGCGCCTTGCTGCCCTTTTCTAGCGCTTGCATTTGTTCTGCGCGCCTCTGCGTGGAAGCCACGGCAGAGGCCACGCATTTCTTTTGGCGTTCTTCTTCTTTGCTTCCGATCATTGCGTTCTTTGCTCTGCTTTGTCATGCTTCTCTTGCTGGCGTATTTGCGCCGTGACTGCGTTGCATCTTGGCGATACTGCTTATTCTTTGTCGCGATCGCTCTGCTTGCGATCTGCTTTGCTATTTCTTTATCGCGTGAATTTCTTCTTCCGCTTGTGCACCGGCGAATTCTTTGCTCTTGTTGGCGTGTCTTCTTGATCCTTTCTTGATCGGTAGAGCCATGCTTGCCGATCTGTGGTTTCTTTATTCTTCTTTGTCTTGTGCGTGATTCCTGGCGCTCGAGTGAGCGCGACCAACCGATCTGCCGTCTTGCTTTGCGTTGCCGTCTTCTTCTTATTCTGATGTTCTTTGTATTTTCGGTAGCGCCATCAGCGTGATCTCTTGCCGCGTCATCCGTTTCCTTGCTTGGCGGCGTGTTTTGGTTGGTAATTCTTTTACCGATTTCTTTGTGCTGTTAACTAGAGATTATATTTGATGATAATTAGAGAAGGTTCTATAGTTTTAGTCAAAGTACCGATTAATAGATCTATTTATTATGCTGTTACGTTATCGATTTATTCGGATATCTTAATGGCGAATTTTGGAAATCTCATCTACTAGTTAATTGTAGATAATGTCGATAGCTTTCTTTAGCATATTTTATCATGTCAATCGGACAAGTATAATTCGAGTTATGATTTTCGGAAGGCTGCTGTCTTTACGGTTTTCGTCTTTGGAGCTGTTTTGGTAGACTGTAGATTAAAAATAGTAAATAGCTTAATTAGAGTTTTTGATCTACATGAAAGTTATAGATAATTGTCCAATGGTTCTGTAGAATCTGAGAACGCAATTTTGGTTGGATAAAACAAAAGTTATGAATTTAGTAAGACTGCTGTTCGAAGCGGACAGACCGACATTCTGGGCTAGAAAGCGGAGGTTAGATGATTTAATTAGAAGTCTTTGTAATCTAAGAAAATGTGGATAATTTTATGAAGAATCCAGAATGGGGTGGTTTGTGTATGGACTTGAGTCAAAGTTGTTTTTGATACGTATAGTAATTTTAGTGGTGTGAATTGGGATTGGAGTTCAATGACTTGTCTTCATGATCTAGTATATTGATCTTATAGCTTCCTCATAGCTATTGTGCAGTGAAATTGTGTTGAATTCATAATTTGTGAAAAAGTGGCGTGCTCTATTCACCCCCTTAGTCGCCTTTTGGTCCAACAAGTGGTATCGAGTCGGTTAGTTCAATCTTGATCTTAACGGTCACTAAACTTAAGCGATGGATAAGTTCTCCACTAAACGCATATCTTGATGGGCCGACTATGCCTACTAGAAGAATCGTATCAGTATTTCTTGAGGCGAGGACAAGCTATATGGGGCGTTGTTCGATCCCGTTCATTATTCGAGGTTGCAACACCTATACGTAGTTCTTTTGGCTAAACAACAAGGCCAAGAACCTTTTATATATGCGCTTGGTAGACAAGAATATGATCGGATTTGTAATGTTGCAATGCGCAGATTTGGAACACCCTCGAAATCTATCATGAGGTTCGTCCCAAATCAAGAAAGTCGAAACAGTCTATAAGCGAATACAACAAATTGAGATCGTCGGAGAGCATCGATGACATTTTCGATCGCTTTAATAAAGTGATTAATCGGATGAAAGTTGATATTGAATACTCTCAATCGAAAATGCCACCCATCTCTTGGCGCAATCAACACCAAGGAGTGGGAGATGAAAGCTCTGCTATAGAGGAGAATGTTGATCTTTTGAGTCTTACATTGGAGTTGCTTTATAGCAACAAGACCCATGAAATTAAAGAGTTGATCATCCTAAGAAAGACAACATGGCATTGGTAGCGATCCTCTCAAAAGAGCTTTTGATAGTTCTCTTGAATCTTTTACGGTTCTTCATTTGCTTGTTTATCGCTATTCATGAAGAGAAGCTTGAGAGTATCCACGAGTTTGAGTTAGCCCTCCTTACTAAAAATTCACGACCTACAATAATGTGAGAAACAAAAAGAGGTGGTCGGTGACATGCTCGAGTGTGGTGAGCTCAATCATATCGGCAAATTGCCCCAAGTTGAAAGGTAAGAGCAATCATAAGGAGGAAAGCCGCTTGGAAGAAGCCTCCATTCAACAAATCAAGGTATGAGGCTAGTAAGCTTGTGAAGGCCGCTCAGGGTTCTTGCCTTTTTGAGGATCAATTCTTGAGCGATGTGGACTCAGGAGGCGAGAAGGACAAGGAGGAGGAGATCCTCAAGGCAAAAAGTAGGGAAGTCCAAGGACATCACGGCATGTGCTTCATGGCCACAGACGACATTGGCGACAATGAGGTACCTCTCTCTTAAAAGAATTTGTGAAAAAAATAGATTATTTGAATTTTTATGAGCTATATAAATGAGCGGTGAGAATTCTAAAAAAACCATAGCGACCTTTTACTTTTTTTTCAAGCCGCCTTGCGCGCCTTTTCTAGCGCTTGGTTTGTTATGCTGCGCCGCCTCTGCGTGGAAACCACGGGCGAGGCCACGCATTTCTTTTGGCGTTCTTCTTCTTTGCTTCGATCATTCGCGTTCTTTGCTCTATTTGTCTGCATTCTAGCTGCTGCGTAATTTGCTTGGTGACTGCGTTGCATCTTGGCGATACTGCTTATTCTTGTGCGATCGCTCTGTATTGCGATCTGCTTTGCTATTTCTTTGTCGCGTGAATTTCTTCTTGCCGCTTTGTGCACCGGCGAATTCTTCTTCTTATTGGCGTGTCTTCTTGATCGCTTTCTTGATCGGTAGAAGCCATTCTGCTGCCGATCTATTTGGTTTCTTTGTTCTTCTTTGTCTTGTGCGACCGATTCCTGGCTTGCGAGTAGCCGAGCCGACCAACCGATCTGCCGTCTTTGCTGCGTTGCCGTCTTCTTCTTATTCTTAGATGTTCTTTGTATTTTCGGTAGGCCGCCATCGCGTGATCTACTTGCCGCGACGTCATCCGTTTCCTTGCTTGGCCGACGTGTTTTGGTTGGTAATTCTTTTACCGATTTCTTTGTGCTGTTAACTAGAGATTATATTTGATGATAATTAGAGAAGGTTCTATAGTTTTAGTCAAAGTACCGATTAATAGATCTATTTATTATGCTGTTCTGTTGTACGATTTATTCGGATATCTTAATGGCGAATTTTGGAAATCTCATCTACTAGTTAATTGTAGATAATGTCGATAGCTTTCTTTAGCATATTTTATCATGTCAATCGGACAAGTATAATTCGAGTTATGATTTTCGGAAGGCTGCTGTCTTTACGGTTGTCGTCTTTCGGCGCTGTTTTGGTAGACTGTAGATTAAAAATAGTAAATAGCTTAATTAGAGTTTTTGATCTACATGAAAGTTATAGATAATTGTCCAATGGTTCTGTAGAATCTGAGAACGCGAATTTTGGTTGGATAAAACAAAAGTTATGAATTTAGTAAGACTGCTGTTCCGAAGCGGACAGACCGACATTCTGGGCTAGAAACGGAGGGTTAGATGATTTAATTAGAAGTCTTTGTAATCTAAGAAAATGTGGATAATTTTATGAAGAATCCAGAATGGGGTGGTTTGTTGTGATCGGACCTTCGAGTCAAAAGTTACGTTCGTTTTAGTAATAAGTCAGCTATAGGTAACTTTTCGGTACCGGAGTAGCGTGGTATATTTGGGGACGTGTAGGAGCGTTGTCGATTGATTGTTGTTCTTATGATGCTGTAGCTTGTATTGAGATTTATGTATTTAATGTAGGAGAGGCGTCGTACTTGTTGCCATCTGCTAGTCAAATTGTGCGTCGCAACTAGTAAAGGCAAGTGCATGGTAGACAGCGATCAATGATCGATCACTGTTTTCTTTATCTTTCAGTACCATTATTGTTGTGCTTTTATTTTGTTTAATTGCAAACAAATAATTGGTATGTTTATATCTTTGTTGACAAGCATGATGGAAAGTTGGATATGATGTTTATGATGGAGTTTTGCATATTTTGCATACATAAGCATCTTTGCATATGAGCAGGTGATCATGAATGATCACAACTCCACGGGAGTGGAGGAGGTCCCCGATCCTTTTGGAGGAACGGACTTGAGAGTGAATGTTGTCGCGAGCATTCACTCATGCTATACCGGTATACGCGAAAGAAGTGCATGTGGACATGTAGAATAGATTTGCATTGATATATGAGATTAATGGATGTGAATCAAATAGAAGTACCTGTGATGATAATGAAGTTATTGAATGCTGTGGATTTATTATTGTTCGTTGTTTATGGATGTGTTTGTTGAGTCGTGGACTCACCCTTGCTCTATTGTTGTCTTTAGGTGACCTTGAGGATGCCGTGGCGAGGCGAGTAGAGCACATGGACAACACATGATCATTCGCCATAATAATCTTTTCATTCAATATTGGTTTATACTTGGACATGTTAGAGGTTGAATAAAATTTAGGACAACGTTTGGACTAGACTATTTGCTTTATTCATTTGGATTCATTGGTTGATGCTATATTGGACTGTTTAGCTGGTTACATTCCCCTTCCTTATTTATTGCCGTTTGATCCATAATTATGCATGTTCTTTTGTGATCCATGGATATGTTTATTGTAGTTTTACTGCTGTAATTTTTATAGTGTGTCGATAATTATTAGTTTAAAGAGTAGTGTGGTGGCATTCTAGGCTCAGTGTTGGGCTGGGGTGTTACATTTTTCGAGACACACTTGGGTGTTCTTTCTTGCTTCGAAGGATGAAGCTTTTGATCATTATCATGATCTTGTTCTTCGTTTGGCTTCTAAACTTCCTGGTGCCTTGAGAGCGATCCGCAGTGACAATGGCACAGAGTTCAAGAATACCTCATTTGCCTCTTTTTGTGCTGAGCGCATATTGAGCATCAGTTCTCTTCTCCACACGTCCCTCAACAAAATGGCGTGGTGGAAAGGAAGAACAGGACCTTAGTCGAGATGGCTAGGACGATGCTAGATGAGTATAGCACACCGAGGAGATTTTGGGCTGAAGCTGTTGCTACTGCTTACCACATTGCAAATCGTGTCTTCCTAAGACCCTCTTTGGGCAAGACTCCTTATGAGCTTCGATTTGGTAGAAAACCTTCTGTCTCGCACTTTCGAGTCTTTGGTTCCAAATGCTTTATTCTCAAGGCAGAAATCTAGATAAATTTGAGTAAAGAACTTTTGATGGTTTATTTCAGGTTATCACGCACATTCGAGGGTTTTCGGTCTTTAATGTTGAAACTAACATTATCCAGGAGACATGCAATGTCACTTTTGATGAGACTAGCCCTGGAGCTAGATCCGATGTTTCAGATGATTCACAGGTGACAGAGAGTATTTTTGTGGAGGAAGATGAGGACGAAGGCGATATCGTATTCCACTGCTTGCTGATTGACGCTCTGTTTCAAACAAGAAGAACTCATTGTGACTATTTCGCCTTCGGATGAGGCTCCTGCTGCATCTTCATCATCAGTACTGCGGAGGTCGAAGATATGCTTTCCCCTCCGGGTGCACCACTTCATATTCAAAGGCAGCACCCTCCGGATCAGATAATAGGTAATCTCCATGAGTGAGTCACTCGCTCCAAGTATAATGATCTAAATCTATACTCTCATTCTGCATTTGTTGCTTCTTTTGAACCTCGCGATATAACACATGCTTTATCGGATTCTAGCTGGGTTAATGCCATGCATGAGGAGTTAGAGAATTTTGAGATGAATAAAGTTTGGAATCTAGTAGAACCTCCTAGTGGTCATAATGTTATAGGAACCCGCTGGGTTTTCAAAAACAAACAAAATGAGGATGGTTCTGTGATTAGAAATAAGGCTAGGTTGGTAGCTCAGGGCTTTAGCCAAGTTGAGAGTTTGGATTTTGATGAGACCTTCGCTCCTGTTGCTAGACTAGAAGACATTCGCATTCTGCTTGCATTTGCTGCATCTAAGGGATTTAGATTACATCAGATGGATGTTAAAAGTGCATTTTTAAATGGTTTCATAGAAGAGGAGGTTTATGTTAAACAACCCCCAGGCTTTGAAAAATTCAAGTACCCAAATCATGTATTCAAGCTATCAAAAGCCTTATATGGTCTTAAGCAAGCCCTAAAGCCTGGTATGATAGACTTAAGACATTTTTGCTTAAGAATGATTTTGAGATGAGTAAGGTAGACAAGACTTTATTCATTCTTAGGCGTGGTAATGACTTCCTGCTTGCTCAAATTTACGTTGATGATATTATTTTTTGTGGTTCTTCTAATGCTCTTGTTTCCAGCTTTTCTGAGACTATGTCCAGGGAATTTCAGATGAGTATGATGGGAGAGCTCAATTACTTTTTGGGGCTTCAAATAAAGAAATGCAAGGAATGAACTTTTATCCATCAGACGAAGTACACTAAAGATCTACTCAAACGTTTCGACATGGGTGATTACAAGCCAATCTCCACTCCCATGGCAACCGACTATTTTGGATCGGATGAGGAAGGAGAAGCCGTGGATCAGCGCGAGTATCATGACATGATCGGCTCCTTACAGATCGACGGCCTCGAGACCGGACATTCACTTCATGGTATGCCTTTGTGCAAGGTTTCAGGTGTCTCCAAGGACTTCCCATCGCCAAGCCGTTAAGCGCATATTCAGGTATTTACACTCTACCCTTTTATATGGTATTTGGTATTCCTGCTCTTCAGCTTTGTCCATTAGGGGTTTTTCAGATTCTGATTTTGCAGGTTGTCGGTTAGATAGGAAGAGTACCTCGAGGCACTGTCACTTCTAGGCACTTCACTTGTATCTTGGTCTTCTAGGAAGCGGTCCTCTGTTGCACAATCCTTCTTTGAAAGTTGAATATGTAGTCTTTGTTAGTTGTTGTAGTCAGATTTTGTGGATAGTAACCACTCTTAAGGATTATGTGTTAAATTTTGCTAGTGTTCCTTTTTTCTGTGATAACACTTCTGCTATTAACATTGCTAAGAACCCTGTGCAACACTCTAGGACTAAGCACACAGACATTCACTATCACTTCCTTAGAGACCATGTCGAAAAAGGTAATATTGTGCTACACTTTGTGGAGTCCGAGGCTCAACTGGCTGATATCCTCACCAAGCCGTTAGACTCAACTAGGTTTGTCACTTTGAGAAGCGAGTTAGGGGTAATTTATACCTTTGGGTTGGTTTGAGAGGGAGTTCGATCTTTTGTGATCTTACCTTGTTCTTTTGATCTTTTCTTGTTCTTTTCTGAACTTTTTGATATTTTCGAACTTTTTAGGTTTTTAGGCTTTTATTGCATCACATTGTATCATATTGCATTCATATCAAAAATTCAACAAATGATATGAAAAATCCAAGTCATGCTCAAAAAGATGCATTATAATGTAAGTTTTTTCTGCTTATCTTTTAATATTGATGAAGCTTTGCCTATTACCCTTTGGAGCTTTAGTATTTCAATTCTTGCTCATGCCATGTCTAGTACTTTGACTTGCTAGAATTATCATATTTTCACATATACAGGTAAGCCTTTGTTGTTTGAGCTAGAACTCTAAAACAACTCGAACTAAAAATTACAATTTGTGGATGTTTAGCTAGTTGCACAATTATTGCTCCTTTTGTGACATTGGCCCTGTCAGAATTGATTTGTTAGCTCTTGAATCTAAAATTAACCATTACTTGAGCTTCTAGTGTTCTTGAGATTCTAAAAACTGCTCTTGTGAAACATGAAAATGTAACACCCCAGCCCAACCTGAGCCTGAAATGCTACCACCGTAACAAGTCTACAAATGGAACTAAGACATTTCTTTCTAAATTTCGGCAGAGTCTCCTTTGTAAATCAAACTATCCGGACATTCGCGCAAATAACAACAATAATAAGCAAATATCCAAACGCGCGTACTAAACATGTTCATGAAAGAAACAACCATAAAACGCTATCAATCTCCAATAGTGGTTGTCCACGACTTAGAACGTAAGGAAGTAAACCTCACATAAAGCTATTCAAAGTCCAAGTTATCACTTAAATATTTTATTCACTTTATTAGTGCCAGTGTGCAACTGTGATAATTTCTACTCCCGCCCATGCATGCCGACCACAACCGATGTACCTAAAAAAAACAACACAGCAAGGGTGAGTCCAAGACTCAGCAAATGCAATGATACAAAACATAACAACATCATTCATTATCCAACAGTGTATCAACATCATGAATCAAATCAACATATGAATGAATGAATGAATGAATGCACATGCGCTTCTCTTTTGCTCATACCGGTATAGCGAGTGAACACCCGTCGGTGTTCACTTATGCCCGCGTTCTACAACACGCAGGGGTCCAAAGCCCGTTTGAGAACAAGTCAACTGGGGATCCACAATGCCCACTTTGGAATGGTGGGTCTTACTATCACCACCCACTCCCGTGGGTGTCGCAAGTCCACAACTTGCATTCATGAGTGCACATGATGAACAATAAAATGACGAGAATCGAATTTTAATAATCTAGCCATCATGAACAAATACATATCACCATAAATCAGTACATCGAAACAAGCATATGTTACCATGATTCATCATATAGAACAATCACATAACAACCACATTATAGGTGCACTTGCCTGTTTCTTTCTTTCCCGCTACGACACACGAGGAAGTAAAATTGGTGTCTCTACTCTGGAATTGCCTGTTTCCTACACAAGCATAGCGGTAACAATAAATACGATGAATCTTTGGACTCGTTTACACCCTTAATCCAACTCCTCAAGATCTATGACTCAAAGAGAGGTTCTACCCAAATTTCCGTGATCTAGCATAATGCTTCCCGGGAGAGCAGTACGAGAAAAATCGTAATTAAATATCTGTAACTCCGAATGACTTTAAACTAGTGCTCAAATACTCTTAACGTAACAGGCTACGAAACTCTAGTTGGTGGTGTTCTTTGATTCGGCCAAACTAGTGGTCTAAACAACCGTTGAAAACCATTGATGACATCTGTCCGAATCAAAGACCACAGCAGTAAACATCATGACATAACTTTCACTCTACAGATCCAATTGAGATGATCTTTATCAATTTGGAAAGATTATTAAACAGGATACAATAACATAGTTGGGTAAGACTCTGATTCAGCCTTCTAATAATCCTAATGTTACGATGAAGTTTGTTGTTCCCTCGATCGACAATCAGACAACAGCAATGGTAAAAATTCAATAACTTTTGATTCACACCTCTAAAAAATATGTTCTTTATCAATCCTGAAATCTTACTGTAATGGCTACAACTTTCGTTTTGGGTGGCTCATCAGATTCGGGTTAAAAAAATACAATCGGACTAAACATGCAGATCGCCAAATCTAAATCGACCTTCCTATACTGATCGCACAAAGCGGACATATCTCCTAAACCATAACTCCAAATCAGATGATCTCAGTGCAAAAGAAAGCTAAGATCAAGGGCTACAACTTTATAAAAGGTGGACAGATCATAAAATGTACGGAACGTACCCAAATCTGACGAACCACTATGGCGCAGGGGGAGGGTGGGGAGAGCCGGCGGCTGCTAGGGAGGAAAGGGGGAAAAGGGTGGGGCACTAGGGTTTTGGGGTGGGCACCCCTCTTGGCCGACCACAAGGAGGCCTCTCTGGGCGCGCCGAGCCCAGTTGGCGAAAAATATCAAATGACCCCTGTCGTTTCATATTTTACTATTCCTCTTATTCCCTTTTCTCCTCTCGGCTAAATCGTGATTTACCGATTCGATTTCAGTATTACATTCTACGCCTTAAATGTAATTCGACCCGAATTCTATCAAGGTTAACACCTTGTGTATGAAGCTACTAAAACCATAGTATCACGTACCTGTGGTAAATAATTCTGGAAATTGTGCACGCATACGAGATTCCAACTCCCAAGTGGCCTCTCTTTCTGACTGATGCGTCCAGAGCACCTTGACATAAACCAGTGTCTTGTGTCTCAGTACTCGCTCTGATTTCTCGAAGATCGTCGGACGTGACTCAAGCTGTGAGGTCTTGTTCAATAGTCACGGCTCCAAGGAGATCTTATGCTCGGGTCTTTCAAAACTTTCAAAGATCGAAGCGTGAAACACGTTGTGGACTCCTCGCATGGACTCTGGAAGGTCCAGGCGATAGGCTAACTTCCCAATCCTAGCCATAATCGGGAACGGTCCGACGTATCTTGGGCTAAGCTTCCCTGTGGTACCAAACCAGGCACTCTACACATAACACATGTGACTCTGGCTCCAACTCTCGATCAACCTTTTCATCTTAACAATGAGCACATCTTTTAACCAGGATCACACAACAGAACTTGCTTTAAACAACTCTTTTATAACCAGAACCCAATCAAAAATAGCGGATCCTCATCACAATCACAAAATGGCAACTTTATCCAAAAAGGATCAAACTCAAAAGCGAAGATTCATCATGAAATCTGTTCCACTTTTCCAGTAGGCAATTTACAAATAAACACCTCACAAGCCGAAAGAGAAACCACTCAAATACCCAAATCGATTACTTTTTTTATTCTTTCTGAACTAATAAGAACCACGTATGCCAGTCATAAGGTCAAACTCCATTTGTGAAAGACATCCGTCATAACCGCATGGTTCAAACAAGAATCAAGAGAGCATTTCACTACTCGAGGAAAAAAATATTTTTTTTTTGTTTTAGAAATAGAATTTCTCTCAAAGTATGGAACCCCATTTCATCCATATCACACTAACTCATTTCTCTTAAATTGGCAACCTCAGCACTATGCTCAACCCGAATTCACCATTCACACCTCTGTAGAGAGATTTTAATGACTTCCACAAAAAATATACTCTAGCTGACACCTCTACTAACAGAGAAATTTTGGGCAGATGACTTCCAAATGTATTCCCAAAATGGACCTTCACACATAAACACGTCACTTCAATCCTTTAATAATGAATTACTTGGATATCACCTCACACATTCTCATGTGCTTCCTCAAATGAGTTATATCAATGATCATTCCACCATTCTGAATATGCTCTTTCTACTACTGTTACACATAATCATTGGCAACCCAGGTTCTAGCATAAAAATATAACCCAATTTCAACCTCTAGAACTCCTACAACAACTTCTTGTAAAGACATCGAGGAATCCTCCGATTCTTTCAATAAAATTCCCACATTCCAAACATACTCAATCCTTATCGTCCACATGTGAATATTTTCTCGACCAACTTATATTTTAGAAGAATTCTATCTCCCAGAGGGTTTATTCACTAAAGCCAGGGCATACCTGCCGACATCTCAACACTCCCTACTATCCGATTAATTGACATCACGATTAGATTACTTCGCTAGTCCTACTCTCATTAAATTACACCTTCATACTTTGCCTACACAAACTGGTAAAGTACCCAATAAATCTCTAATAAACTAACCAAGGTTTTCATTCGTCCAACAATTCCAATGTTCCACTCAACTTGAACAAATAATCTTTAACCGCAAACCACTATAGGTTCTATTAGTTACAATATTACGATCGGTTTAGCCCCAAAGACAAAACTTCCTATTTAAGTCAAACCCTCTCCAGGGATTACTCCAAGAAATTAACTTATCACTCAATGCTTCTCAATCAAATTGACACCTAGAGTCTCACAAAATCTTTCACTTGACTACCACCAATCAGTTGCTCCACCCTCTATGAGGTTTTGTAAAACAATTCATTATTCCTTTCTCAAAAATAAAGGCAAATAACAATAATGATTCCAGCACTTAGAAAAATATTTTCCATTCACAGCAAATTCAAGATCAATAGAAAGAGTCATATAGCGATGAACTCAGAAAATAAAAGATGAGACCACAGATAAGGACATAAGTCCAACCGAGAGGGAATATCAAATTTACGCCAACAAAATAAGCATTGCCATTGAAACTCAAGAAGCTTTTAAGCGGCAATGAAAGAAAAGTTAAACACTTAAATAAGTTGTAAGTTACCAAACTTAACTCCAATCTCAAATACTTCTACTACACTTGTTTCTTTTAATCAAGGACATAATTTCTTTGATTACAAATCACATTGCCACCTCAACCAAAAGAGCCTTTAAGATCAAACCTCATGAATTACGCAAGGACCAAATAGAACTTTCCGACATGTCGCTTTGCCCAACAAATTTCAGTTTACCACATAATTCAGGAACTACCAAAGGCCATGAGTGCAAAACTCCAAACTTGCATTTAACTGATATTACAAAAGGCGATCAACTTGCATCCTTTCTAAAAGAATCGTCACCACATCCACAAGTCATAACCCCTTACAGATATTCTTACTAACATTAAGACTAACACACTCTCAACATGATTCCTTATCATCAACTCTTCCATTATAAAGCCCCCAAAAGTTCACCAAATTATTACATACTACTTTACCATCCCATCTTCAAAATGAGAGTATACCGAAACCATATAACCTTACTATCACAACTACTTTATTTTAGAAGGCATCCACTACACAAATTAAAAGGTTTTACCAACACCCTTTCATCAAGAACATGCTATTATCCGATGATTCCACAATTATGTAGGCATAAGCCACTTATTTAATCACATCCGTTCAACTCTTAGTGATGCCCCACACCAAATGTTAACACACAACAATTACATCCCAACTATCGTTGTTACCGACTGGCTTCATTATAAAGTTTAATTGCTACCACCCTTTCTTTGCGAATCACATGAATACTTACAACCACATATTCAACCCTTCCTCTTCATGTTTAGATTTCACTGAATCACACTAAATTTCAAGAATCAAAATATTGCATCGATCAAATGTCTCACCAACACTACAACCAAATCCATCGCGTCATCTATGTAGGCGAACTATGTAGAACTCCTCCCATAACCCGAGTTTCACCGATATTCAATCCCTTCCACCTCTTGTACACAATTCCAACAATTAATCATACTAAAGAATATGTAAGTCTAGCAACCATATATAATCATCAAATAGCCAATTTACAATATTCTCTGCATTAATGTCCTCTAATACAACGTTCAAACACCTCCTTACCGTAACCATCACCAATGGTTATATTAATCCATTGAAACCCAATACTCCAAATTATCTACGAAATTTATCAAATCCCACAATCTTAATGATCATACGAGTTCATCAATATCTCACACTTCTTAATAAATCTCGAGTTCCTAGTAGGTATAAACATACCTTCAGTCACAATTCATCAAGAACTACTAGACGACAACATCAACTTAATCAATTTCACTTCCAAAGATACTAGTTAAGATTAATCATGTACCATGCCATTGACCCAACTTGGTACTCATACCAAATCAATTATCTTCCATGCTTACAACTTCTTACCTTAATACAACAAAACGTTACAAAAGGGTTTTGACACTTTCCTTCCTAAAGAAGAAGCATTAAACTCTATTTACGCCTAAAAGAGAGTGCATGGACCGAAACTTCACATATTAAATGACTTGTAAAATATTTTTTTTCTACCCAAAATGCCAAGCGAATAAGCGAGCAGTGCTTCACAACAAGAAGACAAAACTCCCATGAAGGACCAACCTTGCGAACAACAACGTTCATAAATAGCCAAAAGTATCTCAATAGTCGAAAGAACAATATTTATTTAAAAGAACCAATAGAGACCACTTGAATCCCGTCAACGGTATTGTAACCACCATCCAAGAAAAGTCCATCAACCGCAAAAGCTACAACCGAACACGAGTGCGGACTCAAGGAAGACAAAAACTTCTCAAGAGATCATCTCCAACCTTGGTAACTAAGTTACTCGAGGGAAACCATTGCTAATCCCATACCACCAACAGTGGCACACTTTGACTATGCCCATGACCACAACCAAACTTTACCTCTCGACAACGATTATTCCCTTACAGGACCATCATATAATCGATAAATAAGCAATCATACTCAATTAGTATCAGCAATCATCAATATGATATAACAGAAACGTGAATGCAATGCTTTGCCCATTCCCATCCTACTGTGCACAGTGTGTCAATTTAATTTTTTTTTCTTTTCTAGCTACTCTTATGCTTAAATTGTGCCAAACTACTCTTACGAGCCTGCTTGTCAATGACATGAACTTGGAGATAGTTTGATGAACCAGCATGGGGACTGCTTGTCAGAAATGACATGAACCTCAAGATTTGTCGCCCTAATAGAAGCTTAGAAAGAGTTTGTGGATGGCTACTAGTCCAGGATCTTCTTTACTAAGATATACCTTTAATCAACTTCTGGTCGAGGCTTAGGATGATTTTGTGGATGACTCCTAGAAAAGTCCAGGATCTTATCACTAAGTTAGATCATTAGTCAACTTCAATATTCAGTGCAAATGAAAATTTATTGAAAAATGGGTATTTGAGAAAATTTGAGCAAAATGATTCAATACAGGACCTGATTGTCTCTTAATATGGTCTTTGTTAGATTTTTTTTATCTCACTTTGACATTTTGGCACGGCCAGTTTCACTTTAGGATCCCTGTTGATGAACTTGTTGAATTTGAAGCTTTGCTTAAATTGATCGAATCTATTGCTTTACCTTTGAGCCTTCGTGCTTAGCTTTGATATATATATATCTTATCATGATCTTGCTAGCGTTGTTAGGCTTGATATGCTGTTTGTGCAATAACAGAGATGCTGGCATACTTCTTTTGGGTAATCTCCAAAGCGTCTTGTAATCAAAAATTGAAAAATACAAAAATGAAGCCGCTCCATTGCACTTCATGCATACTCCTTATGCTTCTTATGTTTTGCTTCTCTTTATTCTGCATTTGTTATCTCTGGATGAGAGGAAGGCGTGATTCCTACATGACTCCATTGTCAAAGGGGGAGAAGATGTGTTAAAATGTATTAATGCTATGCATAGGGGGAGATATTTTTGGAGAAGATGGATCTTTCAATGTTATATATCATTGTTGTACAAAGAGGGAAAAGATATATAAAAATGATAAAAGGGGGAGAAATTGAAAATTTGAAAGTTTCTGAAATTTGAGGATCATAGTGAGGGGGAGTTCTTGAGTTGCATTCTTATTGTCTTATTGAATATTCTGAACTTGAATTGCATTCATTTATCCTCACAATGATCATAGGTCAATTGAACAAATTGTTCTTTCATATGGACCTCAAGTGAGAATTTTGACTCTTTTATGGAAATCAAAGTTTTTATGCTTTCTTTTGCCTATCTCACATGCCAATACTATTCTGATGCCAGCTTGGTCATTTTCATTGCTTTCTCTTGCTTTTGGACCAAGTTGTGCCTTTGTGCGAAAATGAAAGTATTTTACTTTTCAAACCTCCAAATTGCATTTTCTGGATTATTGTCAATGTGTTCATCAAGGGGGAGATTGTAGATATCATGGGGATATACTCCAGATCTTAGGATGATGTGACAATTGGCAATGCCGTTTATGATTTGTCGTTTTACGTGTTTTCGACAAAGTTGAGCTGTCGAGGATAAGGCGATCGTAGGAAAGAGCATGGCGGTCGACCGACTGAGATGGTCTAATCGATCTGACCGGCCATGAGCGGCGGTCGGACTGGCCGTGACCAAATAGTGTCAAATTGAGCTGGGTCAAAAAATAGAGGGTGTAGGCAAGAGAGGGGATTCTATTGCACTTGGTCTCATAATTTTTGGAGTCTCCTGTTAAAAGTTCTATTCGTTTTAAATTTTCAGAAGGTTTCGGAATTTCAGGGCTTGAAATTCGGCTAAGTCCTTTGGCGGTCGGACCGCTATATAGTGAGCGGTCCGACCGAAAGGTGGAGGTTCGACCGCCCCGAGGCGGTCGGACCGGTTGTCACTTGAACGTCGGCCTTCGTGGCGGCGTTGTTCGTTGGTTAGGTCAAAGTCATGAGTTTCAGGGCATATGTATTGCATGATGCATGTTTTGATTAACATGGGTCAAGTTGTGAAGAACTTGTTCCCAAAATTGGTTTACTTGTCTATGGCTGTGCAGGTTGCTTGGTGGTCAACGACGGTCAACGGCGAGGATGATCGGGACTAGGCTTGGAGAGCTGAGGTCCAGAACGATCGACGATGCCGGGTGGGGTCAATGACTCAAGCGTGACGCAAGATGCACAATGGTGACCTATTAGCAAATCCGAGGCGCAAGATGGCGCTAGGTGAAGCTGTTTAGGTCAAAAGGTTAAAGACAGCGCTTTGCGAAGCGTGCGTGTGTGACCCGTTTGTTAGTGGGCCTTAACGGGAGCCCAATAGGTTCAAACTTCTAGAAGGTCTAAGCCTGCACTATAAATAGGAGAGGATGGTGGCTGCACCAACTCTAAACCCTCTTTATATTAGAAAATCCTAATTTTGTTTAGGGAGAGTTAGGCGTGGAGGCTAGGGTTCTTGAAGGTTTGATTGGATTTTCGTGCTCTTGGATTGACCACTGATCCTTGATGGAGTGGGTGTAATCCAGCATCAATCACGTTTTAATCTATGCAAGGTTTGCTTGAGATAAGTCTCTTTTCGTTCTTGCTCTCAACTTCGTGATTTTAGGGCTTTCATTGATCCACGAGTGTTTGCTTGATATCGTCATGTGGATTAGCTTCCTGTGTTGTGTGGGAACTCATCTAGGATCTTTGTGATCATCAATCACCCACGAGCAAGCGATTAGATCTAGTTTTCACTTTTGCTCGGTTTTAGACCTTTCTCCAATCAGATCGTAAAGGATCTTTATTTTTCCAAGAATTATCATAATTTTTGATTGGAATAGGTCCTTAATATCATAGAGAAGGTGTATACCAAGTTTCGTGAAGTTTGGAGTTCAGAATCAAAAGTTAGATCTATTTGCAACCTCGTCATCGGGGCTGTTCTTGTTGTTCTGGAGCCTGACGGTCAGACCGCCCGAGGGCACCGGTCCGACCGATTTGGTCAGCATTCCGACCGCCACTAACACAGCGGTCAGACCGCTAGTACTAATTTGTGCTTTAGTTTGTGTTAATTTTTATCGTATTATTTAGGGGGTAAATTGGATTCAATACTAGTCTTCCGCTGTACTGGTATATTGATCTTCATAGCTTCCTCATAGCTATTCGAGTAAAATTGTGTTGAATTCATAATTTATGAAAAAGTGAGTGTGCTCCTATTCACACCCCCTCTAGTTGACTTTTCGGTCTAACACAGTTGATGAGATAGACTGTGGTAGAAACTGTTTCCCCCGAGAAGTGAGAGGGAACAAAGGAAGAGATGAGAATAGTACAAGCAGTCTCAATAATATGACAGTGCTTGCGCTCAGCAACACCATTCTGAGCATGAGCACCAGGACACGAGAGTTGAGGAAGAACACCCTCAGAAGAAAGGAACTAACAAAAAGTTGATGAAAGATACTCTCCCCCAGAGTCAGAACGAAAAACACAAATGGAAGAAGAAAATTGTGTATGAATCATCTTAGCAAAAGACTGATAAATGAAAAACAACTAAGGGCAATGTTTCATAAAATAGATCCAAGTATATCAAGAGTGATTATTGACAAATATGACATAATAACTATGACCACCCTTCGAAGCAAAAGGAGATAGACCCCATACATTTGAATGCACCAAATCAAAAGGACCGGAAGACTGAGAGATACTACTAGAATATGGAAGTTGTAGCTATTTCCCTAGCTTACAACCAGTATAATGAAAACTGGATTCAACAATGACATGACCTAAGGATCCTGTTAAACTAGAGTGGTGAGAAGATCTCCACAAAGATGACCAAGTCTATGATGCCACTTCTTTGAAGGAAGAATCATCGGAGACTAAGATGATGACATAGAAGAAGACACCGAGGCCTTGACATACTAGTGGAAGGAAGATGTAAGGTGTCCAAGATATAGAGACTAGGAGAGCCTCTACGACGATGGCCAGAACCAATCACTCTTCTGCTCTGACAATCTTGAATGAAACAAGAACAATCATCAAATCCAATGAAACAGTTCATATCAGTGAGTTGACCAACAGAAAGAAGGTTCATAGATGACTAAGGAACAAAAGACACATCAAGAATAGAGAAGTGAGATGTAGAGAGAGTGCCCTGATGGGTAATAGAGCAAGGTGTACCATCAGCAGTGTGAACATATGCAGCATCAGTCACAGGCATACGAGCAACAAGCTGAGAGCTATCAGATGTGACATGAAAAGAGGCACCTGAGTCCTGAACCTAAGGATGAGAAGCACTAGAAGCAGAAGGTGCAACTGAGGTCATAGCAGATATTGATCTAGAAGTCACAGTAGGTATGGGTGTGGCAGCAGTGACTTCTCCAGTAAGTGCTCTTGGAGGCCCAGTAGGTGCTCCACGACAATGATCAGGTGGATGTCTAGCACGATAATCAACAAGCTGCTCTGGATGTAACTTGAAGCACTTGTCAACAAAATGACTAGTCCTCTTGCAATGAGAACATACCAGCACTCCTGTGGGTGTCACTCTGATAGATCCAGACTGTTATGAGAGACCCAGTACAACATGTGGTGAGGATCCTGAGGTAGGCATAAGCGAATGAAGACGAGTCTCCTCTGCAATCAAACTAGAGAGCACCTCGGTCAAAGTTAGTGGAGTGGGATATTTGAGCAACTGAGTATGAACAGGCTCAAACTCTTATCGAAACTCCATCACAAACTGATACATGAGCGTCTGTTGAGCATACTCATCTTTGGCAACACAAGACTGGCAAACAGTGGTAGCCTTCGGTGTCGTGGACTCTAGAGGCCCAGTGATGTGAGTGAAAGCACTGTGATATTCATCCACTGATTGATCCTGCTGCTGCTGTATACTATGAAGGTTGTTGAGCAATGTGAACGGAGAACACCACTGGATTGAACATATCTCTTCTCAAAGTATGTCTACTTCTACTTGGCTGAAGTATGATACTCAAGACTCATCCTCGAAGAAACATCAACACTCAGAACAAGCCCAATCATAACACGATCATTCTCTTTCTGCCAAGTCTTTACTACCTCAACATCAACCTTCTTTGGATCAGGTGGATCGTCTGTCAAATGAGATGCTAAACTATAACCCATAAAAGTAGTCTTGATTGAGAAAGTATATGCTCGGTAGTTCAATCCATTGAGTTTGATGTCCGTGAACACAAGAGATGAACTACCTCCAAACATTGAGTTAGATTTGGCCATACCACACAACAGTACAGAGCAAGTAATCAAGCATATCAACAGCAGTACTAATCCATATCAGAGTAGCAGTAGAAAAAGTGGCAATACAGAGCAAGTAATCAAGTCAAGCAGATCAGGTGCAACTGTAATCAACCAGAGAAGAGGCCGACTGTGTGGATCATGTAGTGGACGACCTCGCATTTGCAGAGGCAATGACGTCGAGTGGGGAAGATGAGATAGCTCGACCTCCAGCTTGTGAAAAGTTGCAAAGGCGGCGGCGGTGGGTGTAGACGAGGCGGTTTGGCCTCCAGATTGTGGATCCGGCAGTGGATGACCTCGCGTCGCCGAAGAGGGTGGATCCGACGGTGGACGACGTCGTGTCGCGGGAGAGGATGGATTCAACAGTAGATGAGGCGGTGAAGATGAGACGAAGCCTCTAACGACCAGATCTTGAGGGCGATTCTCTGGTTGGGGGGGGAGGCCGAGTGGAGGAGTTTTAGGCACGACGGCGGTCTAAGGAACTAGGGTTAGGGCTTGGATAGAGTTTGCTCTCATACCATGTTAAAAAATAAGAGATTAGGGTTTTGTTATTCACAACTACACATCTTATTCATTAGTTGAGAGGTATATATATAGACATTTATATAGGCCTCATGGGCTACATAGGCCACATGGGCAGAAAGAGAGAATATAGAATATACAACACTCTTAACAGTATCCATGTCGGACCAGGGAAACACATTTCGTTTTTGAAAAAAGAAATCATTGGTGGCCGAAATTTCAGTGGGTTTTCAAATTAGTTTGAAGCAAATTTGAATTTAAAATTTAAAATAAATCACAAAATTTAATACCTTGAGTGGGATTCAATCCCAAGTCTCTAGGAAACCAGCAAAGGTGCCTTGCCACTGGGCTATCTTCAGCTTGATGTTTTTTTTGTTAGTTTTTACTTTCTTTAACCCTCTAAATTCCCTTCAAATTCAAACAAACCAAAAAAAAATTGAACGAATTAAATTTCTTTCCGAGGTTCTTTCCGAGGGTAACGAAAGGATCGAAAATTCTAAAATTTCGGCGAAATTGTGAACCCTGCGTTGGACATGGTCTCCGACAGCGATACGGCACTTCACCCACGTTGTGGGTGCTACGTGGTCCATCGGAGCCACCATCTCCTGCTTATCCGCGTTCCTACATTTGATCAGCCAAGTCTTCATTCCTCTAGCATTCATCAGCAAGTCCATTCCAGTCGTGTCTTCTCTCTCGTCTTGTTCTCCAGTTGCCAGATAATATGATCCATCGCTGGCTTTTGTGTATCCCGACCGACAAAAAACAATCCATTTCCTCGTTGTATTCAGAATTCTTCTCCAGATAACCTGCATACCAATCCATTTTTTCGATTAAAGCACAGTTCATTTCTTTCCTTCCAAATACTCCACATTTGATGCAGAATAAAGCATATTCAGAATCATATGGTTTTTGTTACAAAGCCACCACTTAGCTACTGATTCAAAATCGTCACCAATTTGATGTCAATTATCAAATACACGCCCCTCCAGATTGTCTCGGCAACAACAGTCAAACGGAGATGATGTACAGTTTCTAGCTCATTGCAGAACAGGCAAGTGCATGTACTATCTTAACCCTCAAAAATATCTCAAGATTCGTATAAGAGACATTCAATTATTAGAACATGGGCCAGGTTTGAATTTTGCAAGTTTGCATCAATCTCGAGACACATTTGACGGTGATGATAATACATGTACCCGCATGTATAATGCGGAAAAACCACATTCTAGTTTTATCTTCTACATGTCTTTTAACTAAATTGTCTCTTGTTAAGATTTTATTATTAGCAACTAACCATATGAAAAATTGGATCCTAGGGGGAACTAACAGTTTCCAAACAGCAGGAACATGCACAGGGAATACACCCCTAAAATTCACAATAGCATATAAAGACTGCAGATTATAAACCCCCAAAGAATGAAATTCCCAGATCATGCTATCATCATCATTAGAGAAAGTAATAATATGAGCAACAGAAAGCACATCCAACTACATTTGCATCAGATGGTCATCCACACAGCGCCTAAAGGTGAATTTCAACATTTCCCCATCCCAAGCTTCCTCAACATAACAATGCTGTACAAGTCCCAGAATTGAATAGCTAACTTAATTCCCAAACCAATGGTCTTCCCAAGACCCAACTTCATTTCCTCTACCTATCTGCCACTTATATCCCATGTTAGCTACTTGCCCAGCCCATAACACTCCTTTCCAGAAAGGTGAAACATTCTCATCAGGACAAGTAAAAATATTAGGCTCCTAAGTTTTGTACTTGCAATCTATAATTTGCTTCCAGATTTTATCACCATCCAATTGATATATCTTGATCCATGAGGCTAATAAGCAAATATTTAAGTCCCTCAGGTTTGGAATACCCATCCCCCCAAATTCTTTCTTCATACAACACTCTTCCAAATATGATGCTCATATTTGGCCTTTCAAAAGTAAATTATGTAGATAAAAGAATTATGTTGAACAAAACTGAAATGGATTGCTAATATTGAAGTGGGTCCGAATTAGACATTCCGAAAACTAAGAAGCTCACATGAAGCACTAAAACAAACTGATTACCGAGCTACTTAACTATCACGCACTAAGCTTAGGTGATAAATAAGACCGTGGGAGCAGAGAATTAATGAAGCATCGACAATAAGCATGCAGCAACCACAAACAGCAAGCCTTGGCCATGGCAATACGCACGAAAATCAGAAGAGGGCCTTGGTCATACAAGAAAGACTCGAGTAGTATTTTATATAAAAAAACTCAAAAGGCTAAGCAGTTAAGTAGAAACACGAAAGGCTCATTCAGAATACGATGGCTTTGGCATGGCAGGAGTCAGGGAGCGATGAGCAGGATTTTTTAAAAAAAAAAATATTTAAAGAAATAAATAATTACAAAATAAAATTACAAAATTAGACCTCTGTTTCCAGTTCAATTGGCGACAGGAAGCTGTCACCGTTTGAATTGGTGACAGTAGCCTTATCGTCGATTGAATTGGCGATATGGACTTCTCTAGTGACATATGCGTAATTAAGAGATTTAGTCCCTGTCGCTAATTGAATTGGCGGTAGAGAGTTGAATTAGTGACAGAATCCTGTTCCATGGGCGATAGGGACCATGTCGTCAATTCAGAGCTCTAGTTTTGTAAAAAGAAAAACCGACATTTTATTTCTATAATTCTTTTTTTAAAATGTACTATTTATTAAAAAAAATCCGCAATAAGCAGGTATACTTGTTTCAGAAAAGTGGGGAAAAAGAGCGTGTATAATTCTGTTTGTTTGGTCGAGATGGAGTTGAGATCTCCGGGACCTGCATGTTTGTTTGGTCTAAATGGAGTTGAGATCTCCGGGACCTGCATTTGTTTCGATCTCAGGTAGTCAAGTTCACCAATCGTGGGTTTCAGCTTGGCAGGATCCAAGAGAATCGCATGCGCTTTGGTTAACGGAATAAGTGGTTTGAGTGATCACGCCTTACCTTCTCCAAATTTAGAAATCCTAGTATGAGCAAGACATCAAATTCTCGAAAGTAAACCAAGCACGAGAGACCAAAATTTCAGACACTTGAACTTGCCCCCGACTTCGTGGATCCAAATCAAACCTTCGCTAACACCCCATTTGGCTACCAGGGATTTGAATTGGTTTCTGGAACCAAACTCAATTCTGATTCTAGCATAATTTGAATTTGATTCCGCCCAGTTTAAATTCCAATTTTTATGTTTGGGTGCCATTTGGAATTGTCAAGTTTTCTTGATCAACATTGCTAAGAACTAGAAGTAAGAACAAACAAATGAATGAAATAAAAGAATGCAACAAGCAACAAAGAACAAGAAGCAAGCCTAACCTGCAAGCCACATCGAGCTCGAAGGCTTGATTTGGGACTGAAGACTAAAACGGTGTGCACGAAATATTGAGGGTTTCTTTTTTAAAACAAAAAGGAAGAAGAAATATGCAGGGTTTCAATCACACCAGCAAAGTTGAGCGACAGGAGAACCCAACCTCGAGAAAAACCAGAGAAATTGTGTGGAAAACCAGCAAGCAGCAGATAACAACTACACATCGCAGATATCACAACATCACACAGAATTGCAAATATTATTACTCAGTTAATCAAATAAGCCTGTGGTCTAATCCAGGTTTCCACCACAGAAGCAGTAGCATCACAAGCAACGCCTACCCCATTCTGCCCCCACACAGCCCTCCAACACACCACATTCCAGGATGCATGCAGTTTTCTTGCTAATTGTCCACGGTTCCACGTAGCACGAGACCATTACAGAATATCAAAAGATTGACAGGATAGAGGGTGAGGGGCACGACACACACCTAAACGGAACAGATGAGAGAAGTCAGATGACAGCAAGAACCTGTTAATATGAACAACTCTCCTAATGTCTCGAGATTTCTCAGTTGGAAACAATAATTAGAGGACTAGTTTAGCTAGGTGCCTGCAAGCCTCCCCACGCACCAACAATCTTTCTACAGTCCCAGCATCGCCCTGTTTGTTGCGGACTCCCTCTCCGATGAAACCACCGGCCCAGATGTCGTTGGAGATTTCATGGACAGTGGTACTACTACATGAGGAGCTATAGCAGCTTGCCCGCCGCCTCACACTCTTGGATGACGAGTCATGGTTTGAAACCATGGTTGCTACACGAAGAATACCCATTTCTTGTGTGCTGCTTCCAGCGATAGCTGCAGTGGTGGTGACAGTCCCCTGGGAGAGCTCAGAGGGCATGACAGCCTTTTGGGGTTTCTTGGCCCGGCGACGCTTTTCAGAAGGGACAGGCAAAGCTTCAGGGGTAGCATTGTCACCACTCAACAAACTCTTCCGATGCACCGAACAGAAATCCGTCCCCCATTTTGCACTCATGTTGCATCCTTGGAACTTGCACCGACTGCCTCCACCATGCCTAATGCAGAAATCTGTCCGTCCTTGTGCACTCTTTGTACATCCTTCATGTTTACACCGCCTTCCCCCACCATGCTTGATGCAGAAGTCTGTGTTCCCTTGTGCACCCTTCCCACACCCTTCAAATTTGCATCTCTTGCCACCACCATGCCTAACGCAGCAGTCACTGCGGCCTTGGCCACATGCTGCGTTTGGGCATCCAGGAACAGTGCACCGCTTCCCTCCTCCATGGCCAATGCATAAAGGTGTGCCTCCATGTGCAGCTTTCATACAGCCCCGTACCATGCAGCCCTTTGTACCACCACTATGTAACTTACAGTACAATGTGTTCCCCTGGGCCTGCTTGCTGCAGTTTTCGTGCTTGCAAAGCATGTCTGCCCCACGGAAGATAAATTGCCCAGTGTCACCCTGAGTGTTCCCAGAACTATCCTTCAGTTTGCATCGTTCATCCCCTTCATACTTGATGTGTACCCCTTGTTCAGTGCATGTCACTGTACTGGAACCAGGTCCATTACACTGGCTGCCTTGAACAGGGGACATGCATAAATCTGAGCTCTTACATGCACTCTGGAGGTGACTAAGCTGTTGGCATGAATGCCCTCCACTGTGACTATTGCAGTATGCTACCCTTCCATCAACAACCTCATTGCAACCAGGTTCCTGGCAACTTTTCCTGTCTATTTTACAACAAAGCAGCAAGTAAGAAAGATATGAAGTATAAGGAATTTAAATATGAAGAATGACATACAAATAATAACTGATACCACAACACCAAGTACTAAAAGACAAGTGATAATTGGTCACATCAATATATCATATATTTGCACTGGCACTCACAGGAGATGGTATCTATCTACATTTACAAACTCATCAAATGTAGATAGATACCATCCCAACAAAAAGGAAACTTGCACAACCAACGGCAATGCGGATTGAATACCAAAACAATGTAACACAGAAAAGACACGAACAGTTTTTCTATCTGGTATAAAGATGAATCCCTGCACAATCACACGCTTTGAGGGTACTGAGGCATGGAGAACATACCACCAAGAGAATCATCTGTCATGCGCTTCTGTACCCAAGAAAATAAACCACAAGAAATGTCAGAATATTGTGATTATACAGGAAAATAGTACCTAGGATTGACAAAGTTACCTTTATATGAGCCATATGGTCATGCCCCATTAAGATTGTATGTTTAGCTGCACCTGTTCCAAGCATAACATTGTCAAATACTGAAACTGATCTAGCATCCAATCAAATTAGTAAATTATAAGACTGTGATTAGACAAAATACCATGAGGTAAAGAAGGCTCCAAAACATACGCCTGCATGGAGCGTTAATATACATGTTAAAAAAAATTAAGAGAATCATCCTTCAAGATTAAGTGATCGATGAAACAGCACAACTTAAATTTTTCAGTATAGGGGAAAATTACCCCTTGTTGAGAAGCATGACCATGTCCAATCATTGAGATTGGTTGCTCTAAGTACAATATACATGGAGAATGAAAACCAAATTATTTGCGGGCCATAAATTTCAATTTAGTATCGCACATATGAAAGTTTATTAGATAGCAATATTTGCTAACCTTTTTGTTCTCGGCTACCAGTTTGATAGCAAGTCTGTGGCACAGAAAAACCAAGTGAATGAGATAAGCTGGTTCTTATGTTGTGAGGAATTAGAGGTTCGTTACTACACTCCAGTTGTTTCTGATCGTAACCAAATGCTGATGTCTGTATTGTAAGCTCCAACCCAGTCTTCAAAGCTTGGGAACTCATCAACAATTCGAACTACATGAGAGTAAAAAACTGCAAGTAGTTTCAACAGCAATTAAGTACATTAGAACAAACATGATCAGATTTTGATGAACCATTGCACATAACACCGCTTCATGGACATACAGTATTCATTTTTTTCCTTGAGTGTTCCTTCAATGCACAGAGAGCAAGCTACAAACTGAATTTACTAACAGAACCAATACTGACATTTTAAACAATGCACTAATATGAACAAAGTGCTTATAAAGATGTGCTTAGACATTACGTAATGGACCCATGACATATATTTATGCGTGTGTATAATTCTTTTAGAAATTTCCACGAGAGGTCAGTGATGTCCCAACAAGATCAAGGAATAGTAGGCTTCATGCAACGCATAACAATTTCTACTATGCCTTACCTACATTGTCCAAACTCCCAAATTTTGATCATTCCCACGCATTTCAATTTCTACATTCAACTCCAAACAAATCTGCCTCAATGACCAGCCACAGATTTACCTCAAACTGGTTGGATTTGGACCAACTCATCTGCAGCAGTTTCCAGTCTTGGGAGTCATTGTTGGATCTATCTGTTCAATTCAATCATCCGTTTGGATTGAGGCGCATTTTATATATTACACACCTTTTTTATTTTTTTATTTCGTTTTTCTTATAATCCGTTTTTACTGATTCTCCTTTTTTCTTTCTAATTCTTTTCATTGTTTGTAACTACCAATTCAACAATTTGTCCCTTCTCATCATCATATTATGCATCATCACCACAGTTAGGAAGTGAAACGGAAAATTAGGATAGGGAAGAATATATGAAAAATTAGAAGGCAAAGGAATCATAAGAAACATCTTCCAATTAACATTTTTGTACTGTTAGTATTTTAAAATAGCAATCACACAACTATGATGCCTTTAAATAGTTACATAGTAAAATGTTGATCAAGAACTGACAACTACAAGAGAGATTTTTCTTAATAAATGCAGAAAAGTGAATGAAATGAAATACAACAGTTATAAACTAAAATTCTCAGAACATCTAGGGTGCACACTTAGTCAATTTCACTGGTTATTTAAGACAAATCACAAAATCCAGTATGATAAAACATAAGGAGTGAAAACAAACTAGCGCATAGATATGACCTAAAGATGGGTCACCCAAGGGGAGGGGGTGTCAGTTTGCAAATATCTAGCACTTCCTCCAAGTCTCCAACTAATGAACCTTCACACACATTATTTGATCAGAGCATAAATGATGAGCAAAACCACAAGCAAGAGTTACGAAGGTGGCCAAGTGCTTGGCTTGCCCTTGAGTGAGAGGGAAACATACTTGGAGAAAAAGCACTACACACCTAGGAGCAAAAATGCAATTGCCTCAATGCTTCAAGTCAAGAAGCATTTGTATGGTGTAGAGCTATAGAAAATTGCCCAAGTATAAGCATCTGATTGACTTCATTATTTATAGGATGAATGGTCCCATGTGATGATTAAATAATTATAAATGGAAAAGTAGAGCATCTAATTTTCTGGCTTAACAGTATAATGAATATGCAATCAACAGACAACTCTGCATAAGATCGTCAGGAATTCAGCATGAAATGAACTGGTTTCCTTTCCATTCACTTTTCCTTCTGAAAATGAAAATCAACACCTATTACATAAAACTCATTTTTCTAATATTTGCCTCAGAAATGAAAATTCCAAATTTTCTGAAGCATAATGTCCAACGAAGATCGTGCGGATATTAAAACATAAGTCTGAGTATTCAGAGCTCTGTATACCATATTATAACCACGAATTAGTGATATGTCCCTATCAACCTCTTTCTAAAAACATTCTGACACTAACGATCTTGCTTTAGCAGGAACAAGAATAGTCAAAAGATGTTTGAACAGTTTCAGTTTGTCAGCATCAAGTGTACCTGTTGTTCTATTCTGCAATAAAGAGACTGGTAGCTAAACCACCAACTTGCTTAGAACACTGAGGGGCAACAAAGATATAAATGATAGGAAGCTAGAATGTAATTAGCCACACATAACAGGGACCACTCCAGCTCAAAAGCGAATTATTTCTTCTGCTGTTTGTACAGCAACCACAGATTGATACTTGACTAACCATAAACCTTTGCTTATGCAAAGCAAATGAAATTCAGAGGTACGAAAAAAGTAACAATCAAGATGCAGACTGCATCGACTAGGCCTCAAATAGCACATACACTTATTGATCTTTCTCCCTGAAATTAATTATTAAAATCGTATTAAACGAAGTACCACCACACGGCTAGCTACCTAAACATCCTATGAACAACAATCGAAGCATCTATTGCATGGACCTCTACTGGTCTGCCATGATTAATTACGGTCCGTAATGTGATCTGCTAAGCTCCAGTTATTACAACACAAAGCAATCACAAAACAAAATAAACAAGCACATGAGGAAACTGAAACATACAACATTATTCAGCATCGAGACCTGTTCGACATCATCTAAGCAAGCCACGAAAACCTATCCACTCATCCCAAAAGGGGGAGAACAGAAAACAAAGAAACCTCAGCATCACAAAGCCCCCCGAACCCAAAATCCTAGCATCACCACCACCGATCTGCTAACGCCAAGACGAATCAAGAAACTGGGCATTCTAACCACTCCCGCCGCTCAGCTCAGATCTCCCCAAGAAAAGTAGAAGCGCACGCAGACACGGCCGCAGCAAGAAGTAGTAGCAGCAGTACGAGTGATCAGAGGGTGTACCCAGCAAGAACGGGAGGTGGCGACAGGGTAGCGGCGGCGAGGGTCGACGAAGGAGCGGATGGGCGAGGACTGGGAAGGGTAAAGGCAAAGAATGCCGAAGCAATTTCTATAGTTAGCAATAGTATATTTTAGTATAGGTAATTGGAATGGGGTTTGAGGGTTTGCAAGTTGCAGCGGAGGCGGCATAAAAAATTGGAGATAAATGGGAAGATGGTATAGCTGATTGATCGAGCTGGTAATCAGCCGAGCTCGAGCGAGCCTAGACAGGATCGGCTTGAGCCCGACCTTTGGTTCAATAAAAAGGTTTCGATTCCGAGCTCTACGCTCAAATTATCATAACTTATTCGGTTTGATCCCCAATTCCCAAACAACTTAGTGCCTGCTTGTATAGACCCCACCCAGCCCGTAGGTTCTCCGGCGAAGCCAAAAGCCGGCCAACCAAATACACAAGGCTCCAACATTTTTCTGAGCCTACTGTAGTCCAAACTGCATTTGTACCAATTTCCCCTCCATTGCATGGGCCTGGCTTTGGGAACGCAGGGAACGGCCGGGATTTCGGTCTGATCCATGTGGAGTATCTGGGGTTCTGGTTTGGTCCGTTTGCATATTAGGGAGAGGTCGGGATAGGAAAAATTCCAATAATTTTTGGAGTCTCCAGTCAAAAGTTCTATTGGTTTGAAATTTTCAGTAGGTTTCGGTTTTCAGAGGTTGAAAATCGGCTAAGTTATTCTTGGCGATCGGTGGCCAATAGTGGCGGTCGAGCCGGCGAGAATGGCGATCAAGCCGCCCTAGGGCGATCGACCGGTTTTCACTTGGTTCGTCGCCTGTCTTGGCGGCGATTCTTGGTTGTTAGGTTAAAGTCATGAGTTTCAGGGTATATATATTGCATGATGCATGTGTTTGACTAACATGGGTCAAGTTGTGAAGAACTTATTCCCAAATTCGGTTTACTTGTCTATTGTTGTGCAGGTTGTTTGGTAGTCAACGACGGTCAACGGCGAAGATGATCGGGACTAGGCTTGGAGAGCTGAGGTCCAGAACGATCGACGATGCCGGGTGAAGTCAATGTACCCAAGCGTGGTGCAAGATGGACAAGGGTGACCTATTAGCTAATTCGAGGAGCAAGAGGGCACAAGGTGTAGCTAGTTAGGTCAAGGGGTGTTAAAGACAGCGCATTAAAATACGTGCGTAAGTGTCCCATTTGTTTTGGGCCTTAACGGGAGCCCAATAGAGTCAATTTTCTAGAAGGTCTAAGCTTTTACTATAAATAGGGGAGGGATGTGGCTGCACCTCCTCTTCGTCTCTTTTGCAATTTTTGTAAACCCTAATTTTTCTTAAAGAGAGTTTTTGTGGAGGCTAGGGTTCTTGATAGTTTGATGTGATTTTCGTGCTCTTGGATTGAACATTGTCCTCCATTGATAGAGTGGCTGTAAGCCCATATCATATCAATCAATCAAAGGAAAGTTTGATCAATATTTTTGTCCCATTGTGTTCTTTATCTCTATTTGATGATTTTGGGTCTTTCTTTGATCCGTGAGTTTTTGTTTGGTTTCTTCACGTGATCTATCTTGCTGTGACGTGTGGGAATCTATCTAGGATCATCTTGATTATCAATCACCCACAAGCAAGAATTTTGACCTAGTTTTCATTTTGACCCGGTTTTGCACCTTCCCCATCTGAAACGGAAAAAGATCTTTATTCTTCTAAGAATTATCACAATCTTTGATTGGAATAGCTTCCTGATGTCATAGAGAAGGTGTGTTCCATGTTTCATCAAGTTTGGAGTTGTAGATCAAAAGTTTCATCTATTTGCAACCGTCATCGTACATTTTTTTCGTTACGGGCAGAGCGGTCGAGGCCGCAGTGTTCCACCGGTCACACCGGCAATACCAGCGGTCAGACCGCCATCTACCAAGTGGTCAAACCGGCCAGCAGATTATTTTGCTTTAATCTTTGTTGATTTTGTCTTATTGCTTAGGGGTTTAAATTAGATTCAATATTAGTCTTCCGCTGTACTGATATACTGATCTTCATAGCTTCTATAGCTACTTGAGTAAAGTTTTATTGAATCCATTATTTGTGAAAAAGTGAGCGTGCTCCTATTCACCCCCCCTCTAGTCGCCTTTTCGGTTCAACAAGTGGTATCAAAGCCCGGTTAGTTCAATCTTGATCTTATTCGGTCACTGAACTTGGCGATGATAGATACTCCACAAAACTGCATATCTTCGATGGGCACGACTATGCCTATTGGAAGAATCGCATACGAGTCTTCCTTGAGAGCGAAGGACATGCTATATGGGAGGTTGTTCGAGTCTCGCTCGTTGTGTCCAAAGTTGCTACGCCGGCTTCAGAAGCCCTTTTGGCTAACAACAATAAGGCTAAAAACCTCTTGTATGGTGGGCTTAGGAGAAAGGAGTATGATCGGATTTGCAATCTTGAGACTGCGCATGAGATTTGGAACACTCTCGAAACCTATCATGAGGGTTCGTACCAAGTCAAGAAAGTACGCCAAACAGTCTATAAGCATGAGTATAACAAATTCGAGATGCGTCCTGGAGAGAGCATCGATGACATTTTCAGTCTCTTTAATAAAGTGATTAATCAGATGAAAGCTGTTGGTATTCAATATTCTCAGTTTGAAAATGCCACCCACCTCTTGGCTGCAATCAACACCAAGGAATGGGAGATAAAGGCCACAGCTATTGAGGAGAATGTCAATCTCTCTGATCTGACTTTAGAGCTGCTCTATAGCAGGCTCAAGACTCATGAGATTAAGAGGATGTGGATATCATGGGGATATGTTCAGATCTTAGGATGATGTGACAATTGGCAATGGTGTTTACGGTTTGTCGTTTCACTAGTTCGACAAAGCTTGAGCATTCAGACGAGGCGGTCGACCGGTCCTAGCATCGATCGGTCCGGTCCCAAATCGGTCGGACCGGCCTTGTGCGGCGGTCGGACCATTGTGACCTAAAAGTGGTCAAAATGAGTGGGCCAAAAATAGGTGTTGTAGGCAAGTGAGGATCCCAATGCACTCGGTCTCATGATTTTGGAGTCTCAGAAGAAGTTCTATTCATTTTAAGTTTCGAAGGTTTGAATTTGTGGCATGAATTTGGCTAAGTCCTTGAGGCGGTCCGACCGGCTCACGAGGAGAGCGTCCGGCCGACCGGAGGCGGTCCGGCCGCTCACATGGGCGGTCGGACCGGTTTCTATGAACGTCGGCCAACCGTGGCGATGTTGATTTGTTAGGTCAAAGTCATTGGTTTCATGGCATATGTTTTGCATGATGCATGTTTTGACTAACATGGGTCAAGTTGTGAAGAACTTGTTCCCGAATTCGTGTTTGCTTGTAATGGTTGTGCAGGTTGCTTGGTGGTCAACGACGGTCAACGGCGAGGAGGATCGGGACTAGACTTGGAGAGTTGAGGTCCAGAACGATCGACGATGCCGGGTGAGGACAACGACTCAAGCGTGACACAAGATGGACAAGGGTGACCTATTGGCAAATCCATGGCGCATGGTGATGCGGTTTAGGTCAAAAGGTTAAACACAGCGCTTTGCGAAGCGTGCGTGTGTGACCCGTTTATTAGTGGGCCTTAACGGGAGCCCAATTGAGTCAAACCCTAGAGAGTTCTAGGCCTCCACTATAAATAGGAGGAGGTAGGGGCTGTACCCCCCCCCCCTCTCGCTGTTTTTCACCTCTTTTGTGTTTTCAAATCCTAATTGGCTTAGGGGGAGTTGAGGTGGAGGATTGGGCTTTTCATGGTTTGAGGTGAATTTCGTGATCTTGGATTGACCACTGATCCATGATGGTGTGGGTGTAATCCAGCGACGATCACGTTCTTAATCTTTGCAAGGTTTGCTTGAGATAAGTCTCTTTTCGTTCTTGCTTTCAATTTCGTGATTTTAGGGCTTTCTTTGATACGCGAGTTTGTGATTGATTCTTTCACGTAAATTAGCTTGCTGTGATATGTGTAAATCTATCTAGAATCATCTTGATCATCAATCACTCACGAACAAGCATTAGGATCAAGTTTTCGTTCTTGTCCGGTTTTAGACCCTCTGTTATTCAATTGGTAATTGCTCAAGATCTATCCAAGAATTATCATAATATTCTATTGGAATAGGTCCTCAATAGCATAGAGAAGGTGTGTGCAAAGTTTCGTAAAGTTTGGAGTTGAGAATCAAAAGTTTGACCTAATTGCAACTTCGTCATCGGGCTGATTTTACTGTTTCAGATCTGTTTCGAGTCGGTAGGTCGACCGCCCGTCATCACCGGTCAGACCGATTTTGGAGCGGTCCGACCGCCAGCACAATAGCGGTCAGACCGCCCGGCAATCGGTCCAACCGGCTGGGTCCAGAGGTCAGACCGCCCGTGCTTTGAGATTCTATAATCTTAGTTGATTTTGTTATTTTGCTTAGGGATTTAATTGGATTCAATACTAGTCTTCCATTTGTCTTGGTACATTGATCTTCATAGCTGTCAAATAGCTATTGGAGTGAAATTGTGTTGAATTCATTATTTGGGAAAAAGTGAGCGTGCTCCTATTCACCCCCCCCCTCTAGTCGCCTTTTCGGTCCAACAAGTGGTATCGAGCCGGTTAGTTCACTCTTGATCTTAACGGTCCACCGAACTTTAGGCGATGGATAAGTTTTCTACTAAACCGCATATCTTTAATGGGCACGACTATGCCTATTGGAAGAATCGTATCACGAGTCTTTCTTGAGAGCGAGGACAAGCTATTTGGGATGTTGTTAGAGCCCGCTTGTTATTCTGAAATTGCAACACACGCTTGACAATTCTTGTGGCAAACAACAACAAGGCCAAAAATCTTTTATATGGTGCACTTGGTAGACAAGAATATGATCGCATTTGCAATCTTGCCCTTTGCTCACGAAATTTGGAACACTCTCGAAACATATCATGAGGTTCGTCCCAAATCAAAAAGGTGCGCCAAGCAGTTTACAAGCGTGAATACAATAAATTCGAGATCGTCACGAGAGAGCATCGATGACATTTTCATCGCTTTAATAAAGTAATTAATCAAATGAAAGTCGTTGATATTGAATACTCTCAATCTGAAAATGCCACCCATCTCTTGGCTGCAATCAACACCAAGGAGTGGGAGATGAAGGCTACTGCTATAGAGGAGAATGTTGATCTTTTGAGCCTTACTTTGGAGTTGCTTTATAGCAAACTCAAGACTCATGAAATTAAAAGAGTTGATCATCCCAAGAAAGACAATTTAGCTTTGGTAGCAGATCCTCTCAAAAAGGCTTCTGATGATTCTTTTGAATCTTCTTCTGGATTTTCATTTGCTTTTTTATCTGCTATTCATGAAGAGGAGCTTGAGAATATCCCTGAGGTTGAGTTAGCCCTTTTAGCTAAAAAATTCACACGGGCTTACAACAATGTGAGAAATAAAAGAGAGGTGGTCCTATTACTTGCTATGAGTGTGGAGAGCTGTACCACATCCGGGCCAATTGCCCCAAGCTAAAAGGTAAGGGCAAGCACAGGGAGGAGAAGACAGCCTGGAAGAAGCCTTATGAGAACAACATTGAGTATGATGCTGTCAAGCTCATAAAGTCCGCTCACCGGGTCCTTGCCGCTTTTGGAGAGCAATCCGTTAGCGATGTGGACTCCGGGAGTGAAGAGGACAAGAAGGGGAAGGCCAAGGACTTCACCGGCATGTGCTTCATGGTCGACATCGCGACATTGATGATGATGAGGTATCTCTCTCTTATGATGAGCTTTCTGCTAGATATGATTCCATATATGAGCAACTGCTTAGTCAAGATGAAGCGCTAGAATTTGTCATGACTAAAAATAAGAAACTAGAGTCAAAAATTGGTAAACTGAAACTAGAACTTGCAAATGTTAAGACTCTTGAACCTGATGAATGTTTATCTTGTCATGATATGCACTCAGAATTGGCTAAACTGCAATCTGCTCATAATATTGCTTTGCAACAACTTGAAAATGCTAGAACCGAGCTAATTGAAATTAAATCTGCTCCTTGTGAAAAATGTTTAGAGTCTAGCAAGTTGATTGCTTCTGATGTGATTGATTCTAGCCCTTGCACTTCATGCTTAGAAAAAGAACGTGAAATCAAAAATATGCTAAGCTTAAGGATAATATTGAAACTACTATTTGTGCTTCTTGTTCCGCTCTTAAGCTTGAAATTGCTTTATATAAGGAGAAATCTATGGATAAAACTTGTGATCTTGTGTTAATTTGAGAAAAGAAAATGCTTACCTTCATGATACATTAGAGAAATTTTCTAAAAGTAAGAAATAGTTAAACATGATTCTTGACAAGTCTAAAACTCCTTATAAGAAGCAAGGTTTAGGATTCAATTCTTTTCAAGACAATTCAAAGCTAAAAGTCATTCAAGTTTTGGAAGAAGGTTTAATTGAATTCAAAACCCAACCTGCAAAAACCTCTTTTAAATCTGTAGGTTTTGCCCAACCGTGTGTTAATTCAAAGGGTGCTTCTTCTAGTGGTACCAAGTACCATTGCACTTATTGCAAGAAAAGTGGGCATTTGATTGAGTTTTGTTGGCGTAGGTTGAAAAATAATAAGAAAAATTTTGCTAGTATTTCATCCACTCAACCTAAAGCTTTTATGAGACATGGTCATTTTGAAAAGAATAAACCTGGGTTAGGATTTGTTTCACATGCTTATCATCATGCTCCTAGACAGGATAATTCTCATGTTCTTGTGACTATTACTCATGATAGGAATGCAAATAGGATCAAGGATAACACTTCTGCTTTGCATACTACTCGCAGACGTGTGTCTCAGTACTGGGTTCCCAAGTCTTGTTTAACTAACCCCAGTATCGAGACACATCGTTCTTCTGTACCTTGATTTTTCAGGATTGCCGCGGAAAGAGGAAGAGCACGTGCTTTGTTGACTCCGGCTATTCACGTCATATGACCAGAGACTCAAGATGGTTCACCTCCTTCACGCGGTCGACGGGTTTCAAGCATCTCCAAGACCTTCCCATCGCCAGACCTTTAAGCTCATATTCAGATATTTACACTCTACTCTCTTTGTATGACATTTGATATTCCTGTTTTTGATCTTTGTCCATTCGGGGGTTTTTCTTATCCTGTTTGTGTGGGCTGTCGGCTAGATAGGAAGAGTACCTCAGGCGCTTGTCACCCACTAGGCACTTCTCCTGTCTTTTGACTTTATCCTCACCAAACCTTTAGACCCAACTAGGTTTGCCACCTTGAGAAGCGAGTTAGGGGTAATTTATCTTTATGGGTTGGTTTGAGGGGGAGTTTGATCTTTTCTGATCTTTCCTTGTTCTTTTGATCTTTTATTGTTCTTTTTCTGAACTTAGTGATCTTTTTGAACTTTTTAGGTTTTTAGGCTTTTTATCGCATCTCATTATATCATATTGCATTCATATGAAAAATACAACAAGTGGTATGAAAAATCCAAAAAGATGCATTGTAATATAAGATTTTATGCTTATCTTGTAAAATTGATGAAGCTTTTCCTATTACCCTTTGGAGCTTTAGTACTTCAATTAGTGCTTGAGAGACCATATGAGAGGTGCTCCCATGTGAGTGATCAGTATTTGACATATTATTGAAAAGTTTGTGATGAGTACTTGAGTTTGTTTTTGGGCTTTCTCTGCGTAGTCGTAGCTAGGGAAGTATTCGACCACGTTGGCCGTAGTCGAAGTCTGTTCCGGCCACGCTAGTCGAAGTCTGTTCCGGCCACGCTAGTCGAAGTCTGTTCCGACCACGGTAGTCGATGTCTGTTTCGACCTCGGTAGTCGAAGTCTGTTTCGACCTCGCTAGTCGAAGTCTGTTCCGACCATGCTAGTCGAAGTCTGTTCCGACCACGGTAGTCGAAGTCTGTTTCGACCTCGCTAGTCAAAGTCTGTATCGACCACGTTGCTATGTGATCTGAGGTCGGAAGGTTTTCGACTCCGGCGTATGTGGTCTGAATGGAGTCCGACCACGGAGGAAAGCTTTCGGTCGTATGTCCTCCAGAATCGGTCGTTCGAGTTGGGAACCGGTCGTATGGTTACGTATTGCGATCATAGACCTTGTGCATTTGATAGTTCATCATTTCGACCGGTCTTGTTGCGTCTAATCTTATTTGAGCTCTGTTTGCGAGTGCAGTTCTTTGTATTGTGCCGTGCTATGTGATGCTTTGTGTTTGATTTGGTTGCAGGATCTTGGAGACAAGTCTTGGTGAGGTTTGGAGAGGTCGGGACTAGACATAGGAGATGTTGAGGTCGAGCATTTGGAAACCACAGAAGACAAGTCTTGCAAGGTGATCGTAACGAGTTGACAGCAAGGCAAGAGGAAGAAGCTTCCAGGAAGACAGTTGAGGAGTATTTTGGACAAATACCTAAAGCTACAAAGGGAAGCTGTCCCTCTGGGAAAGCAATGGAGTTGTTGGTGCTAATGGGCAAAGCAGTGGAGCCGTTGTCAGATAGTAACGGGTAAAGCATTGTGCCTCTGGGAAAGCACTGTTGCTCTGTTAATGGGTTGTCAGTGTTTGAAACCCGATAGCTGAGGCTATAACAAGAGATGTGAGGAGAGGATGTTCAGCGAGCGGCTCTGAGCTTTTTCTGTCTAATTTGTGTGAGTTGTCTCTGGGTAAGAGCATGGATGCTCGTGTATCTTCAGTGGAGTGGTCGTATGAACCTCTATGATCAATCATACATTTATCAGTATCATTCTGAAGTTTTGCCTTGCTTGAGATGTTTTGATTATTTTTTTTAGTCCTCCGTTTTTCGTTTAGACCATAGCTTATTTGCCATGCTCTCTCTGTCATCAGTGATTCGACCATGAGTTGGTGATCGACCAAGGCATAAGCTTTTCTGGATCATTGTTCGACCACGGGTGGTTTTCTCAGCTTTCGACCATGGCTATTATTGAATATGGAGATTCGATGTGAATTTTAATAGAGAGTTTTTAAGGCACCATTCACCCCCTCCCCCTCTGTTGCCATTTTCGATCCTTCAATTGGTATCAGAGCCGGTTAGCTCTTCTTTATAGATCTTAACCGGTCAGTTGAGCCATGGCAACGGACAAGTATTCCACCAAGCCTCCAGTCTTTGATGGCATGGATTACCCCTTCTGGAAGAGCCGAATGGAAACTTACATCCAGGCTCAGGGGTATACCATCTGGAGAAAGGTGAAGGTTAGATTTGCTGTTCCTGCCGATGAAAACATCAATGTGGGAAACATGCCCGATGTTGAGGCAAATGCTAAGGCAAGGAACATTATCATTCGAGGTTTGAGCGAAGTGAGTTTGATCGCATTTCTCATTTGATTTACGCTACGACATCCGGGTGACCCTCGATGCATACCATGAGGCACCACCCGATTAAAGCAGTTCGACAAGACCGTTCAAGCGAGAATCTGACAAATTTGAAATGCTTCTTTGGTGAATCTCTTGACAAGTGCTTCTCGCGTTTCCACAAGATTTTGAGCAACCTCCGAGCGTCGGTCTTACATACCCGACTCGGATAGCGCTCGACGGATGCTTTCGCACTTGATCTTCGTGTTTGGGAGATGAAAGTGACTACCATCAAGGATAGCACGGACCTCTCGACCACGACTCTTGATGCGCTTTACTCGCGTCTCAAGACTCACGAGATTGACATTGTCTCTCGAAGGTCGAAGTCTGTCGATGGCTTTAGTCACCGATCCCACCTCTGGATCTTCTTACGAGTCGATCGCGGGTTCTCCTAGTTGCTCTGTGACATAGCGATGATCGTTAGGCGACTTGAGGATGAGCAACTAGCTCTCCTAGCTCGAAAGTTTTCCCATGCTTACAAGAGGAAGAGGGATGGAAAAGAGGAGGTCCTGTGATTTGTTTGAGTATGGTGGCCCCAACCACATCCGAGCAAACTGTCCCAAAGCCGGGAAGGGCAAAGGTGACTATGGCGGTCCGAGCAAGAACGACTACATCGACAAGAACGCAACACGAAGCCCTCGGACTGACCAAGGCAAGAAGAAGTTCCGAAACTTTGGGAAGGCAAAGAAGTTGTTCCATCGCGTCCTCACCGCCCTCGACGAACTGGACACCAGCGAGGTGGAGGGGTGGAGTGACGATGATGTGAAGAACGATCATGATCCCAAGGACGACGGCAACTTCTCCGGCATGTGCTTCATGGCCCTCGAATCGAGCGACAGCGGCAAGGTGTACTCCGACTCGATGAGGGTCGCCGGCCGGGAAGGAAATGTCGGATTGTAGACTTGGTTGTTATCGCCATATATTGGAGATTCTCGTTGGTTTTCTTCCCTAGCCCGTGCTCCGGTGATGAGGCGATCACCTTGGAGATGCTTCTTTTGGCGCGTCATCGCTAAAATCTTGTGAGCATTAATGATTCCTTTATTTTAAAAGATGTTGCCTTAGTAAGTAAGCTGCGGTATAATCGCTTTGATCTCTCACTTACCGATGGCGATTCTGAGGTGAGCTTTAAGAAAATAATTGCAAAATTCTTGATTCTTGGGTAGTCTAGTTTGCGGGATATCTCGATATGGGAGGATCTTTCGTCTGATTTTTACGAGTCTTACGGTGATCCTCTCCGGTGTTTAATTGCTTCGAATCCGTGATTTGACCTTTTGGCATAGGAGACTAGGTCATATAGGCTTTGATCATCGACACGAGTTAGCGGCCACGATCTTATTCGTAGTGCGCCAAAACTCAAGATGGTCAAGGATCTAGTTTGCTCTCCATGCCGGCATGGCAAGATGGTTGCCGCTTCTCACTCTCGATCCAAGTGACAATGATCGATGCACGGGACAAGCGCTCCATATGGATCAGATTGGTCGGCTCGAGTCTTGATCGGCGGGAGGAAGTGGTATATTCTTGTTGTGGTCGATGACTTCTCGAGGTACTCTTGGGTGTTTTCTTAGCCTCGAAGGATGAGGCGTTTACTCTTTTCGTGGTCTTTTGAGAGGCTTTCTGTTGAGCTCCCGGTGCATTACGAGCAATTGCGGTGATAATGGCACCGAGTTCAAGAATTCCTACTTTGAGAGTTTCGTGGTGAGGCAGTGTAGAGCACCGTTCTCGTATCCATCGTCCCTCAACAGAATGGCGTTGTGGAGAGGAAGAACCGTACCTTGGTCGAGATGGCGGGCGATGCTTGATGAGTACTCTACACCTAGGAAGTTTTGGGTGAGGCCATTGCTCTGCTTGTCATGTTTCTATGAGTCTTTCTTGGGCACTCTTGCATCGCACTTCTTATGAGTTGAGATATGGCGAAAACCCGTCTCGCATTTTCGTGTGTTTGGTTGCAAGTGCTTTATTTTGAAGTCCAGGAACCTAGATAAGTTCGAATCACGATCTTGTGATGGGATCTTTACAGGTTACTCGACTTCTTCTCGTGCCTATAGAGTGCAGGCTGCGAGTCTAGCAAAATGGTGGAAACTCGTGAGGTGACCTTCGATGAGGCGGTCAGGGACTAGGCACGATATCTCGAGTTCTCTAGAGCGATCGAGTCCATCTTTGTAGAGCGATGAGGAAGGTGGAGATGAGGTTGTCTACAGATCCAGGTTCTTCCTCCCCTCTTGAGGTGCCTTCTTCCTCTGCACCTCGAGGAGATCACCCTTACCTTCCGTTTCTTACGAAGCTAGTGGCTCTGTTCCTATCTCATCTTCTAATGAGGTAGAGGCCACTTCTTCATCTCACCCTGGACCTCCTAGGCACATTCATAAGGACCATCCTTCAGAGCATACTCCTCTTTATGTTTCTTTTGTTTCTACTTCTCTCTTTATTCTATATTTGTTATCTCTGGATGAGAGGAAGGTGTGATTCCTTGATGAATCCATTGTCAAAGGGGGAGAAGATGTGTTAATGAGAAAATATTTCATTGTTGGGGAGAAGATTATACAAAGGGGCGAAAATTTGAAAATTTCTGAAATTTGAGGATCATAGTGAGGGGGAGTTCTTGAGTTGCATTCTTATTGTCTTATTGAATATTCTGAACTTGAATTGCATTCTTTTATCCTCACAATGATCATAGGTCAATTGAACAATTGTTCTTTCATATGGACGTCATGTGAGAATTTTGACCCTTTTCTGGAAATCAAAGTTTTTATGCTTTCTTTTGCCTTATCTCACATGCCTATACTATTACATTGCCGGCTTGGTCATTTACATTGCTTTTTCTTGCTTATGGACCAAGTTGTGCCTTTGTCTAAAGCTGCGAGTAAACTCATTTTCAAACCTCTTACTTACATTTTTCGGATAATTGCCAATGTGTTCATCAAGGGAGATTGTGGATATCATGGGGATATGTTCCAGATCTTAGGATGATGTGACAATTGGCAATGGTGTTTACGGTTTGTCGTTTCACTAGTTTTCGACAAAGCTTGAGCATTATGGACGGGGCGGTCGAGGTCCGGTCCTATGCAATGATCCGCCGGTCCCAAATCGGTCGGACCGGCCTTGTGCTTGTGATCGGACCATTGTGACCTAAAAGTGGTCAAAGCAGTGGGCCAAAAATAGGTGTTGTAGGCAAGTGAGGGGATCCCAATGCACTTGGTCTCATGATTTTGGAGTCTCGAAGAAGTTCTATTCATTTTAAGTTTCGAAGGTTTGAATTTGAGGCATGAATTTGGCTAAGTCCTTGGGGCGGTCCGACCGGCTCACGAGGAGCGGTCCGGCCAGGAGGAGGCGGTCCGGCCAAGCTCACATGGAAGCGGTCGGACCGGTTTCTATGAACGTCGGCCAACCGTGGCAATGTTGATTTGTTAGGTCAAAGTCATTGGTTTCATGGCATATGTTTTGCATGATGCATGTTTTGACTAACATGGGTCAAGTTGTGAAGAACTTGTTCCCGAATTCGTGTTTGCTTGTCTATGGTTGTGCAGGTTGCTTGGTGGTCAACGGCGAGGAGGATCGAGACTAGACTTGGAGAGTTGAGGTCGAGCGATCGGCGATGCGGGTGAGGTCAACGACTCAAGCGTGACACAAGATGGACAAGGGTGACCTATTGGCAAATCCATGGCGCATGGTGAAGCGGTTTAGGTCAAAAGGTTAAAGACGGCGCTTTGCGAAGCGTGTGTGTGTGACCCGTTTGTTAGTGGGCCTTAACGGGAGCGCAATTGAGTCAAACCCTAGAGAGTTCTAGGCCTCCACTATAAATAGGAGGAGGTAGGGGCTGTACCCCCCTCTCGCTGTTTTTCACCTCTTTTGTGTTTTCAAACCCTAATTGGCTTAGGGGGAGTTGAGGTGGAGGCTAGGGCTTTTCATGGTTTGAGGTGAATTTTGTGATCTTGGATTGACCACTGATCCATGATGGTGTGGGTGTAATCCAGCGACGATCACGTTCTTAATCTATGCAAGGTTTGCTTGAGATAAGTCTCTTTTCGTTCTTGCTTTCAATTTCGTGATTTTAGGGCTTTCTTTGATCCGCGAGTTTGTGATTGATTCTTTCATGTAAATTAGCTTGCTGTGATATATGTGAATCTATATATAATCATCTTGATCATCAATCACTCACGAACATGCATTAGGATCAAGTTTTCGTTCTTGTCCGGTTTTAGACCCTCTGTTATTCAATTGGCAATTGCTCAGGATCTATCCAAGAATTATCATAATATTCGATTGGAATAGGTCCTCAATAGCATAGAGAAGGTGTGTGCAAAGTTTCGTAAAGTTTGGAGTTGAGAATCAAAAGTTTGACCTAATTGCAACCGTCATCGGTGATTTTCTTGTTTGGATCTATTCTGGAGTCGGTCGGTCAGACCGCCCGTCATCACCGGTCAGACCGATTTTGGAGCGGTCCGACCGCCTTGACTAACAATGATCGGACCGCCTGACAATCGGTCCAACCTATTTGGGTCGAGGTCGACCGCCGTGCTTTGAGATTCTGTAATCTTAGTTGATTTTGTTATTTTGCTTAGGGGATTTAATTGGATTCAATACTAGTCTTCCGTTGTACTAGTACATTGATCTTCATAGCTGTCAAATAGCTATTGGAGTGAAATTGTGTTGAATTCATTATTTGGGAAAAAGTGAGCGTGCTCCTATTCACCCCCCCCTCTAGTCGCCTTTTCGGTCCAACAAGTGGTATCAGAGCCCGGTTAGTTCACTCTTGATCTTAACCGGTCACTGAACTTTAGGCGATGGATAAGGAGGGAAAGCCAGCTTGGAAGAAGCCTCAATAGAACAAATCAAGGTTCGATACTACCAATCTGACAAAGGTCGCTCACCGGGTGCTTGCCGCTTTTGAGGATCAATACTTAAGCGATGTTGACTCCGGGAGTAAGGAGGACAAGGAGGAGGAGATACCTCAAAGCAAGAAGAAAGGGAAGGCCAAGCACTTCACCGGCTTGTGCTTCATGGCCGACTCCGTTGACGATGACAACAATGAGGTACCTCCTTCCTATGATATTCTTTCTGATAGATGTGAATTTATGTTTGAGCAACTCATGAGTCAGGATAAGGCTTTAGAGTTTGTCATGGCCAAGAATAAGGAATTAGAGTCACAAATAGATAATTTGACTTTAGAACTTGAAAATGCTAAGACTCTTGAATCTGATGAATGTTCATCTTGCCATGCTATGCACTCAGAATTTGCTAAACTGCAATCTGCTCATGATATTGCTTTGCAACAACTTGAAAATGCTAGGACTGAACTTGTTGAGGTTAAATCTACTCCATGTGAAAAATGCTTAGAGTCTAGCAAGTTAGTTGTTTCTGGTGTGGTTAATTCTAGCATTTGCACTTTTTGCTTAGAACACGAACATGAAGTTAAAGATATCTTAGAAGCAGCTAGAGCTAAATATGCCAAGCTTAAAGACCGTATTGAGTCTTCTACATGTGCTTCATGTCTAGCTCTTAAATTTGAAGTAGCTTTATATAAGGAGAAATACGCTAGAGTCATTAAAGGTAAAATATGTGAATAATGTGTTAATCTTGAAGAAGAAAATGCTTATCTTAAGAACACCTTAGAAAAATTCTCTAAAGGTAAGAAACAATTAAACATGATTCTGGACAATTCTAAAACTCCTTATAAGAAGCAAGGATTATGATACAATCATGTTCAAAATAATTCTAACCCAAAAGTTACTCAAGTCTTGGAAAATGGGTTAATTGAATTCAAAACCCAACCTGCAAAAACTGTCTTTAAATCTGCAGATGTTGCCCAACCATCTGTTAAGCCTAAGGGTACTTCTCCCAGTGGTATTAAGTATCATTGCACCTATTGCAAAAATGATGGGCATTTGATTGAGTTCTGTTGGCGTAGGTTGAAAAACGATAAGAAAAATTTTGCTAGAATTTCAACTAATCAACCTAGAGCTTTTATGAGACATGGTAGCATAGAAAAGAAGAAACCTGGTTTAGAATTTGTGTCACATGCTCATCATCATGTTCCTAGACAGGATAACTCTCATGTTACTTTAACCATTGCTCATAACAGAACTTCAAATAAAATCAAGGATAACACTTCTGCTTTGCATACTACTCGCAGATGTGTGTCTCAGTACTGGGTTCCTAAGTCTTGTTTAACTAACCCATTATTGAGACACATCGTTCTTCTGTTCCTTGATTTTCAGGATTACCGCGGAAAGAGGAAGGACACGTGGTTCATCGACTCTGGCTGTTCACGCCACATGACCGGAGACTCAAGATGGTTCACCTCTTTCACGCGGTCGACAGGTGATGATTTTATCACCTTTGGAGATGATAAACAAGGGCGGATTGAAGGAACGAGATCGATCAGGGTGAATGAAAGTTTCATCCTCAAGGACGTCGCCCTTGTGGACAAGTTAAGGTTTAATTTGCTTTCTGTCTCTCAACTTCTTGGTGAAGGATATGAGACTATATTTAAGAAAAATACTTGTCGGATGCTTGATTCAACTGGTGAGCTTGTTTTTTGGAATTACTAGAGTTGCTAGGATCTTTGGAGCTGACTTTTCTGAATCTCTTGCTGGTTCTTTAAAATGCTTAATTTCATCTTCTTCTTCTGAGTTCGGCGTTGCACCGTCGTTTGGGGTACATTGGTTTTGATCATCTGACGCGAGTTAGCAACCTTGAGCTTATGAGAGGTTTGCCCGAACTCAAAGCCGTCAAAGATGCTGTTTATGCGCCCTGTAGGCATGGCAAGCAAGTTACCGCCTCACAACCTTCAGTGACTATGGTCATGACTGACGGACCGGGACAGTTGCTTCATATGGATATTGTTGGTCCTGCTAGGGTTGGTCGAGTTGGTGGAAAATGGTACATTCTTGTCATAGTCGATGATTTTTCTAGATACATTTGGGTGTTCTTTTTTGCTTCGAAGGATGCAGCTTTTGATTATTATCATGATCTTGTTCTGCGTTTGGCTTCTGAACTTCCGGGTGCCTTGAGAGTGATCTCTGATGACAATGGCATGGAGATCAAGAATGTCTCATTTGCTTCTTTTTGTGCTGAGCGTGGAATTGAGCATCAGTTCTCTTCTCCACACGTCCCTCAACAAATGGCATTGTGGAAAGGAAGAACATGACCCTGGTCGAGATGCCTAGGACGATGCTAGATGAGTATAGCACACCGATGAGGTTTTGGGCCGAAGCTGTTGCTACTGCTTGACATATTGCTAATCGTGTCTTTGTGAGACCTTCTTTGGATAAGACTGCTTATGGCTGGGCCGGCTAGGGGGTAGAAAAGGGCAGGGAAATATTGGGCCAAGCCCAAGGGGTTTTTTTGGATTTCGAAAATTGAAAATTGAAATTTGAAGGATTTTGACTTGAAATCTTTTGAACTCAAACCAAAGTTTGAAAACCTTGACAAAAATGAAAATGGGATGAAACAACGGAAACAAAATCCAATAAATTAAACCATTCCAAAAATGGGATGTTATAGTGAGATTGCATGGTGTACCTAAGATCATCATTTCTGATAGGGATGTCAAGTTTGTCTCTAAGTTCTGGAGAGTCTATAGAGTGCGTTGGGCACTCGGCAAATCTTAGTATGGCGTTTCACCCTAAGACAGATGGATAGTCAGAACGCACTATCCAGACTTTGGAGGACATATTGTGATCTTATTTTCTGTCTTGGAAGGGTAGATGGGATGATCAATTGCCACTTGTAGAGTTTGCTTACAACATCAGCTACCATTCTAGTATTAGAGCCACGCCATTCGAGGTTTTGTATGGGTGAAAATGCAAATCATCACTTTGTTGGGAAGCAGTTGGAGAGATGGTAGTTTTGGGTCCGGATTGGATTCACAAGACCGTTGAACACGTGGCCATGTTGAGGCAGAATCGACTAGCAGCCCAGAGCAGACAAAAAAGCTATGCAGATGTGAGGAGGCGTGACTTGGAGTTTACGATGGCTGATCACGTGCTCTTGAGAGTGTCTCCTACCAAAGGCATTGTGCGGTTTGGCACCAAAGGGATACTCAATTTGGATTTGAATTTAAAATGCAAACAAATCAAGTGAACAGTGCTTAGAAATATTTTTCCTAGGTTCTGGAATATATTAGAAACTTACCCTAAAATTTTCATAATTTTTGGAATTTTATTTCTACTCCAAACCACCTGGTCAAACTAGCCTGTTCTTGGTCAAATGAAAAATTCAAAATCTGAAATCACTGTTAAACCGACCGGGCCCTCCTTACTGTTCTGACGCGAGTCACTTTCCCCGCGCTGGCCCAGCTGCACCGCATCGCCCTCTGCTGCCGCTGATGTCCGGGTCCCACCGGTCGGAGTTTTCTTCCTCGAAGCGATGCCGACGCCACTTAGACACTTCACCACCGCTCCAGCGCACAGGACACGCGCCAGCGTCCGCTACCGAGGTGAGCGTGCATGGCGGCCACGTTACTCGCCCAAGCCGCCCCATGTCCTGGCCTCTTCTCCCTGCCTTTCTGAGAGACCATGTGAGTAGTGTTCCCTTGCGAGTGATGAGTATTTGACGTTGTGTTGAAAAGTTTGTGATTGGTTTCATTGCCGTTCTTGGCGATGCGGTGTGTTTACATCTTGCGGAACTTCCGTTTACGGAATGCGGAAGTTAGATAATCAGAACTTCCATTTGGGAATCGGAACTTCCGATTATCCTGACGAATGTGTTCTGTTGTGGTATTGTGCAGAACTTCCGCACTGGGAACGCGGAACTTCCGATTATCCTGACAAGTGTGTTATGTTTTGATGGTGTGCGGAACTTCCACCCTGGGAGTGCGGAAGTTCCGATAATCGGAACTTCCGCCATGGTAAATACGGAACTTCCGATTGTGCGCAGAACTATGCAAAGAGGGCATAGTTTTGATTTTGAGTTGTGAATGAATTTGGTTTAAATGCAAATGATGATTCTATTATCTTGAGCAATGCTATGTGATGTGTTTCTTGTCTATGCTGGTTGCAGGGCATCGAGGTAGAGTCGTGGCAAGACACGTGGAGACCCGACTAGACGCAGGCGGCGTTGATGTCAGAACGGTCAAGGTGTGTCGAAGACGGTGTGCACTCGAGGCGGTTGCGAGTCGTGGACAACAAGGAATGCGGGAGCTTCCAGAAGGTGTGCGCGGGGCGAAAGGGTAATTTCGCAAGGCGGCACAAGTGGAAGCGGGCTCCGTTAGGGTTTAGCCGGCATAACGGGTTGGAGACCCGTTAGCCAAAGGGCTATAAATAGAGGTGAACCCCTGGTTGTTTTGGTGACTTTTTGAGAGAGAAAAGAGATTAGTGTTAGCTTTAGCTAAAGAGCTTTTGGAGAGGTTGTTTTGCTTTTTGGCTTTGGTTGTTGAGATGGAGAGGATGAACTGAACTTCTTGTAATCATTCCTCTTTATTTATCTCTGTAATCTTTGATTCCGAGCAATGAAATCTTTGTTGTTTGGTTTTTTGAATATGCATCTTTTCTTCTCTCTGTTCTTGGCTTGAATACCTAGGGTTTTGGTGAAACTCTTGATTTCTCTTATGAGATGGTATGAAACTTGATATCTAGAATCTTACTGATATTGCTAACATATCCTCAAAGTTTCATGAGCCAAGAATCCAAGTATCTTGCGAATTGTAGTTTTTGGTCTCTCTCGTCAAATATTCAAGAAATCCAATTTTACTTTGATTAATGGATCTTTGTCTGCGATTCCTTCTCAATGAGGTCAAGATGTTGTTTAGGATGATGTCCTGTAAGACTTGACCCGAGAAGAGCAACAATCTTTGAGTATTTTGGATTTTTGGAAATTTCCAGTACGTACTGTTCTTCGGTCAGGACAATCAAAACTTTCGCTATCTACAAGGCGGAACTACCGCTAGCGAAACTTCCGCACTGGAAGACCGGAACTACCTTAGTGCGGAACTACCGCTAGGTAGAATCGGAACTTCCGATATCTGACAGAACAGCCCAGTTTTGTTTAACTCTTTGGATTTGATTCACTTCACATCTTTTGGATTAACAGAGGATTTTTGGATTGCTGTGTGGACACTTGAGAGGGAAGGATCTTAATTTTTAAGGCACCATTCACCCCCCCCCCCTCTGTTGCCATTTCGGTCTTTCAATTGGTATCAGAGCCAGGTTAGCTCTTTTCGATAGATCTTTAACCGGTCTGTGAGCCATGGCAACAGACAAGTATTCCACCAAGCCTCCCGTCTTTGATGGCCTGGATTACCCCTTCTGGAAGAGTCGAATGGAAACATACATCCAGGCTCAGGGGTATGCCATCTGGCGGAAGGTGAAGGTCAGATTCGCTGTTCTTGCCGATGAAAACATCAATATGGGAAACATGCCCGATGTTGAGGCCAATGCAAAGGCAAGGAACATTATAATCCAAGGTTTGAGCCGAAGCGAGTTTGATCGCATCTCTCATCGGCGTCGGCTTTCGACATCCAGGTGACCCTCGGCGCTTACCATGAGGTACCACCCGGATCAAGACACTCGACAGGACGATTCAGCGAGTACAACAAGTTTGAAATGCTCATTGGCGAGTCCCTTGATGAGTGCTGCGGCGTTTTCACAAGATCTTGAGTAACCTCCGGCGGTCGGTCTTACATACCCGAATCGGACAATGCTCGTCGGATGCTCGCGACTCTTGATTTGCGCGTTTGGGAGATGAAGGTGACTACCATCAAGGATACCACGGACCTCTCGACTTTGACTCTTGACGCACTTTACTCGCGCCTTAAGACTCACGAGATTGACATAGTCTCTCGAAGGTCGAAGTCACGATCGATGGCCTTAGTCACCGATCCATACGGATCTTCTTACGATTCACTTTGCGGTTTCTCCTGGCTTCTCTCGTGACATAGCGATGATCGGTTAGAGCGACTTGCGATGAGCAACTAGCCCTCCTAGCTCGGAAGTTTTCCCATGATTTCAAGAGGAGGGATGGAAGAAGAGGAGGACCGTGATTTGTTTAGTGTGGTGGCCCCAACCACATCAGAAAAGCGCCCCAAGTTGGGGAAGGGCAAAGCGACTACGGCGATTCGGGCAAAACGACTACATCGACAAGAACCGCAACATGAAGCCCTCGGACTGTTCAAGACAAGAAGAAGTTCCGCAACTTTGGGAAGGCCAAGAAGCTCTTCCATCGCGTCCTCACCGCCTTGACGACCTCAACTTCCGGACGTGGAGGGATGGAGCGACGACGAAGGCAAGGATGATCAAGATCCCAAGCATGGTGGCGACTTCATCGGCATGTGCTTCATGGCCAACGGGACCGGCGTCGTGACAATGAGCTCTACGATGACCGATGAGGTAGGTCCCTCCTACGACCGACTCAATGATGCATTTCTTAAGCTAGGAAAGTTTTATGCTAGATCTAGAGCTAGAGTTGGTGATCTTGAGAAGGAAGTAGATAGACAATCACGGAGCTTACTTCACTTAGATCTGCTTCCTCCGTGATGATTGTGATACATCTTTGTGTTTTGATTGGTGACATGGAGAAATTAAGGACCTCACATGATAGTCTGACTTCTGAGCTTGATAAGCTTAAGGTGGAGAATGCTAGTATGCTTACTGAACTAGAAATGAGTAGGGTAGCACCTAGTTCATCGACTAGTGTAGAAACTACTTCTTGCACCTCATGTGAGGATAAGGACAATGCTTTTAAAGGTCTTTATACCATGTTGCTTGATCTGCTAGAGATTTGTGAAAGGCGTAATAATCGAAGATGAATCTAAAACGGGCAGACCATAAAATCACTGAACTACAAGCTTTCCTTCTTGAGCCTATTGCTTCATGTGTGAAATGTCCCAAACTTACTGCTGAACTTGAATCTGTCTCCAAACAGTTTCAAGAATTAGTTGATGACAATAACAAATTGGCCAAATTTGCTTCTAAGGACCCTGTTAGCTCACCATGTAGTAACTGTGAAAAACTCAAATATGAATTGATTGTTCTGGATGAAAAATATGTGAAGCTAACTAAGGACCATCTGCTTGTAATGTGTGTGCTGGGAAGAAGCATGAGGGTTTGGTAGAGACGCCTAGCGACGTAAACCAACTGGCTAGTAGTAGGACTGTTCCTCAGTCGGTGTGCATGCAGAAGCCAATCTTTCCTCTGCTGTTGGTTCTTCTTTTGCTCCCTTATCCTCTGCTGTTCTGTCTTCCCCCTGCTCTTCTTGCACCTCTCTCTTTCGGGAGTGTCAGTATCTTATGAACACTCTCGAGAGGTTTGTAGGAGGCAAGAAGAAGCTCAACCTCATTCTAGACCAATCTAAGATTTGCAGATTTAATTAGGGTCTAGGATATGATTTCCATGAGGACATGAGGAAGCATCCACCTGCCGTGCTCAGAACCATAGCACCAGGTGTGATCAAGACTAAGCCCAGGACTGAGAAAGTCAATTTTAAATCAGCGGGTTTTGTTCAAAGGATCTCTGACAGCAAGGTGATTCCACCTGCAGCTTCGGCCTCTTAGAAGGCGAAGTATCATTACACCTTCTGTCAGAAGGATGGACACTTGTTTGATCATTGCTTGGTAGCGCCAAGATCGCGCGTAGAGATCGTGTTGAGTCTTTTAGGCGCATTCGTGGTCGACCCGGACCATGAGTGCACCTAAGACTAACACGAGTCTAGGTTTGCTAGCCCGATGATTTAGGCGACATCGAGGACTTGGTTTTTACGAGTTTTACGATTTTCGTCCTCATGCTTCCTTTGGTCGTGACTTCAGTCGTTTTGAGGATAGATCTCGGTTTCCCTTTCGAGATGGCTACCCACGGCGAGATCAGCATGTTGCCATAATTCCAACTCGCTCTTCCATAGCAGTCGGATTCAAAGAAGCGACCAGTCTGCATCTGGACCTTCGGCTCATTGAGTGACAGAGGCGTAGGGTAGATAGAGTCGATGACTCGATCTTGAGACTTTACTCTGTTTGACTCGAGTTCACGCAGGCGGGAAGGGAAGGTTTGGCTTGTAGACTCTGGTTGTTCTCGCCATATGACTGGAGATTCTCATTGGTTTTCTTCCCTAGCCCGTGCTCCAAGTGATGAGACGATCACCTTTGGAGATGCTTCGTTTGGGCGCATCATCGCTAAAGGTACTGTGCGCATTAATGATTCATTTATTTTGAAAGATATTGCCTTAGTAAGTAAGCTGCAGTATAATCTGCTTTCGGTCTCTCAGCTCACCGATGACGATTTCGATGTGAGTTTTAAGAAAAACAATTGCAAAAATTTTGATTCTTCGGGTAGTCTGGTTTGCGGGATTTCTCGTTATGGGAGGATCTTTCGTGCTGATTTTTATGAGTCTTCTGGTGATCCTCTCCGGTGTTTAATTGCTTCTGAATCCCGTGATTTGACCTTCTGGCATAGGAGACTTGGTCATATAGGATTTGATCATTTGACCCTGAGAGACCATGTGAGAGGTCCTCCACTCTGAGTGATGAGTATTTGACAAGTGTGTTGATTAGATTGAGAGTTGAGGTTTTCAGTTTGGGGTGTTTACGGTGAGTCGAAATCGGAACTACATTTGTGTATGGGCGGAAGTTCGATTAATCAGAACTACGGTGTTGGAAAAAGGAACTTCCGATTTACGGTTTTGGTTTGGTGAAGAGAATCGGAACTTCCGCACATGGGGTAGCGGAGTGTCAGATAATCTTGGTATTGAGATTCCTCGAGACGAAAAAATCGAATAGAATTTTTAGGCGTCGCGGATGTTAGAAGATCGGAAGTTCGCGATGGTAAGCTGGAACTTCCGATAATTCTGACAAGTGCGGATGTTCCGGAAATCGGAACTTCCGCTGTGGTAAGTGCGGAACTTCCGATTGTGTCCAGAACTGTGCAGAGAAGGTTAAATTGTGATTTTGATTTTGTATGAGTTTGAGTCTTATACAAATATTGATGCTATGATATTGTGCAATGCTATGTGATGTGTTTTTATGCGTGTTGATTGCGGGGCATCAAGATGGAGTCGTGGCGAGACACGTGGACCGGACTAAGCGCAGGAGGCGTTGAGGTCGAACGGTCGGGATGTGTCGAAGGCGGCGTGAATCTTGAAGCGGTTGCAGTCGTGCACAACAAGGTGTCGGAGGCTTCGGAAGGTGCGCAAAGGCGAAAGGGTCTTTTCGCAAAGCGGCAAAAGTGGAGGCGGTTCCGTTCGGGTGTAGCGGGCTTAATGGGTTGGAGGCCCATTAGCCAAGGCTATAAATAGGGGAGAACCCTGGAGTTAGGGTTAGACTTTTTGGAGAGAAAATTAGGGTTAGCTCTAGAAAAAGATTTGTTTTGCTTTTTGAGAGCTTGTTGAGAGGGAGAGTATGATCTGAAATCTTATGTAATCTTTCCTCTGTGTTTCCATCTGTAAACATTTGATATCTATCAATGAAACTCTGAGTTTTGATTACTTGTTTATGTCCTCTTCTTTCTCTCTGTTCTCATGTTAAATATCTAGGGTTTTGGCATATCTTTTGATTCGTCTTATGAAATAGCATGAAACTTGATATCTAGATTCGTTTTGATATTGCTAATGTATCCTCAAAGTTTCATGAACTAGAAATCAGAGAATCGTGTCTATTTCGGGTTTTGGTCTTTCTTGCCCCTTCTTCAAGAAATCCGATTTTGGCTTGTTTGTTAAATCTTTGTTTGCGATTCTTCTCCATGAGGTCAAGATGTTGCTTAGGATGATGTCCTGTGAAACTTGACCAGAGAAGAGCATTCAAGATTTAGCACTTTGGATTTTTGGGAAAAACCCGAGCGCACTGTTCTTCGGTCAGGACAATCGGAACTTCCGATTGTCCACGGCGGAACTACCGCAGGCGGAACTTCCGCACAGATCCCGGAACTACCGGAGTGCGGAACTACCGCCGGGTAGAATCGGACCTTCCGATTTCTGACAGAACAGTCTGAAGTTTATTTTGATTCTCTGTTTTTGCTTCACTCTTCTTAAGAGATCCAGAGGGCTTTGTAGATTTGCTTTAAATACATCAAAGGGGAGTTCTTAATTTTTATTGCACCATTCACCCCCCCTCTGTTGCCATTTCGGTCCTTCAATTGGTATCAGAGCCGGTTAGCTCTTCTTGATAGATCTTAACCGGTCGGTTGAGCCATGGCAACGGACAAGTATTCCACCAAGCCTCCAGTTTTTGATGGTGCGGATTACCCTTACCGAAGAGCCGAATGGAAACTTACATCCAGACTCAGGGCTATGCCATCTCGGGAAAGGTGAAGGTTAGATTTGCTGTTCTGCCGATGAGAACATCAATGCTGGAAACATGGCTGATGTTGAGGCAAATGCTAAGGCAAGGAACATAATCATTCAGGGTTTAAGCAGAAGTGAGTTTGATCGTATTTCTCATTTGATTTACGCTTATGACATCCAGGTGACTCGATGCATACCATGAGGGCACCACTCAGTTAAGACGGTTCGACAAGACCGGTTCAAGCGTGAATCTGATGAAATTTGAAATGCTTCGGTGAATCTTTAGGCGAGTGCTTTTGCGTTTTCACAAGATTTTGAGCAACCTCCGGCGGTCGGTCTTACATACCCCGGCTCGGATAACGCTCGACAGATGCTTTACGCACTTGATCTTCGTGTTTGGGAGATGAAAGTGACTACCATCAAAGATAGCACGGACCTCTCGACCACGACTCTTGATGCGCTTTACTCGCGTCTCAAGACTCACGAGATTGACATTGTCTCTCGAAGGTCGAAGTCACGATCGATGGCTTTAGTCACCGATCCCACGGATCTTCTTACGAGTCGTCGTGGGTTCTCCTAGCTGCTCTCGTGACATAGCGATGATCGATTAGAGCGACTTGAGGATGAACAGACTAGCCCTCCTAGCTCGGAAGTTTTCCCATGCTTACAAGAGGAGGAGGGATGGTAAAGAGGAGGTCTGTGATTTGTTTGAGTGTGGTGGCCCCAACCACATCCGAGCAAACCGTCCCAAGCTTGGGAAGGGCAAAGGTGACTATGGCGGTCCAAGCAAGAACGACTACATCGACAAGAACCGCAACACGAAGCCCTCAAAGACTGATCAAGGCAAGAAGAAGTTCCGCAACTTTGGGAAGGCTAAGAAGGCTGTTCCATCGCGTCCTCACCGCCTCGACGAACTGGACACCGGCGAGGTGGAGGGGTGGAGGACGATGATGGGAAGGATGATCATGATCCCAAGGGCGACGGCAACTTCTCGGCATGTGCTTCATGGCCCTCGGGCGAATCGAGCGACAATGAGCGTACTCGACTCCGATGAGGTTAGTCCCACTTATGACCAGCTTAATGATGCTTTTCTTAAGCTAGGTAGATTCCATGCTAAGTCTAGGGCTAAGTGTCTTTGGGTTGGAGAAGGAAGTAGCTAGACTATCACGGAGCTTTCTTTACTTACATCTGCTCCCTCCGTGATGAATGTGACACATCTTGTGCTTTGATTGATGATATGGAAAAACTAAGGACCTTACATGATAGTGTGTCCTCTGAACTTGACATGATTAAGGTAGAGAACATTAGCCTAGTTCTTTGAATTAGAGATGAGTAGGGTAGCACCTCCTTCATCCACTCTGTTGAGGCTCTCGCTTGCACCTCATGTGAGGTTAAGGACAATTCTTTTAGAGGTCTTTATACCATGTTGCTTGATCACTGAAACTTGTGAAAATTGTAATAAACTCAAGATGAACCTAAAGCAGGCGGATCACAAAATTCTTGAATTTCAAGGCTGCGCTACTAGAGCCTATTGTTTCTTGTTTAAAGCTGTCCTAAGTTAAGCTATTTGAATTAGAATCAGATCTAAGCGGTTTCAAGAAATGATTGATCACGATAACAAATTGGCTCAAGATGCTTCTAAGGACCTTGTTAGCTCACCTTGCAATCATTGTAATAAACTAAAATGTGATTTGGTTGCATTGGATGAAAAATGTGTGAAGCTAACTAAGGACCTTCTAGAGACACAATCATCTGCTTGTATTGTGTGTGCTGGGAAGAAGTCTAGGGGTTTGGTAGAGACGCCTAGTAACGTGAACCAATCTGCTAGCAGGAGGACTGTCCCCCCAAAGTCGGCTGTGCGTGCACAAGCCAATCTTTCCTCTGTTGTTGGTTCTTCTTCTGCTCCCTTACCTTCTGCTGTCCCTTCTTCCCCCTGCTCTTCTTGCACCTCTCTCTTTCGGGAGTGTCAGTATCTTATGAACACTCTCGAGAGGTTTGTAGGAGGCAAGAAGAAGCTCAATCTCATTCTAGACAAATCTAAAATTTGCAGATTTAATCAGGGTCTAGGATATGATATCCGGAGGATATGAGGAAGCATCCACCGTCGTGCTCAAAACCATAGCACTGTGTGTGATCAAAACTAAGCCCGGGGAGAAAGTAAATTTTAAGTCGTGGGTTTTGTTCAAAGGATTTCGACGAGAAGGTGATTCCACTGCAGCTTCGCCTCTCGAAGGCGAAGTATCATTGCACCTTCATCGGAAAGATGGACATTTAGTTGATCATTGCTTCAGGCGCGCCAAGATCGTGCGAAGAGATCGTGTTGAGTCTCTTAGGAACATTCAGGGTCAGCCCCAGATCTTGAGTGCACCTAAGACCAACACGAGGTCTAGGTTTGTGCCATCTGATGATTTTGGGCAGCATCGAGGACTTGGTTTTTCTGAGTTTTCGATTTTTGTCCTCATGCTCCCTTTGGTCGTAATCTCCGCGTCCCGAGGGTAGATCTCGTTTTCCTTTCGAGATAGCTACCATGGCGAGATCGAGATGTTATCGCACTTCGACTCGCTCTTCCATAGCGATCGGATCCGAAGAACAGTGAGATCTTTGACTTGTTGAGTGACAGAGAGCGTAGGGTAGATAGAGGTCGATCTTGCTTGACTACTTCATCATTCGCCGTGTTACTCAAGATTGGGTGCCAAAATCACCGTTGATTCACCCGATCTTGAGACTTTACTCTGTTTGACTCGTGGTCGGCCATTTGGAAAGGAAAGGTCCGGATTGTAGACTCGGTTGTTCACGTCATATATTTGGAGATTCTCGTTGGTTTTCTTCCTAGCCCGTGCTCCGGTGATGAGACGATCACCTTGGAGATGCTTCATTTGGGCGCGTCATCGCTAAAGGTACTGTGAGCATTAATGATTCTTTTATTTTAAAAGATGTTGCTTTAGTAAGTAAGCTGCGCAGATAATCGCTTTCAGTCTCTCGACCACCGATGACGGTTTCGAGGTGAGCTTTAAGAAAAACAATTGCAAAATTCTTGATTCTTGGGTAGTCTAGTTTGCGGGATTTCTCGTTATGGGAGGATTTTTCGTGCTGATTTTTCGGATCTTCCGTGATCCTCTCCGATGTTTAATTGCTTACGAATCCGTGATTTGTCTTTCGGCATAGGAGACTTGGTCATATAGGATTTGATCATCGACCGAGTTAGCGCCACGATCTCATTCGTGGTTTGCGAAACTCAAAATGGTCAAGGATCTTGTTTGTGCTCCTTGCTTGACGCGGCAAAATGGTTGCCGCTTCACATCCTCTGATTCTGATGACTATAGACGGATGCACGTGTCAATCGCTCCACATGGACCGATGGGACCGGCTAGAGTGCGGATCGATGGGAGGAAGTGGTGCGTACTTGTCGTGGTCGATGACTTCTCGAGGTACTCTTGGGTGTTTTTCTTAGCCTCGAAGGATGAGGCGTTTACTCTTTTCGTGGTCTTTTAGTAGGCTTTCTGTTGAGCTCCGGGTGCATTACGAGCAATTCAGACCGATAATGGCACCGAGTTCAAGAATTCCTACTTTGAGAGTTTTGTGGTGAGGCAGTGTAGAGCACCGTTCTCGTCTCCATCGTCCCTCAACAAAATGGCGTTGTGGAGAGGAAGAACCGTACCTTGGTCGAGATGGCGGGACGATGCTTGATGAGTACTCTACACCTAGGAAGTTTTGGGTGAGGCAATTGCTACCGCTTGTCATGTTTCTATGAGTTTTTCTTGGGCACTCTTGCATCGCACTTCTTATGAGTTGAGATATGGGAAAACCCAGCGTCTCGCATTTTCGTGTGTTTGGTTGCAAGTGTTTTATTCAAGTCCGGGAACCTAGATAAGTTCGAGTCACGATCGTGTGATGGGATCTTTTCAGGTTACTCGACTTCTTCTCGTGCCTATAGAGTGCAGGCTGCGAGTCTAGTAAGTTGTTAGAGACTCAGTGAGGTGACCTTCGATGAGGCGGTCCGGGACTAGGCACGATATCTCGAGTTCTTTAGAGCGACTGAGTCCATCTTTGTGGACGAAGAGGAAGACGGAGATGATGGTTGTATACGATCCAGTTCTTCCTCCTCCTCTTGAGGTGCCTTCTTCCACCGCACCTCGAGGAGATCGCCCTTACCTTCGCTTCTTACGAAGCTAGTGGCTCTGTCCTATCTCATGCGCTAATAAGGTAGAGGCCACTTCTTCATCTCACCTCGAACCTCCAAGACACATTCAAAAGGACCATCCTTGAGCGAGATCATTGGAGACCTCTTTGAGCGTGTCACACGTTCTAAGGTCGGTTTGTCTCTCTTACATCTCCATTACGCCGTCGCCTCATTTGAGCCCAAAGGCGTTTGTCATGCTCTATCCGACGAGTCTTGGACAAACGCTATGCATGAGGAGTTGGAAAACTTTGAAAGAAACAAGGTGCGGTCTCTTGTTGAGCCCCTCAAGGTCACAATATCATTGGGACCAAATGGGTGTTCAAGAACAAGCAAAGTGAAGATGGGCTAGTCATTGAAACAAGGCTAGGTGGTAGCTCAGTGGTTACTCTCAAGTTGAGGGTCTAGATTTGAAGAGACCTTTGCCCTGTAGCTAGACTTGAAGCCATTAGAATTTCGCTTGCCTTTGCGACTTCTAAGGGTTTCAAGCTTTACCAGATGGATGTCAAGAGTGCCTTCCTCAATGGCCTTATTGAGGAAGAAGTCTATGTCGACTGACCTCACGGTTTCGAGAACCCCAAATACCCTAACCATGTCTCTGAAGCTTTCCAAAGCTTTGTATGGACTCAAGCGAGCTCCCGAGCTTGGTATGAAAGGCTTAAGTCCTATCTCACGAGCCATGGTTTTGAGATGGGTAAAATTGACAAGACCTTGTTCATTCGCCGTCTTGGCACCGATCTTCCGCTCGTCGGATCTATGTGGATGACATTATCTTTGGCGGCTCCTCGCATGCTCTCGCTTCCCAGTTTTCCGATGTCATGAGCTCGGAGTTTGAAATGAGCATGATGGGCGAGTTGAGCTTCTTCCTTGGCTTCCAAATCAAGCAGACTCGGGAGGGTACCTTTCTTCATCAAGGCAAATACACTCGAGACCTCTGAGCGCTTCGACATGAATGATGGAAAGCCAAGATCAACTCCGATGGCATCTACAACTCTCGATCCGGATGAAGATGGCGAAACTCGTTGACCAAAAGGATTTTAGGAGCATGATTGGCTCACTCTTGTACCTCACGGCCTCGAGACCGCATACATACACTTTTACGTGTGTCTTTGTGCTCGGTTTGAGCTTCTCCTCGCGTATCTCACCGTCAAAGTGGTGAAGCGCATCTTCGGTACCTTGAGCTACCATTGACTATGGTATCTGGTACTCTTCCTCTTCTTGTCTATCTCTTAGAGCCTTCTCGATGCGATTTACCGGTTGTAGGATAGATAGGAAGAGCACTTCGCACTTGCCAATTCATTGGCACTTCTCTCGCCTCGGTCGCCGAGGAAGCAATCCGGTGTTGCGATCCCACCGCAGAGGCCGAGCACGTTGTCGCGACCGATTCTTTGTAGCCAAGTGCTTTGGATGGTCTCGACCTGCGATTTCGGGTTATCTATCGATGTGTTCCACTCTTTTGTGATAACACGTCTGCGATTTGCATTACCAAGAACCCAGTGCAACATTCTCGGACCAAGCATATTGATATCAGATATCACTTTCTTAGAGACCATGTAGAGAAGGGTGACATTGTGCTCCAGTTTGTGGAGAGTGAGCACCAGTTGGCTGATATCTTCACTAAGCCTCTGGACAGCTCTCGGCCACTCTGGGAGAGCTTGGGGTGGTTTGTCCTTACGGACTGCTGTGAGGGGGAGCGTTGTGCTACTACTGTATTATATTATATTATATTATATTATACGCTTACTCCTTTCTGGTTTCATTTCTTTTGATATTTCGGGTCGAAGTCCTTCCAGCATAGGTTAGAGTGTTTCTCTTACCACATTGCTTTGACTGCTACTTCTTGTCTTGTGCTTCTAGGATGCTGCTTATTAGCTGTCTCTTCCCTCTCTAAGTAGAGCTTACTCACTTCTTATAGGTTCTAGCAGGGGTCGGGCCACCCTTGGGTAGACAGGGACGTTGTTTGCTCCTTAGTGTTTGTGTAGATCACTAATAGTCCTAGAATCATATGGGTAGATAAGAATCATCGAGCGATAGTTTTCTCTATATCTTTTCTATGCTCTAAAGGATTGCCTTTTTCTGCTTTACTTATCGATTCTCGCTTTTGTTCCTTTGGTTGGGGAGTTATTCTTGGTTATTCTATATTCTTAATTGTGTCATACCTCAACTTTGAATTAAAAGATGCATCTCATTCGAGGGAATCTGGATTTTTGTGTATTTCATCAAGCATTGCATAATAATCAAATGGAGCCTTGTTTATTATCCCTTATGATCTGTTTTCACTTTTTACATCTTGCCATGATTTATGCTAAAGCGCTAGATCTATCATGACTTTTTATGTGTAGTTTAGTCTTTGACATGCTAAGGTATTTAAAATGCTAAACTTGAATTAAAATATTGTCATGATAGCTCTTGAGACTAGTCCAGTTAAAACTATCCTTTTATGATTTTCGCCATGTCAAGTAGGTGAGTTGAGTCTGAATCTCTTTTGAACTTTTGAGTAAGCTATGTCGGTTTGTTAAGAAACATGACTTATCTCTAATCACCGGTCTAAAAATTTCAAAAGCAAAATGATCTCTTTGTGCGAAAAACCTGATCTCACCAAATCTTTCTCATGAGACGGCTTGCCATTGCACTAGGCATGAACTCAGGGGGAGCCTTGGATGACCTAAGATCACCTCCTTAAGTCTGTTGCTTGGAGTGGTCGCATAAGGCTTGGGATCTAGCACATGGCCAAATAAAAAAATGGTTGAAGCTCGGGAGGCGGTTGTGGATGGCACCTAGTCGAGCTTGCTTTCTTGAGATAAAACCTTAAAGAGCCTTAAAATAGAAAGTCTTCATAAAAGGAAAAATATGCTAAAATTGCTTATCATCAAAGAGACCAAGTTCTGGATAAAATGAGTCCTCCTTCAACTGGTAACACTCTAAACTGCTATTGAGCATGAGTCTTCTTGGTTCAACTTAGATTATTTGACATGGCTTGCATCATCTTTGGATATCTTTAGCTAGACTTCAATCTTGACTTTTTGACCTGCTAAAGAACTGGATCATTAATCAGATTATAGACTTTCAGTCTTAGCTCTTCTATACATCGATTGTCATGATCTTGATAGCATTCTTCTGTGTTATGGCTTGGTGTAATACTCTAATAGTCATTTTGGATAATCTACATGGCTCCTAATGCTTAAAATGAACATCATCTAGTCTTTTCCTCCCTTTTCTACATATTGATGATTTTATTGCCAAAGGGGGAGAATGATTGTGAGAAAAAGCCTTCTGAAGAAAAGCCTTGAGTTTTATGCGAAAATTGCTCTTTCATCTCATCTCAAGTCTTTCTCTTTTGTCAACGTGGTCTTGAGCTTAATTGCACTTGTTTAGACCTTGGTTGTTGGAATCTCAAACTCATCTTATGCTTTTGGTAATTGTCAATATACTCATCAAGGGGAGATTGAGAGGCCATGTGAGAGGTCCTCCACTGAGTGATGAGTATTTGACAAGTGTGTTGATTAGATTGAGAGTTGAGGTTTTGGTTTGGACTGTACTGGTCGAGTTTGAGGAAATCGAAACTACTGTGTATGGAGCGGAAGTTCGATTAATCGAACTACGGTGTTGGAAAAAGGAACTTCCGATTTACGGTTTTGGTTTGGTGAAGAGAATCGGAACTTCCGCACATGGGGTAGCGGAGTGTCCGATATCTTGGTATTGAGATTCCTCCGAGACGAAAATCGGAATAGAATTTTTGGCGTGCGGATGTTAGAAGATCGGAAGTTCCGCGATGGTAAGCACGAACTTCCGATAATTCGACAAGTGTGGATGTTCGAAATAGGAACTTCATTGTGGTAAGTGCGGAACTTCGATTGTGTCGAAGCTGTGCGAGAGAAGGTTAAATTGTGATTTTGATTTTGTATGAGTTTGAGTCTTATACAAATATTGATGCTATGATATTGTGCAATGCTATGTGATGTGTTTTTATGCTCGTGTTGTTGCAGGCATCAAGATGGAGTCGTGGCGAGACACGTGGACCGGACTAGGCGCAGGAGGCGTTGAGGTCGAGCGGTCGGGATGTGTCAAGACGGCGTGAATCTTGAAGCGGTTAAGTAGTCGTGCACAACAAGGTGTACGGGAGGCTTCCAGAAGGTGCGCAAGGGGCGAAAGGGTCTTTTCGCAAAGCGGCAAAAGTGGAGGCGGTTCCGTTCGGGTGTAGCGGGCTTAATGGGTTGGAGGCCCATTAGCCAAGGCTATAAATAGGGAGAACCCTGGAGTTAGGGTTAGACTTTTGGAGAGAAAATTAGGGTTAGCTCTAGAAAAGATTTGTTTTGCTTTTTGAGAGCTTGTTGAGAGGAGAGTATGATCAAATCTTATGTAATCTTTCCTCTGTGTTTCCATCTGTAAACATTTGATATCTATCAATGAAACTCTGAGTTTTGATTACTTGTTTATGTCCTCTTCTTTCTCTCTGTTCTCATGTTAAATATCTAGGGTTTTGGCATATCTTTTGATTCGTCTTATGAAATAGCATGAAACTTGATATCTAGATTCGTTTTGATATTGCTAATGTATCCTCAAAGTTTCATGAACTAGAAATCAGAGAATCGTGTCTATTTCGGTTTTGGTCTTTCTTGCCCTTCTTCAAGAAATCCAATTTTGGCTTGTTTGTTAAATCTTTGTTTGCGATTCTTCTCCATGAGGTCAAGATGTTGCTTAGGATGATGTCTGTGAAACTTGACCAGAGAAGAGCATTCAAGATTTAGCACTTTGGATTTTTGGGAAAAACCCGAGCGCACTGTTCTTCGGTCAGGACAATCGGAACTTCCGATTGTCCACGGCGGAACTACCGCAGGCGGAACTTCCGCACAGATCCCGGAACTACCGGAGTGCGGAACATCACGGGTAGAATCGGACCTTCCGATTTCGCGAAACGATCTGAAGTTTATTTTGATTCTCTGTTTTTGCTTCACTCTTCTTAAGAGATCCAGAGGGCTTTGTAGATTTGCTTTAAATACATCAAAGGGGAGTTCTTCATTTTTATTGCACCATTCACCCCCCCCCTCTGTTGCCATTTCGGTCCTTCAGACCCGAGTTAGCGGCCACGATCTCATTCGTGGTTTGCCAAAACTCAAGATGGTCAAGGATCTAGTTTGCTCCCCATGCCGGCACGGCAAGATGGTTGCCGCTTCTCACTCTCCGATCCACAGTGACAATGGTGATGCACGGTGACAATTGCTCCATATGGATCTGATTGGCCCAAATGAAAAGCGATCGGCGGGAGGAAGTGGTATATTCTTGTTGTGGTCGATGACTTCTCGAGGTACTCTTGGGTGTTTTTCTTAGCCTCGAAGGATGAGACTTTTACACATTTTTGTGGTCTTTTTAGTAGGCTTTCTGTTGAGCTCCCAAGTGCATTACGAGCAATTCGCAGTGATAATGGCACCGAGTTCAAGAATTCCTACTTTGAGAGTTTCTGTAGTGAGACAGGTGTAGAGCACCAGTTCTCGTCTCCGCACGTCCCTCAGCAAAATGGCGTTGTGGAGAGGAAAAACCGTACCTTGGTCGAGATGGCCAGGACAATGCTAAATAAATATTCTACACCTAGGAAGTTTTGGGCTGAGGCTATTGCCACTGCATGCCATGTTTCAAACAGAGTTTTTCTTAGGGCACTCTTGCATCGCACTTCTTATGAGTTGAGATATGGGCGAAAGCCCAGTGTCTCGCATTTTTGTGTGTTTGGTTGCAAGTGTTTTATTCTGAAGTCTGGGTACCTAGATAAGTTCGAGTCAAGATCTTGTGATGGGATCTTTCTGGGTTACTCGACTTCTTCTCGTGCCTATAGAGTCTGGAACTGCGAGTCTAGCAAAATGGTAGAAACCTGTGAGGTGACTTTCGATGAGGCTAGTCCGGGGACTAGGCCTGATATCTCAGGTTCTCTAGAGCAGTCTGAGTTCATCTTTGTGGATGATGAGGAGGACGGAGATGAGGGTTGTCTACCCGATCCAGTTCTTTCTCCTTCTCTTGCGGTGCCTTCTTCCACCGCACCTCGAGGAGATCAGCCTTTGCCTTCTGCTTCTTCTGAAGCTAGTGGATCTGTCCCTATCTCATCTGCTCATGAGATAGATGCCACTTCTTCATCTCACCTTGGACCTCCTAGACACATTCAAAAGGATCATCCTTCAGAGCAGATCATTGGAGATCTTTTTGAGTGAGTCACTCGTTCAAAAACTGGCATGTCTATCTTCTGTCTCCATTCTGCCTTTGTTGTCTCATTTGAGCCCAAAGACGTTTGTCATGCTCTTTCTGATGAGTCATGGATTAATGTCATGCATGAGGAATTAGAAAACTTTGAAAGAAACAAGGTCTGGACGCTTGTTGAGCCCCCTCAAGGTCACAATATCATTGGGACCAAGTGGGTATTCAAGAATAAGCAAAGCGAAGATGGGGTAGTCATTCGAAACAAGGCTAGACTGGTAGCTCAGGGTTACTCCCAGGTCGAGGGTCTCGATTTTGAGGTGCCCTTTACCACCGTAGCCAGACTTGAAGCTATTAAAATCTTGCTTGCCTTTGCAGCTTCTAAGGGTTTCAAGCTTTACCAGATGGACGTCAAGAGTGCATTTCTCAATGGACTTATTGAGGAAGAAGTCTATGTCGATGCCCCTGTGTTTGAAAACCCTAAGTACCCAAATCATGTCTTCAAGCTTTCAAAAGCTTTGTATGGACTTAAGCAAGCTCCTAGAGCATGGTATGAAAGGCTTAAGTCCTATCTGTTGAGTCATGATTTTGAGATGGGTAAAATTGACAAGATCTTGTTCATCCGCCGTCTTGGCACTGATCTTCTGCTCGTCCAGATTTATGTGGATGACATTATCTTTGGCGGCTCCTCGCATGCTCTTGTTTCTCAGTTTTCGGATGGGCGAGTTGAGATGAGCATGATGGGCGAGTTGAGTTTCTTCCTTGGCTTCCAAATCAAGCAGACTCGGGAGGTACTTTTACGCACCAAGGCAAGTACACTCGTGATCTCTGAGCGCTTTGACATGAGTGATGGCAAGCCGTGTCAACTCAATGGCCTCTGACCTCTCTTGATCCGGATGAAGACGGCGAGCCAGTTGATCAAAAGGAGTTCAGAAGCATGATAGGCTCTCTCTTGTACCTCACAGCCTCGAGACCAGACATACATTTCTCCGTGTGTCTTTGCGCTCGATTTCAGGCTTCTCCTCGCGTATCTCACCGCCAGGCGGTGAAGCGCATCTTTCGGTACCTTCGAGCTACCATTGACTATGGTATTTGGTACTCTTCCTCCTCTTGTCTATCCCTTAGAGCTTTCTCCGATGCAGATTTCGCTGGCTGTAGGATAGATAGGAAGAGCACTTCTGGCACTTGCCAATTCATTAGCACTTCTCTTGTCTCATGGTCTTCAAGGAAACAGTCCGGTGTTGCGATCCACCGCAGAGGCCGAGCACGTTGTCTGCGGCCGATTCTTTGTAGCCAAGTCTTTGTGGATGGTCTCGACCCTGCGGGACTTTGGGTTAGCGATCAATCGTGTTCCACTCTTCTGTGATAACACGTCTGCGATTAGCATTGCCAAGAACCCAGTGCAACATTCTCGGACCAAGCATATTGATATCAGATATCACTTTCTTCGAGACCATGTAGAGAAGGGTGGCATCGTGCTCCAGTTTGTGGAGAGTGAACACCGTTATCGATATCTTCACCAAGCCTTTGGACTGCTCTCGGTTTTCAACTCTGCGGGAGAGCTTGGGGTGGTTTGTCCTTATGGGTATTGTGAGGGGAGCTTGTGTTTTCTTACGTATTTTTTTATTATGCTCTTACTCCTTTATGGTTGCATTGCATTTGGGTGCATTAGGTTTAGTCCTTCCAGCATAGGTTAGAGTGGTTCTCTTGTCGGGTTGTTTAGACTGCTTGTTCTTATCTTGTGCTTCTAGGATGCTGCTTATTAGATGTTTCTCTTCTCACTAGGTTGAGCTTACTCACTTCTTATAGGTTTTAGCGAGGGTCGGGCCACCCTTGGGTAGACAGGGACAGTGTTTGCTCCTTAGTGTTTTAGTTGACCAGCTGTTAGTCCTAGAATCATTTGGGGTAGATGAGAATCAGTCTGAGCCTTGGTATCTTCTATATCTTATCTATGCTCTAAGGACTGCTTTTTCTATTTCTTTTGCCAGTTTCTCGTTTTTGTTCGTTTGATTCAGGGGGAGTTCATCTTGGATCTTCTAAGTTCTTAAAATTGTCATAACTCAACCTGAATTAAAAGTGCATCTCATTCTGAAGGGGATTTGAATTTTCTTGCATTTCATTCTGCATTGTAATATAATTACATGGAGCCTCGATTATTATCCCTTATGATATGTTTTCACTATCTTACATCTTGCCATGATTTGTGCTACCTGCTAGATTGATCATGTCTTTTTATGTGTAGTCTAGTCTTTGCCATGATAAGGTGACTAAAAATGCTCAACTTAAATTAAAATCTTGTCATGATAGCTCTTGAGACTAGTCTGCTATAGTTATCCATTTATGATTCTCGCCATGTCAAGTAGGCTGAGTTGAGTCTTGAATCTCTATTGAGTTTTAGATTGAGCTATGTTAGTTCATTAAGAAACATGACTCTTCTTTAAATCCTTAGTCTAAAACATCAAAAGCAAAAATGATCTCTTTTGTGCGAAAAAACTGATCTCACCAACTCTTTCTCATGAGACTGCTTGCCATTGCACTAGGCATGAACTCAGGGGGAGTCTTGGATGACCTAAGATCACTTCCTTAAGTCTGTTGGTTGGAGTGGTCGCATAAGGCTTGGGATCTAGCACATGGTTAAGATTTGAAAAATGGTTGAAGCTTAGGAGGCAGTTGTGGATGGCACCTAGTCCAGGACTTGCTTTACTAAGATAAAGCCATAAATAATTTTCAAAAAAAGAAAAATGTGCTAAATTTGCTTATCTTCAAATAGACCAATTACTTGTTCAATTGAGTCATTCTTAAAACTGGTAGCACTCTAAACTGTTCAATATTATGCTTCTTGGTTCCACTTAGAGTATTTGACATGGCTTGTATCATCCTTGGATACCTTTAGCTAGACTATAATCTTGGTTTATTTGACATGTTAAGGGATTGGACCAATTCTCAGATTATGGATTTCTTGTTTTAGCTATTCTATACATCAATTGTCATGATCTTGATAGCATTCTTATGTGTTATGGCTTGGTGTAATACTCTAATAGTCATTTTAGATAATCTTCATGGCTCCTAATGCTTAAAATAAATATCATATAGTCATTTCCTCTCTTTAATACATCTTGATGTGTTTATTGCCAAAAGGGGGAGAAGTTAGTTTGGAGAGAAAAAGTCTTTTGGAGCTTTGCAAAAAAAAAATTGCTCTTTCATTTCAAGCTTCAGTCGTTCTCCTTTGACAAACATGGTCTTGAGCCTTCTTGTTCCTAGATTAGACCGTGTTTGGTCATCATCACAAACTCATCTTTAAGCTTTTTCGTGTTTGTCAATATACTCATCAAGGGGGAGATTGAGAGACCATGTGAGTAGTGTTCCCTTGCGAGTGATAAGTATTTGACGCTGTGTTGAAAAGTTTGTGGTTGGTTTCATTGCCGTTGCACTGCTGCCGGTGTGTTTCTGTACTGTGCGGAACATCCTTTTCTGGAATGCGGAAGTTCCGATAATCGGAACTTCCGCACTGGGAATACGGAACTTCCGATTATCCTGATGAATGTGTTTTATTGTGGTATTGTGCGGAACTTCCGCACTGGGAACGCGGAACTTTCGATTATCCTGACAAGTGTGTTATGTTTTGATGGTGTGCGGAACTTCCACCCTGGGAGTGCGGAAGTTCCGATAATCGGAACTTCCGCCATGGTAAATACGGAACTTCCGATTGTGCGCAGAACTGTGTAGAGAGGGCATAGTTTTGATTTTGAGTTGTGAATGAATTTGGTTTAAATGCAAATGATGATTCTATTATCTTGAGCAATGCTATGTGATGTTTTTCTTGTCTATGCTGGTTGCAGGGCATCGAGGTGGAGTCGTGGCGAGACACGTGGAGATCGGACTAGACGCAGGCGGCGTTGAGGTCAGAACGGTCAAGGTGTGTCGAAGACGGCGTGCACTCGAGGCGGTTGCGAGTCGTGGACAACAAGGAATGCGGGAGCTTCCAGAAGATGTGCGAGGGGCGAAAGGGTAATTTCGCAAGGCGGCACAAGTGCAAGCGGGCTCCGTTAGGGTTTAGCCGGCATAACGGGTTGGAGACCCGTTTGCCAAAGGGCTATAAATAGAGGTGAACCCCTGGTTGTTTTGGTGACTTTTTGAGAGAGAAAAGAGATTAGGGTTAGCTTTAGCTAAAGAGCTTTTAGAGAGGTTGTTTTGCTTTTTGGCTTTGGTAGTTGAGATGGAGAGGATGAACTGAACTTCTTGTAATCATTCCTCTTTGTTTATCTCTGTAATCTTTGATTCCGAGCAATGAAATCTTTGTTGTTTGGTTTTTTGAATATGCATCTTTTCTTCTCTCTGTTCTTGGCTTGAATACCTAGGGTTTTGGTGAAACTCTTGATTTCTCTTATGAGATGGCATGAAACTTGATATCTAGAATCTTACTGATATTGCTAACATATCCTCAAAGTTTCAAGAGCCAAGAATCCAAGTATCTTGCGAATTGTAGTTTTTGGTCTCTCTCGTCAAATATTCAAGAAATCCGATTTTGCTTTGATTGATGGATCTTTGTCTGCGATTCCTTCTCAATGAGGTCAAGATGTTGTTTAGGATGATATCCTGTAAGACTTGACCCGAGAAGAGCAACAATCTTTGAGTATTTTGAATTTTTGGAAATTTCCAGTACGTACTGTTCTTCGGTCAGGACAATCGGAACTTTCGCTATCTACAAGGCGGAACTACCGCTAGCGGAACTTTCGACCGAAGACCGGAACTACGCGAGGCGGAACTCGCTAGGTAGAATCGTAACTTCCGATATCGTGTAATGGCCAGATTTTGTTTAACTCTTTGGATTTGATTCACTTCACATCTTTTGGATTAACAGAGGATTTTTGGATTGCTGTGTGGACACTTGAGAGGGAAGGATCTTAATTTTTAAGGCACCATTCACCCCCCCTCTGTTGCCATTTCGGTCCTTCACTTTCTTTCTCCATCTTCTTTCTTCCCCACCCCTTCCGAGTTCCAGCGCCAAAGCCGCCGCACCTCCTCGAAGTCGTCCTGGCTGTTCCGGTGATCCCCAGCCACCCACAACCGCGCCACGATGCACCATGAACCACAAGGAGTTGAAACCCTCCATTAATTTGGAGCTAGCACCACCGGAGCCCTGCGCGACTGAGTTCTTCTCTGGTTCCGGCCGCCACCCCCTCGCTAATACTTCTTCTCCGATGCCTCCCTTTCCAATTCCTTCCTATTTGAGCATCTAGTAGACCCCCTCTAACTTCCCCGATCACTCTTATGTACTTTACTCCTCCACAGCACCCCATCCACGGTGAAGCACCTCGCACCGATCATCGTCACCGCCGCCGGCCCACCTCGGTGCCCCTCCATCAAAGGTAACCACCCCGGTGGGTTCCTTGCTATGCACTCAAGTCCATGTGCACCCTATTTCCCACCCCTTTCCTCTCTGGCACCGCCGCGTCATTTCTTCTCCACGGCTAGCCGCCGCTCGCCTTGGCTGCACTGCCACAGTGCATCCCGAGCCACGCCGTCACCACCACTAGCCTCCTTGTCCTTCGGGCAACCCATTTTGGTGGTTGCTGGCACCTCCGTGCCGCTCCCTCGCCAGCGATGACGCTATGCCCGAGCCGCTCCCTGGTTTCCTCTGTTGCGCTTCTCTCAGCAGCTCAACACCTCTGTATGACTGTGTGTAGCAGCGTATAAGGCTAACAGTAGGGTCTAGATAAATGATTATCAGTAGATCATATCAGTTAGGAGTTACTAAATCAACTAATGTGCTATTAGCAGTTGGATAAAATTCCAAAAATCAAATAAGAAGCCTAATTGAACCCATAGCCAAAGACATTGGAAGGTTAGATAATTTGTATGTATTGAACTGACAGCTAGTAGGCAAATCAAGTAGTTGTTCTGGATTTTCATATAAGACTACTATTAGTTACATGCAATGTAAGCTCTTAGCCAATACAAATGATCATAGCCTTGGTTGATCTAAGATGAGTAACGTAGATGTTTAGATGTCAAATAGTTGTCCTTGTCAGTACACTCAAAAGCACATATCGACATTGTGTAGGCCTTTGACTTTTGATCATCAGAGTCAAACTAATTAGAAGTTGCTGCTAGAATGTGTCTCGCTAAGCAGTGAGCATTGCCATCTTTTGTGTAGGTCCAGCATAGAAAGGGATTGATCAGTATGATATTCTAAAAGTCAGAACAATGTCAAATGATTAGTGCACTGTTATCATATAACTTGCAAAGACAAAATAATAATCATTATATGAAAATATTGTTAGTAATTGGAGGTTAATTGTGAGTAGCATTCTAATATCAGCAACTAGAAGAGTGAATCAAAGTGGTTAGATGTTAATTGGGTGAAAGGTAGTAGTACTAGTTGACAATGGGTTCCCTCCCCTTAGCAGCCCCTTATGGCCATTTACTTTCCTTGTATACATAGGATAGGGGCATGTTTAGACATGCATGAGTATGTTGTAATAGGAGTAGCTGAAGGACAGTAGGACCATTGATTAGATTGGTGTATAAACATTTTAAATAGGATTGATTTTGACTGTATGATCATCGTGGGTGTATACATAGAATGCTCGAGAGAGTGCTTGTGAGTACTAGGTGTCCTCTTAAGGAAAACAACATTTTGGTAAGCAAGAAGTTTAATTAAACTTCACAAAATCCTAATTAATTGAATTGAACTCCAATTGAACTAAAAATTATCACCTAAATACATCTAAAATCATTTTCTATCTTTTGTATTAATTTCATAATTTTTGAAGACTTTTTTGGAATTCTTCGTGTTTATTCGGTGTTTTCACTTTGTCAGTTCTTATCGTTAGACGACGATGATTCAGAGTGCAATTGAAAAGTTCGTGTGAATGTCCAGAGTTCCAGCAAATAAAGGCAAGCAGTTCTTCCTTTGATGCACGTTGATCCTATTATTTGTGCATGCTACTATTTCAAAGTTTCAACTGTATGTATGCATGCTATGTTAGCAAGTTATTTCTCAGTCACGATAGTTTACCTAGTAGTTACTTGAACTGTAGGAAAATATCCATCCTTTACCACTTAGCCTAGGTTTATATCCGCTGTGACCTAGAGCTCGCTGGATGGGCTCTAGTCACATTATATTAAGTATACGAGTTGTGTCGCTTAGGTATGCTTAGCACGGTAGACTGGGAATCATCGCATTAGCGATGGTTGTTACAACACCACCTTATATAACTGAGTCATGATCCTCATGTATGTATCATATTTGGAAAAATAAAAAATGAAAACAAAAAGATTTAGACTTGGGCACATTGGTTGAATGGTGTGGTTATTGGTTTGTGGTATGGTGCCCGAGTCAACAAGGGCCGAACATCTTGTTCCACTGGACTAAGCAATATTGCGTGCTAACCACATGAGGGGGATATGAGACCTCTCTTGACTTAGTACGTTGGAGTGTGTTAGCTCCGGTCGCAGGAGGAGGGTTGTGTGTGTTGGGTGAAAAGGATCATGTGTTGGGTGTGCGGTGGTGGGGTTAGGGTAAGTTCTCCACCTCGAGGGCATCGCAGATTGTCCAAGTCTTTACCGTGAGGGTAGTTGACCGGGGCTTTACGAAGACCTGGACACAACGTATGGGTCTCTATCCATACGGCGACTCGTAGTTAATACATAATATTGAAAAACGTCTTGTATGGACTCAGCCTTGCCGGCATACCTAAGGAAGTGTGCTTTATCCGGTGGCAACAGAGGCGGTCTGACGTGTGGGTACGTTGGTACACCCTGCGCAGGTTTAAACTATTGAATAGCATTGTCCTAGGTTATGGACACGCTTGGGAGCGTCGTTCGAGAGTTAGACTCCGATTTTGAAAAACTTAAGAATGGGTGGTACAAATGGGTAATTCGTGCTATTGTTGTGGTGACTAAGGTTAGTCACTTTCAGGATGATATTTATTCTTATTGTTGTTGTCACTGATATTTGAACTGTTGAAATTGTTTAGCAAATTGCTTTCAATCTACTACAGTATTGCAAATAAATTGTGGCTTTACGCTGAAAATAAACTCTACGGCCATCTCCTTTGAATTAAGCCTGCATGTAGCTTATAGGTTTGTTATTCGTAAGTCTTGTGGAGTACATTCGTGTACTCACTGTTTTCTTTTATTTACTAATTTGGACAGCAGGTATTGAGATCAAATCGGTATGGAAATATCGTGAGGCGTCGATTTGCTTTGGTTTCAACCTAGTCGGTTGCCTGGGTTATGGCAAGCCATTAGGACTTCATTAATGGTTAATTTATGATTTTATTTCATTTTATTTATTGATTTCCACTGCGTACCTGATATTTATCTTGTTATTTGGCCGTTCGGCCCTTTTTGCGAAACTGAACCTTGTAAGTTCAATATATTGTAAATTATGAAGTTTTGATATTGTAAGCACTTGTGTACGGATTGATATTGATGTTTGTGAAGGTGTATATGTACCGCTCCTGGGAGGTACATAATACATCGAGACGCGGGATATTTAATTTGTGATGCTAGAGTCAAGTGGATGGCTAAGCATTACAAGCTAAATACACCGGGTTCTCACACTTAGCCTGAGGTACGTTCGACCATTCCCGATTATTGTAAGAATTGAGAAGTTGGCTTAATGCTTGGACTTTCCTAAGTCCATGTGCGGAGTTCATAATGTATTTCACATCTTGATGCTGAGAAGTTCCTGAGAGACCTAGAGCATGAAATTTCGTTGGAGCTGCTAACTATTGAGTAAGATCTCACCATTGAGTCACGCTCGGTGCGTATTATGGAAAGGTCAGAGCGAGTGCTGAGGCACAAGACATTGGTATACGTCAAGGTGCTGTGAACGTATCAGTTCGAGAAAGAGGTGACTTGAGAGTTGGAGTTTCACATGCGCAAGCAATTTCTGGAGTTTTTCATGTCGGTACGTGTTAATTATTGTTTAGTTTCAATTTGTAGTTGTTCTTCGAGTATAACGGCGGGTAGAATTCGAGATCGAATTCTGTTAATAGAGGTAGAATGTAATATTCTAAAAATAACCCTCTTGAGGATCTGTGTGTAATTAGATAAAAGGGGATATATGATGATGAAATGCTATGGAATTTTAGAGAGGAGTTGTTCTCATGGAACGATTCATACGGGAGGAGTTGGAATCATGCCGTAATAAAAGGGGACGTGGGGATTAGGGGATCCAAAACCAAAAAAACGCCGCGTTGGTTTTTTCCCGTGCACCGACGCCAGGGCTACCTTCGTCGATCGCCTGCGCCTCCATCGCCTCACGCCAGCGGTCGGTGCTTCCACACGCCAGACCTGCCCGCGTGTGTGAACGCTCGCCTCACGCCAGCTGTCGCTTGCCCGCATCGCCCGTTCGGCCAGCGTCTCGCCGAGTGCCATCGCCTTTTGCCTACGCGCGTGTGAAGGTTCGCCTGCCCGCATCGCTCGCCTGCCTGGTGCGTCGATTGCTGCCACATCGCCAGTAATTGCGAGAGCGGTAGCAAGGGAAAGATTCAGAGGGAGAAGGTAAGAAAAAGTTAGGAAAGGATTGTGTTTTTTTTTTTTCTCCACTAGGTAACGATCTGAATTTTTCTTCTCTGGTTTACCAATTTTTAGTAAAGATTAGAGCCAGAATGAGAAGAAGAATTAGCATGTTTCGCCTGAGAGTTTCGATTAGTAGATGGGTTTGTCTGCCATAATATTTGATTGCGAATTTGGGCACTGTTTAAGCTTATAATGAAAATGTCATCTACTAGTTAGTTGTAGGTAATTTTGTTAGCTTTCTACAGAGTGCTTAATCACATCAATTGATTGGGTAGATTAAAAGTTATGCTTCTTGTAAGTCTGCTATCTAGAGTAAATGCGTCTTTTGGCAGCATCTTGGTAGACCGTACATTAAAATTATTAAATAGACTAATTAGAGTTTTTGCTATACATGAAAAGTGTATATAACTGTCTAAGGATTCTAGAGAGTCCAATAACACGAATGTTGGTTGGGTATAATAGAAGTTATGATTTTGGGAAGACTGTTGTCCAGAAACCGGTTGCTGCTGAACGTAGTTGTGGGAAACTAGTAAATTGATTTAGTAGGTGGGAGAATTGAATTTTGGGCATAACTAGAGAGAGGTAGCTAACTTGCTGTATATTCCAAAAATGTTATGGTTCACAGTATTTGCATGTGTAGATTAATAGATATGAAAATATTAAACTTGCTGTTCGGATGATGACAAAACTGTCTTTTGGGTTAAAAACGGGGGGTCAAATGATTTGTTCAGGAACTGTGGCCAACTAAGAAATTGTGAAAATTTTTGTGTAGATTTCAAAACTGGTGTGGTTTGCCATGTTAGGGCTTGAGAGTAAAAAATTATGCTATTTTTAGTACCAGGACAGCAAGGGGGTGACTATCCGGTAAAAGGGGAGTGTTGCGGATTTGGAAAACGTGTGGGAGCGATGTCATTTAATTGTTATTCTTGTACTACTATAGCTTATTATTGAGATTGAGTATTTACTGTATGAGTAGTGGCGTCGGGTTTGTTGTCATCTTCTAATCAAACCATTCCTCGCTACTAGAAGAGACGAGTGCATGGTTGACAGTATTCATTGGTTGGTCATTGTATTATTTACCACTTATTACCATTATTTTGTTTGTGCTTTTACTTAATTTAATTGCAAGCAATGTGAATGGTTGTGATTTTATTCGTATTGATGGATATGAGAATATTGGATAATGTTAATAATGATGAATTTATAAATAATTGTGCATTCATAAATATCATTGCATATGAGAAGATGATCATGGTGATCGCAACTCCACGGGAGTGGAGGAGTGTAAGATCGAGGTGGCCGACTAGAGGGGGGTGAATAGGCGGTTTTAAAAATCTATCGGGCTAAACCAATATATAAATGCGGAAGCTAATAGCGAATTGGTTTTGCACAATTAAAACCTAAATCAACTAGGCTCAACTAAGTGCACCGACAATACAAGAGAGCAATCATATAATGATATATAAGCAATTAAAGCATATAATGAAAATTGCTCAAAGTAAAGCACAAGTAAAACAAGATGACACGATTATGTTTTACCGTGGTGGTCGGAGACTTGCCGGTCTCCCCTAATCCACGTTGAGGTAAGCCCAACCACGTTGGACCGGCTCCACTAATTAAGCCAACACCTCGCTCCACTAGGGTTGCTCTTCCTCCACTCCGGAGATGGCGAGCACCAAACCACTCACAACACGCCGGCCTTCTCACAAGCTTCTTGAGAAGATCACCGACACGACGCCTCCACGCCGTCTAGGTGTCGGCAAACACCAAAAGTAATAAGCCAAGCCCCTTGCTTGACTCTCACCACGCAACGAATGCACAAGCTCAAGTGGATACAAAATCCACCTCTAGATGCAACACATGCAACTAGAGACTTCCTCCTTGCTCACAAGGTGCAACACATGCACAATTGAGAGGAGAAGCTCACACTAGCTCAAGTGAGTGAAATGGGATGCCAAAGATTGTCTCTCAACCGGCCAAGGTGGGTATTTATAGCCCACACACAAAAACTAGCCGTTGGGAGCAGAAATCCCAAAAATAAGGATAATCGGAAGTTCCGCCGTGTAAAAATCGGAACTTCCGTTTTCTCTGTTCATGGGCAGACGGTGCATAACGGCTCAAAAATAGCCGTTAAAACTTTTGGTGCGGAAGTTCAAGATACAAATATCGAACTTCCTATTATCGGAAGTTCAAGAAGACAAATATCGGAACTTCCTATTATCGGAAGTTCCTCTGTTCTTGGGCGGAAGTTCCGCAGCCCAATTTCAGCACGAGCGATACTCGGTAAAAATGTCATAACTTTTGACTCCGATGTCGAATTGAGTGATCTCGGACTCTATGGAAAGCTTATTCAGAGGGCTACACAACCCACCTATTTGATTGATCTCAAACACATTTGATCAAATCAAAAGCACAACTCAAAGAGCCACTATCATGATCTAAGTCCAAATAAATAGCAATAAGCAATCTTAGACCATGCCAAGGAAAATGCATGAATCCCAATGATTTGCAAAACACATTTGCAAACTTAGATCATGCCACAAGGTGTAGGTACATGGACTTCAACCATTTGCAAAACACATTCGCAAAAGTATAGTCACATGCTACAAGGATTAACTGCATAAGCCTCAACTATTTGCAAAACACATTCGCAAATAATAGCATCATGCCATGTAGAGCTAGAGCAAGCAAGATTGAGCTATCAACACATGATGAGACTCAAGCTACTAGACAAGACCCCTCTTAATAGTACGGCAACCTATACTAGCAATCCGGTCTTCCAACCAAACACCAAGACCGGTAAAAGACTAGGAACACATCCTTAGCCCTAGCTAGTCGTACCTTTGCCGTGAGCATCTTCTTGAAGCTTGATGACGCACATCTTCACTTCAAGTCCGGGTCATCGTCTTGACATGCATCAACCCATGATGCATCCTTTACTTGACCTCCATCAACACATGATGGGTCTTCTCTTGACTTGACGATCAACTCATGATCATCTCCTTCTTCGAGATCTTGTTATGCATCAACACACGATACATCCTCTTCTTGAACCTTGACTTGATGACGATCAACTCATGATGTCATCCAAAGTCTTCGTCACCCTATTCATCCAACTCATGAAAAATGTTAGTCCCACAATGATTAACAATAATTATCAAGATATACATGCAACAAATGCTTCTAAACAAACTATTGTAGAAAGGTGTCGTACTACCGCCAACTATCATGCGGTAGTTCCGATTATCGGAAGTTCCGCTCATTTCATTGCTTGAACTACGCGACTTGCGAAAATGGCTAAGTCCCTAAAAAGGGTACTCTGGAAAAATCAAACCGCGTATTTTTGGACCATCCGATGTCGGAACTTCCGCTCTTATCATTGCGGAACTTCCGCACCTCGAAATCGGCTAAGTCCCAAACCGGATGCTCTGGAAAAATCAAGCCGCGCATTTTTCGGACCATCCGATAATCGGAACTTCCGCTAGTATAACGCCGGAACTTCCGATTGTGCACAGAGAAAGAGATTTTGCTTTTGAAACCAAACCAAAAGAGAATGCATGATCCTAAGTTGATCTTTTACCATCTTTGCATTTCCTTTTCATGTCTTCATTCGAGACTCGGGACTAAGCCTTGAACACATCTTAGCACACACATTAGTCCCACAACACAATTGCAAATAATTGAATATAAAGCAATATGAGTATATATGAACTACACAAGTTTTATATACTCAAAGGATTTGTTTCAAAGTAATGATCCTTAATATATGAGGAGAATGGAATATGGATCAATACTTATGAAACCACAAAATATAGAGTGAACTCCCCCTAAATGTGTGCATACACAAATGTGTAATAAGAACATATGCACATATTCAAGTTTAACTTATGGTTGAGTTCAACCTATATTTTGGATTCGAGGAATGCAACAATATATAAGATTAAGATGTCGATTGCATACCTCATTGAATTTCACCTTTATATCCAAATGAGACTACACAAGATATTACTAAATAAAAGAGTTAGTCTCATATTTGGATTTGTCATTAATCACCAAAACAATCCATTAACTCATAATGGCGGGTCTAGATCTTTCAAGGAGGTCCTTGATTCTTGAGGAGGACCAGCTTGGGCGTGAACATTATCGCGAGTGTTCACCTATGCTATACTGGTATACACGAAAGAAGTGCATGTGGATATGTAGTGTAGAGATGTATTGAATGCAGAGTATATGAGAATTGTGTATGAGAATAAAGGGAAGAGGATAGAATGATTGAGTATGAAAAGAATAAAGAAAAGAGAACAATCGATGTTGTTGTTGATGTTGGTTGCTGTTGATTAAGCAATGTTGATTGTTTATTATTATACTTGCTGAGTTGTGGACTCACCCTTGCCCTACTGTTGTTTTTAAGTGACCGTTGACAACGTCTTATAATGGGAAGGGCTAGCATACACTTGGCTTCACGTCATTTATTCAATTACAAGAACTTTTGATCATGAGACATTTTATTTAGTGTGATAAATTAATTCGGATTGGATATTATTGCTTAGCTTAGTTGACTATTCGTTAAATAGACTTGCTTGGTTTGGTTTGTATTAATAGTGGTTAATTAATTTTGCATGCTTCTCATGAATTATTTATCCATGAATTATTTATTGTTATCCTTGTGTTATTGTGACCCATGGACGGGTTTTATATTTGATATGGTTGCTGTAATTTAGTGTTAATTATTGTTAAAATTGATAGCTAGGTCAGGTTAGTGGCATTTTGGGCTCCGTGTTGGGCCGAGATGTTACAGCGTAGGCATGTTCGAAGGGGCTCCCTTCACCGAGACGTTAAGAACAAAGTTTACCGACACAACGGTGAATGCCTCAATGAGACGGGGGTGTATCCGGGTGAAGTGAGGTTGTTCATGTCGGACCCGGGAGTAACACTCCCAAATCCTTTGTGTATTTGTGAACTAGTTCCATGATCAGTAGCTAGTTCACACAGTAAACAAATATGGTAACATCCATGATTCACATGACTTTATTAATAAGTAACATAATTGATTACAAGAAAGGCTTACAAGCCAACAATAAAGAACACAACGAAAGATGATGAAGAAGTAGTAGAGCCCAGCTAATCTGCAGCAGGCAATCGACTGGGGGTAGCGGCCTAGACATCGAGATTCACATCGGTAGTGAAGTCCTTCTCCTCTCAAATTTATTTGCATTAAGCAAGGGTGAGCACAAACAGCCGTACTCCGTAAGTTACACCCACAACAGAGTTAATGCATGCTCGATATTATCAAAGGAAGGCTTATAGGATTATTTGTGCAAAAGTAATATTTGACATTTTAAATACAATACTAAGTTCAAAGGCTGTTTTGTTTATATCCAAAATCAAATTTCATTTTTATTCATCAATTCTCAAGTGTAGGATAAACCTCCATACACAAATAGTGAAGGACTAACCCCCTTACACCAGGCTTTCCCACGTGGAATAAACATGCATGAAATCATTTTTGTCAATATATTTTTAAAACAAAATTATAGTTTCATCCGCGAAAGGCTTTGCTCAGCATGTCCATGACCGTGGACACGGCTATTCGAATAGTTTTACACTCTGTAGAGGTTGTACAACTTTACCCACAAGCGATAATCATCTTTTAATGTCCGTCAAACACACATCCATAGGCGTGCGACTAAGTGATTATCACAAGACCTTTACAATGCACCATTCAAAAGTAGTCATGTCTGCTAAGGTTTCACTTCCTTTGGACTCACCGCCGGAAGCCGCCTCTTGCGCTGTGTAGGAATATAAAAATAGGTCACTCAGACACCTACATAACCGGATGGTATAACCACAGTGAAATATTACAAATTATTTAGCCAGATACCGCCCACACATGACTTGTGGTAGTACAAAAGAGCTTTGCAATCCGCAGCCCGTAGACTGGTCCTTACCTGATTGGGCGATTTTCAAAATAATCCCATAGGCCTCAACCATTTCCGAATTGAGCCCGTGCATAAACCTGCACCCACCAACTATCCATTTCGCCCAAGTTCAAACTAATTTTTAATTTAATTTAATTTTTCAAAATCTTTTATAAACCCCCATGACACACCAATGTCATGGATACGATTTAAACAATATTTGATTTTTGGATGAAAATTTCCAAATCAAATAATTTTGGGTCTAAACATATTTTTTTAAAAATATTCTAGTTCATACTATTGCACAAACCAGATTTTATCTAAGGTGTCAAGGTATGTCTGATACAATGTCAAAATTGGATGTACAAAGGAATTAAGAATAACTATAAATTTAAAACAGGAATTTAAATTAACTTGAGTATAAATAAACATGCAATATTAATTTAAAATATAATTTAAATAATTTAAAAATAATAGGGTCAATGTGGTCAAATGTATAACTTGCCTTGCTCAAAAAAAATTTCTTCAGCTACCTCAAATTCTTCGGAGTCATCAAAATCTATATGCAAAAATACAACAAGAATAAATAAATACAAATAAACTATTAATGAAATAATTTTTATTCTGGAAGGTAGATATTGAATTTATGTAGATTTAAGAACAAGAATCGATGGATTCAGAGTTCGTATGAAGGAGAATGAACATCCAGAAGTTTGGATATCACAAGAAATTATAGAATTCAGAGTACTGCTCACTTCCAAGCAATGTTCACATTCGAGTACTGTTCACTTTCAAGTATTGTTCATCATCTGATTACTGTTCATCTTCGAGTATTGTTCACTTCCGAGTACTGTTCATTTGCGAGTACTTCGGTCGAAGGAGATTACGATTACACTAGTCGTAGGAAAGGTTACGACTACCTAGTCGAAGGAACAACGACTTCCTAGTCGAAAGGAGCTACGACTACCTGGTTGGAGGAGCTACGACTATCTATTCAATGAAAGGTTACGACTATCCAGTCGACGGAAGGCTACGACTATCTAGTCGAAGGAAGCTACACTATCTAGTCGATGAAAGGCTACGACTATCTAGTCGAAGGAATCTAGGACTATCTAGTATATCTATTCGACGAAACGCTATGACTATCTATTCGACGGAAGCTACGACTATCTATTCGACGGAAGCTACGACTACCTTGAGCAGTAGCGGCGGCGCTTGACTACAAGCTCGTCGGCGCTACACGCCAAGGTGAGCTACGCGAAGGTGCGCAAAAAGAAGGGGAGATGACGCTGAACCTTGCGCGATAACTTATGGCGGTGAAGCACAACAGAGTGGCCGGCGGTGAAGCACAACAGAGTGGCGAGGTACGGGTGATAGCAACGACAGTGCTCCGATGATCCTCCGGCGAAGAAGAAGTACGCCTGAGATAGAACACGACGCGGTGAAGCTCCTGGTGTAGACGACGACACCAGAGATCGACGGACGACGGCGCAATCGGTGGTGCTAGCGCTGGCGGCGAAGGAGCTTCGGGCTTCAATTCCGGCGATAGAGACAAGCATAGTGGTCGTGGTTGCATGGAATGCAGTGAGGGGTGAAATGAGAAGGCTATGACCCCCTTTTATAGGGCAAGGGCGCAGTTGGAACATCGAGGATGTGCACAAGCGTTTTCGGCCGACACAGCGGTGAATAGCAATGCGAGTAAATGATGAAGAAATAGTTGATTGAGTACGGCAGTGAGTGAAAGATGATTGCGGTAATAATTGGGCACGATCTTGAGTGGGAACAGAAGAATCAATGTGATTTAATCGACCGAAACATGCGACGCTCTGTTTCGGCGAGAGGAAGACGAAGGCCTGGTCGAAGATGACAGGTGGGGTCGAGCGAGAGAGAGAGACTTGTGCGAGCAGATCGGTGCGAAAGGAAAAGGCCATGGGCCGGGAAGGATTCGACCTGATAACTGCTACAAAGGTTTAGCGATTTACAATAAATTAGTTAATTCATTTAAGCTTTAGAAAATAATAATAAAAGTCCAAAAATCATGAAGAAATTCATAGAAATTCCCTGAGTTATTTTGGACTTAAATAAAATATTTTCAACCCTTAATTGTTAATTAATTATTGCAAATAATTTATTTTAGATTTAAAATAATTAGGCAAAAACTTTTTAGAAATTCATAAAAATTCCAAAAATTAATTACATTTTCCTTTTCAACTTTAAATAAAATAAAAACCCAGAAAGCTCAATAAATTTTCTTTTTGACTTTTAAAAACTTGGAAATTCAAGAAAAGTAATAAAACTTTTTTAAATTACAGAAAATCAAATAAAATTATAACTTTATTAATTTTATTTTTTGTAACAGAACTTTGGGATGTTATAGTTCATTCGTCGGGCTAGTGCAAGGTTAGGACTAGATGATGTAAAGACTTCGATACGTGCTCTAGACTACTTACCAAAGGATAGCGAGCGGTGGTATCGACGGATGACAAATAAAGTAGAGAATTCGTATAATGCGGGTAATGTTGTACACCTCTACAGAGTCTAAATATATTTAAATAGCCGTGCTCATGGTCATGAGCGTGCGTAGTGCAGTCTTATTGGGTATATACTTGGTTTTTATAAAAATAGCTCTTGTTGGAGAAATGTGGGAATGGTTTTGTTGTTATTTGAGTTGAGTGCCATGTCTATGGCTGGAAATAAGATATTGATCGCAGTCGAGGAGAGGGTTACGATTTGTTATTTATTAAAGTACTTACTTGTTGTTCTTTATCTATTTAACTACTCTTTAAATTCTTGTTGCAAAGTACTATGTATTAATATTGCAAATAAGATTTGCTTAATGCTGAAAATAACTTGTAGCATAGAACCTTGTCCCCTGTTAGCCATGCATATATATAATTTTTGTGATACATCACAATTCTTGCTGAGTACGTAATGTACACAATCTTGCTTAAATTATTGTTCAAAGTTAGAGGGTGAGCCTATGTCGAACGACACATTCTTTGTAGCCGGTACCGGAGGGTTCGATGATGAGTCTTTCTAGGACTTATTTGTAACACCCCAGCCCAACACTGAGCCTAGAATGCCACCACACTACCCTCTCGGTTAATAATTATCGACACACTATAAAATTACAGTAAGAAAACAACAATAAACATATCCATGGATCACAAAAGAACAGGCATAATTATGGTTCAAACGATAATAAATAATCAAGTGGAATAAAACCGTAAGCAAATTCAAAATAGCATCAACCAATGAATCCAAATTAATAAAGCAAATAGTCTAGTCCAAACGTTGTCCTAAACTTTATTCAACCTCTAACATGTCCAAAAGTAATCCAATTGTGAATGAAAAGATTCTTATGGCAAATGATCATGAGTTGTCCATGTGCTCTACTCGCTCTCAGTTACGGCATCCTCGAAGATCACCTAAAGACAACAATAGAGCAAGGGTGAGTCCACGACTCAGCAAACACATCCATAAACAACGAACAATAATAAATCAACAGCATTCAATAACTTCATTAACATCACAGGTACTTCTATTAATATTCTCATCCCTTAATCTCATGTATCAATGCAAATCTAATCTACATGTCCACATGCACTTCTTTCGCGTATACCGGTATAGCATGAGTGAATGCTCGCGACAACATTCACTCTCAAGCCCGTTCCTCCATAAGGATCGGGGACCTCCTCCACTCCCGTGGAGTTGTGATCATTCATGATCACCTTCTCTTATGCAAAGATGCTTATGTATGAAAATGCAAACTCCATCATAAACATCATATCCAACTTTCCATCATGCTTGTCATCAAAGATATAAACATACCAATTATTTGTTTGCAATTAAACAAAATAAAAGCACAACAATAATGGTAATAGAAGATAAAGAAAACAGTGATCGATCATTGATCGCTGTCTACCATGCACTTGCCTTTACTAGTTGCGACGCACAATTTGGCTAGCAGATGGCAACAAGTACGACGCCTCTCCTATATTAAATACACAAACTTCAATACAAGCTATAGCAACAAGAATAGCAATCAATATACTTCGCTCCTACCCGACCCCAAATATACCACGTTACGCCGGTACCGAATAGTTACCCGTAGCTGTCTTAGTACTAAAACGAACGTAACTTTTGACTCGAAAGTCCGATCACCACAAACCACCCCATTCTGGATTCTTCATAAAATTATCCACATTTTCTTAGATTACAAAGACTTCTAATTAAATCATCTAACCCTCCGTTTCTAGCCCAGAAAGTCGGTCTGTCCGCTTCGGAACAGCAGTCTTACTAAATTCATAACTTTTGTTTTACCCAACCAAAATGCGTGTTCTCAGATTCTACAGAACCATTGGACAATTATCTACAACTTTCATGTAGATCAAAAACACTAATTAATCTATTTACTATTTTTAATCTACAGTCTACCAAAACAGCGCCGAAATACGACAACCACAATGACAGCAACCTTCCGAAAAACATAACTCGAATTCTACTTGTCCGATTGACGTGATAAAAACTGCTATAGAAATATATCGAAATTATCTACAACTAACTAGTAGATGATATTTCCAAAATTCGCCATTAAGGTACCCGAATAAATCGTTCAACGGACAGCAGGTTAAACCAACTCATTAATCGGCCTCTCTATTAGAAAATTATAAAACCTCACTAATTATTCTAGATTATAATCTCTAATTAATCTAGAAAAACAGAGAGAGTACAATGTGCAGCAGAGGGAAAAATACGAGATCCATTGGCGGAAAATGCAAAGAAGAAGAAGACTCGGCGCTTCAGAAACCACGCGGCGATAGAAGATTTGGCGGTAGCCTCAAGAGTCGGTGCCGGCAAAGCAGAAAACGGCAGCAAGAAGAAGAAGCGAAGAAGAAGAAGACAAAGAATAAGAACACAAAGCATAACGCAGCCACGCCGCAGACAAAGAACGCGGCAGCAGCAGATCTTCGATCGGCTCGGCGAGTGCAAGAGCTCCACGCCAGCGCAGCGATCGACGGCGGCTTCCACGCCAGCGATCGAGCGCTGGCTTCACGCGCAGGCGATCGGGCGGCGTGGCAACGCAGCAGCCCTCGGTGTCCACGCAAAGACAACAGGGCGGCAAAGAACGCAGGCGGCAGATGAAAAAAGCGGCGGTAGCGGTGGGAAAGAAAAGAAACAAAGAAAATGGCTAGGGTTTCTAAAATTTCCACCATCTATTTATATAGCTCTTAAAACTCTGAAATTCTATTTTTATATGTACTATTTTATTTAATTGCACACAGGCCCTTAAAGACGTTAATAAGATTTATTTATTATTACCATTTATTTTTTTTCAGAATATTACATTATTTTTGTCGGTTGCGTGATGGTTTGGATGGGCTTACCGCTGGATTTTTGTTTTATATACATGTTATGCTTTCGCTGTTTAATTCGCTACTTTTGATACTTGTTATTTTATTTGGCCGGTCGGCCGTGTATCATACTTTGTGATGTAATCGTTTAACATAAGCACCATATTTATTCCATGTTGTATGTATATTGTGTATGGATGTGTATGTCAAAGTTGTGAATATGTGTACTAGCCACTGATCATGGGACTAGTACGGTGCACACACGAGGGTTTCGGGTATTCCACGCCCAGGGTCCGATATTGATCATCGCATCTGAACCGAGGGATGGCATCGCCGGAGCGTAAGCATGCCGACGATTCCTTCTTCCACCACCAGTAGCCATCTTCGAGCTGTAGCGGTCGTCGATCTCAGTCGACGTGGCCGCCTACGTTGCTGCCACCTGACTACCACCTAGTGCCAAGCCAACTAAAACCGCACCATGTCAGCCTCGCCTTGCGTTGTTGCCACGTCAGTGTCTTCGTCCCACGTGTCACCCTGTCACTACCACCTCCCCACAACATGCGCAACCAGCCGCCACCTCAGCGCCACCCTCATTTAAACCATAGACCCAACTTTGGGTGAACCTAATCTACGGCAGACCTACCCACTAAAACTTGGCCCCCACATGTCAGAGCCCTATTCGATGAACTCGTGAGCCCATAGACCCATGAACCAGAATCCATGGACCCGGTCCTTAAACTATGGGTCCCACCTGTCAGTCTCTATTTCTATTTTTTGGGGTTTTCTTTTAATTCTGAAATTCATTGCTGACGTCATGCTGTGCAATATTTTAGAATTTCCTTTGGAGAAAAAATTCCAAAAATCTAAAATAGTGTTTTCTTTCTCTTTCTCTTATATTTAAATATTTCGAGAGCCCGTTCTTCCTCATACGAACTCCGATTAAGTTCATTCAATTCTCCAAATTCATCTAAATTCAAGTTCTTCCTATGATTTTTATTTAATTTTTGGAGTTTATTTGTTGCTTGATTTTGTATTTATTCGTGTTTCACTTTTGTTTACGAGTAGACGTTGATACTTCGGGAGTTTGCGAGGAAGGAGTTGATCAAGCTCAAGACTGGTGTCATGACTTGTTTCAAGGTAAGTTATACCTTGGACCATGTTGTACTCAGTTTTTTAAAATTAATTTGATTCAAACTATTGCATGTTATTTTAATTATTTAATTCTTTGGGATTGGTTATACACCTACTTGATTATATCCACCTTGCTTATTCTATTACCATGATCTTTTGTCACCCTAGCTTGATTAATTACTAGTTGGTAATATCATAGTACCAACAGAGTGGGAAAAGATTTAGACCGAGGCAAGTGGAAAGAATTGTGATATGGTGGATTGTGTGATGGGAAAATATGAATCTTTTAGGTAATTTGTTTAGAAATTGGTCAATCTCGCCTTGGTCGATTAAGGACTTAGCATTGTGCGCCATTGAACTGAGTCATAACTGTATGACTACATGCTTGGTATGGGACAGGCCTAACTTTGTAAGTTACAGAAACTTGGCATTGACTACTCAGGCATGTAGGATAGACTATGTGCTAGGGTGGGGAGGTGTGGACTACTTTGTCAGGTCACACTTATGAGTAGTTTGTCGTCTTCAGGTCCAATGGTGTGTGTTGGCCCAAAGCATTGTGTAAGGGTTGGTATGATGGTATGTACATCGGGAGGGTCAATTGTCGAGAGGAAGTTTCGAAAAAGTTTAGTTATGATTGGTGTTAGCTATACTGGTTATATCTTGTGGGTAAAGTGCACAACTTCTGCAGAGTGTTAGTCAATCTATTCGAATAGCCGCGTCTGCGGTCATGGATATGCTCGGGGATTTCACATAAGGGGTGGATTTTCATAAAATAATTGGGAAAGGGCAGCTGTGTAGTTTAACTCATGTGGTTGTGTAAAAGAAACTGATTAGACTTCGTGAGCTTTGTGAAAATCCTTGTTAAATTATTATTATTTGTTTGTTTTAAATTACGCTTTTCAATATTTTTTTATTTATTAAAATGCAAGTGTTGTCTTCTGCAAAACAACCATAGAAGCTATTTCCTTTGAAATAAGCCATCGTCTATAATTGCATTCTGTGGTATAACTTGTTGAGTACTCGGAGTACTCATTCTTTCTGCAATCATTCAGCTGAAGTTGGTTGCCTGTGGCTAGTCGATGGGTTTTCGCTAGAGTTGTTTCCATTTCACTGCCGTCTCTTTACTTAGTGCTCAGCCCTGCATGGCTTAATAAGTGTAAGCTCGACCATAAGGTCACAACCGTCATTTATTAATTAAATTAGCCGTTTATTCTTATATTCGCCTTGTATGGAATGATATTCATCTATGTTGGCACCGTGTGCACTAACGTGGTCCTGAACTAGTGCGGTATACACAGAGAGTTCAGATTTGCATATTTGGGTCCCGACAAAAGCTAATTCAAGTATGTTCTCGGCACCGCCTATGACTGTGGGCATGACTATCTAGATAGTTTCTTACACTCTGCAAAGTTCGTATACTTTACCCACAAGAGACAATCAACTTATAATGTCAGTCTTGACATACTTCTATTGGTGTGCGACTAAGATGATTATCACAAGACCTTTACAATGCCCTACCGCAATGCAACCGTGCACTAGTTATCACTTCCTTGGGCCGCGCCCCCAGGAGGTCTACCACTTGCACCGTGTGATTCGGTGGCTCCCTTACCCTTATCCACACCACACACCCACCAATGGTGAAGCTAACGTTGAGGCGAATAAATTAGTCATCCAAGTCGTACCCATTATAGACTTATGGTTGCACTGTTTTTACATGAGAGGCCATACGAGAACTCGGTCCTTTATTGGTCTGGGTAGTACTTCCCCATACTTGCTCTATCGTGCTCCCTACCAGCACCCGCCATGCTTTTTAGCTGCTCGAGTTGAAATCTGTTTTTAGTTTACCTTTTTGTTTTGAAATACTTTTCTACTCAACATATCAGCCAGGCTCCAACCTCGACTGCCCAAATCCAGTTTCAAGTTTTGAATGATGTCGAGGTAAATTATTTCCCACATATCAATGTATCTAAGCAAGACTAAGAATGACACTTAGATACAAACTTGGTAACTAGTCATGTATACCATTATTACTAGGGTGGCAAAGCATAGTATCCAAGTTCAAGGGTGGGAAGGTTATATTTAATTATCATTAAGGTATTAACTATAAGCTAGGTCAACATAATCGTATAAATCAAAGTAATGCAATTTCATAATTTAAATCAATATAATTTACATTCAAAGTAGGTTCAACATGATAAAAGTGTTAACTCGCCTTGTTCAATGTTTTGATAATCTTGTCTTATCCTTGCTCCTGCTCGGACCGCTCCTCCTCTAGGGCTTCGAACTTCTAATTACACGTATTACGATCAAACGCAAGAACTCCTGAATAAAATCGAATGAAACCCCTAATAAATCCAAGGCACTTGAAACAGAAGAGAACGCTTCAAATGAAAGTCAATAAACCCAAGAGTATGTGAAGTAGGAAATACTTCAAACAAAACTAAACATATCTAACGGTATCTTAAAAGAAGGGAGTATTCCTTTGTACTTCCAAAAAACTCCTATTTTGGTTCAGTATGATTTATTTAGCTATTACTTCCTATTTATCAAGGAAGTTCCATGGAAGTCCGGTGAGACTTATGCATATGTATGGGGTTTTTTCGAGGTAGACACAAGTCTCACCAACACATGTGGCCTAGTTTACTTAGTGATTCCTTTTAGTATTTATATTTATCAAGGAAATTCCATGGGCTTTAGCTAGAACTTCCATGCATTGGCTAGACATCAATGTTACCTCCTCAGTGGTGTCTACGGGTTTGAGTTCCCACTTTGAGGTGATCTTTTACTTGGTCTTATTACTTAGGTGACTTGGCATATACTAAAGCAAACATATTACCCTAGGTTGATCCTTAGCCATAGCACCTACTAATGACCACTTCTAGTTAAGTAGATAACTACACTACAAGACCTATGAGATCTTACCTACTAGTCCTTGTTTAGTGATCAACCATATCATCTTGATTACTATTACTAGCATGAAACTAGGTCATAGCTAGAGCTAACCTTCGTGACTATCTAATAGTACTAATAAACTTATGGGTCATGGATTTTACACTTTAGCTTCTAGTTCCAATTAAAACCTAGTTATGTGTAAGGGGTAACTATCCTATCGGGTTTTCAGTAAGTTTGTGCTTGTTGAAGATTCTAACCCTCAACAAGTCAATGTTAACGGCCTAGGGTTCAGAGGTAGTTTAAATATTCTTATACATAATCCTAGTATCTAACTAGTCAGTACTATTCTTTAATCATTGTCTACATCCTATGTGTCATGACCTAGTAACCATCCCTAGTTTATCTTTTAACTAAAGTAGTTGGCCTAAACATTTAGTATGATCCGCTGTTTATTTGGGTCTTTATAAATTTATATATCGATATTGGGGGCCCATCCGCCGTTTACTAATAAACCATTCTAAATATTTTTCTTTACTTATTTCAATCCTTGAATATATGTGATCCCACATGTCATGCTATAAGATTATTAACTTGAGCTCCTCCATAAATATAATGTTAATAAGATTTGGCATGCAACATTATGCAAACCTATCCCTTACTGATACTTTATGGTCTAAGTTAGTCACCCTAGAGCATTCTCCAACTATCTTATCAGAAATGTAATGGCTCGGGACTTATGGTCATGGAGACAACTCTACTTCTAATATCACTCCTAATGAAATTTGTCTTTGTATTCTATATGGTAACAGCTTTCTGGCCTTTTCTAATCAACATCTAATTTACTAAACTAATCCTCTGAATTTAACAACTAATTATCTTAACTATTCGAATTAGCACTTTCTAATCCAATCGGGGGGGTCCACCTGTCATACCTCTACACATAGAGTAACAGAGAAGGAGCCAAGAGAGAGAGAGACACGAAGTATAGAACAGAGAAAGGGAGAAACAGAGGAGGGCAACGACAATGACATGGCTCGCTTGCCTGCGGCGGTGGGATGGAGGTGAGGTGGAGTTGACCCCCAAAATGGGTTGCCGAGAGAATGAGGATGCCAGGGGAGGTGGCGTCGTCGCTCGGGCGGCATTGAGGCGGCGGAACGGCGATGCACAATGGCCGGTTGTGGAGAGGACATAGGGGTGGCGGGGGTGGAGGGGTAAAAGGAAGAAAAGGCGGTGCACACGGGTAGGAGGGGAGTGAGGGGAATTCACCAGTGCCGGTGGTGGCGACGGGGGTGAACAGAGGCGGTCCGGCGACGTGGGGCCACGGGCAGCGCGATGAGGTCTTCGTGGTGACAGCACTGCAGGGAGGGAGAGAGGGTGTGAACGGTGGAGGAAAGGATGAAGGGGGGCTTCGGGGATGCTCTAGGCGGAAGGAATCGAGGGGGCGCTCACCGGGGAAAAATGGCGACGATGGAGGCGGTGGCGGTCGGAACGAAAGAAGATGACCCTGGCGAGAGCTTTCGTAGAGGAATCTTGAAATTGGTTGGGGGTTTGACCGTGATGATTGGGAACACGACGTGACGCGGTTGGTTTGGGGAGGAGGTCACAGAGTCGCCCGGAACGACTGGCGCAGGTGGCGGCCCTGTCGGGCGATGCGACACCGGAGGGGAGGACAACGAGGTGTTCCCGGCGCTTCTGCTGTGGAGACGGGCAGGGGAGGTGAGCACCGGGAGGAGGAAGTCGAGGGGATGGTGAAGAGCACGATGGTGGCGACCGGAGCTCAACAGGGAGGCGGTGCAGCTTCAGGCGCGGCGACCGAACAAAGGGGTGGGGTGGCTCTTCGAGTCTATCGTGGTGGGGAGGAAGGTGGAGAGGGGAGCAAGAGAAGGGGAAGGGGAAGGGGAAGGGGAAGGGGAAGCCGAGGCACGGCTTTAAGGAGGTAGGCAAGGACGTGGTTGTGGCTTTCGTCGGTAGCACAACTACACTAGTGTAGAGCGGTGGGCGACGTGATGGGAGTTGGCAGCGCGCGCGACGGGGCAGCATGGCTCCAGTGGCGGTGACGGGACCACGGTAGTGGTGCTACAGTGGCGCGGCACTGGCTGTGACGAGACGGGGTAGGCGAGAGGCGATGGGGGCAGTTAGACTCAGCATGGCATCAGGGAGAGTCATTGTCGGGTGAATGCAGAGGGAGGAGGGAGGAAGAAACGGGAGGGGGCGCTGTCGGTTGGACCTAGGAAGGAAAGAGGGAAGGAAGGGACAGACTGGCGGGTGGGCCAGGGTGTCAAGGAGGAAAAGAAAGAGAAAAGAAGAGAAAAATGAGAAGCCAGATGATTTTCGAACCAAATCGGATTCTAGGGTTTTGTTTTTCATAAAGTTTCATTGCTCGACAACTATTTTCAAAATAAAATCCGAAAACTTGAGTATCAACATGATGTTTACAAAAAGCTTTAAAATTTTCATACTTTTAAACAATTTCAGATGCGCAAAAATTTTAAACTGTTACAGGGAGTTACGCGGAGCTTGACACAATGGAACGCGATGAGCAGTGGTCGTCTGTAGGTCTGGCGGTCAAGTATAGCCTCGGTAGAGGGGAGAATTTTGGCTTGATCTCCAAGGAAAATAAAGACCTCATTGGAATACTAAAAAAGCATGATGAATTACAAAAAAAAAAAGGAGTTAATTACGAAATCCATGTACGATGGTAGAAAAACTGATCTCCAAAATTAAGATCATGGTAAACAGAAGAAGAAATCACACAAATGGGAAATCATCTCACGCTCTGTTTCATGCTCTAGTTAGTAACTGCCAACGGCAATGGTTGTCCACAGGACCACAGCAGATGCCTGGAATGGTAGTTAAGATCATGCTCCGCGTCGGCCGCCATCGCCAAGCCGATTATGATCTATACGATGCAAATGATATTAATTAAATCAAACTATGTTAATTTTGAGAAAAACTGGATAAGACGAGGAACGACTCCTTGAGTGTGAAAATGGAAAGGGTAGGACGGACAGAAAAAAAGGTAAAAAGGAAATCGGGATGAAATCTGAGCCATCTAAGTTGAATCTAACGGACCAGAAAGGAGCGATTTAGTTGGGGCTGATCCGATGGCCATAGTTATTTGAGATGCGCGAGATAAGGAAAATAACTTCAATTGCTGATAATGGGGATTACTTGTTTAGTATTACAGGATTAGATATGCTCGTTTTCCTATCAAGTGCAGATGAAAGAGCTGCAGCTTTCATCTGTCCTGAATAAAAACACGACATTGGTTTACGCCGGGCTAGAGTTCTCGTTCTCTTAAACCCCAACGCTCGTGAAGATCTAGATCTCAGTCAGAACGAAGCACAATGGCAGCCAAGAAAACAAGAAGAGATTTTTCGTCCCATCCCAAGACGACAATAAAATTGAGTAACCAAAGATGATGCGACATAACAAACACGCAAGTTTTCCCAAGACGACAATCAAATTGAGTAACCAAAGATGATGCCACATAACAAACACGCAGGTTTTGGGAATGGCCAAACATGTTGCTAAAGTACTAGCTCGCGAGAGACTCGGTCCCTCCAAACTCCATCAAGGCTGCCAAGAATCCAATCACTGCTACCGTTCAGGAGTCCAGAAAATCCCACATACTAATATAAGCATGCAGTAATTCCCAGATTACCAGACCGGCAGAAATTTTGACAGTCAGAATACAAGTCCAATCTGTTCAGTCCAAAAGGGTGAAACTAATACAACCCGAATGTCTCACCCAGGTCACTACTTAGCAAAAAGTAAAAGCGCAAAGTAAAGATAACAAGGCAAAATAACCAAGCATAAACCATGACAGGCAGGAAACGAAGTATTAAGTTGGTTTCCTCATGTTGCGCCCAGCCCTGATCACTTCATCCACAAGCAATAACTGAGAGGCAATGATGGGTCTGCACCGAGGAAAAAACGTTAGCTAGGACAATTAACAATATTTTTTTGGAAAATAGGCTAATAAGAACATCAAAGTGCAAAGCTGATAGCTGCATCACATACCCAGAATTAATGATTTGGCGTTTCACAGAGTAATTGTCAAAGATGCCTTCCATCTGGGGATCAATTGGTTCCCCAGAGTGATGGTTCAATCCCACGACTAATCCACGGTCATGCTCATTCTTTAGATAGCATAAAAAATTGTTCAAAACCACAAGTTCTCCAAACTTGGATAAAGTGTAACAGTGGGGTAACAGAAATAGATGTGTACATACCTGGAGAGAGACGATAACATCTTGGGTATCTAGACCTGAATTTTCTGCTAGGGTCTTGGGTATAACAAGAAGAGCTTCAGCAAATGCCTCCACACCAAGCTGTGCTCGCTGTTGCCAAGACTCTGAAGTTAGCAGCACAGTAGTGTTGCTACAGTAAATTAAAGCATATTAATGTTTTAGTGCACTTACGCCTTTCACAGTTTTCTTCACGTTGTCAATAAGATGCTTCTTTGCAGCAACCTCAAAAGCTCCAGCACCCTACAGTCACAAATGAGATGGTAAGAAGATCAACAAATGTGTTCTCAAGAAGCCAGTGGCCAGAAGAAATCCAAAGCAAATAAACAAGATCCTCGAGCAACATAGGACAGCCCACGATAATAAACAGGATGTTACAAGCAACATGAAAAACACAGGAACCGATTTATGAGGCAACTAGCCATAATACTTTCAAGCACAATTTATGAGGCAACTAGCCATAATACCGCAGGCAAATCGGTGTTTTTTTTTGCTTCCTTGGAGGCACAAACAAATCCTATGCACAGCAGTAACATGTATGAATAAAAGATGGATTCTCAAAATTGATTTTTTAAAGAAATAAAACTGTTTAGCCTATGTACCTCATTGTCAATACTATTAAATCAGTATGGACTATTCCATTCATGATCTCAATAATGCAAGGAACGCCTCGGCAGAAACGCAAGGTGCATATTTAATCAAACTAACTGTGCTCATGGGGAATAATAAAGCTATCTATATCTTTAGTTAGAACCATAGTTACCAGAAACGTGTTTCTCGTTCGAGTCGCGGTACTGGATTCGAGTAAATAGTTCGTCACTTTTTCTTCCAGTTTCCACTGTGAACATGAACCCCGTACCTTGAACCGGTTCGGATTCGACGAATCCGATAGGCGATTCGCGGGGTTTTATAGCGAATCCCGTAACTATGGTTAGAAGTAGAGATGGAAAACCCGGTCGGTTCCACCGGGATTCGAAATACTGGCCGGGAAACCTCAAATTCAAATTCAAAATTCCGGCGAAAACATCTCAAATTCAAATTTATTTGGACAAATTTTGACCGAGTTTTTTTCCGGGAATTCCGGTCACCGGCCAGTAAACGTTACCGGCCGCCCGGCGGGATTCCCTCCGGAACAGGTTTTCTGATCCTGGTTAGAACTAAAGAATCCTTGTCAAAGTCAACTACCCTAGAAAAAAAATCATAAATTCACATCCCTTTCAACTAATCACCACTAACCTATGCTGTTAAATAATATTCAAATGTGGAACTCAACCAAACATTTATTTTGATGCTGTTCTTGGGGAAATTTACACTTACCAGCACAACTGCTTCATCCTCAACTGTATTCTTAACGGATCTTAGGCCATCGCGAACAGCATCCTTAATTTGTGCAATGGTATGATCATTAGGTCCTGAAGATGTTGAATTTATATTAAGTTCACAACCCAATGTGAATATCTGAAAAGATCCTATTATTTCTCAAGAATAAATTAACCAACCTTTGATCAGGATAGTACAAGAGCGAGGGTTTTTTACATTCTCCACAAACGTGTACTTTTCTTCTCCAAGAACATGCTCGTAGACAAGCCCAGCCCAGCCAAGACAATCTTCGGTCAAATCATCAACTGAATTGACAGCTTCACCCCCGCATGCTAGCACAAGCCTCTCCATGTTCCTCCTTTTTGCTCTTCGGAGAGCAATAATCTGTAGCATGAAAAATTATGTTAAAGACCATGCTCAAGCCAGTAAAATATATTTAACAACAAAAAAATAAGTGGTTCTCGAAAAACAAAACAAAAAATAAGCTGTTAAGAGGCTTCCATGCAAAGATATTTGTTATAGAAATGTAAAAATAAAATTAATGTGCACAAACTTTTCAACTGGATAAATTCAATGCAATTTCATCAATTGAAAGATATCACTTGTCATTATTTGATTTTCTTGAAATCACTTTTAAGCAATCTCGTTTGCACTAAATATGCATGCCTTAAGTATAAGCCCCCAAAGAAGGTTGCTCAAATTGCATTTGTACATGGGTTTGTCTTGACATTAACTGATTAGTTTGTAGCTTATCGAGCAGCATATGCACAATGCCAATCAACTTCACGTTCAACTGGTAACTTTCATGAGACACGCACTCTTCTCTATACTAGGAATGTTGAAAAGTTCAAGGTTGAAGTTAAATAACTTAGAACCATCGGGCAAAAGTAAGTAAAGAGTTGATTACCCCTGCTCTAGCTAGGAGATCCAGGGACGGAGGGTCAATTCCCTTTTGATTGATAACCACAAAACTTTTGTCACTTCCTGAGCAAACCTGCATGTCAAGGAAACATGTTAAGGATTCCCCAAACAAGTACAGGGAAAAAATGAACTCAGGGCACACTAAGAAAATTACCTTATTTTTCAATTCAATAATCTTCTTGATACGTTCATCAACTTGCCGTCTCTCCGCAGCAACCATCTTTTCTCTTTGTTCTGCATTCGAGTAGAAAAATCCTGCATTTATTTCACTGAGAATTCACATGTCAGTTAAACAGATCTGATATCACAACAATGATGGATGAAAAATGGGAAAACAATCTAAGTAGCTTGTAAGCCAACCTTTGGACTACATGTTTGGCTCATAACATTCAAGAGATGACAGGAGTTAAACAAAGTTGAAGTGATTTTGTTTGTTACATAACCACATACGAAGACAACATGAATCTTTTAAGTGCATTATTTTAATAGTCCATTTAAAAAAATGAATAGCAATGATCATGAAAATATATCATGAACAGATACAAGCCACGCAAAAAAAAACATGAAGTGTGCGCCTCTTCTCATATATTGGTGCAGCTAAATTCAAAATAAATGGAACTATAATGAAACCAAAGTATCTAACAAGGCATATCTCTGTAAAAGTATGCACCTTTTCTCATATTCCAGTGAGACATTGCAGGTCAAGATATAACAGTTTTCTGCCCTGCGCTTCATGTCAGGGTGCCGAGAACCATGGTCAAGGACCAGACCCTCAATCTATAACAATACCAAAGCAGCAAGGTAAGAATTCTGACACTACATTCCATCAATTTATATTATTGTGGTTCATTTATTTGAGTGATAAAGCAATCAGAGATTCGTATTATCGAAAAGTTGAATAAGTAGGTAGTTGAGTTCACAAGCTAATGTCTAAACAAGATGGGCAACCTATTTTTTCAAAGGGAGTATGAAATTTGGCAAGACACAATATTTAGCAAAGAAAATAAATGAATACAGACCAAACGTGTGTCGACATCAAATTTGTGGCGCATGTGCATTATTTCCACCATAAAAAGATCAATTGGTTCATCAGGTTTGCGGATGCATAGAACCTATAGCAGAGATCACACAGAAAATACAAATATGTTTAGCAATGAAGTGGCATAAAAGCCTCAAGAAAAAAAACTACAAGAGAAATCAAACATACCGCATTCACAACAATATCAGTCAACTGATCAGCCAATCCTTCGTACAACTGCAAAATAGTGAAATTTGTGTAAACCTTGAAAGAGTATATTACATAGGTAAATTTTCTTATCAAAAAAGGGGTGAAACATATTGTAACTACCTTTGTCCTAAGTGCTGTTCTTGTTATCATTTTCAGGATCTCTCTGTCAGGTTCATCACCCATAACAACTGGTGTCTTGAATTTCTCGAGAAATTCAAGAGTTGCTCTCTTGGCAACATCGAAGCCATCAACCAAAAACCGTGGATGAGTACCTACAAAAATAACAAATGGTTAATATAAACTTATAGTAAGTATCCAATTATCATATAAAGATAACACCTCACCCACTGAGAACAGCTACATAATTGCAAGATAACATAACATTCTGTTGTGAGCTTAGAGCAGAAAGTTATTTACTTTTTAAGATTATCTTTTGGCTCATTTGTGCAATGAAAATCCAAATAAGACTGGTAAATGCATGCTAAGAGCAGATTAATGTCCACAAAACACAATGAGCCATGCTAGAACTTCTCAGCGTAATCTCTTCTCAAATTAAACAGAAAAGAGAACATAATACTTAAACAAGACTCTGTTACATTGTGTTGCTCTCTATCCTTCAGCTTGGATATTGTGACTCTAGCCAGTGTAGCTACTGAGTTTGCTACGACCAAACAATTATTAAGGGTGGGTACTCTAGCCACTGAGTTCTGCTCCGACCAAACCATTATTAGTGCTGGCTTATGCAGCATCACATTCAAATATCTCATTGACAGTGGTATGCTAAACCATTAGCAGTTGGCTAGTGGCACAGCTAGATAACTGTTTAGCTTCACCATAACTTATAGGCGCTTCTGTTTACACGTGAAAAACAGAAAGATACATAACTATGTCATGTACTCAATTCTTAGCCTTATGCCAATAAAGAGATCCATTAATCCAGGAAGACCAGCCCACAGCCCACATCCCACAGCCCACAGCAATAACAAACTCAGAAGTTATACCAGCAAATTGCAGTTACATATTTGACAAAACACCCTGTAAACAAAGATAATCACCTTCCTTTGTATAAACAAGCTTATGCATTGCTCCTAGACGCCTAACGGATATTTCAGATGCAATCAACAAATTTGATGCAATAATAATCATATCGATACATCAAAACAGAGAAGAGGAGATAGGTTCCCATAACCAGTACCTTCATCGATGCAACGCTCAGACTGCTTCATAAGTTCCCCAATGAAAAGCACAGTGGAGGTCGTGCCATCACCGCTGGTGTCGTCCTGTGCGACCGCTGTCCTCGCGATCATGATTGCTGTTGGGTTCTGGATTTGCTGCAAATAGCGACAGGAGACCTCACAAACCACGCCATCGGAGCACATCTAACATCAAAATGCCATCACAAATATTGCTGTGAAGCGTAAAGTATACCATTTCCTTCAAGAGGGTGTTCCCATCCTTGGTCAGCTTGATGTCACCAGCTCCACCCACAAGCCTGGGCAGCACAAGCAAAGACATTCAGATACAGCAACTATCACGGCGGTATTGCCATTAAAAGGGGCCGCAGCACTATCGCAAATCTATCAAACTACTCACAATGTTTATAGCAATTAGATAATTTAGCGACCCTCAAAAAAAATTCAAATCCACGAACTAGATCAAACGGTGCACGGTATGCCACACCTGGCAAATCTTGAAATGTGCAAGCAACTACATCTCGAGGCATAGAACCGCACCCACAGCCCCGCAACAAATAAAAAAGAGAAAGAGAAAAACCCTAGAACTCACAAATCTATCAAATATAAACAGAGTGCGCGTGATCTAGCAACCGCACTGCACCTCCCTCATCCAGCGACACCACCTAACCGGAAGGGAAGAGCGGGTGGGGAATGGCGGTGAGCAACGAGATAATTACATCTTGAGGGTGCCCTTGGGACCGAGGTTGGTCTTGAGCACGTCCTGGAGGCCCTTGGCGGCGTTGATGTTCATGTGCAGCGCCGCAGACTTGTTGAGCACCTCCGCATTCGGATTCAGCACGCGGAGAGACATGGCTGGGCACAGATTGAGTCGCTCGCCCGCCGGAGACCTCGCCTGGGCTGGTGGCGGAGAGAACGCGGCGGCGAGGTGGGGGGAGGAAGCGAGAGTGGGAGGGGAGCGAGAGTAGGGTTTCGGGTGTTTTGGGAGGTGGCGGCACTACGCGCTCCGCCTCGGCGTCTTCTAGAGAAAACTCGTGGGCCTGCTACCTTCGTGGGCTGGCCTACAGTTGGCAATAGAATCAGTTTCCATCTCTTCTTTCTTTCTTTTTTTTCTTTCTCCTTCTTTCTTCTCAAAACCCTTCCACGTTTCCCAATCACATGATCCCATCCAACAATTTTGCTCATAATTTGCGAGTTTTTAATAATACTATTTTAATAAATAATTACAAAAAATAATCAAAAAATAAGTACAAAAATGAGATACTATCGTCATTTGAAATGACGAAATGCATCTGGATCTCTGTTGCCATTAGAACAGTGTGAAAAAACTTAAGTCGCCAATTGAATTGACGACATGATACTGTTGCCGATTGAAATGGTGACATGATATTGTTGTCAATTGAAATAGCGACAAGATCATATCATCGATTCAATTGGAAACAGGATTTGGGATTATTTTTTTTTCTCGAAAGAAAACTGAAAGTAACGGTAAACACAAGTTATACATTATAATTGGACGCACGACATAATAAGAAATAGAAAGTAATAAGAAAAAATATTAGCGGTAGTACATAGGTTACACATAATAATTCGATGACCACATAACATCAGTACATTAGACAACACAAATAAATAGGATAGACGTCATCACATAGTTTCTCGACAAATCACAATCATAGTAAGCAAAAACATTCAACACAATATATTTCAATAAGATAAACCATCGAGTTGCCGTGATCTCAACATTTCGTCGTGTCGACCTCCACGGTGCCCGCCTCGAGTGGGGCAGTCGGATGATGTCCCCACGGTGCCATCCGAACTGCCGATCTCTTCTTCATGCTATTCATTTCTCGCATAGCAATTCTTAAAGGTATGCCTGGACTCCCTATAAATAGAGCATTTCTTCGTATGATGCCTGGCTTTTGCTTCGTCTATGTTGTTCCTGATACGCCGCCTCTGCCGTCGGCAAATTTTTCCCTTTAGTCTATTAATGTCTGCGGTCCAGATCAGTTATTCCCATGTAGGATGGCCGATGAAATAACCAACCACGCTATAATCGTACAACTCTGTATTACAGGTTTGCATCACCTCTTCCTTAGTGAAATATTCATAAAGGTATTGGCTGGGATGATACTCCACCATCGAACATACGGCCATCACATGTGAGCATGGCATATGCAGAAGTAGTGGTTTGTTGCAAGTGTATATACAACTAGCATGGCGTAGCGTGCACTCATGGATGATCCTCTCGTGGTTCGTCCCGCTTTCTACATGCAAAGTACCTCGAAGCAGAGCTCCTTTGTGCCCATCTTGAATGTCTGGTGCATCTCATCCTTCTTGCTCTTCTCCTCCATGTACTTGGTGATCATGGCAGAGTATAGTACTCTGTCATTTACCATGGAGAGTGGTACGTTGTTTCTTTGATCAATAAAGTACTTTGTGGTATCACGCATAATTGCTTCTACAATACCAACGAAAGGGAGGCACCTCACGCCGTGCATGACCCAATTGTACACATCAGTTAGATTCATTGTCACAGGCAATGACTTTTTCGCTGCCTCCCTTAGTGCGTCCTTGTCCGCTCATCTAGAGTTTTCTAGAGTGCATCGAACTTTCTCTGTCGGTTCTGGTTGCACATCTGCTTGACAATGTTCATTAAGTCCTTGTTGTGGAACTACATGTAAAAGTTTGCACCCAATGTGCACCACTTACTCTGCAGATCCACCCACAGAAGTGGATCATTTTCCCCTTGTTTTAGCTGAGTTATTACACTCAACATGCCCACATGTCGATCATGTATGATGCATACATTACAACGACCCTATATAACAGAAATCTTCACGTTCCTCAAAAACCACAACCAACTGTCTGTGTTATCGCTTTCAACGAATGCGAAGGCCACAAGAAGAACCTAATGGTTCTCGTCCATTACAATTAAAGTAAGTATCTACCCCTTGTACTTCCCAGTCGGGAACGTGTTATCCACGCACAAGATTGGAAGGTAATGCCAAAATACATTGATTCATGCACCAAAGACAAAGAATGCTCGCTTCAGTAGCCTCTTCTCGGGTCACCGCAGATGTGTGTCATCTTGACGATCGACATGAATACTAGGATTCCTGTCTTGTATGACTCTGAGTTGGCCGGACAGGTTGTGGTAGGACTCCTTGAACGTACCAAATTTTGATTACAATGCTTTCTGCTTTGTCCTTCACGCCTTAATATAGCTGATTGTGTACTGGAACCTTAACTCTATTGCCCGAATGAAGGATAGTGGCTCGAAATTCAGATTATCCACGATCCCGCCGTACATGGTATTCGCGATGAAGCCTGATGACATGTTCTTGTAGGATTACATTGATTTCGAGACGACACATGTGTGAGGGATTACTATAGAACATTTTCAGTAGGTATCTCACTTAGGCTGGAATGTGTGCACTCATGAAGGGCATCCGGCTATGTCGCACTTCACATCATAGCATCTTGGGTTAGACTTCACTACTATCAATGTACGCCGTAATGACAAGGTCCAGAATTTGACAGCCTCTTACATGACCTCTTTGCATTTTTACATGACTCCTTGCCCGACCACGTTCTGCCGGTACTCCCATGGTACACGGGATCCTTCATCCACGACAAGGTTGTTGAATTGGTATGTGTTCCACTCGGATGGGACCGCCTGCTCTTCCCCACCACCCTCGTCATCGAATCCTTCATCGTTCGACAATGCCTTGTAGTCTTGGTCTTCGAGCGCCATCCATTTAACTAGGGATTCGATATTCTCACCTTCGATCAAAGGAGCTTCTTTGACCTCATCTTCATCAGCAAACATCAGCAACTCCTCGACCTCCGGCTATTCTGTGCACCGTGCTATTGCTGGAGTCTCCAACTTCTTCTTCAATATCACCACCACCTACTTCTTGTTCAGCAGCAAATGCAAGGAATGGTATTGGCATATACCTAGGCCATAAGGACCAAATCCCATCCTTGCTCCCTCACCCTGCGTACACATGACTTCTATGACCTTGTTTCATTCAGCTGCACTAACTCCCAATATGTGACATGTGATGCTTGGTTAGGAGGCAACTCAATTTCAAATTGTACATAACATCGTCCAACTCAAATGTGTAGAATAATCACCGCATCATAGTGCCCCATGTATGCTACTCTGGTCATTTTAGGCTTACGATTGCCGATTGAAAAATAACACAAATCAACACCCTCGGGACCCTGCAAAACAGTCCCCTAATCGTAGTAAATTTTTGAATTTGGTTGCATCTGATATATTCGATGTATTACACCATAAACAAGATTTCCATGATTAACCACGTATCCAAAACTAAACTACACACAAAAAGGATGTACTACAACATACTGTACTACGTAACCATACATCTAAAACTATGTAATCCATTCAGTTAAAAATAATTACCTACAATGTGAACAACCGGATAGCCAATGCTTCACTACCTCCTCTCCTCCCCTACCCTCTACTCCTCTCTGCCCCTCTGCCCCTCTCCCGTCACTCCCCTCTTTCTTTCGTTTTTAGAATAAAAGTGAAATTTGCCTGAATTATAGGGGCCTTTTATAGGGGAGATTGTGTCGGAATTTGGAATGATGATTGTGACTTGCGGGATCCTTCTTGCCATTTTGAATGGTAATTTGCCTAAATTTTAATATTAAAAAATACCTACAAGGTGGCATGATGAACCACACATCTACAAAAGCCCATACAACCAAATAAACCCCAGCCCTTTCTCTTCTCATCTACTTACACTTGTCTCACAACTCTACTCAACACCATGTCTCAGTCGTCTAGTTAATAAGTCGAAGAGTAGTGGCGCTGGCGAATGTAAGGCGCGTGAACTGCCCGAACTGTGGGGTCCAAGCAAATGTCCTGTACTTCAACACAAAAGAGAATTATGTATTTCTCGGTGAGTTTGATTTCCACGAATGCTGGTATTTTCATTTTAGGTTTGTTTGTCACTTGATACGGGGTCGCCCGATCTTCTCGACGTAGGATGGATACTCATGGGAGTCTTGATGAATTGTAATGATCCTCCAATGCCAGTGCAAGGGACGAACACTCTTTAATAAGCCAAAACACACTCGTGTTGATTTCGCCGACCACCAAGCGAAGTATCGTGCACCCAATTCCCAGCGGAAAGGCTGAACGATCTTGATTGAAGAAGGCACTCCAAATTCCCTTTGGAATTTCGGTAGCAAAGCTAAACTCGAAAACTTTAGTAGATTGATTTTTCTCAAACGTGGTCTGAGGATACAATGGGGGTCTACCCCTCAATATATAGTGTCCCTTCTCCACCTCATAGCTGGCCAAGAGGCCCTACACCTACTCTAATTCGGATTAGGAGTCCTACTCCAATTCCGACACATTCCAAAACAAAAAAGGAAATCCTGATTTTACAACCGTCACATTGTTTCAATCATATCTTTTGATACAGAACGAATTTCAGAGTGAGGGAGGATCCGTTGGATTGGTCTTGAAGTTATCTTTCCAACAAGCACAAGAAAACCCAAATCAGACTCCGTTTGTGAAAGTTATGACCGTTTTAATCCAGACTGTCCTGCTGATTCCAAATCCGAATTTGATGCTTTTCAGCTTCTTCTCCATCCATTTCGGCCAACCATGCCTCCTCTTTGTCAAATAAAACTACACATAGATGAAATGCTTTAGGTAGTAACCAATTCTCATGAGAATCAAATGGAAACTCAGTTAGGAGAAGAGTCACCTATTTGTTAAGAAGTTTAGCTCTTGCCCGAGTAATAGGGCCAGTTGGTGCAATGGTGCTAGGAGGGTTAGGAGTTGAAATTGCAGGGATGTCCTCATCACTTGGAGTGGACGATGAATGTGTAATAGGGATGTCCTCATCATCCTCCCCCTCTTGAAAAGGAGTCGTCCTCGACTCTGTGCCATCTTGTCCAAAGAATGGTGATAAATCAGCAACATTGAAAGTAGTGCTTACCCCATAATTGTCTTCCGGAAGCTCTATCTTGTATGCATTATCATTGATCTTGGCAAGTACTTGAAAAGGTCCATCACCACGAGACATCAACTTTGATTTACGCTTCTCCGAAAAGCGTTCTTTGCGAAGGTGCACCCACACTAAGTCACCTGGTTCAAATATCATTTTCTTTCTCGACTTGTTAGTTTTAGAAGCATAAGCACGTACCTTCTTTTCAATTACCTCTTTAGCATTTTCATGGAGTTTTTTTTTCACAAAATCAGCACGCTTCGAAGCCTCCATATTAGCACGTTCCTGTAATGGAAGTGGCATCAAATCAAGTGGCGTGATTGGTTTGAAGCCATACACCACCTCAAATGGACACAATTAAGTCGTAGAATGCACCGCCCTATTATAGGCAAACTCAACATGCGGTAGACGCTCTTCCCACTCTTTCAAATTATTTTTTATCATTGTCCGTAACAGCATTGAGAGTGTACGGTTCACCACTTCCGTTTGTCCATCAGTTTGTGGGTGACAAGTTGTCGAAAAGAGCAACTTGGTCCCAAGCTTGGCCCACAAGGTCTTCCAAAAATAGCTCATAAATTTGACGTCACGATCTGAAACAATGGTTCTTGGCATGCCATGCAGCCTCACAATTTCCCTTAAAAACAAGTCAGCTACATACGACGCGTCGTCGCTCTTATGACAAGGAATAAAATGTGCCATTTTAGAGAACCTATCCACGACTACAAATACCGAATCCCTCCCCCTCTTAGTTCTAGGCAATCCTAAAACAAAATCCATGCTAATATCTTCCCATGGAGCGCTAGGAACTGGAAGTGGAGTATACAAACCATGTGGATTGAGCTTCGACTTCGCCTTATGGCACGTGATGCATCGTTGAACAAACCTCTCGACGTCTCACCTCATCTTAGGCCAATAGAAGTGATCGGCCAACATTATATACGTCTTCTCTATTCCAAAATGTCCCATCAATCCTCCTGCATGAGACTCCTGCAATAATAGCAAACACACAGAAGAATATGGAACACACAGTTTGTTCATACGAAAGAGAAAACCATCATGAACATGAAACTTATCCCATCCTTTCCCATCTTTGCAATTAGAATATGGTGCTGAAAAGTTATGATCAGAAGCATATAAATCTTTCAAACTTTCTAGCCCTGGAACTTTTACTTCCAATTGAGTGAAAATCATATGTTTTCTAGACAATGCATCAGCTACCATATTTTCCTTGCCTTTCTTGTATTTGACAATGTAAGGAAAAGTTTCAATGAATTCTACCTATTTAGCATGTCTACGATTCAATTTCGCCTGGCCTTTTAAATATTTCAAAGCTTCATGATCAGAATGTATGATAAACTCCTTAGGCCAAAGATAATGTTGCTATGTTTCTAACGCACGCACAAGAGCATACAATTCTTTATCATAAACAGGGTAGTTCAATTGTGCATCATGAAGTTTCTCACTGAAATAGGCAAGAGGTTTTCTTTCTTGCATCAAAACACCACCAATACCTATTCCACTAGCATCACATTCAATCTCAAAAGTTTTAGTGAAATAGGTAAAACAAGTAATGGTGCTTCAGTTAAACATTTCTTCAATTCAGCAAAAGCTTTGTCTTGTTTTTCTTCCCACTCGAAAGCGACTCCTTTTTTAGTTAATTCATTTAATGGAGCAGCAATGGTACTAAAATCTTTCACAAATCGGCTATAAAAACTAGCAAGTCCATGAAAGCTACGTATTTGACTAACATTGACAGCAGTAGGCCAATTTCGAATAGCTTCAATTTTAGATTCATCTACTTTAATTCCATGAGCTGAAACAATATAGCCTAAGAACACCACTTTGTTTGTGCAAAAAGTACACTTCTCAAGATTATCGTATAATTGTTCAGTTCTAAGCACTTCTAGCACTTGCCTAATGTGTTCAACATGTGCTTCCAACGAGCGGCTATATATCAAAATGTCATCAAAATAGACTACTACAAATTTTGCAATAAAGTGTCTCAAAATATGGTTCATTAAGCGCATGAATGTACTAGGGGCATTAGATAAACCAAAAGGCATCACTAACCATTCATACAAGCCAAATTTTATTTTAAAAGCAGTTTTCCATTCATCACTATGTTTCATTCGTATTTGATGATATACACTACGCAAATCAATCTTAGAAAAGATAGTAGAACCACTCAATTCATCCAACATATCATCTAACCTAGGAATAGGATGACGATAGCGAATGGTAATATTGTTGATAGCTCTACAGTCTACGCATATTCTCCATGTACCATCTTTCTTAGGAACAAAAATGACAGGAACGACACAAGGACTAAGACTTTCGCGTACGTACCCTTTTTCTATGAGTGCTTGCACTTGTCGTTGAATTTCTTTCGTCTCTTCCGGGTTTGTGCGGTACGGCGGCCGGTTGGGAAGTGGAGCTCCCGGTACCAAGTCAATTTGATGTTCAATGCCTCGAATAGGTGGTAGACCAGCGGGTACCTCCTCCAAAAAGACAACCTCATAAGCCTGCAAAACTTGAGAAACCATACTAGGAAGAGATGTTAAGTCATTAGTAGAAAGTAGAACATCTTTGTACAGCAAAACAAAGTACATCAAAGTAGGATCAGCTCTCATCTCTCTTAAATCAGATTTAGTGGCTACCATAACTAACCTTTTCTCTCCCTCATTATCACATTTTCCATTCATTTTTAGCTTTTGGTTTTCACGCTTCTTTTGTGGAATCCCACTCTTTGGCTCCTTCCCTCTCGCAGTCTCTAGTTTCACCGCAATCTTTTGTATGTTATCACTCACAATTTGAGAAGGAGTTAATGGTCGTAGCACTATTTCTTTATTATCCCACATGAATTTGTATTGATTAGTTCTTCCATCATGAATCACAGAACGATCGTATTGCCATGGTCTACCATCTTTACTCACTTGAGCTCTTATTTTGGAAAAGATTACAGCGCTGCTCATGAGTGGATTTTGCTTGCACACTCAACACCGTCGGTGTACATACAAGGATAGGGCCAGCCTCGGGGTCACAAAAACCATCTTCAAGCACCTCCTCCCCTTGCCCTTGCTCATGTACATCTCACAATCTGTCCAAATCAGCAGGAGCCTCACCCTCCTCCTCGCTAGTGGAGTCATACTCTCCATTCTCCAAAAGTAACATAACCTTGTTATTTGGACAATCCTTTTGCATATGACCTCGTCCAAGACATTGAAGCATTGTATGACACTACTTCTTGCTGTGGAACCCACTGAAGATGAGGTAGAAGGTGCTGTACTCTTATTGGCAATGGGTGTACTTGTATGTTTCCCGCTTGGTGTAGCATTGGTACTAGGAGCAAAACTTCTACTAGAGGGATTAGTTTTAGAAGAATTGAAACGAGATGTGGGTTTACCTCTTGTAGGTGTTGAACGAGGGGTGTATGATGATGTTTTTGTTACTCTTATATCTTGTTGCACTTGCCTTTCAGCCTTGGTTGCTTGATGCACCAACTCGACCATGTTGTTGTAAGGCTGAAATTCGGTGATGCGCTTGATGGAAGGGTGTAAACCAGCAAGGAATCGCGCTATTGTTTGCTCTTCTTGCTCATATACATCAGCTCTAATCATCGCCATCTCCATCTCTTTATAGTACTCCTCCACCGTGAGCGTTCCTTGCTTCATTTGCTGCAATTTGTCAAATAAATCACGCTTGTAATGTTTGAGAACAAACCTTGCTCTCATGTGGTACTTCATCTCTTCCCATGTAATGATGGGAGGCTCGTCGTGCTCTCTCCTTTGATTTTGAACTTGTTCCCACCATATGAGTGCATAATCAGTGAATTCAAGTCCTGCCATGTGAATTTTCTTCTCCTCTGAATAATTGTGCAAGCGGAACACCTTGTCCACCTTGAGCTCCCAAGTAATGTATACCTCCGGGTCATGTGTACCTGAAAATGTTGGCATGGTAAATTTAAGCTTACCAAACTTGTCCTCATTGGGGTGTTAAATGCGCGACGGTTATGGCGGTGGTAGCCGTCATCGTAGTGAAGAAAGTCATCGTCGTCAAAACGAGGTGCTCTTCCACCACGGCCTCCATGTCCTTGGTCCCTCCCCGGACCTTGGAATCCGCCCCCTTCACCTCTCCCTGGCAGGGGTGGACGAATGGCGTTGGCCACCACGCGGCCTCGCCTGTGTGGCGCTTCTTGGTCACCTCGAGCAACGCCCGCTCCCTCATCTTGTTGTGGTCGAAGTGCACGCACCACATCGTTCACAATGTTGGTACGTAGCACACTCATTTGTTGGTTCATCTCAATGCGCATGTCTTGTGTGGAGTTGTTGATTTCCGCCTTGAGTTGCTCCTCCAAGGCAAAAGTAGTAACGGTGAACTCATTGCGCAAAGTTCCCCTCAACGCTTGGAATTGAAAACGAGTCACCGGGGAATTCAGATCATGCTCCTCTCCGATATTGTCGTCTCCTCCTGACATGGTTAGTAGCACAAAGAAAAGAAAAGAAAAACACCAAAAACCACAAATATATGGGTGATATTTGGAGTTCACTCAATCTCATTTTTCCTCTCCCAAGTAAAGTTCTTACCTTTCCGAAGTGAATTGAGGCCCAAAGAAACTTACACTTGGTGGTGGCTACAATAACGAGTGATAGTCAAGCGGATTTAAAAGTGACTCACCATTGTACGGCAAAGGATATTTGGTGGAGCTTGGTTAGAAGGTATTTATCCTACACAATCTGAATTTCACGATGTTGTAAAATTAAGTAATAATCCAAGCTAGAAAAATATTGCCTATGTGCTGATCCAATAGATGTAAGTGAAGTGTCTGAACGCACACGCAATGATCAATGAGACTCAATGCAACAAAGGAATGAGCTAAATAGAAACAATCAGGAACAATAGCTCGTTTGCATCAAGTACTAGGAGAGACGCTAGCCAATTGCAATGAAAATAGGGGCACGAAATTACTCAAAAAATTAAATACTCTAACTGAATATCTGGTGTAGAGTACTCACCCGAGTTCGCCCCCCTTTTTTTTACCTCTTTTTTTCTTTTTCTTTTTTCTTTTTTCTTTTTTTTACTACCCCGTAAGTGACTCCGAAAGATTCAAAATCTTATTCTGAATCTAATTAGGTATATGAATCACATTTTTTTTTGGAAAAACATGGGGGTAAAATTCTCTCTCTCTAAACTTTGATTTTTTTTTCAGCCGAGGATGATGCACTATCAAATGATGATATTCAGTTGAGATATATAATTTAAGAGTAGCCCACAATGCTATTATCAAAGACTAGTCTCAAGTATCAAAGGATTTAAGTGAAGCCCTCAACAGATGCGCAAACCTTTGGATGGTCCGAATGTGTCCGACTAGGATTCTTCGGGGCGATTAGGACTCCTTGCAGCCGGCCGAATCAAACACGAAGAAGAATCCCTAATATTGAAGTAAGAACACAAATTCCAATAAGTAAATTGAATCTACTTTTTTTTATTCTAATTGAAGGATCAACTAGCGGATTTTCAATGATATAATATGCAAAGATTGAGCTACGCAAAGGACACTAAGATCAGCACGTAAACAAATTTTCTAATGGATCAAGACTTAATAAAACTCACAAAAATAACAGATGCGAAACTAGGGTTTGGATTTTTTTGTTTTCGGTTTATGGACTATAGGACAGTAAGTAATAAACTAAAATTTAAAGGGATAAGATCCTACCGAGTAAACCGAGCTCTGATACCAAGATGATACGGGGTCGCCCGATCTTCTCGACGTAGGATGGATACTCACGGGAGTCTTGATGAATTGTAATGATCCTCCAATGCCAGTGCAAGGGACGAACACTCTTTAATCCGCCAAAACACACTCGTGTTGATTTCGCCGACCACCAAGCGAAGATCTATCGTGCACCCAATTCCCAGCGGAAAGGCTGAACGATCTTGATTGAAGAAGACACTCCAAATTCCCTATGGAATTTCGGTAGCAAAGCTAAACTCAAAAACTTTAGTAGATTGATTTTTCTCAAACGTGGTCTAAGGATACAATGGGGGTCTACCCCTCAATATATAGTGCCCCTTCTCCACCTCATGGCTGGCCAAGAGGCCCTACACCTACTCTAATTCGGATTAGGAGTCCAACTCCAATTCTGACACATTTCAAAACAAAAAAGGAAATCCTGATTTTACAACCGTCACATTGTTTCAATTATATCTTTTGATACGGGATGAATTTCGGAGTTAGGGAGGATCCGTTGGATTGGTCTTGAAGTTATCTTTCCAACAAGCACAAGAACGCCCAAATCAGACTCCGTTTGTGAAAGTTATGACCGTTTTAATTCAGACTGTCCTGCTGATTCCGAATCCGAATTTGATGCTTTTCACCTTCTTCTCCATCCATTTCGGCCAACCATGCCTCCTCTTTGTCAAATAAAACTACACATAGATGAAGTGCTTTAGGTAGTAACCAATTCTCATGAGAATCAAATGGAAACTCAGTTAGGAGAAGAGTCACCTGTTTGTTAAGAAGTTTAGCTCTTGCCCGAGTAATAGGGCCAGTTGGTGCAATGGTGCTAGGAGGGTTAGGAGTTGAAATGGTAGGGATGTCCTCATCACTTGGAGTGGACGATGAATGTGTAATAGGGATGTCCTCATCATCACTTTTTTTCACTGTTGGGTGTGGTTTTTAGGCCGACAAATGCCACTACTTTCAGTGGGCGAACTCTGTTGGTGTTGTGGTGAAAAGAGCGATTGAATGTCCACTTGTAGTTCCATATGGTCCAATGGTGAACATGCGACCTACACACGAGCGCTTGGACAAGATTCTTGACTACTTGACGTGGCTCGAGAAACTTATGTGCCGCGGCTACTGGCACAGAGTTAGTCGATGCTTATTTCTCAGATACCATCATTGTTTCTTCTCCGAGGCCTTCCACCTCCACGCAACATTGCTTCGTCAGGCTTTCGCCCATTGTAGAAAATTCCCCGCTACTACCTCACTTAGGAGTCTGGGTCATGTCTCAATCCCAGTGTGGTTGATCATCCTCTCGGACCAGCTACTGATCATTGCCTTGGTAAGCTATTGCCTCACTAACTAGCTAATCAGACGCGAGCCCCTCCTTGGGCAGATTTCTCCTTTTGCTCCTCACCCTACGGGGTATTAGCACCCGTTTCCAGTTGTTGTTCCCTTCCCAAGGGCAGGTTCTTACGCATTACACCCATTCGCCACTGGAAACACCACTTCCCATTCAATTTGCATGTGTTAAGCATGCCGGCAGCGTTTATCATGAGCCAGGATTGAACTCTCCATGAGATTCATAGTTGCATTGCTTATAGCTTCCTTATTTGTAGACAAAGTAGATTCGGAATTGTCTTTCCTTCCAAGGATAACTTGTATCCATGTGTTTTAGATTATTAGCCTGGAGTTCACCACTAGCAGTATAGCTAACCCTACCCTATCACGTCAATCTGACAAGTCTCTTATACATTCCCATTTGATAGTGGTGGGGGAGTAAGTTAAAATAGAAAAACTCACATTAGGTTTAGGGATAATCAGGCTCGAAGTGGTGACTTCCACCACGTCAAGGTGACACTCTACCACTGAGTTCAGTATGTATGAAGTAGTAGTCGTTGTCCGCATAAGGGATTCATGCTTGTTTGTGAATTGCAAGATGTCTTTAACTTTTGGCTACTGGATCTGTATGAACGTAACATGACAAGGGGCAATTGCATTACAAAATGAGAGTTGAATACCATAATGAAATTAAAATGTGTAACCAGGATCATCTCAGATGGAAAAGAATACACACCACCACCACCTTTTTAAACCAAAATGACCAAATTCTGTCACACCACCCTTTAAGACAGAAATGACCACACACTACTCTATCACCTTTTCAGACTGAAAAGACCGCACCCTGTCATGCCACACACTACCACCTTTTTAGATAGAAATGACAACACTCTGTCCGCCACCTTTTTAGATCAAAATGACCACACCCTGCTACTACACCTTTTTAGACTGAAATAACCACACCCTGTCATGCCACACACTGCCACATTTTTAGACATAAATGATAACACCCTGCCACTATACCTTTTTAGACCAAAATGATCATACCCTGCAACTACACATTTTCAGATCAAAATGACCACACCCTGCCATTACACCTTTTTCAGACTGAAATGATGACTCTTCTCCCTCCACCCTCAACACTACACCATATTCGCTTATAAAAGGAGCGAGAAGAGAGCTACCGGAGAACACTATACCACCACAACTAACACTTCACTCCAACTTATTTCACATAATAGAGAGGAAGGAGATGTTGGACTACTATGCGAAGATGTAGCAAAAACGCAAGTGGCTTGCCGAGAAGGCTAAAATCTACCTGAATTGTTCTACGAAGGATGCATCGGTACCACCGAAGTTTTCACACCCACAATGTGTGTGCGAGGAACCGGTGAAGATCATCCAGTCCATACACTCGACGATCGCCGCCGAGCCGTACTACACATGCGGGAATATCCTTGTAAGGGAATCTTACACACAGAGAGATTTTTCACATCTTACGTTGCATTTCACATATCGCTAACTTCATCTGCACATAATGGTAGCCGAAGATGCGTTGCAATTTCTTCCAATGGATCGACGACTCGAACATGTACGATAGAGTGTTAATCGAGCAAAAGTACATATTCAACTACGCGAAGCGACCTGAGACCTTCAAACGCTAGAAACCTTACGTACTCGACCCTATTAAAAAGGCACCGAAGGAGCCTAGGAAAGCAGGGTGGTGGTGGTGGACCCCTGAATAGGAAGCTGAGTACGGCTGGGCTGAGCACGCGGCGGACAAGGGGAAGGCTCGTGGTAGTGAGACCAGCGATCGTCCTAGCATTCCCCGTCACCCGGGTGCACTCCAGATGGAAGAGGTAAGTTATGTTCTATTTGCATCCTGATTATTAATTTTGTCTTACGTTCTGCTAACATCATTCAATCGTCCAGCCCGTCTCGCAAAACATGGCTGCCTTCGAGACTAGTCGTCGCCGTAGGCAATCAGGAGACAAGGGGATGTACCGATGAGCTACAAAGACTAACTGACTTTGTTTCAATCTACCATTTTTTTTCTTCTGAAAAGGCACATATATATCGTAGGTGTTTTTCGGTTTGTTGATTCGTGCATGCTGTAGTTTCCAATGCACATAACCAAACCCTGTGCGACATGTAATTCGCAAGTACATCATGAAGCCTTTCAAATTTTATTCCTAAATATTTTGTTTGTTTCAAATTTCATACTCCTTTTTGAAAGGAATCGGTTTTGCAAACAATACAATTGGGACTACAGCGCTCGTGGCTACCCTAAACCCAAATATTTTTGTCATTTCACTCGGAAGGGAGCTATTTTTGCTATTGCGCCGCCGAACTCACATTCCAAATTGTGTCATCGATGTCACATTCTCTACTTCATATTTTGTTATCTTTTCTAAATTTGCATTCCAAACTACGTGGACACTTAAAGATATTACCAAAAATGTAACACCCTGGCTATTCGGAAGCCAAGATGCCACCTAAGGATACAACATATGAATAATTTACGGAATAAGATTCAATATGCATCTATCCAAATATCAATAACAGGATAACGAGGTGAAAGCAACCAATACATCAGTGGCGAATAATCAAGAAACTAATCATGGAACGACATGACATGAAGTTTAAACATTACTTAATACAGTCCATCTCTCATCAAGGAATATCAAAGTTGAAACCATTAATGAAATTATCGAGTAATGTTCTGTGTGCAACGTGTTGGTCTACTCCCTTTCCAAAATCATCAACATTAGGGTGGATCACCTAAATAACATTGAAAGCAAGGGTGAGTCGAAACTCAGCAAGTACCATATTAGAATAATCAATCAAATAGTGGAAAAATCAATTCAATTGAATTATGAACAAATCTTGCACCACATACATGATTGAATGGAATGAATACATGAATGGATGGATGAAAGAATGCACTGAAGGAATGGACTAATCACAGCTTATACCGGTATAGCGAGTGTAACACCCGTCGGTGTTCACTTAAAGTTACCGTATGAAGAACGTTTTATACGGGTGTCCAACGTGACCCACATTGGAATGGTGGATCACACGTACCCATTCTGGAATTGATGGGTTTTCAAATGCCCATACTGGAATTGATGGGTCTTTCAAATGCCTATACTGGAATTGATGGGTCTTTCAAAATTCCACTCCCGTGGATGAAAATTAAAGCACGTATGAATGGAATGAAGCAAGTAATATGAATGTCATCATCTTTTCTCAATTATCAATTTGAAACATATCAACATCATGAACAAGTGCAAGAACATACACGTATACATCACATTATCATGCATTCAATTGAAAACACCACAAGTTAATATGCGGAACTTGTCTGTACTGGAATAAGAATGTTGAGTAACTTCGTTGATTGAAAACATGAATCATAGAAACATTAGCATGAACACAAACACATCATTCATCAATGTAAAGGATTCAATGTACTTGCCTTTCGCGTTGCGACGCGCTAGCAAGCAATGAAGGTGTTCCCACACGCTATACCTCACCGCCTACACAAGTGTTCCCGAAATAAGAACAATGTGGAAATACATTGCTACCGGTGTTCTACAATATCTCCTGACTACCCAATATACCGCACAGACCCGAATTGAAAATAAACTATTCGGCCGATTTCATTTCTTCGATCAGCGATGACGAAAAAGCATATTTAATTATCTGGAATTCGAAATGACCCGAAACCAGTGCCCAATTAATCTTAACGCATGACACTACGAAACTCTAGTTGGCGGGGTTCTCTGATTCGGCCAAAACAGAGGACTAAACAACAGTTGAAAACACTAACAGATATCTGCCCAGATTTCAGAACAGTGGTAAAGAAAACGACGTAACTTTTATTCCACTGATCCAATAGAGGTGACTGTTATCAACTTGGAAAGATAATTTAAAGGGCTACAATAACCTATTTGGGTGGGAGTTCTGAATCTGATTGTAACTAGATCAAAACCGACGAGCAACCAGCAGTCTCCAAAATCTCTGACAGACAGAGTAGTGTGCGGTTAAAAATTCATATCTCCTAAACCACAGGGTGGAATCTCGAGATCTCAGTGCCAAAAGAAATCTAAGGAAACCAGGAACATAACTCTAGGAGACGAAAACTCGAGATTCGGCATCTAAGTAATTCATAATGGCCCGACAAGAAAATCTGCCAAAACACGTCAGCTGTCCTGGACAGTCGCGGTAAAACTACCATATCTCCTAAACCGTAACACCAAATCAGATGATCTCGGTGCCTAAAGAAAGCTAAGATCAAAGGCTACAACTTTTTAAGAGGTGGGGAGATCAGAAAACGTACGGAACTTACCCAAATCTGATGAACAAATCTGGCGCACGACAGGGAGGAGGGTGGCGGCCGGCTGGAGAGGGGGAGGAGGGGGTGGCGGCTTGGGGAGGGGAGTGGGGAGAGAGAGGGAATAGGCTAGGGTTTGGGGATGAGGAAAAAAACCCCCCTTGGCTGGCCCCTCTCATGGGCTCCTCCTAGGCTGCGGCCCAGGCCTAGGTTGTCGGAAGATCGCTGAAAACCCCCCGCCGATTCAGGAAATTTCAGTTCTTATTTGCATTTTCCCTCCCCAGCTGCTTTTCTAATTACCCGATCCGAATCCGGGGTATTACAAAAAAACTTGGTGAAATCCACTAAAATTTGAAGCTGAATTCTCTACAAAGTTCCAGCTCCTACCACCATTTCGAATGGCGGAGAAACTGTTGCTATGTCACCAATTCAAATGGCAAATTAAGCCTCTCCCGCCATTCGAATGGTGGCAAAACTGTTGTCATGTCAATAGGGATCATGTTGCCATTTTGAATAGCGTTAGTAGCCTATTTTTGTAAAAAAGTTTTTGACTATTTATTTATGTAATTCTTTATTAAAATAATTTTATTTAAAAAATCCCATAATTTGCACCGGGTTAAACTCATCCCTCCCTAAAAAACTCATCTCATCCAGCATTTCCCTTACCATCTTACACATCCCATGGTCTAGATGCCACCTTAGGGTTTTTGGTGGTGTGCATCTATCTACATGCTGGGTAGGCTACAACAAGCATAAACCAAAATAGGAGGGTGAGGATCCTGCAGCCAAGGTTACCAAACACTTGATTTGAGTCTTAAAATCACCCATCCTATGACCCTAGATTTATTGAACTGATTCGATCCTAGGTAGGATCTTAATTTGGTGGAGTACTAGCAATCTTGCGATTCTAGCAAAAAAAATTGTAGGATCATGTTCACGATTTACATGCGATTCAACCTGATTATACCGATCTTAGTATAAATAATTACTTGCACATGTAATTTCAATTGTAAAGTTTCAATTTTTATCCATTCATATACGCTATTATTTGTATAGCCAACTATAGATTGTTCATTTGGGCTACAATTATTTTAAGTAAAGACTTCTAAAATTCAATTAAAATGCATCTTTGTTGAAATACATGGTAGATTTGAAATAATGTATCTTTTGTAGAATTAAGTAGGATCTTAGATTATACTATTTTATCCTTCTATATGATGCCATCGGAGCATCTCTGATTCGGTTCGAGTTCCCAATCCTGGCAACCTTGCTTACAACCCTCGAATCAAGATTTGAAGGCCCTACTATTTGCTCCATTTGGAATGTGGGGGTTCTCCTAATTGTAGGAACTGAACTGATTCATGCGTATGTGTTCCAAATAAATTAATAGTACGGTCAACTATAGTAAGCGCAATGTTACATTGTATTTGTACTAAGCTGAAACTATATTGCTCACTATCAAACGTTCAATTTTGTATTAGACTATTTATTTTTGAAAATGTATTAGACAATTTATAGATGATCTGGTTGGTCTGTTTTGGATTTTGCTCAATAGCAACATATCCTCTGAAGTAGAGAGTGATAGTAAGAACCATTAGATTGGGTTTATCTTTGCATGAGTCGTGCATTTACGAGATCGGATGATGGTTCGCTTACTATCATGCTTAGCTTCTAACGAGATCAATGGCGGTTACTTTTACCACAATTATACATACACGTTACTACATGCAGAATTGTAATTATGACCATGATTAATTGTTTGACATTCTAAAAGGTTTGTAAATACATAAAGATGTTCCCGGCTGTAATAGTTTTATTCCATAATTTTTTTAAAGAGAGACATTATTATATCTATATTTAAGTTACTAAATATTATGTTGGCAATAGTTAGTTTTAGAACAAAATTATGAACATGTTTTAAAATTAGATTTTATTGACATTTCTGTTCCATGGAAATAAGAATTGTTGGTTGTTAGTTATGACTTTATTTAAGTTTTGCAAAATTGGCCAGGTAGGATGTCGTATGCTAACAAATTGATTCACAGGTTTTAACTTGCACAACTCTTCGTCAACAATAAAGATTCTCAGCAAGGGACATAACCCCTTCACCTCAATCGTTTGCCATGCCTTCAAGTAATTGTCTTTACTATCTTAGCAAAAGTTAATTGGCTTTGTAACATGTTTAATGGAGTAGCATGTACTTACTAGGAAAAATGTCAATGGGTTAAACGTCTCTGATCAAACTCAAGTAAATGGAGAGAGTAAACAACGATGTGGTCACAGCTATGGCTGTAACCATGTCCGTGTGTGTGTTTGGCCTGATCTTCTTCACAAACCATAGGTTGTGTTGGGATATAAAAAAAGTCATGACTAACGATCCCAATAGCAACACACTAACATGGTAAAGCATGTGACATGCTGCCTGAATAATCTTCAACTAATGGCCTATTTGGTAGGACTTTGCGCCTTATTTTTCAGCTTTTAGATTCTACTACTCCAAGGATCCACTCGTCTAATAATCTACAGCTAATGACCTATTTGGTAGGACTCTGGTCCTTATTTTTCAGCATTTAGATTCTACTACTCCAAGGATCCACTCATTTAATAATCTGGAGCTGGCTGAGGGAAGCATTGGTAGGAGGTTGGCTCCAAAAACTATGAAAGAAAATATCAAAGTAAAAAGACCATGCTACCCCCAGTTTTAACACTTGAACTCTATTTGTTTCTTACTCCTTTATATTTGTACACAAATTCCTAAAAGTTCTCTACAAATTTCTCGAGACCGACCTTATACACACTACTACCAGGTTATGAGCTATGCATATGAACCGATGCCACACAAAAAAAAAATCAAGAGCAAGCACAGTAACACATTCTCATGAGCATATGGCTCATGGTAAAATAAAACCAAGCACAACCACAAGAAATTGGCTCCATCAACATCCATATACAAGGGATGAACAAATTTGTTCATGAACAATCTAGCATTAATAAGAAAGAATAGGACTGAGTTCTACAACTGGGCATTTGCACGTCCCTGAAAAATTATACATTTATGAACATTTTACAATCTTTGAGCATTTACAACTCTGAATAACTATACATTTCACAATTACATTTGATGTTGTACTGGAAACTATAAGAATCAATCTGTTGGCACGCCTAGGAATATAGGATGAATCCATGACCATATTATAGCTCACAAGTCAAAATTCAGGCATTGATCTATAATGATGATAGCTCCTCATCCAAGTCTGAAAAATCATCTGGTACATCAAACAACTACGAAGAGCCATAGCTGCAAAATTGCCACCTCATCGCCAATCTGAAACTAATATGAATTGGATGTGATTTTCCATCTAAAAAAGGACATAGAACTCTGACGCATCCTATTGCAACACGTAACACGATTAATCAACAAAATTTCTCCATTTTAGAATACAACTTGCTTTCACAACTAGCACAAAACATCCGTGTTGCAGTTAGGGCTGGAAACGAGCCAGGCTCGGCTCGGCTCGGCTCGGCTCGTTGTGGCTCGGTTTAAACTCTGGCTCGGCTCGGCTCGGCTCGTTTGGAAAACGAGCTCGAATGAAGGCTCGGCTCGGCTCGAAAAAAACTCGAGCCGGCTCGAAAAAGCTCGTTCGAGCCGGCTCGAAAAAGCTCGCTCGAGCTCGGTAGAATAAAATGATTATATGAGTCATTTATCATTAATTCAAAATCCAATCATCTTGATTATATGGGGTTGCACTCGGCTCGTTTGGCTCGCGAGCCGGCTCGAGCTCGGCTCGAAAAAAGCTCGAGCTCGAGCGAGCCGGCTCGGCTCGCAACAAGCTCGAGCCGGCTCGCGAGCCGCGAGCTTTTTTGCCACCCCTAGTTGCAGTAACAATCAAAGATAACTTTGGTAATAATAAAATTACAGAATCTAAATGAGTGCAATGAGCATTAGAGATCAATCCAAAGGGGGAGGTAACCATGAATCCACATATATGTTCTGGGCGACTTTGGCTGCCCTCCACGGAGGAGGTGGCGAGAGGAGAGGAGGCCAAGGGAAGGCGGGTGCGGCCGCACAACAGCAGTGGATTAGGGCGATAATGAAAATCTAGGATTAGGGAGGCAATGCTTAACTTCATGCGAGGGGAGAAGGGATGGACGCCGAGGTCACCGGGCGACAAGGAGAAATCCGTTGGTCACCCGTGGACTCGTGAGCGAGGAAAATGTAGGATCAATAGTGAGGTGTGAAGGATCGACAAAGAGGTACTGGAAATGCGGCAAGATGGTCCCAGTGAAAGCATCTAGGCCCCTAAAAATGGTTTTGGTAATTAATGATAATATGTGAATATGGGATTAACAAGTTTACGAAGAATGTGCAAGGTTAATTCCATTTGATGAACATGATGAAGCAAGGATGCATGCTAAAGGAAAATGTGAAGATCAACAAGGCTTAAAGTCAAGGTACAAATAGTCTAGGATCCTTTTCTATTTTACCGGTCTAAGGAGAATTGGTTGGTAGACCGGATTATAGGATAAATGCCGTACTATTAAGGGGGATCACGACTAGTAGCTTGATAGCTTATTCTTGTGCCATATGGATCAACTTAGGATCATGCATGCATTTAAAATTGGACTTGAATTTAAGTTAGAATGAATTGATTGCTTTAATTCGAATCGGACGAACCAAGGCTTAGCAATGGTTGTACTCAAGCGCCGTTGTTCCGACGATATTTCAACAAGTTGCAAAATAACAAAGACGAGTGTAATCTCCTTTTAAAACCGCTTTTGAGAATCGGTCACATCAGCACAGTATAATCGGATGAACCGCATCCCGGTTGTTCCGATGATATTACGACGGTTGGAAAATAACAGTACGAGTGTAATCTCCTTTGAAAACCTCTTTTGAGAATCGGCTGTACCGCACGTATAATCGGATGAACCGCAATACGGATGTTCCGAAATATATTTGGCGGTTGTAAAATTCGAAACGATGCAAAATCTCGGTTTAGAAAACTCGAAATCGGACGATCCGGTGTTTGCTCGGATGAACCGCAACTAAATCCAACGGCTATATCGATTGCATTTAATGCGTGTAACATAGCCGTTACTGTGCATTGAGTATAGCGCGGTTGTACCGATGCTAACACGCCGGTTGTTCCGATATTTGCTGAAATTTCGGGAACTTCTTCCCAACGGCTAGAATTGTTTGGTGGAGGCTATAAATACCTCCCCAACTGCACAAGGGACAAGTTACACAGTGCATTGAAGATATCTCAACCCTTGTGAGCATTGTGCATTCAATTCTACTCCCAATTTACTCTTGCATTCATTAAGAGGGAGATCAAGTGCATTCATCTTTAGTTGATTCATTGGCACTTGAGTAAAGTCAAGCGAGGATCGTTGATCTATTCTCTTGGGGTGTTGCCGCACTCCTAGACGGCTTGGCGGTGAAGCACGGTGATCTTCTCAAGTGAAGCTTGTGAGAAGACCCGAGCAAGATTGTGAGTGGTTGGTGTTCACCATCTCCGGAGCGGAGGAAGAACAACCCAAGTGATCGAGGGAAGGCTTAATTCGTGGAGCCGGCTTGAGTGGTCAAGCTTCCTCAACGTGGACTAGTGAAGACCGGCAAGTCTTCGATACCACGGGAAAAACATCATTGTGTCTTGTGGTTATTTCTTGTCTTAACAATTCCGCACTTATATTTCTAGCTTGCTTATTGTGATTAAATTGCCTAGCTAGGAGCATAACTTGTTTAGACTAAGTCATTAAATTGGATAAATTGTTAATTTGTTAAAAACTTTAAAAACCTCCTATTCACCCCCCTCTAGTCGGTTATCCTTGATCCTACAAGTGGTATCAGAGCTTGGTCTCTCCGTTGTTGGACTTAACCGTCTAGGAGAGCAAGGATGGCTAGTGAGGGAATGGCTTTAGGAAGGGCTCCACTCTTTGATGGCACAAATTATGCTTATTGGAAAATTAGAATGTCAATCTTTTTAAAGGCCATGAGTCCAAGCATTTGGAAAATCGTAAATGATGGTTACACTATGCCTCTTAATCCACTTGAACCCACGGATCAAGACACGCGTAACTCTCATTTAGATGCCCAAGCTATGAATGCTCTCTTTGGCGCTTTGAACGCGGATGAGTTCAATAGAGTGAGCAATTTGGAAACCGCTCATGCTATTTGGACAACTCTCTCGAAATCCATGAGGGTACATCCACGGTCAAAGAAGCCAAATTGCATAGGCTTGGATTAAATATGAGACATTCATAATGTTGCCTCATGAAAACATCAATGAGATGTATTCAAGACTCAACAACATTGTGAATGAGCTCAAAGGCCTTGGGACTAACCTTTCCGATGTTGATATTGTGCGCAAGATGCTTAGGGCTCTTCCTGACAAATATGAAACTTTGGTGACGCTCTTCATCAACTCTCCCGAATTGCCAAGGATGACACCAACGGGCCTTTTGGGCAATCTCATCACAAATGAGTTGTTCAAGAAGGACAAAGAAGAGCTCGTGGAGACATCCTCCTCAAAGAAGAAAATTACCGCTTTCAAGGCCAAAGCGGAATCAAGTGATGATGAGGATGAAGGAGAAGATTCCGATGAGGAGTATGCACTCCTTGTAAGAAAAATGAAGAAGTTCATGAAGAGACGCCCCAATAGAAGCTACAACTTTGACAAATACAAGAAGGGACAATATTCAAGTGACAAGAAGAGTTATAGCAACATTCGATGCTATAATTGTGATGAAAAGGGACACATCTCATCTCGTTGCCCCGCAAAGAAGGATGACAAGGACAAGTCATTCAAGAAGAAAGAATATAATGGCAAGAAGAAGCTTTTCAAGAAGCTTCACAAGGATGGCAAGAATGAAGCTCACATTGGAGAGTGGGATTCAAATGATGAATCAAGCGACTCGACTCGATGAGGATGAGTCTTCCAAGAAGAAGGGACTAGTTGGCATTGCTATCAAAGAAACTCCTTCACTATTCTCCACCCCTACATGCCTCATGGCAAAAGGAGATAAGGTAAAATCCATTGATAGTGATGAACCAACTTATGAAGAATTATTGGATATGCTTGATGAATTAAATGAATTTAATGGAAAAGAGAAATCAAAATTTAAAGTCTTGAAGAAAGAATATCTCTCTCTAAAAGACTCTTTTGAGGAGCTAAAGAAAGCTCATGATTCTCTCATCTTAAAGAATATTGAAAATCTCATTCACATATTGGAATTACTTGTGATTTAATGAATGAGATGTCTAGAGTAGATATTGCTTTAAATGAAAAATCCATGTCTAGCATTTCTACTTCATGTGATGATTTACTTGCCATGCCATGTTGCTCTAGTGATGATTCAATTGCTAGTTTAGCAAATACTTGTGATCCTTTACTTATTGTTGAGAACCATGAATTAAAGGAACAAGTCAATAAACTAAGCAAAAGTTTGGAAAGATGCTTTAAGGGTAAGGCCACCTTAGACAAGCTTTTGAGTGAGCAAAGGTGCTCATTCAACAAGGAAGGTCTCGGGTATGTGCCTAAGAAAGGTAAGAAGAAGCAAATAAACCCACAAGGTATGTGAGGGAAAATGGTAAGTATTGCTATAAGTGCCGGGAAATAGGACATGTGCAACAAAATTGTCCTAAAGGTAAAATTGCATCTTTTGGTATATATGATTCATGCTATATGCTTAGAAAGACTAAGGATGGTAAAATACTTGCTCATTTTATTGGCACTTCAATTTTAGGCGCTAAAAGAATGCTATTTGGGTGCCTAAAACCTTGGTCACTAACCTCCAAGGACCCAAACAAATTTGGGTACCTAAAAGAACTTGATTCTTGTTTTGTAGGTGAACTACAAGACCGGTGGAAAACATTGGGTGCTTGATAGTGGTTGCACTCAACACATGACCGGTGATAGAAAAATGTTCACCACATTCGAGAATGGGAAAGGAATGGACAAAATCACATTTGGTGACAATAGCAAAGGAAAGGTAATTGGATTGGGTAAAATTGCTATCTCAAATGACCTTTCCATTTCAAATGTATCTCTAGTAGAATCACTAAACTTTAACTTGTTATCCGTAGCTCAAATATGTGATCTAGGACTAATTTGTTCTTTCTCTAAAGAAGGTGTTACAATTTCAAATGAAAATGATAACTCTTTAATTTTTAAAGGATTTAGATTTGGAAACCTTTATTTGGTAGATTTCACTTCAAATGATTCATGCTTAAAAACTTGTTTGATGGCAAAAACCTCCTTGGGTTGGCTTTGGCATAGAAGGCTAGCTCATGTAGGAATGATTCAACTCAAAAGCTTTTCAAACATGATTTAGTTGTTGGCTTGAAAGATGTGAAGTTTGAGAAAAACCGACTTTGTAGTGCATGTCAAGTCGGTAAACAAGTCGCTAATTCTCACCCTTCCAAAAGTATCATGTCAACTTCTAGACCATTGGAACTCTTACATATGGATTTGTTTGGGCCAACAACCTATAAGAGTATCGGGGGAAATAGCTATTGTTTGGTCATTGTGGATGATTACTCTAGATATACATGGGTATTCTTCCTAGATGATAAAAGTGAAACCTCCGAATTTTCAAAACTTTACAAAAGGGCCCAAAATGAATTTGATTTCAAAATAAAGAAAATTCGTAGTGATAATGGTTCCGAGTTCAAAAATACTAAAGTTGAAGACTTTTGTGATGAACTTGGAATAAAGCACGAACTTTCCACAACCTACACTCCGGAACAAAATGGAGTTGTAGAAAGGAAAAATCGTACATTAATTGAAATGGCTAGGACAATGCTTGATGAATATAATACTTAGATAGTTTTGGGCGGAAGCAATTAACACCGCTTGTCATGCCATAAATCGTCTTTATTTACATCGTCTTTTGAAAAAGACTTCCTATGAGCTTCTTGTAGGAAGAAAACCGAACATCTCCTATTTTCGTGTCTTTGGTTGTAAATGCTATATTTTAAAGAAGGGTGTTCGGCTATCAAAATTTGAAAGTAGATGTGATGTTGGTTTCTTGCTAGGTTATTCATCAAAATAAAAGCTTATCGTGTCTTCAACAAAAACTCCGGTTTAGTTGAAGAAAAACATGATGTTCAATTTGATGAAACTAACGGCTCTCAAGAAGAGCATGAGAATTTGGATGATGTAGGCAATGAGGCTTTGAGAAGGGCAATGGAGCATATGCAAATTGGTGACATAAAGCCCGAAGATGATTCATCATCCTCCACACAAGTTGAACCACCAACATCTTCTACAAACCAAGTTCAATTTGACAATAAGGAAGATAATCAACCATCTAACTTACCACCAAGAATCCACAATGCTATTGCTAAGGATCATCCAATAGACCAAATATTGGGTGATGTAAGTAAGGGTGTTCAAACTCGATCTCGTGTTGCTTCTTTTTGTGAATATTACTCTTTTGTCTCTTGTATTGAGCCAAAGCATGTAGAAGAAGCACTTGAAGATCCGGATTGGGTGAATGCTATGCATGAAGAACTCAACAACTTCACCCGGAATGAAGTTTGGACATTGGTGGATCGACCCAAGGAACACAACGTCATTGGTACAAAATGGGTCTTTAGGAACAAGCAAGATGAAAATGGTTTGGTTGTTCGAAACAAAGCAAGATTGGTAGCTCAAGGTTATTCACAAGTTGAAGGTTTGGATTTTGGTGAAACTTTTGCTCCCGTAGCTAGATTAGAATCAATTCGGATATTACTTGCTTTTGCATCATGCTTTGATATTAAATTATTTCAAATGGATGTTAAAAGTGCTTTCTTAAATGGTAAAATTTCCGAACTTGTATTTGTTGAACAACCTCCCGGTTTTGAAGATCCTAAAATCCTAATAATGTCTATAAACTCTCTAAAGCGCTCTATGGCCTTAAACAAGCTCCTAGAGCATGGTATGAACGACTTAGAGATTTTCTAGTCTCAAAAGGATTCAAAATTGGGAAGATTGATTCAACCTTATTTACTAAAGTTATAGATGATGATTTCTTTGTATGTCAAATTTATGTTGATGATATTATTTTGGGTCTACTAATCAAGATTTTTGCAAAGAGTTTGGTGATATGATGTCTAGGGAATTTGAAATGTCGATGATTGGAGAATTAAGCTACTTCCTTGGATTCCAAATCAAGCAACTCAAAGATGGGACCTTCGTGAGCCAAACCAAGTATGCAAAAGAATTGATCAAGAAGTTTGGTATGGAGGATGCAAAACCCATCAAGACTCCCATGGCAACAAATGGTCATCTTGACTTAAATGAGGGAGGTAAATCGGTAGATTTAAAGCTTTATAGATCTATGATTGGTAGTTTGCTTTATCTTACCGCATCTAGGCACGATATCATGTTTAGTGTTTGTATGTGTGCTCGCTTTCAAGCAAATCCAAAAGAATGTCATTTAATGGTGTTAAAAGAATTCTAAGATATTTAAAGCATTCCTCTAGCATTGGCCTTTGGTTCCGAAAGGTGCTAAATTTGACTTAATTGGATATTCGGACTCCGATTATGCGGGATGCAAAGTGGATAGAAAAAGCACCTCGGGTAGTTGTCAATTTTTAGGAAGATCTTTAGTATCATGGTCATCCAAGAAACAAAATTCCGTAGCCCTATCCACCGCCGAAGCCGAATATGTTTCCGCGGGAAGTTGTTGTGCTCAATTGCTATGGATGAGGCAAACATTGATGGATTATGGAATTAAACCGATAAAATGCCTCTTTTGTGTGATAATGATAGTCTTTGTGAAAATAGCTAATAATCTGTTCAACACTCAAGAACCAAGCATATAGATATTCGCCACCATTTCTTGAGAGATCATGTGATCAAGGGAGACATTGATATTAGCCACATAAGAACCGAAGACCAATTAGCGGATATTTTCACCAAGCCATTAGATGAAGGCCGCTTTTGCAAATTGAGGAATGAATTAAATGTAATAGATTATTCAAACATTGTTTAAATTTTTGTTTTTTGGTCTTTTTATTTGGTGTTATTTAAGTATTTTGTAAAAGAATTTCTCAAATCTCATATTAAATTCACTATAATTTTAATTATAAAACTATGTTTATATATAATCTTGATATATTATATGCATAATGATCCCTAGACGGTGTTTTATTGAGTGTAAATCTAAGGATCATTTGCAATTATTCAAAATTCCAAAGAAATCCAGAATCTTATCAAAATCTCAGGACAATCGGTACATCCGGAGTTATGCGATCCAGATGCGTCCATGATCGCGGATCATCCGGCGTTATAATAGCGGGCGTCCGTTTTCCTTTGACCTTATCACTCCAGCGGCTCGACCGTTTTCCTTTTCTTCTCAGTCCGCTCGAGTTCTTCTCTCTCCAGCCGAGCGCCTCTCAAAACCCCTCTCTCAAATCGAGTGTTTCTCTCGGTGGATCTCCAAGTTCTCGCTGATCCTTGCATTTCCAGTGCTCTCCTTCCTCAAATCTCAAGATGCCTAGAATGCGAGGAACATCCAAGAAGTCTCAGGGATCGTCAAGACAAAGATCTTCGGCACCTCAACCTCCACTGCAGGGAAAAGGAAAGGGAAAGAGACCGACTCGTAAACCGAATCAGAAAATAGCTCAGGAAGTGAATCAATTGAGGAAACTGAATCAGAAGAAGAAGAAGAAGTAGAGGAAATTCCTCCAAGGACTGCAGAAGATGATGATTTGGTTGATCCTCCAGGGACTCCTCTCGACTGCATCTTACGTCGGCAGATGACTATGCCATCAAGCGCCATGTCAATCAATATCTTCTGAAGAATGACACATTGAATCCAAAATTCCACACAATCTTTCAAGAGCAAGTGTATGAGCAAATATATAATAGGCACAAGAAATTTGCCGATCATAAATGGATTAAGCGGCATAATATTAATACCTTGGACAAATACAGTGGAGTCTATCAGCTTTTCTACAATGTGGGTCTTCATGATCTTGTGGGGATAAAACAGAATTATGATGACAAGATCATTCGCCAGTTTTATGCCACACTGCATATGTCTCACGACTTGAAGACTTTTAGATGGTGGTCGTGTCGAAATGTGGAAAGCACCAAAGAGGAATTTGAGAGTATTAAGAATTCAGTCCGGCTCTTGGGACAAAATCTTTGAGAGTTCAGCCCTACTTGTTCCTGCTTGTGCCAGGCATTATGACTCCTCAGCTAAATGCAAGTTAGGGACAATTACTGGATTGAAGCCAGAAGTGAGCATGATTAACAGGATAATTAATCATACTTTCTACCCTAAGAGTGGAAATTTCGATGCAGTACGGGGACATGTTTGGAACATGATAGATCATATTGTGGAGGGAGTTAAATTTGATGTAGTGGATGTTATTCTTCAAGGCATAGCCTCCTCCAAGAATGACAGAGTTAAAAGGATTTATTATGCTCCTTACATCATGGCATTGATTGTTAGAAAGATCGAGTACCGTGGTGGTTTGGGATCTACTCACAAGCCATATAAACCACGAGATGCCATTCCTCCTCAACAAGTCTCTCGAGGATGCCCTCGCCGAGGTTGATGCTCCTCCCTTCCGCTATGCACGATGCAAATGCTCTAGCGCAAGTACTTCAAAATCAGTGATCTATCATCAAGACTTTGCAGAAATGAAGGTGAACAAGTTGCATTTCAGATGAGACTCGTCATAAGCTTCTTGAGATGGCGGCTATCCATAATGACTTCTTTGATGAGACTCATAACAGATTATCGGCTTTGTCGAGGGCCTAAATGACTTAGAACATTTTCTCAAGACCCCTCGTTATGTTCGCCGACCTCCTCAGTCGCCCAAGGGTCCTTCTTCTAGGACAGCTGCACCTACTCCGGCTCCTCAGTGCACCTCTCGAGTTTTGGGCTCCGGCTCCTACCACTCTCTCGGTATCTCGGGATCCCGCGCCATCGTGTCGGCTTCTCCGGATCTGCACGTTTCCAGCTCACTCCTGCCGCTTCTCCTGCTCTGCTCCATTTCGGGACCCGACTTCTTCCTCTCAGACCCCGTTTGATGCTTTTGGTACTTTGATGCCAAAGGGGAGAAATTATGAAGATGTGAAGACTTAGTTTTAGGGAGCTATGGGCTTATGTGATTTATATGTGTTTTGTAAAGCGGTTGATTGTTGATCTATTTTGTGCTGTAATAGTTGGTAACTTTTGTTGAACTTGTGGAATGTGGTTATGTCTTATTATCTTTTATGCAATGCAATCAATTATTTGACATATCTTATCTTGTATTGCTTCCTCAAGTTCATAAATGCAAAAGAAACTCCGCCAAAATTTTCAATTCTTTACATATGCTTGCAAATTATTCACTATCCATATGCATTCGTTTAGGGGAGGCAATGCTTAACTTCATGCGAGGGGAGAAGGGGATGGACGCCGAGGTCACCGGGCGACAAGGAGAAATCCGTTGGTCACCCGTGGACTCCGGTAGCGAGGAAAATGTAGGATCAATAGTGAGGGTGTGAAGGATCGACAAAGAGGTACTCTGGGGCTGCGGCAAGATGGTCCCAGTGAAAGCATCTAGGCCCCTAAAAATGGTTTTGGTAATTAATGATAATATGTGAATATGGGATTAACAAGTTTACGAAGAATGTGCAAGGTTAATTCCATTTGATGAACATGATGAAGCAAGGATGCATGCTAAAGGAAAATGTGAAGATCAACAAGGCTTAAAGTCAAGGTACAAATAGTCTAGGATCCTTTTCTATTTTACCGGTCTAAGGAGAATTGGTTGGTAGACCGGATTATAGGATAAATGCCGTACTATTAAGGGGGATCACGACTAGTAGCTTGATAGCTTATTCTTGTGCCATATGGATCAACTTAGGATCATGCATGCATTTAAAATTGGACTTGAATTTAAGTTAGAATGAATTCAGTGCTTTAATTCGAATCGGACGAACGAAGGCTTAGCAATGGTTGTACGAAAGCGCGGTTGTTCCGACGATATTTCAGCGGTTGCAAAATAACAGTACGAGTGTAATCTCCTTTTAAAACCGCTTTTGAGAATCGGCTGTACCGCGCGTATAATCGGATGAACCGCATCCCGGTTGTTCCGATGATATTACGACGGTTGGAAAATAACAGTACGAGTGTAATCTCCTTTGAAAACCTCTTTTGAGAATCGGCTGTACCGCACGTATAATCGGATGAACCGCAATACGGATGTTCCGAAATATATTTGGCGGTTGTAAAATTCCAGAACAGATGCAAAATCTCTGGTTTAGAAAACCTGAAATCGGACGATCCGGGTGTTTGCCTGCGGATGAACCGCAACTAAATCCAACGGCTATATCAGTGCATTTAATGCGTGTAACATAGCCGTTACTGTGCATTGAGTATAGCGCGGTTGTACCGATGCTAACACGCCGGTTGTTCCGATATTTGCTGAAATTTCGGGAACTTCTTCCCAACGGCTAGAATTGTTTGGTGGAGGCTATAAATACCTCCCCAACTGCACAAGGGACAAGTTACATTGCATTGAAGATATCTCAACCCTTGTGAGCATTGTGCATTCAATTCTACTCCCAATTTACTCTTGCATTCATTAAGAGGGAGATCAAGTGCATTCATCTTTAGTTGATTCATTGGCACTTGAGTAAAGTCAAGCGAGGATCGTTGATCTATTCTCTTGGGGTGTTGCCGCACTCCTAGACGGCTTGGCGGTGAAGCACGGTGATCTTCTCAAGTGAAGCTTGTGAGAAGACCCGAGCAAGATTGTGAGTGGTTGGTGTTCACCATCTCGGAGCGGAGGAAGAACAACCCAAGTGATCGAGGAAGGCTTAATTAGTGGAGCCGGCTTGAGTGGTCAAGCTTCCTCAACGTGGACTAGTGAAGACCGGCAAGTCTTCGATACCACGGGAAAAACATCATTGTGTCTTGTGGTTATTTCTTGTCTTAACAATTCCGCACTTATATTTCTAGCTTGCTTATTGTGATTAAATTGCCTAGCTAGGAGCATAACTTGTTTAGACTAAGTCATTAAATTGGATAAATTGTTAATTTGTTAAAAACTTTAAAAACCTCCTATTCACCCCCCTCTAGTCGGTTATCCTTGATCCTACACCCAGTCAGCTGCGGCGGCTAGGGTTTGGAGAGGAGCTTGGGGCGAGAGAGAGGAGAGAGAGAGGGCGATGCACTCTTTGTTCGGGAAATGAGGGCGACGGGTGAGCTGATTGGGGGCTATAGCCATTGGTATTTGGTGGGTAAATACCCTTAATTTCATGGAAAATTTGGTAAAGATGATGTTGCTCCTTATGGGGAGTCACCTCTACCTTGCTTCGCAAAAATGAACTAGGAGGGAGCTCCGCTCCTCTGGGATTTGGATTTTGAAAAACAAGGAGCTGAGGCGTTTGGTTGGGCTCTGGCTACTACGGTTTTGAATTCGGGAGCTGGAGTTAGCAGGCACTAATAACTCAATGCAGTTAGAGGAAGTTGGCACCACACCATGCTACACAACCATGGTGATGAAGCCTTTTGATATAATCATTCCATTGAAGGACACAAACACACACGGTGTAATTTCATTAATAATTCTAAGCCTCCTAATTACATGGATTTGACTACAATATATCGGCCTCCTAAGATAACTAAAAGAATAATCAACCTTGAACTCCAAGTTAGACTAAAAGGAAACCCTAAAATTAATGTTGCACATTGTTTTAGAAATTGTAGAGTCTCTAGAAGGAATATGATGATGTTCTTGTATCTTATGAGTTGCAACTTTGGTTTCTAACGAGGATCTAATAATCCCAAATTAATTATTTATCTGTAATTGTTATTATAGATAGCAATACCTTCATATTGTTCATAAGTATACACCTTACTATTCATAAAGGAAGAGCTTTGCTGGGTGGTCATAAGGCTTTCTACGACCACCACATGGTCGTAAACCTTACTACGAACCCAGAGGACTCACCGCGCTGGAGCTAAGGGCAAAGATGAAGCTTGCGGCCGAAGTTGAAGAAAACTCAAATTCCGACGAAATCAAGTTAGGGGAATGTATCGTTGAGCTTGGGAACATAAGCTGACGCAAGTAGGGAGGAAAAAGCTTCACGGTGGCGGCCAAAACATTGCGGCAGCGCCCCAGCCGACAATGGCAGCTTGCTCTCCTTGGGTTCTTGCTCGGTGAGAAGGGAGAAGGAGGTAGGGGATCGCTTGGTGATGTCGATAGGGAGAAGAGGACACTACTTAAGAGCTTTATAGACGCTAGGGCAGAGAAATACGAGGAGGCCGTGGTGACACTAAGCTCGGTGCACGGCGCACTGGCATGGACGATGCGAGCGACAGGGAGGTGATGGTGAGGCGATGGGGGCAAGTTATGATGCGGAACCATGGGCGAACCGCATGTGCGCGTCAAAACTAGTAGGTGGGTGGTTGGGCGCTAACGCGGCGAAGCGACGCCATGGCATCTCCCTCGGCAAGTTGGCGCTGGTGCTTCAGCCGCCTGGGGCAGAATGTCGGGACCCAAAAATGCAATTCTGGACCCTCTGTGTATTCTGCACTAGTCCAGAATCACGCTAGTGTGTACAGTAACCTCCGCCGCCGCTGAGCCGCCGTTATCCGCTGGATCCGTGGTCGCCGGAGTGCCACCGGCGCTCGCCCGTGGTCGCCCACGTGCGACCACATCCCCGATCTTTGGCGTGTCGCCTGCGTGGCTGCATCGTTAGAGCCACGTCGCCCCGGTCCACCGGGCTAGCTCTCCCTCGGTCGGTGCACTCGGTCCACCGTGAGCCCCGAGGCTGACATGTGGGGCCCACATGTCAGAATTTTTTTTTAAAATCTATTTCTTTTTCCAGAAATTCTCGGCTGACGCAAGCATTGCGCAATAATCCGATTTTCCTTTATAAAAATAATTCGGGAAAATCGTTTAAATCCAAATTAGGGTTTTAATTGATTTTCAAAACTTCCAAAGCCCATATCTTTTGCATCCGAACTCCGATTGAGCCCATTCAAATTTGTAAATTCATATAAAATCAAGATCTATTTAATGGTGAATTTTATTTGATTTTTGGAGTTGGCTTTACCTCTGTTATTTATTTGTTTTGTTTCTTTTGTCTCGTTTGCGAGTAGACGTCGATACTTCGGGAAGTTTTGCAGAAGAAGGAGCACCTCAAGATCAAGACCAGTACCTAGACCTATTCCAAGGCAAGTTATACCTTTGATCATATTGAACCCAGTTTTCAAAATACTTTGTTTCAATATATTGCATTCTATTTCAAGTATTTATTTAAATACTTTTGGTTTAGTTATTAATCCAAATTGTTATATCCACCTTGTCTATTGTTATGTCATATTCTTTTGTCACCCTAGGTTGGTTCATTATTAGTTGGTATTATCGTAGCACCAACGTGGGTTGGTTAGATACGAGTAGACTGCTTAGTCATGCCATGAGTCATCATTTCATGTGAGTCGCAATTATGAATTTGACTAATAGAATATGGAACTGTGTGATAAAACTGTGTGTTGTGCGCTATTACTCATTGATGGCATGTGTTGCACTTAATCAACAGGGTGGGAAAAGATTTAGACTGGGGCAAGTGGTGGATCTGTGTGATTGGTGGGGCTGTGTGCTTTAAACTTTGTGATTTGAGAAAAAACGGAAGTCTTGCCTTGGTCAATTAAGGACTTAACTTTGTGCGCCATTGAACTGGGCCTTACTGTACGACCACACGTCTAGTATGGGCTGGGCCTAACTTAGTAAGTTATGGAGTCTTGACATTGACAACTCAGATTGTATTTAAGCTGTGTGATGGGCTGGAGGTGTGATATGTCACATCGCGGGATGGTTCGCTGCATCCCTGTCCAACGATGTGTGTCGTAACCAAACGCTGTGTGTATCGGTTGGCCGGCAGGAAAGCACATCGGGAGTGTCATCGTTTGAGATGAAGTCTCTGAAAGGTTTTGTTGTGATCAACTCTGATCCGGTTGGTTTCATCGTGTGGGTAAAGTGTACAAACTCTGCAGAGTGTTTAAACCAATCTATTCGAATAGCCGTGTCCTCGGTTATGGACATGCTCGGGAATTTCACACGAGGGGTAGATTTTCATGAAACATTTGGGGAGGGTCAGCTGTGTGAGATAACTTGTACAGCTGTGTGAATAACTTATTTAGACTGTGTGTCCTTTGTGAAACCAATTGTTAAATTAATATTCTTTAATTGTTTTCAATCTATTATTTGTATTCAATTGCAAATGTTGCATTTCCGCAAAATAACCACAGAAGCCATTTCTTTGGTATAAGCATCATGTATAAATGCATTCTGTGGTATGACTTGCGAGTACGGTGTGTACTCACTCTTGCTAAACAAATCAACAGAAGTGGAGGAGTCGTCGCCTGCTTTTGAAGAAGAGTTCTACGAAGGTTGATCGTTAGAGTCTTGATCGATCGATTCTGTTCGTGGTAAATTGATGGGAGCCCTTTGGAGTTTTTACCGTTTCATTGCAGTTTATTTCTTTATTGCCAGCCTTGCATGGCTTAATAAATGTAAAACTCGACCGTAAGGTCACAGCAGTTATTTGTTATTCAAAGTACTCGTTTATTCTTATATTCGTTGTATGGATGTGATATTTCATCGATGTTGACACTGCGTGCACTAGTGTGATCCTGAACTAGTGCAGAATACACAGAGGGTCCAGATTTCCATATTTGAGTCCCGAGCGATTACATAGACTTAAGGACATGATCATGTCTTGCGTACTTTGCACCACAATACGAGCTTATTATCTGTTTCGTTGATTACAACACTACCGTTCACTGTCGTTAGTCTAATATATGCAATAGTAGAGAACACTTGATCAAATTGCAACATCATTTGCTTATTTCCAACCCCTCGCGCTAATTGGCGCGGGTTCCTTTCTAGTTACTGAAACTAAGGTTCTGTGAAAAGCATGCTCCCTCGCGCTGTCCACGTCGCTCGGAATTCACCACCGGTCCGATCGCACGTGGGAGCTTCCGTGGTCGTGCGCGTTGTCATCTGATTGTTGGCCGCTCGAGCCCGAGCCCGTCCGTTGGATCGTGTCTCCAAACGCATGGGATCATATTCGAATGTTCTCGCGAAGCTTCGCGTTTCTTTCCTCGTGGCGCATCGCAACCGGCCTTCGCGACACTAAATCCCTCGTGCCGCACCGTAGGCAGTCTTTCCGCGGCTGCGGTCGCATCCTCATGTCCTCCGCTCTGCTACCCTCGCCTACCGTCCCCTACCTCCTCACTGTCCCTACACTCGTCCTCCTCTCATAGGCTGCCTTGCCTCCCTCCTCCCCACCTTCCCCGCCCCCGCCCCCGGTGTGTCGCACTCGCCGCCACTTCTTACCCTTCGACTGCGTCTCCCTCCTCCTCTTTGGCCACGCCGACCTCATCGCCGCACACCTTATCCTCTTCGCCCGCGCCGTGCACGTCGCCTGCATCACGCCCATGGCACGCCTTCCCCTTCTCCCTCCCGTCCTATCACGGGGGAAAGAGAAGGCGGCAACGCCTCCTCCCCACCCTCGCGCTCGCTTCCTCCCCTGTCGTAGCTGCCGCCACCGCTCCCTCTTCCCCGCCTTCCACATTGGCTGCTCCATACCCTCCTTCAGCCGTCTCCTCCTCTTCGCTCGCGTCGCACCCACCGCCCCTTCTTTCCCTTCACCTGTGTCGCCCTCCTCTTTGGCCAAGCTGACCCCATCGCCGCACACCTCATCCTCTTCGCACGCGCCGTGCACATCGCCTGCATCGCACCCGTCGCCCGCCTTCCCCTTCTCCCTCTCGTCCTCTCACGGGAAAAAGGAGGACGAACACACGACTGGGGATGGGGACGCCGTGAGAGTAGCCGCCGGTGCTGGGAGAGTCACCGTCGGTGGAGGCCCGACCGACTGCATGGAAGAAACAGCAAGTGAGGCTCTCTCCCTGTAGTGACCCACGTCTACCTTACGAAGACCGAGTATGTTACAAATTTCTTGACAAACTTGTTGGGACAATTTGCGAAGTTTGAGTAGCTCGTGTAATTGGGCAGGCCGAAAGAGCACACAGGGCTATCGTCTCGTCTGTCCGGCTGGGGTCACTGGACTTGTAGCGCTTGGTCACTGGACAGGTGGACGTGTGCGTGTTACGATGGTATTCGAATCCGATCGAATTAAGCAGATATTCTACTCGAATTCCTATATGTTATTAAATTCGATTCTGGTTCAAACGTATTCAAACTCGTTTAAAAATACGAATACAATTGTGGTTTTCACCACTGTTGCGATTTGTATTGCATCCGTTTCCACGCCTACTCTACACTATGATCCGCTCCTGGCCTGATGCATATGCAAAATTTGGCCTGCTAACTTTGGGCTGAAGCATGGGCGTTAGATTTGATGGCCGAGAATTGGTAAGGCAAAATTGTTCTTGGTTACAACTTAAACATGTCAAAGTGGAGCACTAAATCATGGCGCCACTTCTCGCTGTATCAAGATTGTCAAACTGGACTATTGTATGAAGATTGTGGTGCTCTCCCCGCCGCCAACTTCTCCACACAAGAATTCCCTTTTTGAGCAGCCGGAGAGGCCGGGAGCACCCAAGCAGGAACGGAGGTCTTTACGACTTTACGGCCGCGTCGGCAGCCTTCCACCGAAGCAGGCCGTCTCTCTCATTCTCCGTGTGCGCGCGCGTGCGCGTGTGCAGATTCTTGTGTGAACGGCATGCTCGCAAGGTGTTCGACATAATGCTCCTGGCTTCCGAGGGTGTCTCACTGGACCCGAGCCAGAGGTTTTCGAAGAAACGCTCCACAGATTGCACGTTCAAACAGCGTATAACCTGCGTCGCGCTCGTCTGTGCCACAAGAAACGTTTTGAGCACCAGGTTCCAAACTTCCCATTACCTTATGGGGGCGAGCCCTGAAAATGCTTCGGAAGCCTTCTATCCTTGGTGAGACCCATGTCACCTGTTTATCTGCCATGGCATCGGATCAATTATGAGAAGTTATCTTTCTAGTGTTCTTGGGCTTTGTATGTTCCATTAATTCATCTTAATCTGCAGGTATACACAGTGAGACATCGACTTGCTTTTCCTTCTGACCCCGCAAGGAATTACTGTGAGTGATGGTGGAGGAATCGTTTCTTGGCAGGATGCTTTCTCATCTTCAATCTAGTTGGTTCGGGTGAGGGCAACTATATCGCCTGTTGTCTTTGCAGTTAGCTAGTGTATCTTAAAAGTTCAAACTATTGCATATCCTTACTTCATGGATGTGTTATGCATTATAAGTTTTATAATTTGTATCTTCATCAAGTGTTGTGTAGATAGGCTTCTTTTACTCTTTTTTTAAGGAGTAGGTGATTATATCAGTCAAAAATTAATTTGAGCAAGTATGACTACTGAGCTATCCATTTGATTTATGCTAAAAGAAAGCTATCCATTTGATAAATGCTCACTGGACTATTGTACGAAGATTGTATTATTGGTAACACCGGAAAGGTCAATGGCTAAACGCTCTATTTTCAGTAGCAATATCTAATTATCAGCTACATCCAATTTAGTAATTTAGTGTTATTAATGGATTTTGTTTTGTGTGTAATAGTGTAAGCACCAACAAAACTTTTCTGCAGTAGCCAATGACTACCAGCTTATACCAGCTACCTTGTTACGGCTCAGTTAGCATGGTCGACGCTTTCGGTGACTGTTCTACTACCTTTTTTTTGTCATTGTCTTGAATTAGTATAATTAGGTTTTACGTGGTTTAGCTCAGTCCACCCCATCTTGAGCAGTTTTTCTCTTCGAAGCATCCATAGCACTTGTAAGCTTCATTTTGCAATCTTTTATTTCAAAGATCTTATGTGCATTTTTATAGATAGGTTTCTTAGCATTCCAATCCTATTACTCTTTATAGATAGGTTTCTTAGCATTCCAATCCTATTACTCTCTAGTATATGCTTCAGGACAGAGATTGAAATACCGGCTAGTAACCGTCGGTAACCGGTTTTCCCGGCCACTCCCGGGGAAAAAAAATCGGCCGGGATCTTTTAAATTCAAATTTGAATTTTTGACTCGATAATGTCCTTCTCCAGTTGGTTTAGGTATTGTTATACTAGATTATGTATTGAAACATTAGTTTTTAGTATATTTAGCACTATTAAAATATAAAAGACCGGTTTTTTCTGGTTTTTCATCCGGTTTCCAGCCGGTAACCGGACCGGTTACCGGTTTCGGGAAAACTGCAGTTCAAAATTTGACCGGTTTTTTTTCATTTTTTCCGGTAACCGGCCGGTTACCGGTACCGGCCGCCGGCCAGGATTTCCGCCGGGACCGGTTTTTTGATCCTTGCTTCAGGATAACTGACAGTCTCCTTTTTATTACTCTCTAGCCAGCCTTGGCCACACTTATACCAATAGCAAAAGGTGTTTACATTTTTAGTGCATCAAGTACAACTATATTGGACGCATGACCCCCTGGATATTCCTGCACTTCCCTTTGTAAGCAAGACAGATGTAAGTCACATTTGTGGTCTTGTCTGGACTACATAGATCTTCCCATCCTTCACCACTCCTTCAATGTCCTGTGGAGACCCATAGAGCTCCTCAATCACATAGCCAGTACGAGCAATGCTTGAGAGGATTGAGTTATGGAAACTAGAATCCGTGATGAGGGGGTCAGTTGTGTAGTCGAGAACCACTTCTTCTTCCTTGTCCATAGGCACGCTGTGTGACATAACGCAGCAAACCTGTTAGCTGCAACTTCAATGCAAAATTTTAAACCGTGCAGCCATGTGTCATGAAATTTTTAAATTACCTATCATAGAGTCCAGCCCCAGCATAGCCTTCCAAATCCTCGCCATTTGAGTCAGAACGAAAGATGATCGATTGCTTTATGAAGAGACCTATTGGCTTGCTTGGGTAACCCAATACCTGTTACACATTGATGTAGTGAACTCAGGTTGCCTTTCACCTAATGATCACTATGGAAAAGTGCTAATTGATAATATATATTTACCTTGTGAGAGTCAAGATCATCCTTCTTGCTAACAAAGCTCATGGCACGACCAGGATAGGCTCCCACAAGGGTCTCTCCGAGCCCTTTAACAACTTCAGCATATATCTCAGAACAATCTCCAGATGATGGGTTGGTAGTATGTATCACAAAGGCATAGTCTGCACTGACAACTTCTTGCACAAGAACAGCCATGGAAAGGTGGGCGTGATCAAGCTTCACTTTGCGAGTGCTGAAGTATGCTCTCTCGTTCCATTTGGAGGCCCACACCTGTGTAGTATATATGACAGCTGATTTTCAATGCCACCTGCAAATTGCTAGACACTGTCCAATGTCCATGATCAATTGTAGCATTAGCTATTCCTCGGGGTGGAGACTCACCTTTTTAATTGCCATCCATGCTTGTTCCCAACGTTGCTCACCTTCATCTCCAGGCCAGGGCATTCCACAACCTTGCATCCTCTCCTTCAGCTCCTTCACCTGAAACATTGTTGATGCCAATAGTAAAATAACAAACTAGGAAACTAACAAAAGTACTGTCTCAACTCGCAAATATGAATATATTATGATGTAATCTCTACCAGATTAGTAGGGGCTGTCAAGTCCAGAAGAACATTTCGGATTTCATTAAGTGCATTAAAATCTCCTTGATTGAGTTTTTCCTTTAGGATCTGTACATTTTGGGCTATTTCCTGCAAATTGAAAATAAAGAACCTTAAATATGATTAGTATTAGCATGCCAATTCAAGAGTTCTCACAACCCAATGCTGTAAACTTATAAAATGACATGTCTGTTTTGTTAGTAGACATTAGATTGGTTCACCATGCACAATAAGAATAGCCCTTTAGTAGTCATGACCAGGGATCGAAAAACCGGATCCGCGGAATCCACGGCGCGCCGATAGCGGTCGGTTACCGAAAACGGAAAATCCGGCCAAATTTTGCCAGCCAAATTTTGAATTGAAGTTTTCCCGGAACCGATAACCGGTCCGGTTACCGGCCGGGAACCGGAAAAACTGGTTGAAATACCAGAAAAACCGGAAAATAGAGAAAATTAGTAATTAGCAATTTGAAATTTTGAATAATGCAATTTTAAAAGTCCTAAATATACTAAAAACTAATATTTCAACACATAATCTAGCATAAAAATGCCTAAACCAACTGAAAAAGGACATTTAGAGTCAAAATTTTAAATTTGAATTTAAATATTTCGGCCAGTTTTTTTTTACCGGAACCGGCCAGTTTTTTTTTCCTATGGTCATGAAAAACATGCTTTAGTTGAGAAAAAAGTTACTGCTCAATGTTGCTCTGGGAGGTGAGCTTGAGAAGTAGAGCTGCAAAAGCTGTGCGATGCTCCATGAAGCACAATATAGATAGTATGATGCATCTCTAAGATTATAATTAATATTATTCCACGGAGTTGAAATAAGCATTACCAACCTTGTTAATCTTATCAGACAAAACTGTTTCAAAGGTTCCAAATGGGAGTGCGACTGACGTTGGAACACCAACCCATGAAGGTACTTTTCCTTTGAGGTATGCTATATTTCGAGATTTAGCTCCAACCTAATAATGGAAAGCATAGATATGCTTAAAGAATACAAACAAAATATAATAATAGCATGCTTTATTTCATGGTCCTGTTCACTTTGTAAAGTTGCATCATGCATAGATAAGTTGTAATGGTATTGGATTAATAACCATTTCATCAGAAAATTCATCAGCAGATATTGCATATTTTCCGATAAATTGCTTCTTCACTAGTGTCAGAGATGGTGCTGATTGGCCGTCTTGTGCAGCAGGAGAACTTGAAAGCGGAAGTTCACTTTCTGCAGTCTCTCTATTAGATATGTAGAAAGGGTGATATTAGATATATAACATTTGTATCACTAGTAATATAGCAGATTATGATGTAATGGACAAAATATTACCTATAGATAATATCTACAGAGGTAGGTTTTAGTGAAAATAACTTCCCATCATTTCGTTGAAGTTCGGATAAGATCTTTGGGTCGAAGCATGTTGCAAACAATACCTTCAAAGGGAGGGAAAAAATATATATTATTTTAGTATATGCACCGAATTAGATAAATGTATGAAAAAGGAGTTGTATCAATATCCACAGTATGGCTTTAATGAGAGAAGACCTTGCTATTCCTTGCTCGAACAGAGACATGGGACAAGACATCAGGCATGTCTGGTGTAAGGACAGCGACAACACCATCAGGTATTTCCTCCTCTCCCTTGACAGATTTTGCCACTAAGACTGTTGGTTTATCATAAGAATGGTGCTGAACTGTGAGTAATTCATCAACAACAGCCACATAACCTGCTACTTCAACTGGGCTAATAATCTGCCAGCTGTTAAAACAGGTAAGATATTAGTTACAGAGTAAGATATATTACAGAAGTCTTGAATAAAAGTTTCAAATAAAAACTTTGGTGACTATCATCATTTAACAAGATAATTTAAGAATCATATGCACATTCTAGCAGCAATCAAGAAATTATGTTTTTTACCTTCCTAGGTTGGCGACATTCCTAAGAACAGGATCAAGACGATTTAGAAGTAGAGATAGTGAAGCGGCTGATCCACTACGAATAATTTCCTCTGTAAATATGTTAACCTGCAGATATGATATTTAAAGAAAGTATATAGATAATCAAACAAACAATAAAGTATGATTTCACGAAGTACGTACTGTCCATTGCTCAACTCCAAGTAATGAGCCAAGGTATTCGGCTGATGGCTGAAGAATATCATGGTATTCTTCTCCCTTGGTTGCAAGTGCAAGTCTAGTTCTGTCAAGAAATGCTTTTGCGTATAATGCCCATTGTTCATCGGATTGCTTAGCCATTTCAAGTGCATGGTTCCATCCCTTCAAGAAAGAAGCAAGAACACACAGTCATTTGCTGTGAGACCCAAAACAAAATCCTTCCATGTCTAGTAGCACATTTGTTTTAACCATGCAAAAAGGAGCTATGTGATCATCAAATCAATTATTGCTGTCTTGTTAACTTGAATGCACTTTTTCTCATCTTGAAATAACGGGTCATCAGAATAAAGTAGAAACATACTGTTATACTTTGAGTAAGCAACACTGCAAGAATTTGATTTATTGTAGCTTAGCATATGGCAGCACAAATAAGAAACTTTGGAAGAACAAAAGATTATTTCTTGGGCATGAATATACTGTGGTGAAATTGTACCTTTAAGCAGCACAGGAGATTCTCATTTTCTTCAGTGGACAAAGCAAGATTTTCAAGAACCAGACTGATGAAGTACATGATTTTCTGGTTCAAAAAAATGATGACAAGAAAATAAGCATGTCAAAGTAACAAAATAAGTTTTAACCTGATAAATGGGAAGAAACATTGCGATACTTTTAATTTACCTCAGGTGCTGCATTGGCCAGTTGCTCATACGATCTTTCAACTGCTGTCCTAACAGAAGAATCAAGAGCAATGTCCAAAAAGATGAGATCCTTCAAGCGTTCTGGTGAGGCAAGGAGTAAAGGGCGAAGTTCAGCTCGTGCCTCCAACAACCCCTGCAAGGTAGCAAATAATATTGCAAAAAATAATTTATGTATTGTTTAATAGTACTGGTGGGGTAGGAAAAATGAATGCATCATATGTTGTGTGGATATTTGATGTGAAAAAGGAGTCTTGCACAGTAGTGCTACCTCAACAAGTGATTCCACTGATTTATCCCCAATGTGGTCGAGGACAAACTTAAGCAATTCCTACACAAATAACGAGTATCAAAAAGTGGTATTCATATCTTATAGATAGTAGTACATCTGTTGAAGGGAAAGTTTAAGCATAATTACAGGAAATCCAGATGGCAATCCCTTCACAGGATTCACCTCGACACCAACCATGAAACCTTCACTCTGTAAAAGAAATTGTTTACTATAACTAATGTGAGCATGGATTTCAATTTAGTTGATGAACCATGGTACCTCTGCCCTGTACCCTGTACAGGTTCCTATAGCAGATTCTAGATCAGCACCAGAGTGAACAGCCTGTGAGATTTGAAGGTATGGCCAGACATAAAAATTTTAGTTAAGATCAGGAAAATGGAATTCCATAACTAAATTCACCATGTCATGTTTACATTTTTCCATAAGTAGATGAATGGAAACTTAATAACCGAAGGTATGGAATTAATCAACAAGCGTGCTACATATTAGTACATCTTTTAGAATGAAGCTAACCTTGAGGCTCCTCATATAGTTTGTTAAGTCACGGAGTAGACCCTCCTTCTGCTCACTCCTTAAACTTGGTTCTGAATGAATAGGGTGATCGTAGCTCAGTAGTCGTTCCTTTGTAATGCCATTTTGCTCAACGTATCCCAATAAACTTTGATGTCAAGGTCACTGTTGATATAGTCGATCAGAGCCTGCAAAAGAGGAAATATAGTCACAGTCCATCAAAGCTGAATTCGTTACGGTGCTAAGAATTTGATACATGCATTACTTGGCAAATCACCACATCATCTGGGCTTGTATTGTTGTGTAGTTTTTGATGCCACTCTTCCATCATTCCACCTTGGCAGTCATTGTTTCTCTACAATAACAACAACGTTCTGATATACAACCCAAAACCGCTATTCCTGTGTCTTATACTCTTTCCTCGATAGATTAGCAATTAAACATTATTGGAATATTCAAGTGGGTGAATAAACTTACCTGTATTACTAAGATCTCATCACGAATACGTTGACCGACATCACCTTCACCTCCACGACCGACCATAGACATTATCATTCTTAGCATCTCCCTGTACTGTGGATATGTTTTGCACATATTTTGAAGGTTGTCTGTAAACCGATCTTGTGCTTGGCTGATCTCGCTGCATAATTGTAGGGTACTATTAACATGGAAGAAGCAGCAACTTGTTGTTCAACCTAGTTGAGTTGTTTGGTGTAAATACAATCCTTATCATTCTATCGAACTTCATTACTATCGAATTTTTTTCCTTTGCAGGGTTGATAGCAATGAAGAAATAAAGAATACAATGAAGTAAGTACCGTGGCTTCACGTTGTAGTTCTTGTTCCAAACAAGTTGCCTGGTAGCCATGAATCTCATCCAAACAAGTAGTCCAGCAAAACCCAATTGTCCAGCATCTTTTGCTTGTTCAACTAGATCGGCTGCAATATTGAATCTGCAGATAAATAATAGTAGTTTATTAATCTAGCAAAGTGGATCTAGTCATATTACTGTGGATCCAGTTTATTAATTTACCTATGCATTAGAGATCTTTGGGCATCTTCCTCTAGATCAGCTATTGTTTCCAGCAAAGCCTTTGCAGTCCCTTTACCACCATCACTAATATCCTTAAGTTGTGTAGTAAATATGATATTTCTTAGCACTTAGCAAGCAATTTCTTAGCGATGGTGAAAAGCAAAAGGGAAAAATCACCTCTGTACTCTTGACAATTCGTCTGCTAAAATCAAGATAGAAGTCGGAGGTACTATTTTTTATCCATGTTTCATTAGATCGGAGAACAAAGGGCATCCCCATATAGCTGTCGTCATCAAGCTCTATCTCCAGAGCCTTGGTAATACGAAAAATGTCATGAGATGAAAGAAATTATAATAAGAAGGAAACAAGTTATACAAGGATAAATTTATATTTACCTGGTAAAACAAACCATCTAATTCAGCATCAGAGAACGAACTCTCACATGCCATTTCAAGCAATCTTGATTCAGGAGGTAATATGCCTGGAGGAGGTGCCTGAAAATAATATAAAAACTACATGTTAGTATGATTGTTGATCTCAAATGGAAAACTGTGATAATTTTACCTTCCATTCTCCTGCCTTCTTTGCCAGTGCCCAATGGAGAATAAGTGGCTCCACATGGTTTGTGCCCAAGTGAACTTTGATTCTACCTTGTACATCTGACACCAATGCCTTTAAAAGGGGGAATTTAGTTTGTATTGTGAAAATGATGCTTTCAAGCATAAAGTAATTCATAAAAATTTAGAATAACTCATTTTTTGGAGAACTGACCAAAATCTCCTTTTCGCCCAGTTTGAAGACTTTTTTGCAGAGGACTTGGCAACCATCTTTCTCTTGTATAGATTTTAAGAAGAGGTCAAGAACTGTTGGGCTCTTTGGTGAAGCCTCTACTTCCTCATTTACATGATTGGATGCATGTTTACTAAGGATCTGCATGACGTCTCTGTTTTTGCGCACAATCCTTTCTGTTGAGAAGATTTCTTTTGTTGCTGCAGAAGCAGAATGCTGTCCCTGATGGCGATCTGTTGGTATATGAATTTGGAAATTTTGGCCATTGTTTTTGAACCTGTCCAATGAAGAGGCACCTAGGTTTGTTGACATCTTGTACACGGGTAAAAGTATAGAATTACATGATGATTTTGAAATCCACCACTGACCATTTGTTCTGTGCCTCATCATGGACGACGAACTCAATCGACTCCACAACTGGATCATCTATCTCTATCTTTAGTGTAGAGTTCGAACCAAACTGTGGAATTGGGGAGAAGAAATTAATTCAAAAGTCGAACAATAAATTGATGTGACCTCACTTGATAATAATGTTTGTCTGGGTATAAATTGCCCGTTTGTTTTGGCTTGTACGCCATTTCTAGTTTTCTTTAACACGCAGGTCTCAAAAGATTCATCTATACTTCATTTTTAGCATAATTACAATGCATGTCTAACAAGTAACTGTTGAGTCGAGTTGTGTGGATAATAGATTGAACAGAGTTGCGGCCTTGTGGGTGTAGCATAGTTTTAACAAGTAATTGGTGCTGGTGATGCAAGTTTGTTGTGATATTCTGAAGTCCGTATGCTTTTTATGTAAAACATGGCCTATTGTAAGCACATGGGCTCTAATTTGCTCATTATGTGGTTTTGGTGATTAATGACCTCTAAATCATTAAGACTAACTTTGATTTGAGTGGTGTTAAGATAAGTTAGGTCTCCATGATGAATACGAGTTGTTCTTGGACTTTTCATGGATCCCATGTATGCAAACGATGGAAAACCATGTTTTTCATGAAGAATGGAGTTCGAGTGTGGATCATTGTAGTTGATAGGTTTTTTATTTTGATTTGGCCGTACTATTAAGGGGTTTTTCTAGCTTCATTCTAGTTAGAGAGTGCCAAGGATCAAGTTTTGGTTGCGAGGATTTCAAAGTCTGAATAAAAAAAATCAACTAAGCTAGAAAACTCAATGGAGGCGGCGTATCTAGGTCAGGCGTACCATCTGTCCAGAGATAGTGTTTTCTGTGCTTCTGAAAATTTACGTAGATGCGGATAATCTGGGTCAACCCATACTATTGGGGTGTACCATTAGTTTAGAGAGGATGTTTTTGGTGCCCATGGAATTTTACACAAATGTGTATCATCCAAGTTAAGGTGTACCATTGAGTTGTATTATCTGTCTAGGGAGGCTATTTGTGGATAAGTTGAGAGACGGGTGATACGACCCAAGGCCATTGACATGTACCATTGTTCTAGAGAGGCTCCACGGAGTGAATATACTAAGGCGGATCATACAGCCGAGGCAGATGATTCGACTCATGCGGATTATCCAGGTCGAGGTGTATGATCCTGATTGGCCTAACAGCTAGTTTTTGAACCGTTGGAACTGATGTAAATAAAACCGAGGCGGATGATCTAGGTCTGTTAGCACTTTTTAGAAGATATGTCAAACAAATAGTTTTTTTTAATAGAGATGTTATATAAGTTGACCATGGATGTTCAAGTTAGCTCTCCTGTGACTCCAAAACAGTGGCTTGCATATTGAGGAGTTCAAAGGCACTCAAGAGCTTCAAGTTGAGATTTTGAGAGTACGAGAGAGTAGATTAGACCTTAGTGCGCATCACTCCTGGTTGCTTCACCTTGTTGGGTTCAAGTGACATCTTTGGGCTTATTACTCTTGGAATTCGGTGATTCCTAGACGGCTTGGAGGCGTGCTCCTAGTGATCTTCCAAGGAGAAGATTGTGGAAGGCACTGGAAGGGTTGTGAAGGTTTGGAATCCATCTATCAGGAGAGGAGAATGACTACCATGAGTTGGTTGTTTGGATCCTTGCGCGGGTTCGAGTAGGAGTTATACTCTTGCGGGAGTGCTCCAACAACGATCAGGGGAGATCGCCGAATCTCCGAGATCTCGGTAAAAAAAATTAAGTTGTCTTTTGTCTTTCTTACGTTTTCGTATTTAATAAATTCGAGAAGCCAGGTTTCTATATATCCAAACACAGAAATACTCTCTTTTTTTCTTCCTTTCTCTTTTGGAGCTGGAGCTATATAGAGTGCAGCTCATGGGCTAGAGAAAATTGAGCTACAGCGTGGCCCACAGGTTTTTCATTTATCATTAGCTTGCCATTGGAACACATGAATTAATTTTCTCAAATTCAACGTATGAATTGAACTGTTTCGTATAAAATTCCTACGTTTCTTAGCATGGATTGGCTGCTGTCCGGAAGAGTCGGTGACAAAAAACTAAGCACCTGCCACTCTACTACACTAGCTAAGCTTAAAATCTTCTTTTTTTAAAAAAAATTCTTAAAATTGAAACTTGAATTGGAATGGCACAGCCAAATAAGCCCTAAAACACGCACGCTTTTGAAGGGGGTCCTGAGAGCGGTGGTGTCCTCGTGCGTCGTTGTCCCCTCCGGCCTCCGGGACGGCAGTTGCCATTCCCTGCGAGCAAGGTAGAATAATAAGAGCGTATATATATATATATATATATATATATATATATATATATATATATATATATATATATATATATCAGTGATCCGATCGACACAACACGCATGCATGCACCTTCGTCAGCCAGCACAGAAAGGAGCTGGCCTTGGCCCCTTACCTTCTCCCCGGCTGCAGTGCACCCCAGTGTAGCGTCAGCGAGTCGCCGGCGTTGGTCGCCAGGAGCTCGATCTCTACCGCCGACCCCTCAGGCGCAGGATTCACGGCAACCTGCATGCAGTTCATTTTGGCGATGCCATGCGCGCATCAGAGTCGTCCTTGCACCGGCTAACTAAATGTTGCGTGTACGTAACAGGAATGTAGATTTGTAGCAAATGATCATGATTAATTGTTCCATCAAACCACCTGGAGTTCAGAGTTGGAATCCAATCCAAACCTCCCAGCGACCTGCAAGTAAAAAAGGAAACGAACGATGACGATGGAGAAGGAAAATGATTTAGCCCGTGGTTTCTGCTGTAAAAATGATCAGATTATTGTCGGGACGGCCGGGCAAGAACTGATGATATGCATTTGCATGCCTACTTCGGAGGAGATGGCGCCGACAAGTCGGCGGTGGCGGGAGGACATCGCGTGGCTGCGTCCGGCACGGAAGGGCGTCGAGAGCAGCGCCCACTGCCGCGACCTCGCCCCACGGACGCCGGGCGCTTGGACGCCGAGCGAGCACCTCTCCGGCGTCGCCGTAGCCGCGTAGAATCCAACCATGGGACTCGCTATCTTGCTTACTATACCTGATGTCCGTAGTTGTTATTCCTTATTGGTTTGCTCTGTTATTCGGTGTGATCTGTCGACCGGAAAGAAAGAGCAATAAAATGAGGAGAAAACGAGCTGGGTATAAACGAATTAAGAAGGGCGAAGGAGAGGCGAGGAGGAACAGGCGGAAAGAAAGCGATAAAATGGTAGTGTTTTGCATCCATGGCGCGCATGCCCCGGTCGTCTATTGGTTTTCTTTGGGTAATTCTCCCTCTCTTCCATTTGACCTTTTCTGACGCTCTGTTTAGTGTTTACGCTTTTGTGTCCTTATTGTATGCGCAACTGTCAACCAACTCTGATCTATTATATATAGGGGTGCAATCGGAGCGGATACAGTCGGATATCGCTCATTCTGTATCATATTCCGTGTTTTTTACTCGGAGTCGAACACGGATAGTATCAGATACTTATTTCTCTATCTCGTATTCGCGCCGCGAGCCTTCGGTCGGTCGGTTGGTCGAACGGATATTATCTGCTTCTTTTGCACCCCTACACATGACACTAGACAGTAAGGGTGCAGTCAGAGCGAACACAGAGAGACTAATCGTTGAGATATCAAAAGAAAAACACTCATTATTCTCTACTTTATTCCTAAATGAAGTCACAATAGGTTTTCTCATACCCACGATATCAGATACATACGGACGGATATCGTTCATCCCGTATCCTATTCCACATTTTTTCCTTTGAGTCGTACTTGGACACGGTCACACGGATAGTGCCGGATAACCATTTATCTCTTCCGTATTTGTTTCGCAAACTTTCACTCGATCGGTCAGAAATTATCCGCTCCGTTTGCACCGCTAATTACAGGATATCGTTCATCTCGTAGCCTATTCCATATTTTTTTTCCTTGGAGTCGTACTTGGACACGGTCACACGGATAGTGCCGGATAACCATTTATCTCTTCCGTATTCGTTTCGCAAACTTTCACTCGATCGATCAGAAATTATCCGTTCTGTTTGCACCGCTAATTACATGTGTTCGGCCACGCATGATAGCATATGTGTTGCGGATGTGTCTTACACGTGCATGATGGCCAGTTAAATTAGAGATTTGCTATATATCACCGAGCTAAAAACTCTTTATCAGACGGTACAAAAGTTCTTCTAATTCTTTTAGAAAAACAAATGAATGCCAACAAGACAATCATGATGTTATTATTAGTATTATTATTATTATTTGAAACAACGGCAATAACCAGTAGCTCTGTCTCATTTCATTGAAAGAAGAAGAGAATACAACACAAACACACCAAATGGTAGAGACACCACATAAAGCACCTAAGCTCCGAACAACGAAACCACACCACCTGCAAGCACCTGAAAAGTCCTGTTAAATTAAATGATGTGAATTTATTAAATCAATTGCAATACGGCAATGTGTCATATATGATGTTTATCTGGAAGCAAAATATTATCAGGTCATGGAAATTTTAGTAGTGTGCCCGCTCTTGACGTTGTGTTAGCTAATTTACTCTGTTCCAAAAAAAAAAAAAAAAAGCTCTAGCTTTTCATTCTGACCTCACTAACTGCTCCTAACGTTTCTTCCTCCTTGCTGGAGATTGTGATTAGACATATGCAATCTATCGATGTTTCCTTACAACTACTACTCGCGTTTTTGGATAACCACTTTTGATCAACATACACAAATAGACGTAGTATTGAGTACCACTAACATTTATACAGTTACTCGATGACAAAAATACGAGTTCTTGATGCACCGAGTGATCAGAACGCATATTCTCCTTAATTAGGACAAAGAGAATGATTTCAAATGGAATTTAGTGGTGATTTATGGAGCAGCTCAGAGTGATGGGAAGGAACACTTTTTGCAGGAGCTGTCTGAATTGTGACAACCCGTATCATTCGCATACTTATTAACATAAAATATTTTTATTTCGTTGTATCAAAAATTTTACAAGCATTTGTAGTGTTTTTAGCATCAAGTAATTGAAAACCTAGTTCTCTTCTTGCCTTCTGTAGTAGCAGCCTTCCTCGTCGTCGTGTCCTTGGAGCGCCCGCCCGTAGAGCCGCCTCGCGATCCGTTTTCCTCTCTCGTCAGGAAAATCAGCAATCAGTTAGTAAGCTTAATTGAGAGCATTCTTGTGAGCATTAGAGTATAAAAGTTAAATCATAGAGAGTGGCCGTCAGATCTCCCAAAGTGCAGTAGAATATCCGAAGTAATCTGAGTAGTGGGTCTCTTGACCATCAAGATCCCCAGACCAACCGGAATTAGTCGGCCCCTTGATCGTCAAGATTGCCAGACCACTCGAGGTCCTTTGGCATCTGTCATTTTCGTAGGTCTCATCATCCGGCACTGTTAGAACCCAGCACCCACTGTTGCAATTGCCGAAAACCCCAATATAAACCCTCAGTGCTTATCCCAGTAAACCACACTCTCAGTCAAAGCGTCACCAGGTGCAGCTCAACCAATTCCAGAGCCTTCCCTCGCCCATTCATTCCCTCTGGCCGAGCCCAAACCAGCAGCACAAGCAAGTGCAGCCCATTCTTTCCCTGGCCAAGATGCATTTCCCTCTGCAAAGCCAGCAAATTTATCCCCCAGCAGTAAGCCAGCAATTGCATCCCCTTGCAAAGCCAGCAACACAGGCAAGTCCATTCCCCCCAAAACAGCAGCAGCACAAATACATTCCCCCTGAAGCCAGTTCTCCTTCCCAGCTTCACAAAGCAAGCAAGCCACCAGCCAGAAAGCAACCACATCCCCTCCATTCCATAGCTAGCAGAAGCCAGAACCGAAGGTAAGCCCTGCTCTGCTCTTCTCAGTGAGCCCAATGACGAGTGGAGCAGAAGGCGACCAAGGAACCGGGGAGAAGAGGAGAGCACCAGCTCAGGGCCAGTACTACCATCCCCTTCTCCCAACCCAATCCCAGCAGAGGTAATCTCAGCCACACCTCTGAAAGCTCTGCACATGCACATCACCCACACCACCACCAGATCTCAGTGTGTATCTCTCAGTTCATTCCATTCCAGAGTAGTAGGGTAGGGAGTAGTTTTACCTGGGTGTAGACTTACCCTTAGCAACCGAAGCCTTTGGGGTGAGGAAGGAGAGCGCAGCGGACCGGAGCCGAGGCGGCCAGTGGCGCCGTGAGGGCCGAGCCGCAGGAGGAGCCAGAGACGGCGCGCCGGCGCCGGTGACCGGAGGGAGGAGGCGCGATAGAGAGTGTGCGGGTCGAGCGGCAGTAGGGCCGGTCGGGCCGAGAGCCCGGGTGGTGGAGCGGGCGAGAGCGGCCAGGGCACCGGAGTAGTGGTCGCGGGCCGGCCGCGCCGAGCGAAGTGAGCGAGGTCGAGCCGGAGGCGCTAGGCCTTCGGCCGCGCCGGGTGGAGGAGGAGGCGGAGCCATAGCCGAGGGAAGGGGGCGGCACAGGACCGGAGGAGGCGCAGGGAGCGGGGTTGGAGCAAGCGAGGCGGAGCAGCGCCGAGGAGCCCGAAGGCGGAGCGGGCCGGTTGGAGGCGATGGCGGCGGAGGATCCTGAGAGAGAGAGGGAGATGCGAGAGGGTGAGAGAGGGAGAGGCGAGAGAGAGAGAGAGAGAGAGAGGAAGAGCCGAGAGTGTCGGCTGGGAAGGCGAAGAGTGGGAGAGAGGGAAGATAAGGGTTAGAGGCGGCGGTAGAGGGGTGGTGTCGGTGGAGTAGTGTCGGCTGGGGGTTTTAGGGTTAGGAGGTGTTAGCCGGTTAGGATTAGGGGGTTGAGTTAGTAGTTAGGTAGGTGATTAGGTTAGGAAGTAGGTAATTAGGGGGAGGGTTAGATAGAGTTAGGATTAGTCGATTAGATTAGGGGTTGGATTAGGAAGTTAGCCGGTTAGGTTTAACCGGTTTGGTAGGTAATTAGAGAGGGGGTTTAGTAGTTTAGTAGTTAGTCGGTTAATTAGAGATTAGGGTTAGAAGATTTGTTGTTTGGTTTTTGAGTATAGGAAATTTAGGAATCGTTAAAGTTAGTGTTTGTTCAGTCTTTAGAGTAACCCGTTGGTGTGTCAGGAGTATTGGTAGTCTTGTGCGCTCGAGTAGATTCTTGTAGGCGTAGCAGCGTGTAAGATCTGGTAGTAGTTTGTGTCGAGTGTAAAACGAGAGTTCGGCAATGTCGGCAGTAGATCAGATTTAACCTTAGAACGATTTTGTAGTGGGAGAGTGCTAACTGGGTTGGATTCCGAAAATTTTTGTTAAATTAAAATTGGCTAACACAGAGTTGTATTAGCATTTTATGCACCTACTACCACTCAAACTCAACTAAGTATTTATTTATATATTATTCGTGCTACCGCTTTGCTACAGAGGGCAATCCAGTGCCGACAGGAGAAGCTGATCAGAGACTCGTCATCGCCAATCTTTCCTACAACTCCAAAGACAAGCTATCCCCTTGACCATAAATATAGTTATGTTAAATGTAAACCGTATATTGCTCTATCATATATGTATTGCATAAAACTATTTCTCAAAATCAAATTGGATTGAGATGATGAGAAAGATAAGAGAATAGAGATGATGAGATGAGAATGAAAATTACTAGGTGGGTTTGTTATTCCTTATTGGTTTGCTCTGTTATTCGGTGTGATCTGTCGACCGGAAAGAAAGAGCAATAAAATGAGGAGAAAACGAGCTGGGTATAAACGAATTAAGAAGGGCGAAGGAGAGGCGAGGAGGAACAGGCGGAAAGAAAGCGATAAAATGGTAGTGTTTTGCATCCATGGCGCGCATGCCCCGGTCGTCTATTGGTTTTCTTTGGGTAATTCTCCCTCTCTTCCATTTGACCTTTTCTGACGCTCTGTTTAGTGTTTACGCTTTTGTGTCCTTATTGTATGCGCAACTGTCAACCAACTCTGATCTATTATATATAGGGGTGCAATCGGAGCGGATACAGTCGGATATCGCTCATTCTGTATCATATTCCGTGTTTTTTACTCGGAGTCGAACACGGATAGTATCAGATACTTATTTCTCTATCTCAGATTCGCGCCATGAGCCTTCTGGTCGATCGGTTGGTCGAACGGATATTATCTGCTTCTTTTGCACCCCTACACATGACACTAGACAGTAAGGGTGCAGTCAGAGCGAACACAGAGAGACTAATCGTTGAGATATCAAAAGAAAAACACTCATTATTCTCTACTTTATTCCTAAATGAAGTCACAATAGGTTTTTCTCATACCACCTGATATACAGATACATACGGACGGATATCGTTCATCCCGTATCCTATTCCACATTTTTTCCTTTGAGTCGTACTTGGACACGGTCACACGGATAGTGCCGGATAACCATTTATCTCTTCCGTATTTGTTTCGCAAACTTTCACTCGATCGGTCAGAAATTATCCGCTCCGTTTGCACCGCTAATTACAGGATATCGTTCATCTCGTAGCCTATTCCATATTTTTTTTCCTTGGAGTCGTACTTGGACACGGTCACACGGATAGTGCCGGATAACCATTTATCTCTTCCGTATTCGTTTCGCAAACTTTCACTCGATCGATCGAAATTATCCGCTCATTTGCACCGCTAATTACATGTGTTCGCCACGCATGATAGCATATGTGTTGCGGATGTGTCTTACACGTGCATGATGGCCAGTTAAATTAGAGATTTGCTATATATCACCGAGCTAAAAACTCTTTATCAGACGGTACAAAAGTTCTTCTAATTCTTTTAGAAAAACAAATGAATGCCAACAAGACAATCATGATGTTATTATTAGTATTATTATTATTATTTGAAACAACGGCAATAACCAGTAGCTCTGTCTCATTTCATTGAAAGAAGAAGAGAATACAACACAAACACACCAAATGGTAGAGACACCACATAAAGCACCTAAGCTCCGAACAACGAAACCACACCACCTGCAAGCACCTGAAAAGTCCTGTTAAATTAAATGATGTGAATTTATTAAATCAATTGCAATACGGCAATGTGTCATATATGATGTTTATCTGGAAGCAAAATATTATCAGGTCATGGAAATTTTAGTAGTGTGCCCGCTCTTGACGTTGTGTTAGCTAATTTACTCTGTTCCAAAAAAAAAAAAAAAAAGCTCTAGCTTTTCATTCTGACCTCACTAACTGCTCCTAACGTTTCTTCCTCCTTGCTGGAGATTGTGATTAGACATATGCAATCTATCGATGTTTCCTTACAACTACTACTCGCGTTTTTGGATAACCACTTTTGATCAACATACACAAATAGACGTAGTATTGAGTACCACTAACATTTATACAGTTACTCGATGACAAAAATACGAGTTCTTGATGCACCGAGTGATCAGAACGCATATTCTCCTTAATTAGGACAAAGAGAATGATTTCAAATGGAATTTAGTGGTGATTTATGGAGCAGCTCAGAGTGATGGGAAGGAACACTTTTTGCAGGAGCTGTCTGAATTGTGACAACCCGTATCATTCGCATACTTATTAACATAAAATATTTTTATTTCGTTGTATCAAAAATTTTACAAGCATTTGTAGTGTTTTTAGCATCAAGTAATTGAAAACCTAGTTCTCTTCTTGCCTTCTGTAGTAGCAGCCTTCCTCGTCGTCGTGTCCTTGGAGCGCCCGCCCGTAGAGCCGCCTCGCGATCCGTTTTCCTCTCTCGTCAGGAAAATCAGCAATCAGTTAGTAAGCAATTGAGAGCATTCTTGTGAGCATTAGAGTATAAAAGTTAAATCATAGAGAGTGGCCGCCGATCTCCCAAAGTGCGATAGAATATCAAGTAATCTCGAGTAGTGGGTCTCTTGACCATCAAGATCCCAGACCAACCGAATTAGTCGGCCCCTTGATCGTCAAGATTGCCAGACCACTCGAGGTCCTTCGGCATCTGTCATTTTCGTAGGTCTCATCATCCGGCACTGTTAGAACCCAGCACCCACTGTTGCAATTGCCGAAAACCCCAATATAAACCCTCAGTGCTTATCCCAGTAAACCACACTCTCAGCCAAAGCGTCACCAGGTGCAGCTCAACCAATTCCAGAGCCTTCCCTCGCCCATTCATTCCCTCTGGCCGAGCCCAAACCAAAGCAGCACAAGCAAGTGCAGCCCATTCTTTCCCTGGCCAAGATGCATTTCCTCTGCAAAGCCAGCAAATTTATCCCCAAAGAAGAAGCCAAAGAATTGCATCCCTTGCAAAGCCAAAGAACACAGCAAGTCCATTCCCCCCAAAACAGCAGCAGACAAATACATTCCCCCTGAAGCCAGTTCTCCTTCCCAGCTTCACAAAGCAAGCAAGCCACCAGCCAGAAAGCAACCACATCCCCTCCATTCCATAGCTAGCGTGGTTGCGAACAAGAAGGTAAGCCTCGCTCTGCTCTTCTCGGTGAGCCCAGCCCAAGAAGCTGACAGCCTGTGGAGCAAGAAGGCAGCCAAGGAACCGGGGAGAAGAGGAGAGCACCACTCAGGCCAAGATTACCATCCCTTCTCCCAACCCAATCCCAAGAGAGGTAATCTCAGCCACACCTCGAAAGCTCAGACATGCACATCACCCACACCACCACCGGATCTCGGTGTGTATCTCTGGTTCATTCCATTCAGAGTAGTAGGGTAGGGAGTAGTTTTACAGGTGTAGACTTACCCTTAGCAACCAAGCCTTTGGGGTGAGGAAGGAGAGCGCATGGACCGAGCCGAGGCGGCCTGTGGCGCCGTGAGGCCGAGCCGCAGGAGGAGCAGAGCATCTGGCGCCCGGCCCGAGCCGACCGGAGGGAGGAGGCGCGATAGAGAGAGTGTCTTGGTCGGCAACAGGGGCCGGTCGGGCCGAGAGCCCCGGGTGGTGGAGCGGGCAGAGCAGCCAGAGGCACCGGGAGAGTGGTCTGGCCGGGCCGGGCCGCCGAGCGTGAAGCGAGCGAGGTCGAGCCGAGGAGGCGCTAGGCCTTGGCCACGCCGAGTGGAGGAGGAGGCGAGCCATAGCCGAGGGAAGGGGGCGGCACAGGACCGGAGGAGGCGCAGGGAGCGGGGTTGGAGCAAGCGAGGCGGAGCAGCCGAGGAGCCAAGGCGAGGCGGGCTGGTTGGAGGCGATGGCAAGTGAGGATCTGAGAGAGAGAGGAGATGCGAGAGGTGAGAGAGGAGAGGCGAGAGAGAGAGAGAGAGAGGAAGAGCCGAGAGTGTCGGTTTGGGAAGGCGAAGAGTGGGAGAGGGAAGATAAGGGTTAGAGGCAGAGAGGGGGTGTCGGTGGAGTAGTGTCTACTGGGGTTTTAGGGTTAGGAGGTGTTAGTAGGTTAGGATTAGGGGTTGAGTTAGTAGTTAGGTAGGTGATTAGGTTAGGAAGTAGGTAATTAGGGGAGGTTAGATAGAGTTAGGATTAGTCGATTAGATTAGGGGTTGGATTAGGAAGTTAGCCGGTTAGGTTTAACCGGTTTGGTAGGTAATTAGAGAGGGGGTTTAGTAGTTTAGTAGTTAGTCGGTTAATTAGAGATTAGGGTTAGAAGATTTGTTGTTTGGTTTTTGAGTATAGGAAATTTAGGAATCGTTAAAGTTAGTGTTTGTTCAGTCTTTAGAGTAACCCGTTGGTGTGTCGGGAGTATTGGTAGTCTTGTGCGCCGAGTAGATTCTTGTAGGCGAAAGCAAAATGTGTAAGATCTGGTAGTAGTTTGTGTCGAGTGTAAAACGAGAGTTCGGCAATGTCGGCAGTAGATCAGATTTAACCTTAGAACGATTTTGTAGTGGGAGAGTGCTAACTGGGTTGGATTCCGAAAATTTTTGTTAAATTAAAATTGGCTAACACAGGAGTTGTATTAGCATTTTATGCACCTACTACCACTCAAACTCAACTAAGTATTTATTTATATATTATTCGTGCTACCGCTTTGCTACAGAGGGCAATCCAGTGCCGACAGGAGAAGCTGATCAGAGACTCGTCATCGCCAATCTTTCCTACAACTCCAAAGACAAGCTATCCCCTTGACCATAAATATAGTTATGTTAAATGTAAACCGTATATTGCTCTATCATATATGTATTGCATAAAAACTATTTCTCAAAATCAAATTGGATTGAGATGATGAGAAAGATAAGAGAATAGAGATGATGAGATGAGAATGAAAATTACTAGGTGGGTAAAGGGGGCCCTGGCAGGGGAAACGAGATGATGATGATGGTAAGAAATGGGAACCCTTTACATATAGTTATAATATAAGGATCAACAAAACTCTTGCTCGGTCAGAGGCCGTAAATTCAGTGCCAACCATTTTCCCGTTTCGGCGGTCAGAAAATGCTACCTTGTTACGTGATCATGCTCTCCACATTGGGTAGGTAATATGTGTGAGTGTGATGGAGGAACCCAGGACCGGTAGGAGAAGTCCGGAAGTGGGGGATCCAAGGCGCTATAGCGCTAAGGTGGAGTGTTGAGTGCAGGATGAGTCGCCTCAACCAACATTACTGTAACTTCGGTGGTGGCCAGTCAAGACCGATTTAAAAGTAATGGGTGGAGAAATTAATCACGAACTCAAAACGCTCAGATTCTCGAATTTAAAATCGCATCAAAGGAAATGCGGTGGACCTAGCTCAGAGAGAGTTCAGAGTAGCTATGGGTAAAGTGGTACAAGCCTGCGCAGTGCTATATCAAATCATGAATTCATGCCAGTCTCCTGGATTAGAGTCTACGGGAACCGCTAGGGGTCTATCTTCTTTCCGAGTGACAAGTAGTATTTTCAGAATTAAAATTGCCACCTAATGTTTTAATGGGTTATTTTCAGAAAGAGGTGATTTAGAAAATATGATAAAGACCAGAGATCAGTCATGCAGTGCATCTTTTTCTATTAATGCTTGCTGAGTACGTTTGTACTCAACCTTATTAGTATTCTCCTTTGTTAGATCCTAGTCCTGCAGGGGCTATCCCTAGTGGGACGAAGGACTTGCAGGTACAGATGCAACCGCAGGAGGAGAAGGCACCGACTACGAGGACCTGAGCGAGGTGGGCGCCATCTTTGACTCATGGGACGAATAGGAGGGCGGTATTTCTGAGCAGTCTGCAGAAGCAGAGAAGCTCCCTTTTGTGTTTGTGTTATATTTGTATTAGGAACCATAGCCTTGCGTGGCTACTACTGAAATAAAGATTGTACAGTTTCTATCTTATTGTTCTGCTGCGCAACTCTGATAAAAAGGCTTGCTATTCGTCGGAGCGGTGTTCTACCAGGTAGATGAATAGTAATCTGTGTGCCTAAGTGTGATTACCCTAGGGGTAATGACACAGGGCGTCACACGAATTATGTCATAAATGTACCCATCCTTTGGTGATAAAGGGTGATTTTAACATAATTAGGACAGATGAGGAGAAAAACAAACCAGGTGGGATTTTTTTTTAAATAGTCTTTTTTTTACTTTGAAATACACTAATACACCTTTGTTTTTTTATTTTACAGAAATAATCTTGTCACTTCACCGTTGGACGACTTAAATCAATCGCCCAAGTGTACTAGTCGCTCAACGGTTGAGCAACTTGTACTAGTCGTTTAAGTGACTAGTACAAATCGCTCAACCGTTGGACGACTTGTACACTTGTCGTTCAACTGTTAGCCGATTGATTCAAGTCACCCAACGGTAGAGCGATAGAGGATTATTTCTATAAAATAAAAGAACAGATGTATATTATTATATTTTGGGATAAAAAAGATTATTTTAAAAAATCTAACAAGTGGAGCTTTCTTTGCAATGCCGTTATTGAGACACATAGCTTAAAAGAATTAGAGCTCGAAGGAAGGCGGTACACTTGTGCCCTGGTGCTGGAAAAAGGAAACTTCATCCATAAGGAATCTATCTTCAGGTTTTAATTGTGCTGGTTAGAAAGGGATGGTTTCCATGAAATGGTCATGGAAAATTGGCCACAACCAGAACAGGGCAAAACTAGTGTGGATATATGGCAATTCAAGATGAGAAGATTAAGGAGCTGCTGAAAGGTTGGAACTTAAATGTGGATGGCGAATATAAAAGGTTGAAAATAGGACTTTTACTTCAGATTGCTGAGATTGATAGGAAGAGTGAATTGTTTGGTCTGAGTAGTGCTGAGAGACAACACAAAAATGAATGTGAACAGACATTCTAGAGGAAATTAAGTGGCTTCAGAGGTCAAAAGAGAAAGAAGTTCTAGAAGGGGATAGTAATACAAAGTACTCACTATTTGTATGGAAAATTTCCCTATGGACCACTTGTCTGAGCAAGATAGACATAATTTAACTACTGAATTCTCTATGGAGATCAAGGATGTTGTTTCTCAATGAAACACAACAAGGCTCCTAGTCCGGATGAATTTCCTATTGAATTTTATCAACAATTCTGGGAGATCATCAAGGATGATTTAAAGGAATTGTTTGATGATTTTCATAAGGGGTCTCTTCCCATTGAGAGGTTAAATTATGGTGTCGGGACCTGGATTTCTGAATCCGAACTCTCAGGTATTTACACACACCCCATGATCGATGGTAGGTGCAGAGTGGAAACATTATTGATAACAAGTCGAATCACGAAATAACATTAATAAACAAATGAGTACCGACCTTATGGCCACTTGTTACAAAAGAGGTCAAAAGACCTTGGTCTTACAGTAGCGGAAACATTAAATGATAAAATCCGAGTAGTGGCCCATCAAATTGCCCATCAGCATTCGACAGGGGAGCGCAATCTAGTACTACAGGTGCCCTTCATCGAAGCCACATACAAAGTACTCGTAGTCATCATCGGCATCATTGAAGGCTTCTGAGATTTATTTTGAGTGTAGCATGTGAGTACATAAAGTACTCCGCGAGTCTTGAAAAAAATGCATATGCATAGTTTTAACAAATGAAGCCTATATGGTTCTTTTGCACAAAGTAATATTTTAGTTTCAACAGTTTTTATAAAGCACATTGACAAACGTAGTTTCGATAAATTAATTAATTGTATCACTAGTGGAGGCTCTAGCTACCAACCACTAGTATCAAGACTCTAGCCGCCAAGGTTTAAAGGATAGGGCTCTAACTGCCCAACTGGCTCTAGCTGCCAGAAACTACCCTAGAGTCCCAACTACTCCCGGGTTCCCAAAATTTACTCTTTCAAAATCAAAACCAAAATCTACCATGTGAAAATGCACCTTGCCCGCCCTTGACCATGGGCACAGCTATTCCAATAGTTTTTAGCACTTTACAGACGTTGTACAGCTCGACTCATACGAGATAATCAGCTTATAATGTCGGCCATGACATGCTTCCTTAGGCGTGCGACTAAGTGATTATCACATGGCTTTTACAATGCTTTATCCTCACATTAGCTCGCTCGATGAGCTTAACCCCAAGTCATGGACGTCATTTACCATCGACCCAAAGCTCACCATTGTGGGGGATAACCTGCCTAGACATGGACGTCCTTTACCATCGTCTGCACTTCCCAGGTAACACCTACCACCTACAGCCTGCAAGCTTAATGCTTAAACTCGGTAAATTATTCAGCCAGTTTCTTCTCATTTAGGACATGCGGTTGTACGGTATTGCTCAGTATGGGCAATCACAAGCATCGGTCCTTAATATGACTTGGACGAAACTTTACAAAATACAAGTTCTCGTGCTCTAGCTACACCTGCCTAAACTTACCACCCACCCAAGTCGAAAATAGATTTTGACCATTTTATTTTATTTTGAAAACCAACGGTAATACCTATTGCCATACATTTCTCAAACCGATTTGCATAAATGGTAATAATAATTCTCACACATAGGATAAACATGACCGATAAAGCTTGTCTAAGCAGTTATACTGTATATAACTAGTCCATAAAGTTGTAATCAATATTATGAAATTACTATACTAGGGTTACAAACGTATAGGGTACAATTGTCAAGGAAGACATTAGCAAATTTTAGGTTTAACTAATCAAACTACACTATGAACTTATCATTATATGTGAATTAGCAATGCATATTACTTTTAAAACTGAAAACATAATTTTAAAAATCATAGGTACAAAATGGTCAAAGGAAACTCGCCTTCAACGTAGGTTGCGGTAGCCGCGTTCGGTTGGTCCAAACTGGTGTCGGCGACGTCGGATTCTATATACGCAGAATGATACAAATAAACAACAGAAATAAAATAAAATCTAAAATATATATAACATAAATACTGGAAGGAAGACAATGAATTTCAGAGAAAGAATCAACAGTTCGGGATTCGTATGAGGGAGAACGGACGTCCGGAAGTTTGATTCACACATAAAATGAAAGGAATTCCTAAAGCTACTGTTATGGACTTTGCTGATTTCGGTTTGACTGGAACAGAGAAAGAGCTAAAGCTTCGAGTGCAAGACATCCTGGTCCTACTTGCAAGTGAAATACTTGAGAAGCAAAGAAAGGAAGTCATTAACGTGTGGGGTCAAGGAGTCATCGACCCAAGAAGGCATCACAGAAGACATTCAATGAAGTTTCACAAAAACATAACACAGCCAAAGCATTGAGCATGACATGGAAGGTCCACAGGCTAGTGAGCTAACAGAGAAATAGAGAAGACAAAGAATTGGAATGGGAATGGATCATTGACCAGTGGGCCCACAATGTCAGAGACTCAAAGGAAAGCCTTCACTGATGCTTCACAGAACTGAAAGAAATAGAGCACCCAGGGGCTCACTACCATAGTGACAGCACCGGCGATGTAGACAGCGAGGTGGCCAGCCAATAGCCAAAATGGAATCCCACTGAGCTCCTCTACCCATAGGTGGTAGTGGCTCGGCCAGCGAGCCACTACAGCGGCAGTGGCGGTCCAGCGACGCAGGGGGAGAACGGAGGTGAGCACGGGCATGGCCTCAGCCCAAGGAGCACATACATGCGGTTGGTTTGGCCGGAGATGGTCCAAGGCGATCCCTCCACGGCGACCGGCGACCGAAACAAGGCGACAACGGCGGCGGCAAACCACAGTGACTAATCAATCAAATTAATGGGGGATAGGAGGAGTAAGGTCTAGAACACGTCGTGACATGGTTCTCTCGAAGAAATACACAACGAGGATGATGATCGATCGTTGGGGTGAATTCGGCCTAGGGGGATGAACAACAAAATTCAAGCAATTCGCTACATGAAACAAGAAATTGATTGAGGGATATAGATCACCTTGCTCGGGAACACGATATGACGCGATAAGATGATTGAAAAATTCACTGGAATGAAGAATGCTCAAATCGGGTGAAATGATAGACGTTTAGGAAAACAAGAAATTTGATGTTGACGATGCCCCGGAGATTCTGAAACTTGGAGGGAGTGCAAAGGGGTAGATAAGGTGACGACATGCCAATTTATAGCCCTTCCTATGATTCAAAACACCGAAAATGCGATTAAGGACGTCGGCGACATTCATGGCTCGCTTTTGGAAACTGAAAGAAACGGTAATGTATTGATGGGGCCGCGGGATCGAAGGCATTGATAGCACGATGATGAAGGTGGGGTCGCAATGCTTCAAACGGATTTGAATTTGATGATTTGAGAGAGGAGAAATGGGGAATTGAATGAAAGGCTGATTGTCTGTTTGATTTCAGATGAACAGTAAAAGTGACGGGAGGTAGAAGATGATGAGTAGGAGAGAGAAAATAAAGAAAATAATCCAAAAATATAATAAATTTCATAAAATGCATAAAAATTCCACAAAAATCCTTATAACCTGAATATATTTAATAAAATAACTTTTAATTTTATTTCAAGTTTATTTTAATCATTTAAAATATTTTTTATTTTCTAAAATTTCAAATTAAGCTTTAAATTAATCTAATAAATTGCAAGTTGTTCCTTTTAATTTTTAAAGCTTAAAAAAGACTATAAAAACTGGGATTTAGAATTTGGATTGATTTAGCAGGAACTCTAATTTAAAATCCAAATTTTGAATTCATTATTTTAAAATAAGTTTTTTTACAAAGGCGAAATTTGGGATGTTACATATGGGGTTGATATCATTGCTGTCCAAAAGCAAAGATGCAGTCTCTATTTAAAAATTCAGTCCAATTTGTTTATTAAATGTGAGTTATGTGGAGTTCCTACCTATGTAAGATTTTATCTAGAGCTCTCCGGACTAGCTATGTAATATTACTCACCGACCTCACCGAAATAGTTACATGACTTTCTCACCGACCTGGCTCGTGTAATCCTGTCATGATGAATGCAAATAATGCAACATCTTTTCCATTATCTATTAACATGATTCATTGTCATCATTACCATGTAATCATCATATCATGCCATAATCATATAACCAGATTGAACAACAACCATGCAAGATGATCCAATTTGTACTTGTCTTTCGCGTTGCAACACGTTGGATGGTAAAGAAGGTGCAACCATATCATGTCATATCATCATCATTATCATGGCATTTAAATAAGCATAAATAAATGTTATGACACGTTAGTTGTAAAGAAAATGTCAAACAAACCGATGTCTATCGCTCTACCATGCACTTGCCTTTTAGCCATAGAAACCAGGACGATGCAAAGACGGTAACAAACTCTAAGCAACGTTCCCTGGACAAAACCAATAATCCATCTCAAAAACATGCAACTATAGTACATCAACATCAAACAACTCAATATCACTCATACGCACAAGCCCGACACAATTAACCCCTCTTCACCGGACAACCCACCAACTGTCCCGGTGATCAAATAGCCATAACTTTTACTCCTGAAATCCAAACATATCAAACTCTACATTTTCTGGAATCTACACATATTTTGCTATATTTTTCTAGTTATGCAAATTCTCTGATTACGCCATCTAAATCTCTATTTTTAACCCCGAATGTCAATCTGGAACATTACAGAACAACATACTTAACACACACACACACACACACACACACATATATATATATATATATATATATATATATATATATTTCTACCACATGAAAATAGCAACCTCTACCACTTATGGAATCTATGGACAATTACCTAACTAAGCCTAGTTATGATCATAATTTAATTCAACCATCTATTGCACTAATAAGACAATATGCACAATTGTTGCTAACGGTGATAGAATTCTAGACAGTAGCGCTCTAGAAGCCATAACTTTTACACCGCTTAACCAAATCCAGCGCGTTAGCTCTCTATGGAAAGCTTAGGCAAACACATGCAGCTTTCATGCTATACAAAAACCCTAATGATGGAATATAGTAATTTTAATCTAATAATTACCCTAACACTATCCATCCGCAACGATTTACAGAACAACTGACTTGATCATAACTTTTAACCTACTCAACCCAAATAGGTGTCCATGCACTCTATGGAATGCTTAAACAACAACTTACAACTTTTCTAACATGGCAAGGTTATGAAACAAGACGTGGCTATCCCAAAACTCTCTCGCAAGGCTTAGCAGCACACTGAACCAAAACATGGCATAACAAAACCACAAATCATGTTATCAATCTATGAAAAACTTTAACTAAACACTAATCTACTACCGCGGAAAAAGATCACATGTCATTACCCTTCGAAAACAAACGACGAAGACAACCGGGACGCAAAACCCTAATTTTTCTCTTCTCTTTCTTCTTCTTCTTATCTTTCTTTCTTCTTCTTTTCTTCTTCCTTCCTGGCTTCCTTGTTTCTCTCTTGCCTCTCGAAACACTCACGACAAAGAGAGTGTGATAAAGCAAGCGGCGATTGCATGCAATGCCATGCATGCATGCACGTAGCACATACATGCAGCAGCCATGCAAAGGCATCACACCAGGGTGACCACCGTAAGGTCAAGGAGGCCGACTAGAGGGCTGAATAGGCGGTTTTAAAAATTATTTTGGCCAAAACCGAGTTTTATGTGAAATTATAAATCAATTCGGTTTTGCACAACTTAAAATCTAAATCAACTAGTCTCACTATGTGCACCAATAACCTAAGTCTAAAATAAGGAATGCAATTCTAACTGGACAAGACGTCGAGAAGAATGATTATATGATTCTTGACGATGCGGCTCAGGGAGAAGCAACCTCCATGGATCACGACGATCTTCTTGGGTTGGAGCTCCCGGACCTCCAGAAGGATAGCCAAGACCCATTTGGAACTGATAAATTAAATATCTAAGAAACTGATAAATTGTTGACAACATTGATGAAATCATATACATACAATTAAATATCTAAGAAACGGATAAATTAATATTACTTAGTAGCAACAAACCTTTTGGTCAATGTTTACTGAGTTTGCCACGCATGGCTTAAGACAAAAGAGTAAACTTATAGCGGAATAAAACAACTCGTGGTAGCCATCTGATATGCCTACAGGCAATGAAGTCGAGAACGCGGCCTAGTTTGCATAGTCTTCAAAGTACTCCTCCTCGTAGAACTCAGTGTTCCCTGGTTTTTCCTCGATGACTGATCAACAATGGCACAAAGTCATGAGTACATAAAGTACTCAGCAAGTAGTAGGGAAATGTATGCAAATAATATTCGTACAAGGCTTGAACAAGAGTAGCTTTACGCTATTTTGCATAAAGTAGTATTGTCAGTACATACAGTAAATAGATGGGAGAAGCATAATTTATAAGATTAAATACATAACTAAACAAGTACTTTGAAACAACTAGTGAACTACCCATTCACTTCCCAACCATAACCGTCTGAACTACTCGTTCAATCATCCAAACATTTTATGAAAACTCTACCCCTCATGTGAAATCACTAGACATTGTCTATAACCAGGGGCACAGCTATTCGAATAGTTTAACACTCTACAGAGGTTGTACAGCTTGACCCACAAGAGATAAATCAACTTATAATGTCGGCGAAGACACGCTTCCAAAGGCGTACGACTAAATGATTATCATAAAGCTTTTACAAAGCTCTGTCTTGATCCGATTCTGCTTGCTAAGGTTTTGCCACACCAGCCCCCTCTTGTGCCAAATCAACAACCCAAACAGAACCAAATCAAAATATTGCTAATTAATTAGCCAGGTCCACCTCATCCTGGACATGTGGTTGTACGTGTAACACCTTGGCTATGCAAAAGCTAAGATGTAACTAAGACTTACAAATCCAAAACTGAAACTACCATTAACTTAATTAAATCATCAACGAATGACAACTAGATGTCGATTAAATATTACTACTACAATACTAACATAGAAGTTTCACCAAAAGACTAAACTCAAATCCACAGTTAAAATATCACCGTCAAGGTTATAAGAGTTATGGATAAGTTTCAACAAGAAAAAGACATCATTGAAAATCTAAAACTATGAAAAGTACCAATTGAAGTACCAATATGCCAATTATTACAATAATCGAGTCTCGTTGAAATAAAATAATGGAAATATTAATTTGGTAATGGATGTGTGCGGCATTGTGATATACAACTTTGGGCTAATTTCCCCCAATGGATGTCATCCTTGACAATCACCTAAACAATAAAAACAAGCGTGAGTCCAAAACTCAGCAAAAATAATTGAATATCACAGGAAACAACAAATCAAAGACAGTTCATCCTTAATATATCAAATACATAAGAACATGCTATGCAATTGATGCAAATATAAAAATAGCATCCACTTCTCTTCTGCATATACCAGTATAGCCAGTGATACACTCGTCGGTGTTCACTCAAGCCCGTATTATCCAAAATGTAGGGATCCAAGGCCCGTATGAAGAATTTTTCATACAGGGATCTAGTTGCCCATATTAAAAATATGGGGATCTCAATACCCACTCCCGTGGGTGAGGCATGAATGATTAAAATGAAGGAAATGAAATGAACGCATTATCTCATAGTAACAATTTGATATCACCAATGAACGGAATCATGTAAAGAACGAAAATACTCAAAATTTCATAAGAATTAACCATGTCATAATCATATAACTAGATTGAACAACAACCATACAAGATGATCCAATTTGTACTTGCCTTTCGCGTTGCAACATGTTGGATGGTAAAGAAGATGCACTTAATCCCAAGGCCACTCCTACAATAAGTAATTACTCAAAAAAAAATTGACAAGAGGAAACAACGCTAATCGCAATGCTCTAATCCGCGCTCCCAAGTACCCATACTTCACATAATTAATCCACTCACGCGAAACGACGAATTAACAGTAACTCAAAACTGGACAACGATCTTCTAAAATACTTATCTCTTAATCTACTTATCATAAAAATTAATTTTCAGTCTCTCTAGAAATATTATGACTAGGTCTACAAAAGTCAAGTTGGAAAGATCTCTTAATTTGGCCTTTAACTAAATTTAACAAGCAGATGAAAAACAATGATAGAAACTGACCAATATTCTGGATAGCAGTCTTAAAATAGCTATAACTTTCACTATGATGATCCAAAAATTGTGTTCTTTAATATTCTGGAATGCTAAGAGAATTAACTACAAAAGTCATGTTGGTGTACAACCCTAATTCGGCCATCAGTAAAATCTAATCTGCCAATTACTACGACTACTATAACTTGACAGGGATTCTGGACAGCAACATTGCGAAAATCATAACTCACAAACTACAACTCTAAATAATACGATCTTAGATCCCATGGAAAGCTAATGACAAAACCTACAATTATTCAGGAGATGATAAAGCCTAATTTTGTAATTAACATTTCCAAAACTATAGCAGCATGAACAGCAGTAAAAAAACCAGGTCAACCATCAAAGAATTGAGAGATCACCCTTGAAGACCCACTGTGACTCGCTGAAAACCCCGTGAGAAACTCCTATCCCCTTCCTTCTTCTCCCCTCCCCTCCTTCCCTTCCTTTTTTCCTTCCCTCCTTGATGATCTCCTCCTCCTCTTGGCAGCAGCACTAGCAGCAGGGAAGGGGGGCTATTGTACCCACGCACTACAATGCGGCGGTGCTACTGTAGCATGTCCCCAGGGTTTGGTGGGGGCTGCCTCCTTTTGTCTCCTTCCTAAGGCTGGCTCCCCCTTGGGCCCAAAAGTCGTGGACCGAGAGCCCAAAGTTCCATTCTCTCACAAAATCTGAGTTTCCTCTTTTAATTTCTTTAATTCTCTCTCTAATTTAATTGCACTCTCTAATGATATTCAGGATATTACAGTACGGTATGGCGCAGATCAATGGCGCACAAAGTTAACTCCTTAGTGACTACTCAAGAGAGGCAACCATATCCAGAATCATCCCCTTTACTACACGATCATTAGCCTGAGTATAGAATCATTTTTGTTCAACCTGGCCAAATGACAACCCTTACCATGACACAATAAATTTTAATAACAATTACATATTTCATTAAGTCAAATTTTCATGATTAATCATTGTGAAGGAACCCATCGTACAACTAAAGCATGACTGAGCATATTTACGATACACATGTTGGTAATAAAATATGTTCAACTAAAATCAACACATCCTATGGTGTCCAGGATATATGTCATTCACACTTATTCAAGGAGGCATAATGTCGAATAGGTATTTAACTATTTTCTGAAAACAATTGATATAAACATAGCAATGCATGTTGATATAAAATAATATAATTTTATAAAAATGGGTACAACATGATCAAAGGTCTATGACTTACCTTCGTTGAAGGTTTGAGCTACTTCAGCAGACGGCTCAAAGAAAGCTTCAGAAACGCCAGAATCTATACGCATAAAATGAGATAAATAAATACAATAAATCCAAATAAAATCCAAAAATTATTAAATTAAAACAAAAGAAAGATACTGAATTTAGAAATAAGAATCGACAGAATCGGAGTTCGTATGAGGGAGAATGAACGTTCGGAAGTTTGAAGCCATGTGAAAAGATAGAAAATAGAAAAGGAACTATGCTGAAAAAAGAACTGGAAACACAGTGTTGGCTTTTATTTTTACAGAGCCAAACAAATGAGTGGGAGTATGACAGAATGGGCCCACTGTCATTGAGACAAAGCTAAGCATAGAGAGCAGAAACAGAGGAAGCTCACTGAGTAAAAGGGACAGCGTCGGCGCCAACGCGGGATGGTGGGGAAGGCTCGTCCGACAGCAAAAATGAGTCACCGACAAGCCAAGGAGGGGATAGGGGGTGGTGGCGCGGCGGGAGGTGGTCGATAGCGGCGGCGGTGCAGGGCGCGATGCACGGGCTGCGCTAGAGGGTGGCGGTGCTCCGGCAGTGTTTCGATGATGAGGTGGTAAGCACCACGTAGAACGTGGCGTGGCAAATGCAATGGAGAAGATGATGTCGTCGGAAACCCACTGATGACGGCGCGAATGGCGGTGGAAAGAGCTTCGGCAGGCAGCGGTAAAACTCGGATTGTAGTGAGGAGAAAGCAGGAGAGGACGGGAGAATCAGGTAATGGGAGGAGGACCTTTGGGATCGCGTCGTGACGCAGGTGACTTGGCAAAAGAGTGACCGGAAAGGGAGATCAAGGTAGGAGGCGCACGGCCGGACTTAGAGAAGAGAAGGGAAAGGGCGGCGGTGGTGCTTCTGGGGGGAGTGAAGGAGAGGAGGGGAAGGGTAGAGGAGGGTGTTGTCCTTCCTTTTATAGAGGAAGAAGGGGTAGCGTGGTATGGGGACGCGGCGATGAGTTAGGCGCGATGCGACGTGCGACGCTGTGGCGGTAGAGGAGCCGGCACGCAGCAAGCGCCAGGCACGGGCGGCGGAGACAGCAGAATGGATAGGTGGCAAGAATCCAGGGTGTGAGCGGTGCTCCAGGTGTGGGGGTGACGGCGCCAAGCGCATGAGCGCCAGGCCAGAGCATGACAGAGAAAAGGGAAGAGGAAGAAAGAAAAAGGAGAAAGGGGAAAAGAGAAAAGAAGGAAGAAAAAGGAAAGGAAAATCCAAAAATAAATTTAAAAAAAATCAAGAAAATTCCATAAAAATCCTTAGAACATGAAGAATTTGAATAAAATAATTTTAAATTTAATTGATGTTTATTTAATCATTTAAATGTTTTAAATTCTTAAATATCAATTTAAGCTTTAAATTAATTCAATAAAATTCAAATGGTTCATTTTAATTTTTAAAACTTCAAAAAGACTCTGAAAATTGGGATGTTACATTTGGGTATGATGCAAAAATTTATTAATAATTATGTTGGCCAAAACATAAAAACTACAGACTTTCATAGACGTGATGATTTCATATGCACTATTTGTGCCAAAGGAAAATTGATTACTAGACCCTCTTATCTGAAATTACGAGATGAATCACCTAGTTTCCTGGAGAGAATTTAGGGTGATATTTGTGGACCTATCCAACCCCTGTTGGGCCCCTTTAGATATTTTATTACCCTGTTAGATACATCCACTAGATGGTCCCATGTTTGCCTACTGTCTACACAGAACCATGCTTTTGCAAAATTAATTGCCCAAATGATCATATTAAGAGCTAATTTTCTAGATGAACAGATTAAGTCCATTCGGATGGACAATGCTAGTAGGTTTACCTCAAAGGCATTTAATGATTATTGTATGGCTCTAGCCATTAAAGTAGAGCATTCAGTACCACATATCCATACTTAAAATGGCATCGCAGAGTCATTAATTAAAAGAATAAACTTATTGCTATATCACTCGTATAGAATTGTAGGCTGCCCACCAGCTGTTGGGGCCACGTAGTGCTGCATGCTACTGCATTAATCCAACTCAGATCAACTGCATATGATCCAATTTCGCCCTTACAATTAGTGCATGAAAAAGAACCAAGTATTTCCCATCTATAAAAATTTGTTTGTGTTGTATACGTACCAATTTTACCACCGCGGCGTACAACCATGAGACCTCACTGGAAGTTGGGGACCTATGTAGAGTCGATGATGGGGATCTGCATACTCTGCAGACAGCGATTGTTTTTTATAAGGATAATTTCCCAGCATTACGGGGAGGAAGGTACCACTCTAAAGAATGCAGAGAAATAGATTGGAATGTCACTATCATTCAGTCTTTAGATCCACGAACCAAAGACTCAGAACTAGAAGTTTGGAGAATAATAGATTTGCAACAAATAGCTAATAACATGCCAGATGCCTTCACTAATCTTAAGGGAGTGACAAAATCATAAATACATGTAGTAAATGCACCAGAGAGAGTGGAAGTACCTCAAAAGGATATCGAACCCACTCATTCCCCTCATGCAAAGAAGAGGGGGAGACCTTCGGGCACACGAGACATAATTCCGTTGAGACATCCGCAGTAACAAAGAACTAAACAAGATAAATCACTCAATAAGATAGTTGAAGAACCTCAACATGATGTTGTGAAAATCCCTAAAGTGATCTATCCTGAGGATGGTAACCCCAGCAAAAATTTGCGTGCACAATCTGACGCTGGGAGATCGAAACACCCAAACTCCATTGTTGTGGGAAATCACGAGGAGCTGGAAGAAATAAACGAAGAAATTTTCATAAATTATGTGGACTCGGGAAAGTCATATAAAAGAAAGACTACAATTATCAACATATACTTTGCCTCTAAAATGGTTAAAACTCTTGAACTGGATCCAGAACCAAAGTTCACGACAGAGTGCCAAAAGTGCTCAGATTGGGTCAAATGGAAACAAGTCATTGAGGCAGAATTGCACTTGATAAATAAAAGGAAAGTATTCGGTTATGTTGCCTGAACACCTCCTAAAGTGTTCCATGTATGATCCAAATGAGTTTTCATCCAAAAGAGAAATGAGAACAACCAGATGATAAGATATAAAGTAAGGCTCTTGTAGCACAAGGGTTCACATAGAGACCCAGTGTCGATTACGATGAAACCTACTCACCTATGATGAACCACTTTCCGATACTTGATATCAATGACAACTAGCATGAATTTAACAATGCAGTTGATGGATGTAGTGTCTGCATATTTATATGGGTCATTGGATACAAATATCTATATGAGAGTCCCCGAATGAATCAAAACTCTGGACCCTAATAATACTAATGACAACGTGTATAGCGTAAAACTGCAAAGGTCGTTGTACGGATGGAGACAGTCAGGAAGAATGTGGTACAACCGGCTAAGTGACTTTCTCCTGAAGAAGGGATGCTCAAATAATGATGATTATCTCTGTGTATTTATAAAGAAGTCCTTGAATGGATTTTGTATCATCTCAATTTACGTCGATGATCTGAATATTATCGGAACCGTAGAGGACTGAATATCATCGGAACTGCAGAGGACATAAATGAAGCAAGTTCTAACCTTGTAACATAGTTTGAGATGAAAAACTTGGGTAAAACCAAGTATTGCATAGGCCTGCAGCTAGAGCACTTCTTGAAGGAATCCTAATACACTAGTCTACCTATACCAAGAAGGTATTGAAGAAATTTAATATGGATAAATATCATCCTTTAAAGACCCCATGGTAGTAAGATCCCTAGATGTGGATAAAGACCATTTCAGATCGAGGATGGAAAACGAGAAAGTTTTGGGACAAGAAGTTCCATACTTAAGCACCATAGGAGCATTGATGTACCTTGCGAATTGCACCAGGGCTAATATTGTATTCATAGTCAACTTATTGGCTAGAACAGTGCAGCTCCAACCAGAAGGTATTGAGCTGGCATTAAGACCCTTCTCAGATACCTCCAAGGTACATAAGATCTTGGCTTATTTTCCCGGAAGAACCAAGACTTGACCATGGTGGGATATACGGATGCTGGCATCTGTCTGATCCCCCACAGTACCAAATCTCATACTGGGTTTGTATTTCTATGTGGTGGTGCAACCATCTCTTAGTGGTCATTTAAGTAGACCTTGTTAGCTACTTCTACCAACCACTCATAAATTATTGCACTATATGAAGCCTCACGTGAATGTGTTTGGCTCAAACGTGTGATTAGCCATATCCGGAAGTCATGTGGCATTAACACCGTCAATACCCTCGCAATTATCTATGAAGATAATGCTGGTTATGTTGCACAAATGTAAATGAGTTATGTTAAAAGTAATATCACGAACCATATTGCCCCTAAATTCTTCTATCCTCATGAGCTCCAGAAGAACGATAAGGTGAAGATCCTGCAAACTAGATCTTGTGAAAATATGATTGATTTATTCACTAAGTCTTTGCCTATGTCCAGTTTTCAATGATGCGTTTGTGGTATTGGAATGAAGCGGCTTGGAGAGTTTCAGGGATCAGGGGGAGAATCTCCTGAATCATAATCCAATTAAAGTCCTGAAGTTTTACCTTAATCGTGAAGATTAACCCAGAAGGTAAAGAGGTTGTACTTTTTTTTTTCCCTTAGTGAGTTTTCCTGAAGATTTCTCACATAAAATTTTTTAACGAGGCAACGATGCAAAACAACTTGCGGATGCAATGTACTCTTTTCTTCGATCCCTTTTTTTTCCCTACTAAGTTTTTGGAAGGAATTTTTAATGAGACATGTGTATAACGTGGTATTCGTCCGAAGGAGGTGTTAAGAAACCCTGATTTAAGGTTTGATGGACGTAATACCTAAACTACCTTTAATAGGTTTTAGTCTGTAAATAGTACTTTATTATACTTAGAAAGATACTAATCTATTAATAAAGAGATTCTTACTTTGTCTCACTGACTCTCTTCAACTGTATGAACTATATCATTGTCCTATTTTATTTCCTTCCCTCGTCGCTTCATTGGGCTGGCAGCGTGACAGCTCGGATGGTTAAGTAAGTGGGGTGTCTCCCAAAATTTTATTGGGCTAATGGATGCAGGTTGAGTGTGAAGCCTAGCCCGCTTTGGGTAAAAGGCCCAAGCCTATTTCAGTCGCACAACCCTAACCGCAATGGCTCACTACACCATTCCAGAACCCCACGCGCCTCCCCGAAATCTGAAAAGCCCTACCTAGCACCTCCCAACCCAACCAAACCTGCCTCCACCCCTCCCGATCCGCCGCCATGGCCGCCGTCGCGGCCGCTGCCCCCGCGCTGTCCCGCAAGACGGAGACCTACACCGACACCAAGCGCCGCGACGACGTTCGCGGCGCCAACATCGCCGCCGCCCGCGCCGTCGCTGACGCGGTGCGTACCTCCCTCGGCCCCCGTGGCATGGACAAGATGATCTCCTCTGGGGACCAGGCGCAGGAGGTCATCATCACCAACGACGGCGCCACCATCCTCTCCCGCATGTCTCTCCTCCAGCCCGCTGCCCGCATGCTCGCTGAGCTCTCCCGCTGCCAGGACGCCGCCGCCGGCGATGGAACCACCACCGTCGTCGTCTTCGCCGGATCTCTGCTCCGCCGCGCGCAGTCGCTCCTCTCCGCCGGCGCCCACCCCACCGCCGCCGCCGATGCCCTCCACCGCCTCGCCTCCCGCGCCGTGGATGTCCTCCACGCCATGGCCATCCCCATCGAGCTCTCTGACCGGGGTTCCCTCGTCAAGTCCGCATCCACAGCCCTCAACTCCAAGGTCGTCTCCCAGTACTCCAGCCTCCTCGCGCCCCTCGCTGTCGACGCCGCCCTCTCTGTCGTTGATCCAGCTCATCCGGACCTCCTCGACCTCCGTGACATCCGCATCGTAAAGAAGCTCGGTGGAACCATCGACGACACTGAGCTTATCCGCGGCCTCATCTTTGAGAAGAAGGCTAGCCACGCTGCGGGGGGGCCGACTCGTGTCGAGAATGCCAAGATTGCTGTCATACAATTCCAGGTCTCCCCGCCCAAGACTGACATTGAGCAGAGCGTCATCGTGTCGGACTACGCGCAGATGGACCGCATCCTCCGTGACGAGCGCAATTACATCCTTGGGATGGTCAAGAAGATCAAGGCGGCCGGATGCAATGTCCTTCTCATTCAGAAGAGCATCTTGCGTGATGCAGTGACTGATTTGTCGCTGCATTATCTCGCAAAGGCTAAGATCCTGGTGGTGAAGGATGTGGAGAGGGACGAGATTGAGTTTATAACCAAGACGCTGAACTGCTTGCCGATTGCCAACATTGAGCATTTCCGTGAGGATAAACTTGGGTATGCTGATCTTGTTGAGGAAGTGTCTGTTGGGGAGAGCAAGATTGTGAAGATCACTGGTATCAAGAACATGGGGAGGACTGCAACCGTGCTTGTACGGGGCTCTAACCAGTTAGTTATTGATGAAGCTGATCGCAGTCTCCACGATGCCCTATGCGTCATCAGGTAATATACATTTTCTGCTAAATTAATTATCTAAGTGTTATATGCTCGGAATCTTCTGTATTGTAGTCATGCTTTCGGAGATCTTTTTTAATATGGTGTTTTGGACCAAGTCTTATTGGTGAATGATGCACTGTAGCTCAAATACATTGGGTGGCTTAGGACGGTGATTTGAAAACACATCGAAGGATAAATAACCGTTTTTTTTGTTCTAGTCCGTTAAGATCATGCTCCCAATATTCTACTGGATCTGGTTCATTGCAGCATTTTATTTCATATTCCGCAAACAAACATGTCATATGTTGGCTGTTGCTAGAATCTGTATATACACGTGTTGAAAGCAACAAGTTTTCTCATTAGTTTAAAGTACAAAAGAGTACAAGATCCTTTGACCCTCATTAGATTGAAACAAAGGAGTACAGGATCTTTCTGTTATGGGCTAGACAGGGAGTATAGATATAATACAACTTATCTAGCAGTAAAACAATTAATTTAGCTATTTTCAGTGTTACTTTGTCTATGTGCATATTATGTTCCAACTTATCTGCTGTGTTTTGATGGTGTTAATTAGGAAATATTAACTGCATCTGTGCAGTCTGTGGTACAAATTGGGAACCTGTAAGCCGTCTTGATTGTTTTACATTTGGTTCTTAGGATGGCCATTTTTTTGTACGCCTAGACCCTACATTGAATTTGATTGTGATCTGGTCCTTCATAATTATCTACCGCATGGTAAGGGAGTTTTAAATTATTCAGGTCTAACTACTAAATGTTTAGTGTCAAGATACTTCCATATGTGCTGTTTGTTAGAGATATATATGTGTTAGAGTAGGACTCTAGATATGATTTGGTTTCCTTATCTGTAACCTGTACTTGTGTATATATACTGGCCCATTGGCCCCCTGATAATACAAGCCATATTCCTAACATGGTATCAGAGCGTACCTAGGGTTTCGCTTCACTTGTCGCCCCGCCGCCGCCGCTCAGACGGCATCACCTCCTGTCGTCATCTTCGACGACTCTTATGCGCCGCCACCCGCCAGCCTCTCTCTTCCTCCTCGCTCGCCGCGCCCGCAAGCCGGGTCCTCGAACCTTCGGCTTCCCAGACACCGACGCTAAGCCGCCGCAAGCCAGCCGAGGCGCGGCGGGATCGGAGATCCGCTCGCCGCCCGTCGCTGTGTGGGACGATCGTCGCGGCCGACGCGGAGTTTCGGCGTGTCTCACGAGTTCCTTACTCGCTTCGCCCTAAGTTCGAGCAGAGCGCGTGCGAGTTTCTCGCTTCTTGCACGCTTAGCTTCGCGATGCTACGCCGGAGATGCCTCGTGTCACTCTTCTGGAGGCCCTTACCGAGATACATGCAAAGGAGACTCGTCTGAGTGGTGTTGGTCTGATGTCACTCCCCTCCGTGCTCGCCGCCCATCCACCTGTTACACCGACTGCTTCACGCCACGCTTGACACATCGCCTCTCCAATGGCCGCCACATGTGGTGGTGGCCGCCTCCATCCGCGATGTTGTCCGCCCTCGCTCCTACTACGACAAGGTTGGCCACATTGAGTCCCAGTGCTACAAGAAGCAGCGGCATCTTTCACGCCGTTCTTCTCCTAGCACTGGCACCGGTACTTCTACACCGACTACTTCCTCAGTTTCTCTCACTGAGCAGGAGATAGCCAGACTTCGACGCCTGTTTGCCGCTTCAGGTTCTCCCTCGACAGGTTCTGGAGGTTCTGCTACTGACTCTTCGGTCAACGAGAAACCACCTCCTACACAGTCAGGTACCTCCCCGTGGATCCTTGATTCTGAAGCATTCTTTCACATGACTTCTGATTATTGCACTCTGTCTTTTGTTACACCTCTTGATTCCACTGTCAGTGTGCTTACTGCTGATGGTACCTCTCTTTCCGTTTCTGGTCGAGGACCTCTTAACAACTCATCATTTTATGTTCCTTCTGTTGCTCACGTTCCTCGTCTAACCATGCAGCTTCTTTCTGCTGGGCAGATTACTGACCTTGGTTGTCGGGTCATTCTTGACTCTAACTCTTATTGTGTTCAGGACCGTCACACGGGGGCTCTAGTTGGATCTGGCCCTCGGCGCCTTGACTCTCAGCGTCTCTAGGAGCTTGACTGGCTTCACCTTCCTTCCGCTGCCACCGTCACCGCCAGTCTCTCCGCTTCTGCCACTCCGTCTACCAGCTCTTTCCAGCAGTGGCACCACCGTCTTGGTCATCTGTGTGGATCTCGTTTGTCATCTTTAGTCCGTCGTGGTCTTCTGGGGTCTGTCTCAGGAGGCGTATCTTTAGATTGTCAGGGTTGTAAGTTAGGGAAACAGATTCAGCTTCCCTATTCTCATAGTGAGTCCATGTCTCATCGTCCTTTTGATCTTGTTCATTCAGATGTTTGGGGTCCGGCTCCCTTCCTTTCGAAATGGGGCCATCGATATTATATAATTTTTATAGATGACTTCTCTCGTCACACTTGGATATACTTTATGTCTTCCCGTAGTGAGGCTTTGTCTATCTATAAACAATTTGCCACTATGGTTCGCATACGCTTCCCACTCCTATTCGAGTCTTCCGTCTCGACTCTGCTTTGGCGAGTACCTCTCTCGTTACCTGCGCAGCTTCCTTGCTGAGCAGGGCACTCTCGCTCAGTTCTCCTGTCCTGGTGCTCATGCTTAGAACGGTGTCGCTGAGCGCAAGCATCGTCACCTCCTTGAGACGGCTCGTACACTGATGATTGCCGCCTCTATTCCACCTCACTTTTGGGCTGAGGCTTTCTCCACTGCCACTTATCTCGTCAACATCCAGCCCTCCTCTGCTCTTTAGGTGAGATCCGGCTGAGCGTCTCGTGATCTTTCTCCGGACTACTCGCCTTCGCTCTGCATTTGGCTGCGTTTGCTACGTTCTCCTTGCACCTCGAGAACGCACCAAACTAACTGCTTAGTCTGTTGAGTGTGTTTTTATGGGATACAGTGTCGAGCACAAGGGCTATCGGTGTTGGGATCCTGTTGGCCGACGGATGCGGATTTCTCGGGATGTGACTTTTGACGAGTCTCGTCCCTTCTACCCACGTCCTGCCTCTCCTTCGGTTTCCCTCTGGGGTCCTCGTTTTTTGACCTTTCCGGATACACCCATCTCTGTCTTGCCTCGCCCATAGCCCCACCGAGTCTCCACATATATCTCCTGAGGCCTCTCCGCCATTGTCGTCTCCTGCTTCGTTGCCTGTGGCTCCTCAGGCTCCTCCCACTCTCTTTTACACTCGTCGACCTCGTATTGTGGCTCTTCCAGATGAATCATCTTCCCCTGATGTTTCATCTTCTCCTGATGCTCTATCTTCCTCTGATGGGCCATCATCTCCTCGCTACGGTCTCCGCGATCGTCGGTCGATTCGGCCTCCTGCCCGTTTTGGTCTTGCTGGTGCAGCTACCCATGAGCCCGTCTCCTACCGGGATGCTGTTACTCATCCTGAGTGGCATCTTGCTATGGCCGAGGAGATTGTTGCTCTCGAGCGTACTGGTACTTGGGATCTTATTCCTTTTCCATCTCACTCTCGTCCCATCACGTGTAAGTGGGTCTATAAGATTAAGACTCGCTCTGATGGCTCTCTTGAGCGCTATAAAGCGCGTCTTGTTGCTCGTGGCTTCCAGCAGGAGCATGGTCGTGAATACGATGAGACTTTTGCTCCTGTGGCCCACATGACCACTATTCGCACTCTTCTTTCGGTGGTGTCTGTTCGCCATTGGTCCGTTTCTCAGCTTGATGTAAAGAATGCCTTCCTTAATGGCGAGTTGCGTGAGGAGGTCTACATGCATCCGCCACCTGGGTATTCTGTTCCTAAGGGTATGGTTGTCGTCTTCGTCGCTCTCTCTATGGCCTTAAACAAGCTCCTCATGCTTGGTTTGAGCGTTTCTCCTCTGTGGTCACTACTGCTGGCTTCTCAGCTAGTGATCATGATCCTGCTCTTTTTTCCACACTTCGTCTCCTGGTCGGACTCTTCTTCTTCTATATGTTGACGATATGATCATCACCGGAGATGATTCTGAGTACATTGCCTTTGTCAAGGCTCGTCTGAGTGAGCAGTTCCTTATGTCGGATCTTGGACCTCTCCGTTACTTCCTTGGGATTGAAGTTACTTCTACTCTAGATGGTTTCTTTATGTCCCAAGAGAAGTATATTCAGGATCTTCTTGATCGCGCTTCTCTCATCGACACTGATCGTTGAGACTCCCATGGAGCTCAACGTTCATCTCCGGCCTTCTGATGGCGAGCCTTTTTTTGATCCGACTCGCTATCGTCATCTTGTTGGGAGTCTTGTCTACCTTGCTGTTACTCGTCAGGATATCACTTATCCAGTTCATGTTCTGAGTCAGTTCGTTTCCACTCCCACTCAAGTCCACTATAGCCACCTTCTTTGAGTTCTACGATACCTTCGTGGGACTATCTCTCGCCGTCTCTTTTTTCCACTGCGTTCGACTTCAGCTTATTCGGATGCTACTTGGGCGGCCGATCCTCTCGATCGCGGTCTATCTCTGCATCTTGTTTTTCTTGTGGTTCTCTCATTGCCTAGAAGACGAAGAAACAGATCGCAGATGTCCGCTCGAGTCTGAGAGGTCGAGTTGCGAGCTATGGCTCTCTTGACAGCAGAGATTACTTGGCTACGGTGGTTACTTGAGGATTCTGGTGTTTCTGTCACTACACCGACTACTCTCTTGTCAGACAGTACAGGTGCTATCAGTATTTCTCGTGATCCTGTGAAGCATGAGCTCACCAAGTATATTGGTGTTAATGCTTCCTTCATGAGGTCTTGTGTGCATGATCAGGTGATTGCTCTTCAGTATGTGCCTTCAGAGGTTCAGATAGCGGATTTCTTCACGAAGGCCCAGACTCAAGCACAGCACGGCTTCTACCTTTCCAAACTCAGTGTTGTTGTTCCACCATGAGTTTGACCGGGGGTTAGAGATATATATGTGTTAGAGTAGGACTCTAGATATGATTTGGTTTCCTTATCTGTAACCTGTACTTGTGTATATATACTGGCCCATTGACCCCATGATAATACAAGCACTATTCCTAACACTGTTAATGTTATTATTGCTTCAAATATGTGTTTCTTTCTGTTCATACCCACTATATGTGCCAATCGTTAAGATACATGAAGCACCTGCTGTGCCATATTTTTCTTTGAAAATTGACATCTCCATAATGGAAAATTTGCTTTTCAATCGTTCAACCTTGCTGCCACTTCTGTGTTGAACATGTCCTTTAAAAGCTTTTTCCGATGATCTATTCTAACTTAGCCGACTTGGCTTGTGACAGTATTCGACTCTATGAACTTTGATTAATCTAATGTGTGTGTTTACTTATTAGTAAAGATGCTTGTTTCATGATCTCCTTTCTTGTTTGATTTTATTGCCTTCCATTATTTTTTGTCATCGTGTATGAATATGCTTATTTCGTGGGGATAAAAATCCATCTGTTTGCAACTGTCCTGGAGCCATCTATTTAACTTTGGTATCATACGCACTTAATTGCCTCTGACCACCCCCTGTTAATCTAATGTGTGTGATTATGCTTATTTCGTAGTTCTATAAATTTTTCTGCATCAGGGTTCACAAACATCAAAACCAACCTCTGACTACACCTTTTAGAATTTACCAACTATTGTTTATAACGTTTATGTATAGACCACAAATTCACAACTATTTGACAGTCTTTTGTGAACTTAAGTAGCATCATTTCAAGTAGATTTACATTTTCAGGCTTAACAAAGTTCAAAGTACATAATCTCATGTCATCTTTTCCAACCAAATATAAGTTTGCAGGAAAGCCCCCAAGCTCTCAATCACCCATAAGTGCCAATTAGTGTTTCATGATGATCCAATTAGCACTTGCCACCAACTCAGGGACCCAAAACCCGTTTCCGGGGAAAATCCCAGTCGCCGGCCGGGAAAAAAACCGGCGGTAACCGCCTGGTTCCCGGATTTCCTGGAAAATAACCGGACAAATTTCGTTTGAATTCGCTTAAAAACCAGCCAAAATTTGAAATTTGGAATTGAACTGGCCAAACCGGGAAAAACCGACCGGTTTTCCTCTTCCCGGACCCCACCGGTAAACCCGGTAACCGGCGGTTACCGGCCGGTTTTTTCTTCCCTGCACCAACCCCACCTAGTAGAAATGCCAAATTTAAGAATCACAATCCCCCATCATCTTTGTATAACATTACTGCGGTGGATGACTTAGTGTTATTCGCTACTATATTGATAGAAAGTAATGGGCTATGGCTTCTTATGGGTAACTGTTGTTGTGAATTAGGAGTTGTGTTGTTGACAATCAAACACTCAAAACTCACAAAATAAGTAGACAAAAGATGTAGTCTAAACCGTCCTTTCTTTATTGATATATCAGAGTTGAAAGCTAAAGCAACAATATGGGACGAAAAGGTGCTAACAGGCCTTATGGGCCTTTTGGCCTTAATGGGCCAGTTTAGGGAAGTGTCCACACAATCACACACGAATTATTTCACAACAGCTGTTGCCATTTTTAAAATATCATCTTCAGGGTTTCTATGTAATCACTAGCTGTATCCACAATCTCCAGATGTTTGAATGACTTGGCAAGTGGATAACATGCCATTGTACAGTTCGACCCTTAGCAATTATGAAAATGTTTGAAATGACATCATTCGTGTCTACATGAATTTGCCAAAACAAGTCCTTTTGATTCCCTGGTTTTACCACTGTTCACTGCTAGACAAAATCTGGGTGGTAAATTTGGATGTCTGTTGGTAACTTGCTTTATCATCTCATAAAAGAAAAAGCCTATTGTACATGGCCAGATGGCTAGTAAGTGGTTTCATTTTTCATTTTTGGTATTTGTTAAAAGTGGTAGGAGATTGTACTGGGTTCTCTGTTAAATCTTATCATCCGTTATTCCTTTTCAAGTTCGGAGGTTTTACTCCTGAACACTGCTGCTCTGTAACAGATACGAACAAGGCCATTTTGGAGATTACAACGAGCTATCACATGTTTTCTGGTTGTGAATGATTGTCAATTAATACTTCCACATTCTATAGGCTTTGGTGCGATCCATGCGTGACAATGTACTGGTACATGTATAAAATTGAAAATATTATCTCAGCAATCAATTGCTTTGTCCTCTCATCTAACCTGACAATGACTGCTTCAGGGTAGGGCAATTCATCTTTTGAAGTGTAGGTGAGAGAATATGTATATAATGGGCAGTCAGAATTACCTTGCAATTTTTTGTTGATTCGTAACATCGAATGCTTATGGATTTAACTGGAGAAATTAGTGCCTGGAATACTGGATTGGTTAGGAAAGCTTGTTAGCAAAGTTGGATGCAGGGTTTGTTGGTAAATATTTTTCTCAGTTCGAGTGTAATCACAAGCAGCCCGTGTGTAAATGGGAGGTCCTTGCAGGGCCTCCTGGTTTGTAGGCGTTATGGGCATAAGTATACTGCCATTTATAAGTTTCATAACAATATCTGTAGGCCTTGTGGGGATAATTACACTTTATTCTTTTAAAATTGTCATTCTTATTCATGACATACTTAAAGCTTTTTGTGCCATTTTGGAGTAGTAATGGCATATTTCCTCAATGTGCTGATCTGGTTCATTTTTGTTTGTGATGCTTCAGGTGCTTGGTGAACAAGAGGTTTTTGATTGCTGGTGGTGGTGCACCAGAAATAGAAATGTCAATGCAACTGGCTGCTTGGGCAAAGGAGCTCCAAGGGATGGAGAGTTACTGCATCAAGGAGTTCGCTGATGCACTTGAGGTCATCCCTTACACATTGGCAGAGAATGCAGGGCTCAATCCGATCTCCATTGTTACTGAGCTGAGGAATCGTCATGCCAAGGGTGAGAAGAATGCTGGCATCAATGTGAGGAAAGGCCAGATTACAAACATCCTGGAGGAGAATGTTGTGCAACCCTTGTTGGTGAGCACGAGCGCCATCACTCTGGCTTGCGAGTGTGTTAGAATGATCTTGAAGATTGATGATATAGTCACTGTGAGGTAAAAGGCGTAAGGCGGGTGGTCACTTCGGCCTGTCTTGTTCTGTCTGGGATGATTTCACGTAGGTGTACTACTTACTTTTGAATTTTATTTGTGAACGTGGCTTTGGATCTGGATGTTCTGAACTTGTGGCTTTGATGTTTGCTGAAGATATCGATATTTGTTTTCTTGCACTGCATGCGCTTGCTGATTCGTTTGCGTCGTCGTGTTATCAATAGGTGTTAGCCCGCCCGTTTTCATGATAGTGGCCACATATGATATGCCCTCCTGTGGTCTTGCTCATGATAAGTTGAGGCTGTTTTCGGTAATCGTGTGTGATACTCTTGCTGATGGAGTTTGATTGCTGAGAGAGTTAAAGGTGTAAAGTGTAAACATTAGGGTGAGTATATTTATTTATCCACAGCTTTGTTAGTGTACCACGTACCATGATAGAAATATTTGGCGACCTTGGCAGCCTGGGTCAGCCTAGAACCTTTTTTATACGGGACTCCTCGTGGTCGTGGACAGGGATGTTGGCATGCCAAACAAGAGTTCACTAGGCTCATTATTTATGTTATTTCTTTATTTACATGTTAGCTCGAGATTGATTCTACCCGAAGTTCCAACTGCCGAGCTCCCAGAATTAAAATTTTCAGTTGTGTAAAAACTAAGAGGGCGTCCATTGGCCAATGATAGCCAATCATAAAGAGCTGTTCCAATGTTACTGGGAATTAAGAACAAGTGAATCTTTTGTTGGATGTTGTTCCCCGTGTGCATCCCCTTTCCAGGTCATCCTAGTGGCAGTTGGAATCAATCACAAAGTTTGGGTGGTGCTCTTAGGCTTGTTAGGTTCTCTCCATGTTGATGGTTAGGGATGGAACAATAAGATGGAGAGGAATCAAATGCCATGTGGTCTTATAGCTCATTGTGCCGGCCATTTTGACCATTTTCAGGGACGTTTCAGAGGACAAAGACCTGATTGATGCACATGGTCTAAGGCTTATGGTCTTGTTTGGGACAGCTTCGGCTTTAGTTTTTCTCTAGAAAAAGCCAGAAGTCGTTCCAAACAGGAGGCTCTCAGTAGTTGCTTTTAAAAAGTCGGCCACCACATTGAATGTGGATAAGCCAGAAGTAGGAAGTCGGCCTAGGGCAGCTTCCTGCGGCTTCGGCAGGTTGGTTTTGGGACTTTGCCACTGAAGTTAGGATGAAATTACTCACCAATGTCATTGTCTAAAATCCCAAACCCACCTCTCTCACCCTTATTCCCCATCGGCCACCTGCACCCTCCCTCTCGCTGCTGAACCCTAGCGGCGGTGCTAGGGTTTTTTTGCCCCTCGCCGCCTTTGCCCCTCCTGCGACCGGCTCCCTCCTCTTCTGCCCTCCGCCCCCCGCACGCTGCCTCCGGCTCCCTCCCCCGACCTCTCCAGCGTCTCCTCCCTTGGTCTCAGCCGCCTCCTCCATCCACGCCACCCTGACCGTGATACGGCCATAGGTACTACCAAAGCAATGGTTTGCATCCTTAAATCGCAAACTAATGCTAGAACTCAAATTAGTGTCATTGGTGTTGTTTTACAACAAAAGGTAAAACAAAACGTTGTAAAGGCCAAGAGGGTGGATGGGGATGCTGGTCAACGAGAGGGAACATGCTCTCGGGATAAAACCCTAGCGCATGCGGGTGGTCAAGAAAGACATATGATGACATGGCAGCAAGGGTTGTATTGGCGTCAAAATAAGCATCAAGTGCATAGAACAAGTTCGCGTAAGAAGCTAAGAGAAGGAAAGCCCACGACACAAGGGAAACTGAGAGGAGACTTGGCCATGCATGGGGAGGACGCCGAAAACACGACACGTGGGTTGGTTCTGTTTGGATCCAATTCGAATAGCCAATTGGTGTTTAATATTTTTATTCCGAAATTAGAGTAGTTTAAATTTCGAATTAAAGTAGAACTTTGCAATAGAATCTGATTCGGATTACTGTTCATCCATGTGTGCTGTTCATCCTATTATATTTGTGCTTACGTGAGAGGCTATATAAACACCCCCCTGGCCACACCATGTAGATGGACAAGTTATGATTTAGATAATAAAAATCAGAAAAGCCGTTTTGGCGCATATCGTGTGTTCATGAGTTGTGAGATGAGTTGAAGAGATTGATGGAGAAAGATTGAGAGGGAGATCAAGATGTCCATCTCTTGCTTCAGAGCACTATTCACCATAGAGTACTATTCACAGGGGAGTACTGTTCACCGAAGGATACTACTTGCAATTCAATCTATTAGATTGGTTTGTGAGTGCACTGATTTTCTTGCAAATCAATTCATCGAATTGGGTTATGAGATCACTACTGATCTTCAAGTGGCACCATAAAAGATTGGGCCAACAATCGGGATCCATCTAATCAGCTAGTTGGACCCTTATTAGGTGGTATCAGAGCTTCAGTTGCTCACGATACTTTGTTGCTGTGAAGATCAAGGGTCGACATGGCCGACATGAAGGAGATGGAGCTTGTTATGCAATTTAGCTATACTATAGATCAATGTGAGGAGGATCCACTCCATGAGCGAAGCTATATATTCTTCAATTGGTGTCGAGTGGGGAACACAGATTGTGCTATGATGATCGATACGAGAAGCTTGACAAATACTGCAAGCCAAACACTTATGGACAGATTGGGGTTGGTAACAAAGTTACATCCGGAGCAAGCACATTCCAATCACAAAACAAGTAGAGGTAAAATTTTCTTTGGACGGGGTATACTGCTGTTGTTACTTGTGATGTGATTCCTATGCATATGCGAGCATGTTCGTTGGTTCTTGGTGCATATGGGTTGAAAGAATAGAACATACACCGAGTTGCATCACGTCCCGTCATGTGTTACTCTTTTCCATGGAGAGGAACGTGAAAGGAGATTACATCTTGGTCATCGTCAAGGTACTTTGAAGATAGACAACGACGAGACAATGTTCAAGAAGACATTAAAGAGCAATGGCAAATGCTAAAGGCAAAGAAACATGAAGAAGAACTGTTGGCCGAGGAAGAAAAGAAGAAATCATAATTGGCAGTCCTTCTTTCTACCAAAAAAACAACAAGAGGAGTCCTCTCATGATGACAAAACCACCAGCGAGGCATCGCAAGACAGTCTTTGTATGTTGACCAAGACGGTTCGAGTTGACAACTGTAGGACCGTAAAGGCGACTAGGAGGGGGGGGTTGAATAGGCGCTTTCTCAATTTCTCGCCTTAATCAAATTCAACACGAACTTTACTCCTTTAGCTATGAAATCTAAGAAGATCGCAGTTTACGAGGAAGCCTTGTCTTTCAATTCGATAACCCCCTCAACCACAAGACACTAGTGGAGAATGGATCTCACTGGTCGGTCTGGGCACTGGCGGTCTGACCGGCTACCAACGGGTGTTCTGACCGATTTGAAATCGGTTCGACCGGCCTTGAACGGGCGGTCTGAAAAGCGGGTGGTCTGACCGCCGTATAGAAATCGGTCCGACCGATTTAGTCCAGTACTGAAAAACAATGCCCAGATCCAAAACGAAATTTGGTCCAACTTTTGATTCAACCAATGAAACTTGACCAAATTTGGAGCACACCTCCCTAAGGATATTAGAGATCTATTTCTAGCGACGATCCTTCAGATCCACTTCACAGAATCGATCTCTGACGATTTTACCAAAGAAGTGCACAAACTCTAGAAATATGAAAATCTTGATTCAAGACTTGCTTGTGGGGGTTGATGATCTAGATGACTCTAGGAGTATTCCCACACATCAAAGCAAGACAAAATAGGTCAAGAGACCAAGCATAAACCCTTGAATCAAGGAAGCACCAAACTCATCAAAAAGAGAGAAGAACACAATGGAGACAATCGATCTCTTAAGCAAGCATCACAAGATTGATTGATCCCACAAGATGCTTACAAAGCCACTCCCTCAAAGAGGACAAGAGCTCACACAAGGAGCACACACAATCTCTCCAAACCCTAGCTTCTCCTCTCCAAACCCTAGAAAAAGGAAGAGGGGCTCAAATGAATGCTTCAAGGGGTTTTACATCTACCCCTTTCTATTTATAGGAAAGCCTAGGGTTTCACTTTTGGGACCCACACACACATGGGACCCACTCACACATAACTGTTGAAGTAATCGCCTGCTTCACCACGTGTAGGTTGATCAGCGGCCCTTATCCTGTCGGCAAGACTCTCCTGTCCGAATCCCATCGGAAACTCCCAGAGACTTGCACCGACTTCCGCACCGCCTGATCCAACCAGCTACACCGAACTACCCGTTCGATCCATCTTGCCCATTCCGCACCATGCTTGAGTCACACGACCTCACCCGACATCCATGATCGTTCTGGACCTCAGCTCTCCAAGCGTAGTCCCGATCCACCTTACCGTTGACGTCGTTGACCTGCAAGCCACCTGCATAGCAATAGACAAACAAATCGTCTCCGGGAACAAGTTCCTCACAACTTGACCCACGTTAGTTCCACAATGCAATATGCAACAATAAAGCATTGAAGTTCATACAATAACCACAATCAAAAACACATCAATGCCCAATTGGCTAACTTTCAAGTGATCGGCGGTCTGACCGCCCCACACAGCCGGTCCGACCGATTTCAGGCCGGTCGGACCGATTCCACAACGGCGGTCGGACCGCCCGAAAAGACTTAGCCAAAATTCCAACTTGAAAAACCGAAACCTTCTGGAATTTTCAAACGAATAGAACTTTTGACTGGGAGCTCCAAAAATGATGTGACCACATCCAGGAGACTCCTCTCACTTGCCTACACATCCTATTTTTGGCTCAGCTCCAAAATCCACTTTAAGCAAAACCGGTCGGACCGGCCACCACTGCCGGTCGGACCTCTCCAATGATCGACCGCCTTACCACCGGCCGGATCACCGTGGTCCGACAGATCAAGCAAAATCGAAACGTGTGATTTTGTAAACCAACAAAGCCATTGCCAATTGACTCATCATTCCAAGATCGTGTACATATCCTCACGATATCCACAACAACACTTCAATTCTCGCAACGGGGTAGTGAAACAACGTGTTCAAATCTAAGTGACAAATCACTGGCAAAGTTTGCAAGCTTATCGTTGATGGTGGAAGCTACAACAACATCATTAGCAAGGATTTGGTACAAGCTTTGGGGTTGATAACATGACGACATCCTAAACCGTATTATGCACAATGGTTACATAATGTCGGTAAGCTGAAAATTACACACCGTGTCAAAGTTTGTTTTTTCAGTGAGAGACTATCACGATAAGGTGGAGTGTGATGTTGTGCCTATGCATGCATGTTACTTGCTGTTGGGGCTTCTGTGGCAGTATGATCGCAATGTTACGCACCACAGGAGGTCCAACAAGTACTCTTTGGTGTATCGGGAAAGATCATATACCCTGTGTCCTATGCCAGAGAGTGCTATTCATGCCGAGGAGATCATCGCTAAAATGCGCGATCGTGAAGACTACCCCAACGAAGATGCCTGAGGTTACACAAAAGACGAGGATATTTTTTCTTGAAGAAAGGGATCATGATGATACTACCATAAGTACCACCAAAGCAATGGTTTGCATCTCTAAATTGCAAACTAATGCTAGAACTCAAATTGGTGTCATTGGTGTTGTTTTGCAACAAAAGGTAAAACAAAACGTTGTGAAGGCCGAGAGGGTGGATGGGGATGTTGGCCAACGAGAGGGAATATGATCTCGGGATAAAACCCTAGCGCATGCGGGTGCTCAAAAAAGACATATGATGGCATGGTGGCAAGGGTTGCATTGGCGTCAAAATAAGCATCAAGTGCATAGAATAAGTTCGTGTAAGAAGCTAAGAGAAGGAAAGCCCACGACACAAGGGAAACCGAGAGAGAGACTTGGCCATGCATGGGGAGGACGCCGGGAACATGACACGTGGGTTGGTTCTGTTTGGATCCAATTCGAACAACCAATTGGTGTTAAATATTTTTATTCTGAAATTAGAGTAGCTTAAATTTTGAATTAAAGTAGGAGTTTGCAATAGAATCTGGTTTGGATTACTGTTCACACGACTATTCACCGACTCAGACTACTGTTCATCCACGTGTGCTGTTCATCCGATTATATTTATGCTTGCGTGGGAGGCTATATAAACACCCCTTGGCCGCACCATGTAGGTGGACAAGTTATGATTTAGATAATAAAAAACAGAAAAGCCGTTTTGGCGCATATCGCGTGTTCATGAGTTGTGAGATGAGTTGAAGAGATCGAGGGAGAAAGATTGAGAGGGAGATTGTAGCGTCCCGTTTTTCGGAGTTTTTGAAAATTTTAAAAGAGAACCATTTGTTTCTATTTGCCCAAAGTTTAATTTTGAAATTTCAGAAATCCATTTGCAGTTTAATATGAGTTAATCAAACTTCAATTAAATTAAAGTTGGTTTAATTGAATTTTCTGGAATTTAAAAATCAAAATTATTATTTTAAGAATTTTCTTGGATTTATTGGATTTTAGAAATTTATTTTTCCTTTTCCCGAAATTAAAATTAATTTATTTGCAAAATAAAAGAAAATTTAAAGTTAAAAGTATTTTATTAAGTCCGAATAATTCAAGTAATTTCGTGAATCTTTCTAGAATTTTGGAGTCTATTTGCTATTTTCTAAATTGCTTTTTGATTTGTTTGAATATCTAAAATCAAAAATGTATTTAAAATCCTTTTTCGTGCGTAATAAACCCGGTAGGCCCACCATCGTTCCCGCCTCCGCCCATTCCGCGCCCGCCTCCCGCTTCGCTTCGCTGCGTTCCGGCCGTTGGATCTCCATCCTCCGCTCGGCCGCATGCGTCTTTTTTTTTCGCGCCGTCCGACGCTTATCGCGACGCCATCGCGTCATCCGCGCCTCCGTCTCCCCACCGTCCGATCGCAATCGGACGGGCGCCGTTCATCTTCCTCCGCGCCCTCCGTCTTCTCAACCGTCCGTCGAATCGGACGGCTCTCTCCTTCACCGCCTCCTCCGCTCCCAGCGTCCGTCTGCGAATCGGACGGACGGCCTCGTCTGTCGCCGCCGCCGCTTTTCTCTCCCACGCCGCTGCTAATCCGCCATGCGAATCTCGCGCCCGTCTTCGTCGCATCATCGCGCCTCCGTCGCGTCATGGCCGTGTTCGCGTCCGCCTCCGCCGCGCGCTTCGCTCCGCTGTTTTCCCCATGCGAGCTCGTAAAGCCGCCGCGCCTTTCCTCTCTCTCTCTTCTTTCTCTCTCTCTCTCTCTGTCGCGTTCGCCACGCTCCTCCCTCTTCTCCTCGCCGCCGCCGCTGTCTCCGTAGCGCGCCCGCCGCCGTCTCCTCGGCCGGTGGGACGCCGCCGCCGTCTTCCCAGCCCCGCCGCCACCTCCGTCTCTCTCTCTCTCCCTCTCTCTCTCGACCACGGGCCCGAGCCCACGTGGTCACCCACGTGGCGCCACGTCGGCAAGGCGTCAACGGTTTTGCCGCGTGGGCTGCTGCGTCGTGATTGCGCAAGCGCCGACGTCAAAACCGGATTTTTCAATAGAAAATAATTCGAAAATCCGAAAAATCCAATTCCATCATTTTATGTGATTTTGAAACTTCTTTTGGCTATAACTTTCACATCCGAACTCCGATTTGGGTGATCCAAATTTCTAAATTCATATAAATTCATCCTCTTTCATTTGGTTCTGGTTTTGTAATTTTGGAGTTCATTTGGTGCTGTTTGATTTATTTGTTGCTATTCTCGCACGTAGATTCCTGCGTTTGGAAGATTTCTTCGACCGACGATAGAAGACCTCTCCTCGCCAACGAAGGCAAGTCGTAGGCCTTTGACCATGTTGAACCCATTTTACAAATGTATATTGTATTAAATTATCATGCATGGCTAGTTTTATTAAAAATGGTTTTGGGAGTAGATAATTACCAAATTGCCATTATGCCTCCTTGATAAATTGAAAATGAAATGTCTCCTTGAATGACATAAATCCTTGGACACCATAGGATGGTTAATACTAGTTGGACATAATTGTATTACCAACTTGGGTGCGTAATATTGCTTAGTCTTGCTTTAGTTACCCATGAGGCTTTCGATCATGTTCAATGTTTAATGAAATTTGACTAATGGAACTATGGAATTGTGGTGTGAGGCCACTTTTATTAAAAGATGTTGTGCCATGGCGAGGATTGCCACTTGGTGGGAATGAACAAAAATAATTTATGCTCGGGCTTGAGGTAGGAAGCTAGAGTGGGTGCGTAATGCACATTGGGTTGTGGTAGACTTGTCCGAGCGACCAACTAAGGACTTAACTTTGCAAGTCATTGATCCGGTCACCTCGTGCAACCATAAGTCCGGTATGGGACTGACCGCCAATTAATTAGGAAAGTTTTGAGTCGGTTCTGTTGTGGTCATTTATTATTGGCGCAAGAGGGGCCGTGATGGCGAAACCTTAGCGCGTAAGAGGCAAAATGGAGCTTTGTAAAAGCCTTGTCACGTGCTCTAGACTACTCACCAAAGGAAGTGGCGGTGGTATCGACGGATGCCAAACAAACTAGAGAATTCGTGTCTTGTGGGTAAAGTCGTACAACCTCTGCAGAGTGTCAAAATCTATTCAATAGCCGTGTCCCGATGCACGGACATGCCCAGTGATTTCGCGCAAGGGGTAGTATTTTCAAAAATTGGTGTGGTTCGATGGAAACGTTTGGTTGAATGGTTGGGAAGTGAACGGGATGTTCACTGTTTGATTCAAAAGAACTTGGTTATCTATGTATTATTCTTTTAAAATCCTGCTTTGCAATCTAATTATTGTATTTACTGTTAAACTTGCTTTTCTGCAAATTAACCATAAAGCCATCCTTGTTTAAGCCTGGCATGAATACTATGTGCATACATTTCTCTACGACTTGCTGAGTACTTTATGTACTCACGGCTTTATGCCCTTTGTTGATCAGTCCCAGCAGAAGAACCAGGAAATGTTGAGTACTATGAAGAAGGCTACTTTGAAGACTTTGCGAACTAGGTCACGTCCTCCACTCGATTGCCTGTGGGCATGTCGTTTGGGCTCCACGTATTTTGAGATTTCCGCTGCCAGATACTCTGTTGTTGTTAAGCCCTGTGTGGCGACTTTTGTAAGAACCTTGACCATAAGGTCTTTGCTGATTTAATTAATATTACTTTGTCTGCTTCATTAGTTCGTTGTTGAATGGTTATGATTACATCATTGTTGCAACTGTGCGAGCTAGCTACTGATCATGGGACTAGCTTGGTATGCACAGAGGGTCTCGGGGTTGTGTGAATCCCCGGGGTCCGACAGGAGATGGTATCAGAGCCATATCGACTGTAGGACGTAACCACAGTTAGATTGGTCGTCTTAGTCAAAAAAAATTCAAAAGATATTTTCTAAATCAAATCAACCGATTAACCTGACTAGATATTCTTCTCTCATCTTATTCTGTTCTTTCTTATCTTATTCTATTATTTTTTTATCATCTTACCCTCTTATATCATTTTTGAGTTCTTTTATCTTATCTTTTCTAGAACTTGGTTTTCAAATTTAAATTTGACTCCCTCATCTCTGGAATTATCCCTAGGATCGAGCCCTTCAAGATCAGGCAATGGAAGCTTTGGAAGTTCAAGATCCGCAGTCTGTTCCAAGTTGACCCTCCGTAAAGATTAGAATGGTAGCTTCCCTCCCTAGTTTTAGTATCGTTTAATCTGCGTAATAGTGTTTTTGTGCTTGAGTGTCCCTTTTTGTTTGCTTCTTGATAGCTTTCCAGCTATTCGTTCGTTGGGTAAAACCAATTTTGTTCGCATTAGGTTGATCCATCTATCTCCCTTGTTTCTCGCTTATCTAAATGCTTTTCCCTCTCATCTAAATTGCTTTCTTCTTCGCGTCTATTAAACCAGTGAAGCTTTGTCGCAGATGGTTCGGACGCAACTCGCAAGCCGTGATGAGACTCAAGCGCCAGTGCCCGCCTTCCCAGCCGCCCGATGCAGATCCGGGTTTGAGTCGGTTCATGGCGGCCTGAACCACGGTGATGAGCTCTATGATGCGTAACATGACTCGAGATGATGAATCGCCAGAACGGACATTCGCCGCCTCGCCGCAATGATGAATCGATCAGATCAAGCACCGCCACGCCCCGCCGCTCCACCCCAGCCTTTTCCTCACCCAGTGGCAGAGTTTTTGAGGACCCATCCACCCACTTTCTCTAGCTCCTCGGAGCCATTGGACGCAGATGAGTGGTTGCGTTCCATGGAAAGAAACTCGCTATCACCCGTTGTGATGATCGCGAGAAGGTTCTCAGATGCCACTCACCGGCTTGAAGGTACCATTGCAGAATGGTGGGAGAACTATTGTGCCGCCATGGAAACCCCGAGAGTATCACTTGGGCCGAAGTTTTCGGAGCTTTCCGCCACTCCCATATCCCCGATGGAAAGGTGGAAATGAAGAAGAATTAGTTCCGTGAGCTGCAGCAAGGCAACATGTCAGTGAGTGAATATCTTAATAGGTTCACTCAGTTATCCCGTTATGCCCCAGAGGACGTTGCCACAGATGATGCCCGCGAAGCGCTTCAAGAGAGGACTCAACCCCGCTTGAAGGTGCAAGTCATTAGGAATGATTATGCGATTTCCAAAGACTTGGTGAACAAGGCCATGCTCATCGAGGAATCCCGCCGTGAGCTTGAAGAATCCGCAAGAGAAAGATGATGCAAGACGGTGCCCATCGGTCTCACTCCCAGAGAGTCGAATGAATGTGCCGCCCCGCCGTGTTGCTCCACTGTCACATTGAGCCCCCTGCAGAAAGACCTCGCCCGGCCAGCCCAAAGAACCCAGCGGCTTCAACGGCCAAAGAACGGCAGACCAAGGAATGGCAACCTGCGCAATGGATCACCGCTTTAGTGCCATCACCGGGCACTTCGCCAGAAGATTGCCCGCAGAGGCAAGGCCCTTCTCTGCTCGTTTCAACATGGGAGCCACTCAGACCAGACCCCACTCCAGAGTCGCACGTGGAGCCCTCAAACTCCAACCGCACTAGTCAAGTCTCCTCGGCCTTTTGGAAGAGGTCGTGTGAACCACACCACCGTGGAGGAAGCCAGTCGGCCGGACGTCGTCTTTGGGTAAGTTCCTTGTCAATTCAAAGACTGCCACTTTGTTTTGTTTGATTCGAGCTTCGCATTCGCTTGTTTCTCGGAGTTTTTTGAAAGGCACCAGTTGGAAGTTTTGCCTCTTAAAAGTGTTTTGTTGGTTGATCTCCGGTTCGAATTGAGTACGAACCAAGGTTGCCCTAAGGTTAAAGTGACCATAGAAGGGTAGAATTCCTTGCTAATCTCATCATCATAGACACCAAGTCTCTTGATGTGATTTTGGGAATGGATTGGCTTGCCAATCACCAAGCCCTCTTGGATTGTGGTGGTAGAAGCATCACTTTGGTCATCCGGATGGAACCAAGGTAAAGTTTGAAGCCTCCCGGAGAAGCTATTTGGATCTTTAGTCTGCGATGCGGTGTTGTGTCTTTGGAGGAAGTGCGAGTCGAGAGTTCCCGGATGTCTTTCCCGATGACCTACCCGAATGCCACTGCATCGAGACTTGAGTTTGTCATCAATCTTGTTCCAGGAACTCCACCTATTTTCAAGAGACCCTACAGATTACCTGTCAATGATTTGGTTGAGCTCAAGAAGCGATTGAAGAAATGCAAGAGAAAGGTTTTGTCCAGGCCAAGTTCTTCACCTTGGGAGCCCAAGTGATCTTTGTTGCAAAGAAGGATGGTACCCAACGGATGTGTGTGGATTACAGAGCCCTCAATGAGGTCACCATCAAGAACAAGTACCCTCCGCCTGTGATCGATGATTTGTTTGATCGGTTGAAAGGAGCCGAGTGTTCTCCAAGATAGACTTGAGGTCGTTACCACCAGTTGAAGATTCGTCGTAAGATATTCCCAAGACACTTTCTCAACCCGGTATGGATGATGAGTTCACGGTCATGTCATTTGATTGACCAATGCCTCGCTTACTTTATGAACTTGATGAATAAAGTATTCATGGAGTATTTGGATAAGTTCGTCATTGTCTTCATTGACGATATTTTGGTGTATTCCAAGAGTGAAGAAGAGCATGAAGAGCACCTCCGCTTGGTCCCTGAATAAGCTTAGAGATCATCAACTCTATGCTAAATTCAGCAAGTGTGAGTTTTGGATGAAAGAAGTTACTTTCTTGGGACATGTCATGTCCGCAGAAGGAGTATCATTAACCCTAGCAAGGTTAAGGATGTGCTTAATTGGGAGTCACCCAAGTCGATTGCCTCAGTCGAAGTTTTCTTGGAATGGCAGGATACTATCGTCGATTCATAGAAGGATTCTCCAAGATAGCAAGACCCCTCACTCAGCTGTTAAAGAAAGAAAACAAATTTGCTTGGACAACAGTTGTGAGCAAAGTTTTCAAGAGTTGAAGAAGCGTCGACAACGACTCGGTGTTGATTTTGCGGATGTCGGAAGGATTTTGAGATTTTACGTGATGCATCCGGCAAGGACTTGGTTGTGTCTGATGCAAGAAAGGAAGGTAGTAGCCTATGCTTCCGTCAATTGAGGCCTCATGAAGTGAATTACCCCACTCACGACTTGGAGTTAGCTGCCGTAGTGCATGCTCTAAAGATATGGCGTCATTACCTTATTGGTAATCGCTGTGAAGTCTATTCGGACCATAAGAGCTTGAAGTACATTTTCACTCAGGCTGATCTTAATATGAGGCAAAGGAGGTGGTTAGAGTTAATCAAGGATTATGATATTGGAATCCATTACCACCCAGGCAAGGCTAATGTTGTGGCAGATGCCTTGAGTAGAAAAGTTCATCGCAATACCACGACGATCAAGGAAAATCACCACCGCATGAAGAGTTCTCAAGCTCAAGATAGAGTTGGTTGAAGAAGGTTACCTAGCTGCCCTAGAAGTTCAACCCACTTTGCGGAATCAGATCAAGGAAGCTCAAGTTGAAGATGCCAATATTAAGGAAATTAAGAGCAACATAAAGAAGGGTAAAGCCTTGAGATTTTCAGAAGATGAGCAAGGCACCATTTGGTTTGACAAGCGGATCTGTGTTCCAGATCAGAAAGAGCTTAAGCAGCTGATACTCAAGGAAGCCCATGAAACTTTGTACTCCATTCACCCCGAAGCACAAAGATGTACCAAGACCTTAAAGAAATGTATTGGTGGCCTAGCATGAAGCGTGAGATTGCCGAGTATGTAGCTCGATGTGACGTCTCGTCGTGAGTTAAAGCCGAGCATCAAAGACTCTTTGGACTCCTCGCAACCCTTGAAAGTGCCGAATGGAAGTGGGAAGAAATTGGCATGGATTTTATCTTTGGTTTGCCAAGGACAAGGTCGAGGATATGATTCTATCACGGGTAATTGTGGATCGCCTAACCAAAGTTGCTCACTTTCTCCCGATCAAGACTACTTACTCGTGATAGATCGCGAGAATTGTACATGGCAAAGATAGTGTGCCAGCATGGAGTGCCGAAGAAGATCGTGTCAGATCGAGGATCCCAGTTTACCTCAAGATTTTGGCAGAAGTTGCACAGTGTTTTGGGTACTAATCTAAATTTCAAGATCTGTTATCATCCCAGACGGATGGATGACGAGTAAAGAGTAAATCAAATCCTAGAAGATATGTTAAGGGCTTGTGCCTTAGCAAATCGTAGACAGATTGGGATCAAATGCTACCTTATGCAGAGTTTTCCTATAACAACAGTTACCAGCCAAGCCTCCAGATGTCTCCATTTGAAGCTCTTTACGGAAGAAAATGCAGAACCCCCTTGTATTGGAATGAAGTAGGTGAAAGACAAGTGTTTGGGCCAGATATTTTGGAAAAAGCCGAAGAGCAAGTTCGATCAATCAGAGAAAGGTCAAAACAAAGACAGGCGAGCGTAAGAGTTATGCCGATAAGTCGCCGAGATCTAGCTTTTGCACTGGTGATCATGTGTACTCAAGGTGTCGCTCTCAAAGGGATGCGTCGTTTGAGTAAGCGGAAGCTTGCACCAAGGTACATCGGGCCTTTCCGATTCTAGCCCAAGAGGAGAAGTCGCTACGCTTGAGCTCCGCCCGGTGCCGATGTGCACAATGTCTTCCACGTGTCACAATCAAGAAGTGTTTTGCGTGTTCAAGAGCAGATGCCAATGGAAGCAATTGCCTCGCAAGAAGACCTCACCTACAAGGAGCATCCCATCAAGATCTTGGAAGTAGCGAACGAGTGACAAGAAGCAAGACCATCCGCTTCGCAAGGTCCGAGTGGAGCAACCACACCAAGAAGAAGCCACTTGGGAACGAGAAGATGACTTGAAGGTGAGTTTCCCACCTATTCTCTAGTCACCAATCTCGGGTCGAGATTTCCTTTAAGAGGGTAGGTTTGTAGCGCCCGCTTTTTTGAGTTTTGAAAATTTTAAAAGAGAACCATTTGTTTCTATTTGCCCAAAGTTTAATTTTGAAATTTTGTAAATCCATTTGCAGCTTAATATGAGTTAATCAAACTTCAATTAAATTAAAGTTGGTTTAATTGAATTTTCTGGAATTTAAAAATCAAAATTATTATTTTAAGAATTTTCTTGGATTTATTGGATTTTAGAAATTTATTTTTCCTTTTTCCCGAAATTAAAAATTAATTTATTTGCAAAAGAAAAAGAAAATTTAAAGTTAAAAGTATTTTTATTAAGTCCAGAATAATTCAAGTAATTTCTGTGAATCTTTCTAGAATTTTTGGAGTCTATTTGCTATTTTCTAAATTGCTTTTTGATTTGTTTGAATATCTAAAATCAAAAATATATTTAAAATCCCTTTTCTGTGCGTGGGCCGAAACCCCACCGCCCACCATCGCTCAGCGCCTCCGCCCATTCCCATGCCCGACCTCCCGCTTCGCTTCGCGTGCTCGGCCGTTCCGGGCCGTTGGATCTCCATCCTCCGCTCGGCCGCCGCGTCCTTTTTCTTCGCGGCCGTCCGACGCTATCGCGACGCCATCGCGTCATCCGCGCCTCCGTCTCCCACCGTCCGACGAATCGGACGGCGCCGCGTTCATCTTCCTCCGCGCCTCCGTTTTCTCAACCGTCCGTCAAATCGGACGGCTCTCTTCACCGCGCCTCCTCCGCTCCCACCGTCCGTCGCATCGGACGGCTCCCCGCTCTCTCTCGCCGCGCCGCCGCCGCTTTCTCTCCCCGCCGCTGCAAATCCCGCGCCGCGAATCCGCGCCGTCCGTCGCATCGACGCTGGCGCCTCCGCGCTCATGGCCGTGCTCGTCTCTGCCCTCGCCTCCGCCTGCGCGCTCGCCGCTCATTTTTTCCCCGCGAGCTCTATAAAAGCCGTCGCGCCTTTCCTCTCTCTCTCTCTTTCTTCTCTCTCTCTCGGTCGCGTTCGCCCACGCTCCCCTCTTCTCCTTCGCCGACGCCGCTGTCTCCGTAAGCGCCGCCGCCGCGCTCTCCCTCGGCCGGCGGTGACGCCGCTGCCGTCTTCCCCAGCCCCGGCCGCCGCCACCTCCCCGTCTCTCTCTCTCCCTCCCTCTCTCTCTCTGACCCGCGGGCCCGAGCCCACGTGGTCACCCACGTGGCGCCACGTCGGCGCCGCGTCAACGGTTTTGCCCGCGTGGCTGCTGCGTCAGCGGTTGCGCAAGCGCTGACGTCAAAACCGGATTTTTCAATAGAAAAATAATTCCGAAAATCCGAAAAATCCAATTCCATCATTTTATGTGATTTTGAAACTTCTTTTGGCTATAACTTTCACATCCGAACTCCGATTTGGGTGATCCAAATTTCTAAATTCATATAAATTCATCCTCTTTCATTTGGTTCTGGTTTTGTAATTTTTGGAGTTCATTTGGTGCTGTTTTATTTATTTGTTGCTATTCTCACACGTGTAGATTCCGGCGTTTCGGAAGATTTCTTCGACCCGACGACCGAAGACCCTCTCCTCGCCAACGAAGGCAAGTCGTAGGCCTTTGACCATGTTGAACCCATTTTACAAATGTATATTGTATTAAATTATCATGCATGGCTAGTTTTATTAAAAATGGTTTTGGGAGTAGATAATTACCAAATTGCCATTATGCCTCCTTGATAAATTGAAAATGAAATGTCTCCTTGAATGACATAAATCCTTGGACACCATAGGATGGTTAATACTAGTTGGACATAATTGTATTACCAACTTGGGTGCGTATTATTGCTTAGTCTTGCTTTAGTTACCCGCGAGGCTTTCGATCATGTTCAATGTTTAATGAAATTTGACTAATGGAACTATGGAATTGTGGTGTGAGGCCACTTTTATTAAAAGATGTTGTGCCATGGCAGGGATTGCCACTTGGTCGGGAATGAACAAAAATAATTTATGCTCGGGCTTGAGGTAGGAAGCTAGAGTGGGTGCGTAATGCACATTGGGTTGTGGTAGACTTGTCTGAGCAGCCAACTAAGGACTTAACTTTGCAAGTCATTGATCTGGGTCACCTCGTGCAACCATAAGTCCGGTATGGGACGGACCTGGCCAATTAATTAGGAAAGTTTTGAGTCGGTTCATTGTGGTGCATTTATTGGCGCAAGAGGGGCCGTGATGGCGAAACCTTAGCGCGTAACCGAGGCAAAATGGAACTTTGTAAAGCCTTGTCACGTGCTCTAGACTACTCACCAAAGGAAGTGAGCGGTGGTATCGACGGATGCCAAACAAACTAGAGAATTCGTGTCTTGTGGGTAAAGTCGCACAACCTCCGCAGAGTGTCAAAAATCTATTCAATAGCCGTGTCCCTGCTACGGACATGCCCGTGATTTCGCGCAAGGGGTAGTATTTTCAAAAATTGGTGTGGTTCGATGGAAACGCTTGGTTGAATGGTTGGGAAGTGAACGGATGTTCACCGCTTGATTTAAAAGAACTTGGTTATCTATGTATTATTCTTTTAAAATCACGCTTTGCAATCTAATTATTGTATTTATTGTTAAACTTGCTTTTTCGCAAATTAACCATAAAGCCATCCTTGTTTAAGCCCGCATGAATACTATGTGCATACATTTCTCTACGACTTGTCGAGTACTTTATGTACTCACGGCTTTATGCCCTTTGTTGATCAGTCCCAGCAGAAGAACCAGGAAATGTTGAGTACTATGAAGAAGGCTACTTTGAAGACTTTGCGAACTAGGTCACGTCCTCCACTCGATTGCCTGTGGGCATGTCGTTTGGGCTCCACGTATTTTGAGATTTCACGCGGATACTGTTGTTGTTAAGCCCTGTGTGGCGACTTTTGTAAGAACCTTGACCATAAGGTCTTTGCTGATTTAATTAATATTACTTTGTCTGCTTCATTAGTTCGTTGTTGAATGGTTATGATTACATCATTGTTGCAACTGTGCGAGTTAGCTACTGATCATGGGACTAGCTTGGTATGCACAGAGGGTCTCGGGGTTGTGTGAATCCCCGGGGTCTGACAGAGATCAAGATATCCATCTCTTGCTTCAGAGCACTGTTCATCGTGGAGTACTATTCATGGAGAAGTATTGTTCACCAGAGGATACTACTTGCAATTCAATCTATTAGATTGGTTTTGTGAGTGCATTGATTTTCTTGCAATTCAATTCATCGAATTAGGTTGTGAGATCGCTATTGATCTTCAAGTGGCACCGTGAAAGATTATGCCAACAATCGGGATCTATCTAATCAGCTAGTTGGACCCTTATCAGACCGACGCCCTCCCCCTTCAACGCCGTCCATGCCGCCCCTCTCCAGCGCCTTCTTCCTTGGTCTCCGCCGTCCACGTCGCCACCGACTGACTCCCTCCTCCTTCGATCATGTCCACACTACTCCCATTCGCCTCCACCCTCCCTTGATTGATGCCGACGCCGTCCACACTGCCCCGACCTTCCGCTTCCTCCCTCGCCGCTGTCCCGACCTTTGTCCTCAGCACCGGACCTCCTCCTCCCTCGACGCCGCCCCCCGCGCCGCCGCTGCCCAACCTTCATTTTCATTTTTTTTTCTTATGTGCAAATTGTCGTTAAGATTTACTTGTGTAAATTGTTGTTAATTGTTGTAAAGTGCAAATTATCGTCAATTGCCGTTAAGTGCAAATTATTGTAAATTATCGTTAATATTTTAATTTTTGGTATAACGTTTTGTATTTAATACTTGGTGCAATCCTTTTGGTGTTATGAAGATGCAATCTAAACAAATATGCAAAAGTTCAAAGCAAGGATCCCATACATGTAATGTTTTGTATTTAATACTTGGCAATTGAGACTTTAGTATGTTTTATTATTAAATTTACATTTTCTATGCGAATGTGAAAAAAATAAATCAAATCCACTCATAATGTCCGTTAAACGGCATCAAATAGGTCATCATTTGCCTAAGGGGTATTTCGGATATTTTTCAACTCAGAAGCTCTAGCCAGCTTACCTAAAAGTCAGATTACCAAACATCAAACATTTTTAACTCAACCGTTCTGCCTTTTAGCCCAACTGAAAGTTGCTTAAAAAAAGCAACAACCATACCAAACCGGCGCCCCTATATCATGAGATGCATTCCTGTTAACAGATTCCTGCACTAGAAAGATGCATCCTAATGTCTGCTAACGTGCATCAAACGACTACTGTAACAGATTCCTGTACAGGCCCTATATACCTGATGAAGACAATATATAAAGCTGATTAAATTAAAAATGAGGACTGAGGAACGCTACAATTATGCATCCTAATGTCTGCTAACGTGCATTAAACGGAAATTGGCACCTAATATATTCTGATCATTTGAAGGTCGATCGGTTTACTTAGGTGCAAATCCAAACAGCAACCCCATATTCTTACCCCAGAAGTTGTATGTATGGTTTCCATTTTCAAATAAGTGCCATTTCAGGTACTGACACAATTTCCAACGCGCACATTTGACTAATAAGTGCCATCTCATGTATTGGCACTGTTTCCCTAGCATGGGAGGTGGTTGATGCTCAGTTGTTAAAAGACTAACAGTATTATGATTATATTACCAAAACACCCGATATCAAGGATACACTTTTTATCGTGATCAACGTAAAAGTGCTACAAATCTTTAGAGCATGTACAATTGTATAACGTCAGTTATATCTGTAAGTTTTGGTATGTACGATACGAGATGATGTGAAGGAAAGAGAGTGTATAGAGAATTAAATCGTCTCTCACGTAGTAGTTGACTATAACACGAGAAACAAGATGTATTGTACATGGATGAATTGTCTATAGAAGCATGTAAAAAGATAATTCATTGTAGAAACTGTCTTTAGTGTTGTCTATAAATGATATAGATGAATATTATAGACGACCGTTATCTATATACATGCCATTATCAGTTCATACATGAAATGGAAATGATGTATACAGGAAATGCACGCACCTTGCTACCGAGCTTGCATGTTCCCTGCAGCAGCTGCAAATTGGCCTGCAAAACTTTTGACCAATAGGAAGCACACTTACAACTGCATGCCAATGACGTCCACATGCATGGGTTGACGAGATCTCTCTCATGAGCTCATCAGCTTGTGTAGTTGTTGCATGTGGTTAGTGCTCGACATATCTTGCCAAGTTGGGGTGAAACTAGGAGTATGCTCCTATATCTATATCATGTGGCAGATTGTATATTAGCATCCTGGCTTGTGGTGTTCCCTGCAACATGGCATTGCAATAATACTTGGATCAACTTGGAATTGTATTTCTTGTGTTTGATTTAGTTTGTTGGTGGATGCTTCTCGACCATGTATTGGCTATTTGGCTTTATCTTTTCTTTATCTTCCTTGTTTTTTAGTCAGACACAAGCTTAATATTGTTATATCAGTCCAACTGAATCTATAATGTAGTAGACCAGCACAGGTATAGCTCCTATATAAGGTGCAACCAAGGAGAACAAAAACACACACACTTGCATACTTAATCAGAGGTGAACACAAGGAGTTAAGCCCAGAAAGGAGGAGATCGATCATGGGGACAGAGGGCACCCCGGAGAAAGTGAAGCTGCTGCTAGCGGTATTGGCGCTGCAGTGCTGCCTGGCAGGGTTCCATGTGGTGTCTAGGGCAGCCCTCAACATGGGCATCAGCAAGATCGTCTTCACCGTCTACCGGAACTCTATCGCCTTGGCATTGCTCACCCCTTTCGCCTACTTCCTTGAGAAGTGAGCTCACATATACTCCATCGTTTCATTGTTGTTTACAATCCATGAAAAAGTTATGGATTTCATTTCAACAAGCTATAATCAGATTTCCAAGGAAAAAAGATACAGGACAATTGAAGTAGAATTTTTTTATGATTCTTTTTGGACATGTTTTATGTTTTGCCCTGTTCTAAGCTGATCAACTGATTATCTTACATTTGTAGGAAAAATAGGCCACCCCTCACCTTCTCTTTGCTGGTCCAGTTCTTCTTTCTTGCATTCTGTGGGTAAGTTAGACGCACGTTTGCGTTTAAATTATATATATAGGTTGCTGCAGCCTGCAGATTATAATTTCCATAGGCTTGTCTTTTCAGGATTACATGCAACCAGGGGTTTTATCTTCTTGGTTTGCACTACATGTCTCCAACCTATGCTTCCGCTATCCAAAATACAGTTCCAGCAATCACCTTTGGCCTGGCTGCTTGTCTGAGGTAATTCAGCAATGCATTGTCATTAACTTAGGCTGTTCATTCACTACACCTCTTTGAAGCTATTAATTAAAACTTGTTGGCACTGTTTTACTTTAAATTGTGTACTTCTATAAACTACTATTACTAATGCTAACAATAATAGTAATACTGTATATATCTTACAGTAAAAACTGTCCTTCTAATAAATTTTCTAATGTAATTCTATGTTTTTGAAAAGAAAACTGCACAAAGCTTAACTGTTGTAAGTTTGTATGCATACTTGTCTACTGTCTCTACTAACCAGGCTTGAGCAAGTAAACATCAACAAGAGATATGGGATGGCAAAAGTGATCGGCACAGTGGTTAGTATAGGGGGAGCCACCATTATCACTCTCTACAAAGGAATTCCACTGATGAACTTCAAGTCATCTCATATTTTGGGAGCCAGCATTGTGTCTCCAAACCTAGTTTTGAATTGGACTGTGGGCTGCCTCTTCCTCCTAGGCAATTGCTTTGCCTGGTCTGGATGGATGGTACTTCAGGTGCCTACTTTTACTCAATTCAACATATTCACTTATCACTTACGTACAGTCACACTATTTTCTTGCTATACATATTGCCTGGTATAATCTCACAATAAAGTGCACTAGATATGCATAAAGTATTTCCATATGGCACAATTGAAATGGGTAGGGACTAATGTTGACCCAAAAAAGATTAAAGTGCCATCCAAGCAATGGGAGAGGACAGCAATTTATTTGTTTTTAGTTAAATCAATGCAAAAGGATCTAAATCCATTCAGTTTCCTCTCTCCTCAGACATTTCACAATGTGTTTTGTGAAACAATAATGACTATGACATTTTCTCGAAAGTATAAATTTACAACCCTTGTCTATAAAAATCAACATATATTCTAAAATCTAAAGCAATTTCAATCATAATCTTTTGTAATGTTAACCCCCTTTTAACAGTTGTATTTCTAAAATTAAATTGTTAGCCTGACTCAAGTTGTAAGCATAACGAACAGTATATGTGACTACATAAAGTTGTCCCATTGGAAATTGGATTTCTGTGGACTAAAAGTCATTAAAAACACACTTAAAAATGTATTCGCTAAACTACAGAAAACAATATGTTGAGGTCGACATGTGATCTAATGTTCTTTCAGTTAGTTCACGGTAGACTGAAAGCACATTGACAAAATTCCAGTAATTTCGAATTTTTTGTTTCAATCCTTGTGCGAAATAACATTATATATATCACAATTTCAACGTCACTTCATTCTTCAAAAGTAATATTGTAATGTTATTGTGACAAGTTGAGCGTGATGGTATTTTGACTGTCCACGATGCTAATTCTCTAATACAGTTTACTAGTCCTTCCTTAAATCAGGGAGAAAACTTTTAAAGCCAAATGATAGAACAGGACATGTGAAAGCAGAATATTCTTCTATGGACTATATTGGAACGAATATTTTAATTGGAAGCCAAAACGTCCAGATCCTAAAATTTCATCTATGGATACTCTATGCATAATGTGGTATTTCCTGATTAAATATTTTTTTATAGGCCCCAGTGTTGAAGAAATACCCTGCCAAGTTGTCAGTGCTTGCTCTCACACTTGTATTTGGGCTGGTCCAACTCTTGGCCATAGCAGCATTCTGGGAGAATGACACTGAAAGGTGGAAGCTTCACTCTGGAGGAGAGCTCTTCACAATCCTCTACGCTGTAATTTTCTCCTATCTTACTTTCCACAACATTTACGTACTACTTAGTATCTTTTAAATCCTAAAGTAACGCCGAGGCAAAGAAAAATGATAGAAGCTTAGGTAGCTCCAATGGTGATAACTTATCTGTTTTTTTTTAATAAATGAAACTACCTATATTATCTCTGTAATATATAAGGAAGTTGTCTAGTTTCTACAAAAAAAAGATTGGTAAATAATTTTTAAAACTAAATGTATAGCAAGAAAGCACCAAATGTTTCTTGACATATCTTTTCTCCAGGGTCTAGTGGCTTCAGGGATTGCCTTGTCTCTTCAGATCTGGTGCATTGACAGGGGTGGTGCTCTCTTCACTGCTATCTTCCAGCCGGTACAAACTGTCATGGTGGCCATAATGGCCACTGTCATTCTTGGCGATGAACTATACACAGGAGGGTAAGAAAATAATATAACCGATAAGAGAAACATTCCATACAGATTCAATAATGATCACTGTGGCTCGTCCATTACCAGCATATAAATTGCATCCTAATCCTGTACATTTCAATTGTTGGAGCTAAACATATCTCATCTAAATTTCTCAGGATCATAGGAGCTGTCCTTATAGTCATTGGCCTCTACTTTGTGTTGTGGGGTAAAAATGAGGAGAAGAGAACTAGTAGTAACCAAGGAAGTGAGCCTGATTTATCGAGGCATCTCCTCAGTGAAGAGTCTTCTCGAGAAGCGAAATCTGTGACAAATGATGTTCCATAAGAGCAGCAACCATCACTTCACTTCTATTGTATAATTACATTCATACCAATATGAAAGATGCAAGGTCACGCAACTGTGGATAGACAGTGGTTTTTATAGTTCCTCTGTCTAGTTTAGGAACATTTCTATTCCTTTGGTTAGTATTGTTTTGTTTTTGATATTGTTATCAAGCAGTTGGTTGTCACAAAAAGAACTCAGTTCCATCAATACTCAACAGGGACTGATGATAATATCTCTAAATTGAATATAGCAATCTCTTATCCATCAGAAAAATCATCCACCCTTTCTGATGGTCCTTACTGGCAAAATGTCTTATCAATATTCTGTCATCAATCCACATGTTCTTCAGGTTCCAATTTAGCGCTATTATACTCAATTTCTAGTCCATAATCATTTTAACTTGAGGGGGAGAGCTCTTTTCGTAACCGGTTTTGGATCTTCGGTGGAACTATATTACATATGGGCTACCTAGGTCGCTTCAACTTTACTAAGACATCACATACCCTGTTTCGGTTTCTGCAAAGCCGCACGCATCATATCACCATCCAACTTTCTTCGCCCAGCGCAACGGCAAGGTGAGTCGCAACAACAGCAGGACGAGCCGACTGCGCATCGGGATGAGGAAGAGGAGGCGCGTGGAAGGGGAAGCGGTGATGAGTCATGACGATGCAGGGATGGCGAAGTGGCGGCGGCGGCGGAGATTGGGATGAGAACGGCAGCATTGCGCGGGTACGAAAAGCCCAATGAGAGCCGAAACGACATCTGTTCGGATCGTGGCCTGTCTAAGCATTACAACCCTAGGAAAAAAGCCCAAGCCAGACCAGCCCAAGGCTCCTTCACCCCTCGCCGCCGCCTGCTACTACGACCCGCCGTCTCCGCGTCGCGGAAAAACCAAAACCTCGCCATAGCCAGCCCCAAAACCCTAGCCCCCCTCCATTCACAACGGACCGGCTCAACGATCGGGACGTGCCGCTGTCTCCCTCCTCCGGCCAGGGCTCGCCGCCGCCGCCGCCGCCCGCCAGCCCGCCACAGGTGCTCCCACCACCCGGGCTCGCCGTCACCGTCCGCCTCTCCTCGCGGACCAGCGCCGAGTCGCCGACACCTCAGCCTTCAGCTCGGGATCCTGTCCGATTTCTGGTTCCGCCACTGCTGAGCCAAGCGACAGGCGCGAGCGCGAGCGCAAGCGAGAGGAAGAGCCAGTCCGAGAAGCGGCATCCAAGATGAGCGACGACGTGATATGGCACTGCATCCGCCACAATCACTGCAGCTTCATGGCAAAGTATCGCAGCAATAGCCGTCTCAGACTTCTTGTTTCTGGTCTCAAATTTCTTTTGTGGGGTTCTTTCTGATGGTAAGTCGGCTGCGGTGCTGTTGGTTTGCGCAGGATCACGACAGGGATATTCTGCCGCAACCCCTACAACGCGACGGGCATCTGCAACCGGAGCTCCTGCCCACTCGCCAACAGCCGCTACGCCACAATCCGTGACCACGACGGTGAGCACTATGCGCCCTCCTCTTCTCTTTTTAAATACTGATTCTGATTGAGTTGGACTGAACTGTTCGGTTATCTATTAAGTTCATGATAACCTTAGTTTATGAGCGTGTGCTAGATACTAGGAGAATGACCAGCCACCAGTTAGTATGGGATCTGCGATTGGTATACCATTTGTGGATTTGTTCAGTTAGTATGTAGTTGTTCACGTCACGTTAGAGGCACAGAGAAAGTTGCAAGCGCTCAATTCTTACAGATGAGACTATTTTTCAGCACAAGGGTTAATCATATACAGGGATATCAATGTATATACCACCATTTGACTCGGTTCAAAACTACGCCACAGTCCCTTGCTCAACCATTACTTCACGGCCACCCAACTCAGCCACCCAACTCAGCACCGCATTACAAATATGGCATAATCAATTGCAACTGGTGTAAATGAATCAAATTAGAAGCCCATACCACCAAAAATAGCTCAATAATATTGGCTTCAGACTATCCAGTCACCTATCACCATGGATATCAAAGTGATAAGGCGAGGCGACTCACCACCTTCTTACCGCCAAAGCGCTTAAGGCGCGCTGTGAGGCGACGTCATACACACATTCTAACCTAGTATGACAACAAATTAAATCAGCAATCAGTAGCACATGCATACCTTGATGTTACCGGTTCTTGAGCCCATGTAGCACTCATCCCCCTTGCAAGTTCCAACATGTAGGTTGTTACAATACATTACAATAATTCAAATTCCAATTAATTAAGTAAATATGATTGAATAACATACCTTGTTGATAATCTCTCCTCTCTTCTCTTCTCCCAAGCAACAAGCTACATGAAAATGGGATAACAATGAAGTAAAAAAAATGATAATCAAATATACGATTACATGAATAATGGGAAACATAACAAGAACGACATAACCAATATAAGTCCACAACAATAAAATAAGTCCACAAGCTTAGAGTCTAATGGCATAACATAAATCCACAACTAACATAAATCCATCTATCTCATCTCTCAAAAGTCATTTATCTTGGTAGTAGCATCCATGTTCTCTCTATCATCATCTTCGATTGCTGTCACACATGTCGGCTGTCCCAGAACTTGGTTACACAGCAGAGGCTTGGGACTCCTTGACGGTTGCTGTCACACACATCTTCATCATCTCCAACTTCATCATCATCATCTAGGAAGGGTGGTCTACCCTTATACTTCCACAAAGCCTCTCACATCTTTTCATGATTGTTATTGTAGTCTTGGCACATTTTTTAACATATGTTGTAGTCTTGGCATATTTTTTAACATCTCTAAACCTAGCCGCAAGATGCTCCTTGAATATTTTGATTACTACATAAACCTTTTTGTCACAAAACGAACATTGCACCAAATCTTGGTTGCCAATAACATTAGACGTTGCCTTCCATTTTGGATCGGTCTTTGGATGATCATACACGGCCAAGGAGGATGCAATACTTGCAGTTGCCATTTTGGTTGTGCTTCTGCATTAAAGAGAACATAAATATCAGGATCTAGCAACATCAACAGTAGCATCTAGCATCATTTAACAGTGGCAAGCATGAAGAGCAGACTCCTCCCCCTCTTCCCTCCCGGCCTCCCCCTCTCTCCTCCTTGTGCCATCCTCCGCTTTCCTTCTCACACCATCCTCTACTCTGCTCTCTCCCCGCGCCATCCATCAAATAGAGCAGACTAGCAGAGCAGAGGATGGTGGGGAGAAGGAGAGGGGGGAGGCCAGGAGGGAGAAGAGGGGGAGGTCGGGAGGGAGAAGACGGGGGGGGTAGAGCAGAGGATGGTGGGGAGAAGGAGAGAGGGACGACACCGCGCGTACTGCAGAGCAGAGGAGGCAGCCAGGCAGGCCACTAGGGCGAGGATGCCGCCACCTCATGCCGGAGAAGATGGGGAAGACGGGAGGAGAAGAGGAGGACGGGAGGGAGAGAGCAGAGGATGGTGGGGAGAAGGAGAGGGGGAGGCTGGGAGGGAGGAGAGGGGTGGACGGGAGGGAGAAGAGGTGTGGGGGGCGGGAGGAGAAGAGGCGGGAGGAGAGAGCATACCGAGAGGGCGAGGCGACGACGCGAGCATAGAGTAGAGGAGGAGGCCAGGTGGGTCACGAGGGTGAGGGCGACGCCGCGCGTTGGAGAAGATGGGGACAGTGGCGGTGCTAGGGTTCATGCGACCCTGTTCTCCTCTTCGATTATTTGCCCGCTGGTCCTGCTCTCTAATAATGCCCGATCTCCCGCTCAAGCCCTGCCTATGGCATCTGCCTCAGCCATCCCCGACGCCAAGCGACGCCATGGCCGTCAGGCGGATGCCATAGACATGCTTGGCAAGGCGAGTCCGTGGCGTGACCCTCCCGACGGCCTTACCGCTTAAGTGACGCTTTAATAACCATGCCCGTCACATAATCTCCAACTCTTATATGGACCACATCTTAACCTTTCATAGAACTCCTAAGAAAACTTGTGCTTGCTCCAGGCTACGAGCAGGATCAAACTAAACAATATAAATATCATTTTGTTCCTCCTTGTTCTTCAAAGCTCGACCAGATACAAGTCATAGAACCTGTAGTGCCCAAGAACAATTTACAGTTGACTTGAAACTAAAAAACTGCTCCACTGCAAGCTAAAAAAAACAGAAAAACTATTACAACTGTGCATGTTGGCAGCAAAATAACATCTTAAGAGTACCACCAGAAAAAATGGTTTGTGTTTGTTAGGGCACCCTGTACCATAATAAATTGTTGCAAAATCAATATTTTGCGAAGTGACATGTTAAACTCAGTTACCCTTTGAGGAGGACAAAGGACTGTTTGATGATCACTTAACTGATGGAGATAAGGTGTAAAACTGAAGTGTGGGTTATTTGAATACCTAAAGATGCTCAAGAACTACACTTTTAAGTCTAGAACTTAACAGAGCTCGAGTTCTGTTGAACATGGAAAAAAAGTCATCTGTGCATAATGCGGAGAACAAGTTTCTTGAAGTTCAAATTTGGTGCCCGGTGTGTTAACTGAGATTGAAGCAATCAATCCCGCCACATCAGAGCTATCCCTCCCATGCGTGCTGGCCTGTGTGACGTTTATATGAACGTTGGGTTCACATGTGGATAACTACCGTGCAGAGGATGGCCAGACGACATGGCTTGAAGGGGATTAGGGTATTAGAAGGGGAAGATAATCATAGATTGGGATGAGAGAACTAGAGGGGTTGAGGGATAGCAAATAGAGGTGAGAGATTTATTTCTTCCTTGAACAATGCATGCTGACCTCCTCTATTTATGTAGAGGTGCCCCTAACAAAGGCTGCTAATTAACACGAATTCTTAACAGTCTAACACCTGACCAGTTCGGACTCTAGGGCATAGACCAATAGCTAACATAGTTTGGATTCCTACTTTGCTAATCCCCGAAGATAAGGAGTTAAGGACTTGGATTCTAATCTTATGGATCCTACCGACTTCTATTGTAGCTCTTGCTGTGGTCGGACTCCTGCCATACTGCTGGACATCCTGGCCGTCGTTGCCGCGCGTATTCCGCTTTGCCTTATTCTGCTCTACTTCCTGCCGCTGTGCTGCTGCTACTGCTGCCGCCGCCATGATGCTCCTATTGCCTTGTCCACAACAGATCTCCAAACAGTTCTCCCATGGGATGATGGGGGCAGCAAAAGGAGAGGTACTATTTTACAAGTTCTAGTTATTGTGCTCTACAGAGGGGCTTTGAAAGTTGGCTGCTTCAGCCAGCCACTTCACGGAGGATGAAGGCAGACATGGTGGACCGTGCAGAGGTGGCACCTCTGGTGTGGACTAATCCATGTTCCTGAAAGTCGATGACAAATGCGGTGTAGGTTGAGGAAGATGGAATGGTGAACGATGATATGGGAAGTTTATGGTTCCCTTTCTTGGGGGGTGACAATCTTTTAGGTCAACAGTTTGGATACTGCACTGCCCTTTCTGACAGTTGCCTTAGGAAACACTGTATAAGCTTTGCAGTTACTTTTTTTAGGTGACGGTTGATCTTTATCTCATGGAAATTAATTGTTTGGGACTATTATGACTGATTAATCACAATCAAGGTGAATTTACCAAAGGGCTAACAGTTCAGACAACAACAATCTAACTGTTTCAGTATTCTTGATAATGGGGTCCAACACAGAGGGCCAGAGGCTTATTCGTTTGTCAATACTAGAGTTCAGAAAATATTAGCATACACTTCTGTAAGATTCTTTCAATGACGTGATGCTATTTGGATGAAATAACATAGAAAACACAAGGAGTTGCAGCATGTTATATATCAGATTGTGTAGATATTGATCCAGTTGTCAACGAATTCATCAGTTCCTTGTTATGCACTTTTTGTTCTGCTCTCTATTATTTTACAAAGGGAAGCTATGCTTAGTTATCATCAGAATCTTTTGGTGATGTTGTCGTTCTGTTTTTTCCCTGTGACTGGTAATGCAGGTATTTTCTACTTATACATGAAAACTGCTGAAAGAGCACATCTGCCAAACAAATTATGGGAGAGAGTCAAACTACCCAGGAATTATGAGAAAGCAATGGAAGTTATCAACAAACATCTCGTATGCATTTCTAGCTGATGTGTTTTGTCATTCCATGTAAATGTAAAGTCTAGGTACTTAGGTAGTCTCATTGCATGCCTTTCTTTCATCATGTAGGAATTTTGGCCCAAGTTACTTGTGCACAAGATCAAGCAACGCCTGACAAAAATGACTCAATATCGGATAAGAATGAGGAAACTTCAACTGAAAGTGAGGTAAGCACTTCTTGTGTTTATTTCCACAGCATATTGTTTCATAATATTTCTTCTGATCCTGAGTGCTGTGATCTGATACTCGAAAGTGGGATGTATTGTTTGAATATTACAGCATATGATTGTTGAAATATAACATATAACCTAGGGACAGCCTTGCTCAATGTTTTTTACAGTGTTCCCCTAGGCGCTAATCGGGTGGCAGACCAGCGCCTAGCGCTTAATCACCGCCTAGGCGGACCTAGGCGGGATAAATGGGCTAGGCGGCCGCCTAGGCGGGATAAATCGGCTAGGCGGCCTAGGCGGGAGGGCTGCGCCTAGGGGATCACTGGTTTTTTTAGAAAATAAAATTACATTATGGGAGAGCTTGCAAATTTTATTGAGATCAACAGTGTTCACATATGCTGAACACAACAATGTTCAGATTAGAATGCTAAAGTAGTTATATGTAGGGATGCAAGTGGGTCAGGTCGGGTCGATCCAACGACCCTATGGGATGTTAGTGTTGCAAGCGTCCAAGACATTGGCACCGCAGCAGCCTAACATTGTTTTTTAATGTCATTAAGTTGTTATTAATTAATTAAATATTTCATCTAAGCATCAGATGGATACCATGAAGTTGAGAGATTAATACTGCTTATACTCATGTAGCATGGTAGAATAATTTAGGTAGTAGTTAGTACATAATGTGACAAATAAATTCATGGCTACTGGGTATCATCCTTGTCTCTTAAGTAGTGTTCCTTTAGGCGCTAGGCGCTAGTCGGACGGCAGACCAGCGCCTAATCACTGCCTAGGTGGGATAAATCGGCTAGGCCGGGAGGGTTGCGCCTAGGCGGTCTAGGCAGATGCCTAGGGGAACACTGCTCTTAAGCTTCAATTCTTATGCCTAGGGGAACACTGCTCTTAAGCTTCAATTCTTATGGGAGTATTTGGATTGGGGGGGGGGCTCCTTTGGGATTTTTTTTATGATTTAGTTCATCGCAAGGATTTGAAATATTGAATCCAAATCCCCCCTATCCAAAGAGGCTATAACTGTTTCATTTTTGTGCACGGCGACTCATGTACTCATTTGTCATGATAGGGCCGGCTGAGTAGGCTTAGGGATAATTTAGTTATACTGGTTAACAAGATAATATCTTTAAGCTAGACTATTATCTTTAGTGGATGGAAAGTTTGATTGAATTGTTAGGTTCTGTCCCTGTATAAAGGGTGTCATATTATTATTGAGATAAGTAAGAAAATGAATTAGTCTCAAGTTCCTCTCCCTATTCTATTTCTTCTAAGCGTCATTCTTCCCTCAAACCGTCGCCGCCGTCGGTCTCTATTCTACGATGTTTGCCCTCCCGATGTACTAGCGTACATGACATCATTGCAGCCGGTGTAAAAATTAGTCAGCTAAAAAGTGAACATGCACCAAGAGGTGAGAGAAGAAAAAGAAGCGGCCATAGGTTGCGCAGGGCACGAAGATGTTGACACTGCCCATGTCGCTTCAGCAGGCTGACATCCATTTTTATCTTGTCCTACATATTTAAATCGCATCTATCTTTTATTCTTTTTCCTATATATATAAAAAACTGTGAAAATACACTTACCATCGATCAGTCCTGAGGCCTTAAGGTTATATTGGGTTGTGAACCATGCTCTGCTTTCACATTGCTTGGTCTTTGGCCAAAATACAAATAGTAGTAGGGTGACAGCAAAACTTTTTATAGTAGTTGTAACACTCCGGCCCGACACAGAGTCCGGAATGCTACTAAACTATACTAACTATCAATTTCAACAACAAATAAACACTAAATGACATCAAGCATATCAAAGGTAACACTAAATGGCGCCAGCCCACCTTGGACCTTGGTGCCATGGGCCGGAAGCCCATGGCCCAGGTTTTGTCACTTTTTCGGAAAACCTCACTAATTCTTTTATTTCTCTAAAGCGTTTCGGGATATTACATTCGTACCGGCAAAAATAAAGAATTGGGGTAGTGAGTAGTGACTACTTGAGACTTGGTGGTATGATATGGGTGCCTTTTATATGTAATAAAGTTTCATCACAAGCTTATTCACCTTGTTGGTCGTTTTTCTGTAACTTCTAACACATGAAAAGTTACTAAACATATTCCTCCACTCTGTTAGAGAGAAGGTAATGACAGTGCCCAGGAAGAAGACTCAGCGCGATCTCAGAAGAATGGAAAAAGCTGAAAAGGCTGCTCAACTAGATAAGGTTATTTTTCTGATAATCTTTATCAAGTGTCCATTATACATTGCCATATTCCAACACGTGCTTGTTATCATGCAGAGTATTGAAAGTGAATTAAAGGAACGTCTGAAGAAAGGTGTTTACGGCGACATCTATAACTATCCCTTCAAAGAGTTTGATACTATTCTTGATATGGAAAAAGATGATGTAACTCTTGAGGAAGAAGAGGAAGAAGTAAGCATTGTACCGAGTACTGACAAGCTCATTTTGTTATGTTCTCACTGTTCACAAACTTTCCCACATATTGTGGGTTCACTTGTGAATACAGGAAGGTGAGATAGAGTATGTTGAAGGTGATGAGATCGAGATGGGTGACATGGAAGATATGGAGGACTTTGAAGGCGTCATTAATGGCGAAGATGGTAAAGATTCCCCTTTTTCTACTGATTTAACTTGACCTTTTCCAGAGCACCGTGTTTGCAAAGATGCTTCTCCTTTTTTCTCGGTTCAGTAGATGATGTGAAGAAACTTCCCATTTTATGAATTATAGACCTTGAATACTCTGTTCTAATCTGTCTTGCCTGCTAATATGTTGTCAGATGTGGGAATTTTTATATGTACAAAAGGGTTAATAGTGCCAACGGTCAATTTAACTTCCTTAAAAAAAAATGATTGCAGGTGGTATAGATAAAGATGATCTTTTGGATGAGCCAGTATCAAAGAAACAAAAGGGATCAGGTTCTGATTTGAAATCAAAGAGATGGTCTACGAAGGTTATCACCGAGGTAAAGCAATTATTTCAATCTGAATATTCTTCCTTGACGCCATGGTACATTTTGCCGCCTAAAAAAATTACCTACTTCTCTCATTTGATAAAATCAACAGAACACTATTATTTTTGTTACATCTCGATGTTAGTATGGTCAAATGAGTTGCTAGTGGGAAATGGATTTCATCCATGAATCCCGATCTCTTTATTTAACATTCTTCAAAGTTCCTTGGATGATTTCATTATTGAAGAAGTTTGTCCAAAGCATGCATTTGGTGCATAGGATTGCCTTTTCTTTTCAAAATGATTTCAATGTTCTTGAAGTTAATTGTGGATTAGCACAATTTCTGGTTCAGTATAATTTACTTCTTGCCTGTCTGGGACAGGTGGAACAAGATGAAGACACGAATCGCAAGCAAAGGACACGAATGTGAATTCATCAAGCGTGGCTTAAATTATGTGCTATTTGGCGACGGTCATTTTTGTTATACTTTGGATCATTTAATTTATTTTATCTGGTGGACTTGTTGCTTGGAGAACCTGGGAATCGACATGAGTTGTGGCTTAGAACATTATGTTGTGAGGCTATGTGGTCTCTCTGATCCAAATCAGGTTCTTGCATTTGCCGACAAGTGGATATGTGCATGAAATGCAGAAAACGTTTACTAGACCAAGTGGTTACGTGGTATCTACGCATAATGCCCTTCAGGTCTTGTTTGGAACTTTGGATGCGGCGAGATCGGCCGCGATACTGGCCTGATCCACGGGGGAGAAAATGCTCATGTGAGTTTTCCTGGCCCAATTGGGAGGTCCGTTTGGATGCGACGGCTATTTTTCCCTGATCATAATTCAGGGACTTGCATTTTTTTCCTTTTTTTTGCGATGATCTTTTAGTCATGTATATGTGTTATCAACACAGACCCACTAGAATTCAACTGTCCCTCTAGAAAAAGGGGGAAAAAGAGATTATCTAAAGAGCAAGGTAGATGAGCCCTGCTACAATTTTGACTAACCTGAAGTATTCACTAATCTCACTTCACGGGAAAAACAAATGCCAATCACGAAATTCCCATTTTGTCACGGCAACTTGAATCACGATGGCGAAACGGACTCATCAAGTTATTTCCCGGAATGCTAGTGGCAACCAAAGTGGCACTAGTTTTTGCGCATTACCAACCAACAGGGGACCGACTGCTCATGATCTCTATAAAGCATGTATGATCCAGGTGCTTAACAAAAAAAAAAACTAAGTTTTCTTGTAAGGTAAGATAGATAAGATATTTTTTTAGTATAGATGTTTGATTAGACACTATTGCATAAAAGGTGGATAAAATAATCATTTAAGCACCTATAAAAGATATGTTTGCATTGGAGGAAATAATTTTTATACGAGTGCTTGATGACGTGATTATATTCTCTTTCTTTAAGTATTCATGTATAACCATTTCGTATTGGACATGCCCTACTTATGCCCGATTTTTATACGAGTGCTTGATGACGTGATTACGTATTGGTTCACCCTGACAGAGCCTCCGGTCCAGGAGCGGTAGCAGGGGCCTCGGGTTCGCCTTGAGGGTCTCTCTGCTCCGGGACTCGTGGGGCTTCGGAGGCCCTCCGGGCATGCCTCGGCCCCGCCCCTGGGGTGGCCCGGAGGTCATGTCGCCCGGCCTCGCGGGCTCCGGGCCTTCGGTGCTTCTGCCCGCCTGTGGGTGGCCCGGAGGTCTTGCTGCTCCGGGCCTCACGGGACTTCGGGGGCCCTCCTGGGTGCTTCGGCCCCGCCCCGGGGGTGGCCCGGAGGTCATGCCGCCCGGCCTCATTGGGTTTCGGGGTGCCGGCATGCTAGGCCCGTGGGGCCACCCCTACGACAGCTACTACAATCGAAGACTTCATCCAAGAACACTTCATGTGGGTGACCTGGTCCTGAGACAAATCTAGAACCAAGCCAACTTGAACAAGTTGTCCTCTAGATGGGAGGGTCCAAATACTGTAGTCTCGTCACCAGACAGGGTTAGTTAGATTTGCCATGGAGGATGGTCGTGTTCTATCTAACACATGAAATATTGAACATCTTTGAAAATTTTATGTATAAGTATCTTTTTTCTTGTATTAAATAAATACACAATTCAATTGTTAGTATCGTACTAATTTTTTCGGCATAATTTTTTTTCATATTATTTCGTATACATGATCAAAATCTTTTCTGATTATTTATTTGAGTGCTTATGATGATCAATATCGCTATTGGGTCATAGAGTCTATACTAAACAAATGGCCATCGATATATATTTGGAAAATGACAACTGTCTGAGAATCTCTTCTATAAGACAATTCTCATTACATAAGAACCTGACAGATTGACTTCATCTTCTTGAATACAAACTAGTCCGGATCATTGATTTTGTAAAAGATATCATGGTCCCAAAGCATTTGTTAGCCCGAAACACTCTTCCCATTGCTGGACAAAGTGTTCCACTCGCGGGGCTACATATAGCAACATAAATAAGAAATTCAACTTACAAAAATATTTTAAATTGCAAAAGTGAGTCAATTTCCGACAGGAAATTAGCATTATCATACACCAAATCCTTTCATTATCCCATACAATTAAAAAAATGTGTATCATTACAATGTCATTTTTGAACACTTGAGCCAGGAGCACTTGAAGGAGTGGCAGGACCATTAGCTTCAATGTTTTTGATAATCTCCGCCACCACTGGTGTAATCTTGGCTTGAGCTTCCATACCTGCATCTTTTGTTTTGAACTTAGGCGCAGGAACAAGCTTCGAGATCAACGGAGTCTCCGTAAAGAAGATCGATCTTTAAAAATACTCGGTTTAAAGCTTGACCCATTGCTCTTGTCAAAGATTGATATATTGTAGTCTTCATAGCGGGTATTTGTTTTTTAATATATGCAATTTGAGTATAGATATCATTCCTAAGTTCGTCTAAGGTCATATTGGTTGCGAGAGGAGTTACCGGAGCATTCAGATGCTCTACGATTTCTCGTAGAGAAGCTAAAATTAGAGAAAAGCTATTTCCCGTGACTGAAGTGATTTCCTTGCCGGCCTTCATTAAGGTATCCACCTTCTTTTTAAGTTCTTGTACGGTAGTATGACTCTGTGTTTCCACTTCCTTCAAGTCTTGAATCTGAAGATCCTTGTTAGAAGAGGTCTTCTGAAGATCCTCTTTTGCCTTTTCTAGTTCTAAGAAAGGACGAAAAAGAGAATAGAATTCACACATTGCAAATAAAGACAAGGTCAAATGCTTTGTAAAAATAAAAAAGAAGTTCTTTACCTTTATTCTACTTAAGAAGCACCTTGTGTGTTCAAAGAGGTTGTGGCTCTCTTTGATTGCCTGCTTAGGATCTCTTGTAACTTTTTATTTTTTTGAGTTAAGAGGCGGATCTCTTCCGTTTTCTCTGCTATGGCCACCGTGCTCATCTCAGATCTTTTCACCGCCTCAGACAATTTTAATCTGAGAGCGTGAAGTACATACTCAATATTTTCTTTTTCGGCTTTTGCTAGTAAACACTCCCTATAGTGCAAATAAAAAGCATAAGTTAATTATTTAATGGTAATCTTGTGATTGAATAATAACTTTATGTACTTAGTTTTCTTTCTCCTCTACGAAAGTTTTGATCTCCCCAATCATGTCAATATTGACTTTCCAACACCTTTTGACAGATGTTATGAGGTCTTAGAGTTCCTTCTTTTCTGTTTTGGAAGGAGAACTCTCGAGAGGAACTTCATTTTCGGATTGATCCAATTGAACCAAACGGAAAACTCCCCGGTTGGATCAGATCTAGTATCTTGCGACTCCTAAGATATCCGATGAGTCAGGTCTATACTGGTATATTCAAAATAAAATTACTAAGATAGAAAGTTTATCAAGATATGATCATCTTCATCTTGAGTTTCGTGATCGCATGCACCGTGTGGTCTCATAGACCACCTCCTCCTCTGGCCGTGTGGTCTCATAGTCCACTCTTGTTAAAGTAGACCTACATGCCACCTCTTTCACCTGATCCTCTTGGGTTGTCCCTTCTGTTTGGATCTCCGTGCCTTGTGGTATCTCCCTAGATTTCCCAGTTGATGTAGTTGAGACATCCTCGACCATTTCCTCAGTAGTCCTAGGAGGTATCTCTATTTGCATAATCTCTTATGCCGGAGATTTTTCCGATTGTCGGTACGACAGGTGGTGAAGTTTTTTCTTGAGATGTTAGTTGTCCCCTTTTCGGGTCCGATGGCAAAGAAAGACTAAAAGAAAAGAGAGGATTGGTGTCGAAGAACTTACTCGATCTCAAAGCCACTTTCGTTAAAGAGTGCCATGAAGTCCTCATTAACAGTAAAAGTGGGTTGTTCCACTGGTTTTGACAAAGAAGGAACCAAAGCCAAGGAGGTCCTTGGCCTTTGAGCCTGCTGAAGTGGAATTTCCTCTTCGGACTCCTCTGATGATCCTTCACCCTGTACCATCTCAACCATGAAAATTGATGTAGTTGGTATTGGCTGGGGGCTAAAAGCATATCGAGAAACTACCTCGCGGGTACGAGGTTCTGAAAGAATTGGAGTTGGAGTTAAGATAGGAGGCTCTTGTGGAGTTGAGATCAAAGCAGGTGCATGTACATGTCTCGTCTTCTTTGGCGCAACAGGAGGCTTGGAACTTATCCTCACGTTCTTTGCCAAAGGAGGGGCATAGCTTACACAAACGTCAGATATGGGACGCTTCTTTGATATCGTCTGTTCAAAAAACATAAGTTAAGTCATAGATAAATAAAAAATCACTTCTGATGTCTAGCAAATTCTTGTAAATACTTACCACTTTGCGATCATTCCTTTGTGACAAGGCAGCTCCGATCAAGCTTAGGGGTTGTGTTTCCAAATCGATCGGTTCCTTGTCTAGAACCTGATCCTTTAATAGGACTAAGGTTATAGCAAGGACCTCATCATCTGAAAAAGCTATAATATAATGAAAAATTACTTTACTTCAACTATAAAAATTTAGTTTGAGTAAAAAGATAATTGGATTATTACCATTCTCTAGGATGTCATGGTCATAAGATAATATTTCTCTCTTCTGGAGAGGAAAAATCTTGTTTTTGAGGAAGCCATGGACGACTTTTCGTCCAGTTAGACCTCTCCTTACCAAGTTACTGATCACTTGGATTACATTCTTCTCATCATTGAAAAGTTTGATTTCCTCAGCAGCTTGGCTTTTTGAGGACCACTCTGGTGGCGTATTTTGAATGTAAGTAATCCTACTCTCCTTCGGGATAGCAGAAAGAAACTATTCTTTGTTCCATGTTTGGCTAGCATCTTTCGTTGCTAAGAAGGGAAACACCCTCTTGTTGGCATCTTGTAATTTAAAATAAAAAGAACCTACGACACCAGAACCTTTCTTGTTGCGAATGATTTAGTAATAAAACCTAAACAGATGCAGACTAGGGGCTATTCCTAAAAACGCCTCAAACATGTGGGCAAAGACGCTACGTACCAGAATTGAATTCAGTACAGGTGTTGCGCACGAAAAGAGTATTGCGCACAACGCGATGATCGCGGCAGCAACAAGGTGCTCCGGATCTCGTCACCAACACACAACGCCTAGGCGGAGTTAGTCGTGGCGCAGCGCGGTGGTGTTTGCATGGTTTTGATCTTGCGATCTTGCCAGCCAGGAAGCAAAGGAGGTTGGAAAAGTATGGGACTACAAGGAACTACGAATACAAGTAGATGCAATTGGTATTTGATTGATTCTGTCTGTCTTTTTGCAATCAGCCATAACCCTTTTAAAGGGCAACAAGTCCCAGCCGTACAGACTTGGAACTCCTAATCACGATTTCTACAAATACGATTCGGTTACAAACCAACCTTCTATACTTGACATATTTAACCAATGATGCATAAGGACTCCTTCCTGCTGGATTTATAGTCGACGTTTTATACACTTGGTTTTCCATACCAACATAATCTGTTTGCCAAATCTTGTCATCAACAACAGGTTGAATTAATTCTATTCCATAATGATTAAGAATTTCAATCAAGAAATAACTCTCGGGTAAACTTTGGCCTGCCCGGAGATAGGGCACGAAGAGTACCGTAAAACCGGCCGGAGGGCGTGGCTCAATTTCCCTCCCTGGTGCACGCCACTCAAGAAGATCATTCTCTAATATATGCCCATCTTGCTCCAATCCTTTGAGCTCCTCCGCAGATAGCATTGACGATTTTCATCCCACCATTGTCTTGGTTCAATGGTGGAGAGAGGAATTCTTCCTTTTGAAGGTATGTGGAAGACGAAGGGCTCTCGGTGAATGGGGAAAGTGAAAACAACAGAGGTAAATCGTGCCTAAGGAAAGATAAAGATCTACATGTATATCTTTGGTGCATTTAAAACCCACTACCTCAAGGATGTAACAACTGAACTTCGACCAATGGCGACATGAGAACTCATATCTGGTCAAGGAAGTTGTTCCATGCGTCGGAGACGTGTGAGAAGATAAAGTGGAGATAGGAAAGGTAGAAAGCTTCTGAGGAATTTTTTCTTAAGTTCTTTCTCTCCTAGTTGTTATTTATAGATCAAAAACTTTTGGCGGAATTGAAGACAGAGGTCCAACAAATAAGATTTTATTAGAATCTGTTCTTAGTAAATCGTTGAAAGACAAAGCATAATCGTCTCTTCGAGAATTGTTTTCCTAAATGAAGACAATTAATGCTTCCCTTTATATCTTCTCAGGAAAAGTAGTTGTAATTATACAACTCAAGGGAAATTACCTTCTTGACCAAGTCTTTTTCTGGTCAAATAAAACTCCAGTTGGAAAGGATTTTCCTTCTGATCACCATACTACGAACACCTCGTAGTCGTACGATTTTCTACGACCAGCTCGTAGTCGTAAGAATTTTTACGACTACCTTATAGTCGTGGGATTTTCTACGACCCTCTTTCCAAGTAAGTTATTGTGGATATCATGGGGATATGCTCCAGATCTTAGTCGATGATTTTTCTAGATACACTTGGGTGTTCTTTCTTGCTTCGAAGGATGAAGCTTTTGAGTTTTATCATGATCTGGTTCTTCGTTTGGCTTCTGAACTTCCGGGTGCCTTGAGAGCGATCCGCAGTGACAATGGCACGGAGTTCAAGAATGCCTCATTTGCTTCTTTTTGTGCTGAGCGTGGTATTGAGCATCAATTCTCTTCTCCACACGTCCCTCAACAAAATGGCGTTGTGGAAAGGAAGAACATCACCCTGGTCGAGATGACTAGGACGATGCTAGATGAGTAGAGCACACCGAGGAGATTTTGGGCTGAAGCTGTTGCTACTGCTTGCCATATTGCTAATGTGTCTTTGTGAGACCTTCTTTGGGCAAGACTGCTTATGAGCTTCGATTTGGTAGAAAACCCTCTGTTTCGCATTTTCGAGTCTTTGGATCCAAGTGTTTTATTCTAAGATAGGTAACCTAGATAAATTTGAGTCTAGAACTTTTGATGGTTTATTTCTGGGTTATCCTGCACATTCGAGGGGTTTTCGGGTGTTTAATGCTGAAATTAACCTTATTCAGGAGACATGCAGTGTCACTTTTGATGAGACTAGCCCTGGAGTTAGATCAGATATTTCAGGTGATACACAGGTGACAGAGAGCATATTTATAGAGGTAGATGATGAAGGACTCGATGATGTTCTTCCACCTTCGCCGTTGGACGCCCTATTCCAAAGACAAGACCTCATTGTGACTACTTTGCCTTCAGATGAGGCTCTTGCTGCATCTTCATCATCAGCAGTACCTGCGGAGGTCGAAGAGATGTTTTCTTCTCTGGGTGCACCACTTCACATTCAAAGGCAGCACCACCCGGATCAGATAATAGGTAATCTCCATGAGTGAGTCACTCGCTCCAGGTATAATGATCCAAATCTCCACTCTCATTCTGTATTTGTTGCTTTTTTTGAACCTCGTGATATATCACATGCTTTATCGGATTCTAGCTAGGTTAATGCCATGCATGGGGAGTTAGAGAATTTCGACAGGAATAAGGTTTGGAACCTAGTAGAACTTCCTAGTGGCCATAATGTTATAGGAACCCGCTGGGTTTTCAAAAACAAACAAAATGAGGATGGTTCTGTAATTAGAAACAAGGCTAGGTTGGTAGCTTAGGGTTTTAGCCAAGTTGAGGGATTGGATTTTGATGAGACTTTTGCTCCTGTTGCTAGACTAGAAGCCATTCACATTTTTCTTGCATTTGCTGCATCTAAGGGCTTTAGATTATATCAGATGGATGTTAAAAGTGCCTTTTCAAATGGTTTCATTGAGGTGGAAGTTTATGTTAGGCAACCCCCGGACTTTGAGAATCCCAAGTACCCAAATCATGTGTTCTGGCTATCCAAAGCCTTGTATGGTCTTAAGCAAGCCCCTAGAGCCTGGTATGATAGACTTAAGACCTTCCTACTTAAGAATGACTTTGAGATGGGTAAGGTAGACAAGACTTTGTTTATTCTTAGGCGTGGTAATGACTTCCTGCTTGCTCAAATTTATGTTGATGATATTATCTTTGGTGGTTCTTCTAATGCTCTTATTTCCAGCTTTTCTGAGACTATATCCAGGGAATTTGATATGAGTATGATGGGAGAGCTCAATTACTTTTTGGGACTTCAAATTAAGCAATAGGAAGGGATCTTCATCCATCAGACGAAGTACACTAAGGACTTGCTTAAACGTTTCGACATGGGTGACTGCAAGCCAATCTCCACTCCCATGGCAACTTTGACTGTTTTGGATCCAGATGAGGAAGGAGAAGCCGTGGATCAACGCGAGTACCGCAGCATGATCGGTTCCCTTCTGTACTTGACGGCCTCGAGACCGGACTTCCCATTTCCAAGCCGTTAAGCGCATATTGAGGTATTTACACTCTACCCTTCTGTATGGCATTTGATATTATTGTTCTTCATCTTTGTTCATTCGGGGGTTTTCTGATTCTGATTTTGTTGACTGTCGTTTAGATAGGAAGAGTACTTCAGGCACTTGTCACTTCCTAGGCACTTCTCCTGTATCTTGGTCTTTTAGGAAGCAGTCTTCTGTTGCACAATCCACTACTGAAGCTGAATATGTAGCTGCTGCTAGTTGCTGTAGTCAGATTTTGTGGATGGTAACCACTCTTAAGGATTATGGGTTAAATTTTGCTAGTGTTCCTTTTTTCCTGTGATAACACTTCTGCCATTAATATTACTAAGAACCCTGTGCAACACTCTAGGAACAAGCACATAGATATTCGCTATCACTTCCTTAGAGACCATGTCGAAAAAGGTGATATTGTGCTACACTTTGTGGAGTCCGATGCTCAACTGGCTGATATCCTCACCAAGCCTTTAGACCCAACTAGGTTTGCCACTTTGAGAAGCGAGTTAGGGGTAATTTATCCCTATGGGTTGGTTTGAGGGGGAGTTCGATCTTTTCTGATCTTACCTTGTTTTTTTGATCTTTTCTTGTTCTTTTTCTGAACTTATTGATCCTTTTGAACTTTTTAGGTTTTTAGGTTTTTTATTGCATCTCATTGTATCGTATTGCATTCATATAAAAAATACAACAAGTGGTATTAAAAATCCAAAAAGATGCATTGTAATATAAGATTTTCTGCTTATCTTTTAAAATTGATGAAGCTTTGCCTATTACCCTTTGGAGCTTTAGTATTTCAATTCTTGCTCAATGCCATGTCTAGTTCTTTGACTTGCTAGAATTATCATGCTTTCACGTATACAGATAAGTCTTTGCTGTATGAGCTAGAACTCTAAAACAACTCGAACTGAAAATTGCAATTTGTAGATGTTTTAGCTAGTTGCGCAATTAGTGCTCCTTTTGTGACATTAGCCCTGTCAGAAGTGCTTGGTTAGCTCTTGAATCTAAAATTGACCATTACTTGAGCTTTTTGTGTTCTTGAGATTCTAAAACTGCTCCTGCGAAACATGAAAAATCAAGGTTGTCTTATGCTTAAATTGTGCCAAACTACTATTACGACACTGCTTGTCAAAGACATGAACTTGGAGATAGTTTGATGATCCAGACGATCTCATGTGGACTGCTTGTCAGAAATGACATGAACCTCAAGATTTGTCGCCCTGGTTGAAGCTTAGGAAGAGTTTGTGGATGGCTCATAGTCTAGGATCTTCTTCACTAGGATATACCTTTAATCAACTTCTGGTCGAAGCTTAGGATGAGTTTGTGGATGGCTCCTAGTCTAGGATCTTGTCACTAAGTTAGATCATTAGTCAACTTCAATATTCAGTGCAAATGAGAAAACTGTTGACAAATGGGCTTTTGATATATATGTCTTATCATGATCTTGCTAGTGGTGTTAGGCTTGATATGTTGTTTGTGCAATATTAGAAATGCTGGCTTGTTCTTTTGAGTAATCTCCAAAGCTTCTTCTAATCAAAAATTGAAGCTACTGCATTGCACTTCATTCATACTCCTTATTCTTCTTTCTTCATTCTGCATTTGTTATCTCTGGATGAGAGGAAGGCGTGATTCCTTGATGACTCCATTTGTGGATATCGTGAGGATATGTGCACGATCTCAGGATGATGAGTCAATTGGCAATGGCATTGTTGGTTTGCAAAATCTCGCTGGGTTTGTTTCCGCCGTCGGATTCACAGCGGTCCGACCGGTGGAGTGGGCGGTCGATCGCTCGTGGGACTGGCCGGACGGCAATGGAGGCCGGTCGGACCGGCTTGACCTAACTTTGGATTTTGGAGCTAATCCAAAATAGGTTGTGTAGGCAAGTGAGGAGTCTCCGGATGTGGTTTCATCATTTTGGAGCTCCGGTCAAAAGTTCTATTGAGTTGAAAATTCCGTAAGGTTTGGATTTTCGCCGGAATTTTGGCTGTCTTGACCGGTCCGACCATTGCTGTGGAGCGGTCCGATCAAGCATGAATCGGCCTGACCGCCCTGTGGGGCGGTCGACCGGCAATACTTGAGGTGAGCCAAGTGTTGCATTGAGGTTGTTCGAGTGTTATTCTCTCAACTTCAATGCTTTATTGATGTATATCGACATGGAACCGACGTGGGTCAAGTTGTGAAGAACTTGTTCCCGAAACGGTTTGTTTGTCTATTGTCGCAGGTGTGGCTTGCGTGTCAACGGCGCTAACGGTGAGTGGATCGACTACGCTTGGAGAGCCGAGGTCCGTAACGATCGGGATACCGGTGAGGTCGTGTGACTCAAGCATGGTGCGTAATGGACAAGATGGATCGAACGGGTGGTTCGCATGATACTGGTTGGATCAGCGGTGTGGATATCGGTGCGTAGTCTCTGGGAGGTTCCGATGGGATTCTTGACAAGAGAGGCTTGGCGCCGATGAGAACCGCCGATCAACCTACACGTGGTGAAGCAAAGCATTGCTTCAACAGATTAGTATGTGGGTCCCATGGGTGAGTGGGCCCCAATTGTGTAACTCTAGTCCTCTCTAGTATAAATAGGAAAGGGGGAGAAGGAAAACCTTTGAGGCATTCATTTGGTTTCTTCCCTTGCTTTTCTAGGGTTAGGGTTTGGAGAGGAAGAGAGGGAGAGATTGTATGCTCCTTGGGTGAGCTCTTGTCCTCCTAGTTGGAGTGGCTTTGTAAGCATCTTGTGAGATCAATCAATCTTGTGATGCTTGCTTGAGAGATCTTTTGTCTCCTCTTTGTGTTCTTCTCTCATTTGAATGAATTTGGTGCTTCCTTGATTCAAGGGTTTATGCTTGGTCTCTTGACCTATTTTGTCTTGCTTTGATGTGTGGGAATACTCCTAGAATCATCTAGACCATCAATCCCCACAAGCAAGTCTTGAATCAAAGTTTTTCATATTTCTAGGGTTTGTGCACTTCTTGGTTAAATCCTTGAGAGATCGATTCTGCAAGTGGATCCAAGGATCGTCGCTAGAAATAGGTCTCCAATATCATTAGGAGGTGTGCTCAAATTTGGTCAAGTTTCATTGGTTGAATCAAAAGTTGGATCAAATTTCGTTTTGGATTTGGGTTCATTTTTCGCTTCGATCAACCGGTTCGACCGGTATTTGAACGGCGGTCCGACCGCCAGATATTCGCATCGCTGTCCCGCCTGGTCGAATCGTTGTCCACCGGTCCGACCGCCGCTTAGTTGCCGGCCGATCATTGGTAGAACGTCGGTCCGACCGCCTGTGGTAGCTTGGCCCGACCGCCGTGCCTGATCAACCCTTTGAGTTTAAGTCTCCACATTTGTGTCGTGTGGTTGTCGGGTTTGTCGAGTTCAAAGACAAGGCTTCCATTGTGTGCTTATTGATCTTCTTAGCTCTCATAGCTAAAGGAGTAAAGTTCGTGTTGAATTCGACTTAGGCGAGAAAGTTTTGAAAGCGCCTATTCACCCCCCCCTTCAGTCGCCTTTCCGGTCCTACAAGTGGTATCAGAGCTGGTTAGCTCTTGTCTATAGATCTTAACCGGTCTTTGGAGCCATGGCGACTGAGCGATATTCAATCAGGCCACATGTTTTTGATGGAGTTGATTTTGCATATTGGAAGGCCCGAATGGAGGCCTACATCGAGGCTCAAGGGCACGCGATTTGGCTTAAGGTGAAAAACCCTTATGTCGTGCCAGCCGATGACAATTTGATCACTCCAGATGTGGAGAACAACAGCAGGCTCGAATTTTTGATTCAAGGCCTTAGTCGATCGGAGTTTGAGCGTGTCGCTCATTTGTCGTCTGCTCATGAGATCCGCGGACTCTTTGTGATTATCATGAAGGGTCCATCGCGATCAAGGAAGTGAGATGAACCGACTTAAGAAAGCATACCCAAGATCGAGCAAAGACCGTGAATCTTTAGATGAGCGTGGGGAGATTTTCTAAAATTCTTCATGATCTCCGCGTATTTGTTGATCTTGTATTTTTCGAGTCAAAATGCACGCCAACCGTTGGGTGCTTTGGATGTGAAGGTCGGGGATGAAGATCATCGCCATCAATGACAACATCACATGAGTGAGCTTACCATGGATAAGCTTTACTCGAGGTTGAAGACGCATGAGATTGATTTCATCTCGCCTCTCCCACGCTGAGCCGATGGCTTTAGTGGTTGACAATTCTAAGGGTAGATATCTTGATTCTTTTAATGTTAGCTCATCCGATTTTCTTTGTCCGCTTTGCATTCCTTGAGCGATGAGCAACTTGAGAGACTACCCGAGGATGACTTAGCCCTCCTATCCACAAAATTCACGAGAGCCTACAATAATGTGAGGAGTAGGAGGAGAGGTGGACCTATCACATGCTTTGAATGTGGTGAGCTAAACCACATTCGCTCTAGATGCCCCAAGTCAAGGGCAAGGAGGAGAAGGAGTCACAAAGGCATTCTCAAGCGAGGATGCTAAGTCCAAGAAGACAAACTATCGCAAGTTTGTCACCGAGTCCTTGAAGCTCTAGAGGATGTGAGCATGGAAGATGTGGACTCTGAGTCTGAGGACGACAAGAGTGACTCCGTGGCAAGAAGAAGGCACGTGATTTCACAGCATGTGCTTTATGGCTAAGAAACACCACGATGCCTACTCCTCCAACAATGAGGATCCTTTCAAGTGATCCCGATGAGGTATGCCCTTCACTTCGACATGAAAAGGGCTTTAGTGCTTGCTGAACAAAATTGCATAAGCAAGTTAAAGTGATCAAGAAACAGATACTATGATTGATAATTTGAATCTAGAAGTGGTTAGGCTCAAATCCATTAATCCTGATGATTTCTGTGATTCATGCTCTAGCTTGCTTAATGAATTGTCAAGCTTAAATGATGCTCATTCCTCTGTTGAAAAACAATTGGAAAATGCTCTTTCTGAACTAGAATCTCTCAAGTCTAGTTCTGTTTGCATGAATGCCATTCCGCTTGATGTGATGCGTTAGATGCTATTCCATTAAATTGCTCAAACGTGCTTTGCTAGAATTGAAACTCGATAGCTCTTTAAAAGAATTGCAAAATTTGATTCTAGTCACACTTGTTCTCATTGTAAGAATAATCGAATTAAAATGCAAGAGATGACCAAATGGTTGCTTATTCTAGAATTGCCTCTTGTGAAAATTGCCCTAAGCTTACAATTGAGATTGAAGCTTTAAACAAGACTCTTGAAGAGAAAGCTAAAATTGAAAGATCCATGTCTCTTACTGCTTCAAAGAAAGTTATTGATTCTTCCTCTTGTATGTTGCATGCTGAAATTGAAACTGCTATTGGTAAGATACAAGAGGCTTTTAGAGTCAAATTTAAGGAGCAGTTGAATAGGATTGGAGAGTCCTATTGTGTGTCTTGTGAGGCTCTTAAAGTGGAAGTGGACCTTCTTAAGAGCAAACATGTTGAGGCAATCGATTCTAAAAAGTGCTCCAATTGTGGAGTTTTGGCAAAAGAAAACGATTACCTCAAAATGACTCTTGAGAGGTTTTCTAGTGGGAAAAAGAAACTCAACTTGATTCTAGACCAATCCAAGGTGAGTGTGAAAAACAGTGGCCTAGGCTTTAAGTCCCTAGAGCTTTCCAAGAATCTCACACCAAAGATTGCTAGAGTCGTGAAAAGTGGTTTGGTTGAGCAAGAACCTTCTTTGACTTCAAAGGTTGTTCCTAAAGCTGTAGGTTCTGCTCAATCTCTTTCTAGCAAGAATGGTGCTTCTGTCTCACCAGTACGGACCCCTCAAAAGGTCAAGTATCATTGCACCTTCTGCAAGAAAGAGGGCCACACGGTTGAGTTTTGCTTCCGGAGAGCAAAGATTGAGAGGAAAGAGAGAATGAGCATTTTGAGATCCATTAGAGGAGTCTCTTCTTCAACTGTAGTCTCTAGAGCTGTGCAAACCTATTCAAAGATACCACATATAGGCCTAGGTTTGTAGAGAATTCTCTTGACTCTTTTGGTGGGTCCAGGCAGCAGTATGGTTTGGGATATCGTGAGGATAGACCACGGGTAGCACCTAGACAGGGGGAGTATCGGTCTTTTGGTAGATCGTTTTGGAGAGGTCCAGGTGGTGCTCATGGGCATTCTTATGATTTTGTGCCTAATCATTTTTCTGCTACTTCTTTTGCTGTTCCCAGGCCTCATCCATCGTGCAGATCGACTCCTAGAACTTTTATCTCAAATCCCAGTACTGAGGCTTGGATGTTTTGAGGGAATTTGCTCTTGTTGTTTTCATTGTATCATAATGCATTTTTATTTCAAATGTCGTGCATTGCATAATAAAAATTGTGGAGCTTTGAGTATTATCCTTGTATGGCTTGATTTCATACTCTATACCTTGTCATATCAAGTGATAGTCCGCTGGACTTCTTTTATGGCTCTTCGTGTTTTGGCTTAGCTTTTCCCTTGCTAGCTTTATATCTGTGAGCAAATTGAATCGAATCATGTCTTGTTGGATCTTGTGACTAGTTTTGCTCTAGTGATCCTCTTATGATTCTTGCCATGTCTTACAAGCTGAATTGAGTCTTGAACTTACTTTGAGATGAAAAATGAGCTTTTTATCTTCTTAAGTCAAGCAAATGAAAAAAGGATTTTCTGTGCGAAAAAACTGATCTCACCAATCCTTTCTCATGAGACGGCTTGCCATTGCACTAGGCATGAACTCAGGGGGAGTTTTGGATGACCTAGACCACTCTTTTAAGCTTTTCGCTTGAGATGGTCGCAGCAAGGCTTGAGATCTAGCACAGTAAAAAAAAAAGAAGAGAAAGAAAAAGAAAATTTGCACAAAAAGGGCTAAGTGCTTGAGCTTTGCTTCAAAAGAATTCTCTTAATGCTCAAAATGCCTCAATTCCTGTTTTGAGTCTCTTTCTGCTTATAGACATGGCTTGACTCATTTTTGGTTGCTTTTAGTGAATCTATGACATTGAGCAACCTTTCATGGTTTTAACTCTGTTAATATCAGATTTCTGCTATCTTGGTTTTAGCTTTGCAGTACATGTTTTGCCATGATTGAATATAGCTTCTACTCTTTATATGGCTTGGTATATGTCTTGTACTGTCTACATAGATAATGGTCATGGCTCCTTTTGCTTAATTTCAAATAAAGTCATTTCTTCATGCTCGTTCTTCTCTCATGCATCTTGATGAATTCATTGTCAAAGGGGGAGAAGGATTGAAGAAAATGCTGCTTTGGAGCTTTTGGTTCACATAAGGTTTCATGCATAAAAGAACACACACACACACACACAAAAAAATTTTGTGAACCTTTTGAAAATTTGTGATCATAGTGAGTTGAGTCTCTGGTTTTATTGCCTTTTTCTCGATTTGAATTGAAATTCAAGAAGACTCACAATGATCAAAGGTCAAATAGAACTTATTGTCTTTCATATGGACCTTAGTGAGATTTTTGGCCATCTTCCGGATTTTGAATCCTTTTGTGCGCTCAATGCCTTATCTCACTTGCCTTCACTATTCAAGCCGACTTGGTCGCTTCCTAAGCTTTTTCTTGCTTATGGACCAAGTTGTGCCTTTATGCTAAAACGACGATTTTTACTTTTCAATTTGAAAACCACATTTTTTGAAATTGCCAATGTGTTCATCAAGGGGAGATTGTGGATATCGTGAGGATATGTGCACGATCTCGTGATGATGAGTCAATTGGCAATGGCATTGTTGGTTTGCAAAATCTCGCTTTCGGGTTTGCTTTTCTTTGTCGCACCACAAAGGTCGACCGGTGGAGGAATGGCCGATCGCTGCGTGGGACTGGCCGGACCGGCAATGGAGGCCGGTCGGACCGGCTTGACTTAACTTTGGATTTTGGAGCTAATCCAAAATAGGTTGTGTAGGCAAGTGAGGAGTCTCCGGATGTGGTTTCATCATTTTGGAGCTCCGGTCAAAAGTTCTATTGAGTTGAAAATTCCGTAAGGTTTCGGATTTTCAAGCCGAATTTTGGCTTGTCTTTGGACCGTCCGACCGCTGTGGGAGCGGTCCGACGGGCATGAATCGGCCGGACCGCCCGTGGGGTGGCGGACCGGCAATACTTGAGGTGAGCCAAGTGTTGCATTGAGGTTGTTCGAGTGTGTTATTCTCTCGAACTTCAATGCTTTATTGATGTATATCGCATTGCGGAACCGACGTGGGTCAAGTTGTGAAGAACTTGTTCCCGAAACGGTTTGTTTGTCTATTGTCGCGGTGTGGCTTGCGTGTCAACGGCGTCAACGGTGAGTGGATCGACTACGCTTGGAGAGCCGAGGTCCGAACGATCGTGGATACCGGGAGGTCGTGTGACTCAAGCATGGTGCGAATGGACAAGATGGATCGAACGGGTGGTTCGATGCATAATTGGTTGGATCAAAGCGGTGTGGATATCGGTGCGAGTCTCGGGAGGTTCCGATGGGATTCGGACAAGAGAGGCTTGGCGCCGATGAGAACCGCCGATCAACCTACACGTGGTGAAGCAAAGCATTGCTTCAACAGATTAGTATGTGGGTCCCATGGGTGAGTGGGCCCCAATTGTGTAACTCTAGTCCTCTCTAGTATAAATAGGAAAGGGGAGAAGGAAAACCTTTGAGGCATTCATTTGGTTTCTTCCTTGCTTTTCTAGGGTTAGGGTTTGGAGAGGAAGAGAGGAGAGATTGTATGCTCCTTGGGTGAGCTCTTGTCCTCCTAGTTGGAGTGGCTTTGTAAGCATCTTGTGAGATCAATCAATCTTGTGATGCTTGCTTGAGAGATCTTTGTCTCCTCTTGTGTTCTTCTCTCATTTGAATGAATTTGGTGCTTCCTTGATTCAAGGGTTTATGCTTGGTCTCTTGACCTATTTTGTCTTGCTTTGATGTGTGGGAATACTCCTAGAATCATCTAGACCATCAATCCCCACAAGCAAGTCTTGAATCAAAGTTTTTCATATTTCTAGGGTTTGTGCACTTCTTGGTTAAATCCTTGAGAGATCGATTCTCAAGTGGATCCAAGGATCGTCGCTAGAAATAGGTCTCCAATATCATTAGGGAGGTGTGCTCGAAATTTGGTCAAGTTTCATTGGTTGAATCAAAAGTTGGATCAAATTTCGTTTTGGATTTGGGTTCATTTTTCAGTTCTGGACTGAACCGGTCTGACCGGTATTTGAACGGCGGTCCGACCGCCCGTATATTCAGACCGCTGTCCTGCCGGGTCGAACCGCTGTCCACCGGTCCGACCGCCGCTTAGTTGCGGCCGATCATTGGTAGAACGTCGGTCCGACCGCCTGTGGTAGCCGGCTCGACCGCCAGTGCCTGATCAACCCTTTGAGTTTAAGTCTCCACATTTGTGTCGTGTGGTTGTCGGGGTTTGTCGAGTTCAGCACAAGGCTTCCGCTGTGTGCTTACTGATCTTCTTAGCTCTCATAGGCGAGAAAGTTTTGAAAGCGCCTATTCACCCCCCCTAGTCGCCTTTCCGGTCCTACACCATTGTCAAAGGGGGAGAAGATATTTCAATGTTGGGGGGAGAACATATATCATTATTGAACAAAGAGGGAGAAGATATATAAAAATGATAAAAGGGGGAGAAATTGAAAATTTGAAAGTTTTTGAAATTTGAGGATCATAGTGAGGGGGATTTTTTGAATTGCATTCTTATTGTCTTATTGATTCTTCTGAACTTAAATTGCATTTACTAATCCTCACAATGATCATAGGTCAACTGAACAATTGTTCTTTCATATGGACCTTAAGTGAGATTTTGACTCTTTTATGGAAATGAAAGTTTTTATGCTTTCTTTTGTCTTATCTTACTTGCCTATGTTATTCTGATGCCAGCTTGGTCATTTACATTGCTTTTTCTTGCTTATGGATCAAGGTGTGTCTTTGTGCGAAAACGAAAGTATTTTACTTTTCAAACCTCCAAATTACATTTTCTGGATTATTGCCAGTGTGACCATCAAGGGGGAGATTGTGGATATCATGGGGATATGCTCCAGATCTTAGTATGATGTGACAATTGGCAATGGCGTTTATGGTTTGTCGTTTCACGTATTTTCGATAAAGTTCAGTGTCGTTAGGCGAATCGGTCGGCCGGCGGGGTGGCGGCCCGACCGATCCATGGTTCGGCCCGACCTACCTTGGTGGCAATCGGACCGCCAGCCATGTAAAGTGAGAATTGAGCTGGGCAAAAAATAGAGGGTGTAGGCAAGAGAGGGGATTCTATTGCACTTGGTCCCATAATTTTTGGAGTCATCAGTCAAAAGTTCTATTGGTTTGAAAATTCTAGTTGGTTTCGGTTTTCCAGAGAGGAAAAATGGCTAAGTCCCAGCTGGCGGTCTGACCGGCCTTGGGGGCGGTCTGACCGGTTTCCACTTGGTTCGTCGCCCTTCGTGGCGGAGTTGTTCGGTTGTTAGGTCAAAGTCATGAGTTTCAGGGCATATATGTTGCATGATGCATGTTTTGACTAACATGGGTCAAGTTGTGAAGAACATGTTCCCAAATTCGGTTTACTTGTCTATTGTTGTGCAGGTTGCTTGGTGGTCAACGACGGTCAACGGCGAGGATGATCGGGACTAGGCTTGGAGAGCTGAGGTCCAGAACGATCGACGATGCCGGGTGAGGTCAATGTACTCAAGCGTGGTGGAAGATGGACATGGGTGACCTATTAGCTAATCCGAGGCGCAAGATGGCGCAAGGTGTAGCTAGTTAGGTCAAGAGGAGATAAAGATGTTGCTTTAAAATACGTGCGTGTGTATCCCGTTTGTTTTGGGCCTTAACGGGAGCCCAATAGGATCAAACTTCTAGAAGGTCTAAGCCTCCACTATAAATAGGAGAGGGTGGTGACTGCACCATCTCTCGGCCTCTTTTGCAATTCTTGTAAACCCTAATTTTCTTAGGGAGAGCTTTTGTGGAGGCTAGGGTTCTTGATATTTGATGTGATTTTCGTGCTCTTGGATTGAGCATTGTCCTCCATTGATGGAGTGGCTGTAAGCCCTGATCATATCAATCAATCAAAGGAAAGTTTGATCAATGTTTTGTCTCATTGCATTTTTTCTCTCTATTTGATGATTTTAGGTCTTTCTTTGATCCGTGAGTTTTTAATTGGTTTCTTCACGTGATCTAGCTTGCTGTGACGTGTGGGACTCTATCTAGGATCATCTTGATCATCAATCACCCACGAGCAAGAGTTTTGACCTAGTTTTTGTTTTGACTCGGTTTTGAACCCTTCTTTGATCAAACGGAAAAGGATCTTCATTCCTCCAAGAATTATCATAATCTTCGATTGTAATAGGTCCCTGATATCATAGAGAAGGTGTGTTTCAAGTTTCATCAAGTTTGGATTAGTAGATCAAAAGTTTCATCTATTTGCATCTTCGTCATCGGGTTTTTCAACTCATTCGAGGTCGGCGGTCAGACCACTCGTGCGGGCCACCTGGCCGATCGGTTGAAATCGGTCCGATCCGGCCAAGGCCAATGCCGAATGACAGCAAACAAGACCGATGTGTTTTAATCTTTATTGTTTTTGTCGTTTTGCTTAGGGGTTTATATTGGATTCAATATTAGTCTTCCGCTGTACTGATATACTTGATCTTCATAGCTTCTATAGCTACTGGAGTGAAATTATGTTGAATTCATTATTTGTGAAAAAATGAGCGTGCTCCTATTCACCCCCCTCTAGTCGCCTTTTCGGTCCAACATTTATTTTCACTTGAAGGTGAGGGGCTAGCCGATGAAGATTGTTAACTAGTCAAATTATCTGGATATGTCTTTATTCGAAAGTAATCTGGATCTTCTACTGGGCCCGAATTAGCTTGTTGGGCCCAAGAATAATTACGTAGTCGGAAGGTGGGCTCAAGGAACTTTTCTTTCAGGACCTCTCTCCTAGAGAGGTCCATTTAGATCATTCCAGGACTCTCTCCTAGAGAGGTCCCTTCCTGGAGAGAATTCTTAGGACCACTCCCCAACAAAGGAGGTCCTCAAAGGCGGATGCCCACATGTAGTTAATTACAACCCATGTGAAGAAGGTAAATGCCGTAACATCTGGAGACACAGCGGTCATCATGAAGGGACACTGTGATTGGCTTAAAAGGACGCGACTATTGACGTGGAGATGCACTGCTACAGTCAACTACCGACGTCTGTAGAGTTATAAAAGCCTGGCCTGTGTGCCATTGTAAAGATAGATTCGGATCCAAGCCCTAATCAACGTGTATTCATAGTCATTTTCGCTGTAATCAGATCATACCTTTGCAATATACATAATCGCTCTTGGTGATATGCCTTAGAGGTAATCATAGAGATGTTTTTATCACGTCTATGTTTATGAGTTATTGAATAAGTGTTATTCTGTTCCTTGAATGAATCATCAGTTACAAAGATTAATGAGTATGTGACTTGTTGGTGAAGCTCGTTTAACTTATGATGATGTTGTTCTAAATGTATCCCTAGTCGTATGTCACTGGTCGGAACACCAGTGATCCTATCGATCAGCACATATATTGATTGATGACCATGTTTCAACGGTCATTGATATATGGATAACAAATCAATAATGTCAACACATGTTGGAGAACATGGCGTTGGATTGACCCACCTTAAGACACTGCTGAGATTGTTATGATTTCATATGTCATCAGTTCGTCTCAAGCAATGATGATGTATAATCCTTAGACCTGAGATCGGTATGGTTTTCTACATGCGTAAGTGTACACTTTGGGGTTGCCAAATGCTACTCTGTAACTAGGTAGTTATAAAGGTATAGAGATACGAGCTAGCCATAGGTTGGTCGAACATGCTCTGAGATAGCCATCGAACTACATATTATTGTATAACGGTATGCGTACCGACATGTGATACTTGATATTATCATCGTAATTCATTACTAGCTCTTAGGGGTAATTGCTTAGTAGATAAATGCGGTCGGAGACTTCAAGCATGATGGTCGAAGGACAAGAAGCATGATGATGGAGATCGTCATGTTAAGGGCCATACTATTTCACAGTTTAATATGATTATCTATGAATATTTATTCCTGTCATGCTATTTGATCTTGTTTTATCATTAGATGTTTTAACATGGTAGAATAGTATCCCTAAAAAAATTAAATTAATTTGACGTCTTTCTAATTATTGCGCCTGTCACGATTTTGAACGTTAATTGGTAGGTCTACCAAAGTAGAGTGTCATTGACAATCTTAATAAGATGGGGTGGGTGTGGGACACCCACATACATAGTATAGTGATACGACCAGGTCTAGACTAGTCGTATAGTGTTGGACCGTAAAGGCGACTAGAGGGGGTGAATAGGAGCACGCTCACTTTTTCACAAATTATGAACTCAATACAAATTAACTCCAGTAGCTATTAGGAAGCTATAAAGATCAATATACCAGTACAGCGGAAGACTAGTATTGAATCCAATTAAACCCCTAAGCAATATAACAAAATCAACTAAGATTACCAAGACTCACAAAGACAAAGGTTCGACCGTTATACTCAACCGGTCGGACCGATTGTCGCAGGCGGATCGACCGGCGTTAGTCTTGGCGGTCGGACCGCTCAAAATCGGTTCGACCGGTGATGACGGGCGGTCCGACCGCCGACTCGTAACCGATCTACAACAAAGAAAATCGGCCCGATGACGGTTGCAATTAGGTGAAACTTTTGATTCTCAACTCCAATCTTTATGAAACTTTGCACGCACCTTCTATATGCTATTGAGGACCTATTCCAATCGAATATTATGATAATTCTTGGAACGATCTTGAGCAATTGTCAATTGATTAACAGAAGGTCTAAAACCGGGCAAGAACGAAAACTTGATCCTAAAGCTTGTTCGTGAGAGATTGATGATCAAGATGATGCTAGATAGATTCACACATATCACAGCAAGCTAATTCACGTGAAAGAATCAATCACAAACTCGTGGATCAAAGAAAGCCCTAAAATCACCAAATTGAAAGCAAGAACGAAAAGAGACTTATCTCAAGCAAACCTTGCATAGATTGATTTCGTGATTGAAGCTGGATTACATCCACACCATCATGGATCAGTAAACAATCAAGGATCACGAAATTCTCCACAAACCATCAAGAGCCCTTGCCTCCACCTCAACTCCCCTAAAGACAATTAGGGTTTTGAAACATAAAAAGGCGAGAGAGAGAGAGGTGCAGCCACCATCTCCTCCTATTTATAGTGGAGGCCTAAAACTCTTAGGGTTTGACTTAATTGGGCTCCCGTTAAGGCCCACTAACAAACGGGTCACATACGCACGCTTCGCGAAGCGCCGTCATCCACTTTTGACCTAAACCGCTTCACCATGTGCTATGGATTCGCCAATAGGTCACCCTTGTCCACCTTGTGTCACGCTTGAGTCGTTGACCTCACCCGGCATCGTCGATCGTTCTGGACCTCAACTCTTCAAGTCTAGTCCCGATTCTCCTCGCCGTTGACCGTCGTTGACCACCAAGCTACCTGCACAACCACAGACAAGAAAACACGAATTCGGGAACAAGTTCTTCACAACTTGACCCATGTTAGTCAAAACATGCATCATGCAAATCATATGCCATGAAACCAATGACTTTGACCTAACAAAACAACATCGCCACGAAGTTGGCTGACGTTCAAGTAGTTACGGGTCGACCGCCCAGTGAGCTTGGCGAGATCGCCATGGCGGCCGGACCGCCTCGTGAGCGTCGGACCGCCTTAGACTTAGCCAAATTCAAGCTCCCAAAATCAAACCTTTCGAAACTTTAAACCAATAGAACTTTTCACCGAGGCTCCAAAAATCATGAGACCAAGTGCATTGGGATCCCCTTACTTGTCTACAACACCTATTTTTGGCCCACCGATTTGAACACTTTTGGTCATCGCCGTCCGATCGCTTCAGATGGCCGGTCCGACCGATATGGGACCGGTCGGATCATTGCAAGGACCGGTCGGACCGCCCGAGCAAGAAGCTCAGAACTTTGTCGAAAACGCTGAAACGACAAACCGTAAACGCCATTGCCAATTGTCACATCATCCTAAGATCCGAGCATATCCCCATGAAATCCACAATCTCCCCTTGATGAACACATTGGCAATTATCCGAAAAATGTAAGTAAGAGGTTTGAAAACGAAGTTTACTCGCAGCTTTAGCACAAAGGCACAACTTGGTCCATATGAAAGAAAAAGCAATGAACATGACCAAGCGGCATCGAATAGTATAGGCATGTGAGACAAGGCAAAAGAAAGCATAAAAACTTTGATTTTAAAAGGGTCAAAATTCTCACATGAGGTCCATATGAAAGAACAATTGTTCAATTGACCTATGATCATTGTGAGTATAAAAGAATACAATTCAAGTTCGTAATATTCAATAAGACAATAAGAATGCAACTCAAGAACTCCCCTCACTATGATCATCAAATTTCAAATTTTCGTTTCTCCCTTTGTATAAACTTCTCCCCAATCTTCTCATTAACACATCTTCTCCAAATAAGAGTAGCAAAGAAATATTACACATCTTCTCCCAAAGAAATATCTTCATTTAACACATCTTCTCCCCTTTGACAATGGATTCATCAAGGAATCACTCTCATCCAGGATAACAAATAGAGAATAAAGAAAGAAGCGTAAACAAAAGAAGCATAAAGAGGAATATGCATGAAGTGCAATGGAGTGGCTTCAATTTTTGTATTTTTCAATATTTTGATTACAAGAAGCTTTGAGATTACCCAAAAGAACAAGCTAGTATCTCAATAATGCACAAACAAAGATATCAAGCCCGACAATGCTAGCAAGATCATGGTAAGACATATATATCAAAGCTAAGCACAAAGGCTCAAAAGTAAAGCAAGAGATTTGATCAATTTAAGCAACGCTCAAATCAAACAAGTTCATCAACAGGATCCTAAAGTGAAATTGGCCATGTCAAATGTCAAAGTGAGATCAAAAATCTAACAAAGACCACAAGAAGAGTCAATCAAGTCCCGTATTGAATCATTTTGCTCAATATTTTGTAAACGCCCATTTGTCAACATTTTTCTCATTTGCATTGAATATTGAAGTTGACTAATGATCTAACTTAGTGACAAGATCCCGGACTAGGAGCCATCCACAAACTCATCCTAAGCTTCGACCAAAAGTTGATTAAAGGTATATCTTAGTAAAGAAGATCCCGGACTAGGAGCCATCCACAAACTCTTTCTAAGCTTCTACCGGGCGACAAATCTTGAGGTTCATGTCATTTCGACAAGCGGTCCCCATGAGATCGTCTGTTCATCAAACTATCTCCAAGTTCATGTCATTTGACAAGGGCCTCGTAAGAATAGTTTGGCACAATTTAAGCATAAGACAATCTTGATTTTCATTTTTCACAAGAGCAGCTTTTAGAATCTCAAGAACACAAAAGCTCAAGTAATGGTCAATTTTAGATCAAAGAGCTAACAAAGCAATTCGACAGGCCAATGTCACAAGAGGAGCACTAATTACGCAACTCGCTAAAGCATCCACAAATTGCAATTTCTTAGTTTGAGTTGTTTAAAAGGTTCTAGCTCATATAGCAAAGACTTAGCTACACATGTAAAAGCATGATAATTCTAGCAAGTCAAAGAACTAGACATGACATTGAGCAAGAATTGAAATACAAAACTCAAAGGGTAATAGGCAAAGCTTCATCAATTTTATAAGATAAGTAAAATCTTATATTACAATGCAAATTTTTTTTAATTTTTCATACCACTTGTTGTATTTTTCATATGAATGCAATATGACATAATGAGATGCAATTAAAAACCTAAAACCTAAAAAGTTCAAAAGATCACTAAGTTCGTAAAAGAACAATAAAAGATCAAAAGAACAAGGAAAGATAAGAAAAAGACAAACTCCCCTCAAACCAACCCATAGGATAAATTACCCCAACTCACTTCTTAAGGTTGGAAACCTGGTTTGATCTAATGGCTTGGTAAGAATATCCGCCAATTGAGCATCGGACTCACGAAGTGCATCACAATATCACCTTTTTCAACATGATCTTTAAGGAAGTGAAAGCGAATGTCTATGTGCTTAGTCCTAGAATGTTGCAATCGGGTTTTTAGCAATATTAATAGCGTATGTTATCACGTAAAAGAGGAACACTAGCAAAGTTTAACCCATAATCTTTCAAAGTGGACGCCATCCACAAAATCAAGCTACAAAGAACTAGCAAAGAGACTACATACTCCTCCAAGAAGTGGATTGTGCAATGTAAGACCGCTTCCTAGAAGACCAAGATACAAGAGAAGTGCCTAGAAGTGACAGTGCTCGAGGTACTCTTCCTATCTAACCGACACGCAAAATCGAATCAAAAGCCTCTAATGGACAAAGTCAAGAGCAGAATACCAAATGCCATATAAGAGGGTAGAGTGTAAATACCGAATATGCGCTTAACGGCTTGGCGATGGGAAGTTCTCTGAGACGCTCAAATCTTGCACAAAGGCATACCGTGAAGTGAATGTCCGGTCTCGAGGCCGTCAAATGTAAGGAGCCGATCATGTTGCGGTACTCGCGCTGATCCACGACTTCTCCTTCCTCATCCGATCCAAAAGCAGTTGAAGTTGCCATGGGAGTGGAAATTGGCTTGCAAATCACCCATGTTGAAGCGTTTGAGAAGATCTTTAGTGTACTTCGTCTCGATGGATGAAAGTTCCTTCCTTGCATTGCTTGATTTGAAGTCCCAAAAGTAATTAAGCTCTCCCATCATACTCATCTCAAATTCCTAGACATAGTGTCGTAAAAGTCGGAAACAAGAGCATTAGAGGAACCACCAAAATAATATCATCCACGTAAATTTGAGCAAGCAGAAGTCATTGTCACGCCTAAGAATAAATAGAGTTTTATCCACTTTACCCATCTCAAAATTATTTTTAAGCAAGAAGGTCTTAAGTCTATCATACTGTGCTCTAGGGGCTTGTTTAAGACCATACAATGCTTTAGATAGCTTGAAAACACGATTTGGATATTTAGGATCCTCAAAACCAGGGGTTGCTTAACATACACTTCCTCATCTATGAAACCATTTAAAAGGCACTTTAACATCCATCCGATATAATTTAAAACCTTTTGATGCAAAGCAAATGCAAGCGAGAATGCGAATGGCTTCTAGTCTAGCAACAGAGCAAATGTCTCATCAAAATCTAACCCTCAACTTGGTCAAACCCCGAGCAACTAATCTGCCTTATTTCTAACCACGTAACCATCCTCACCTTGTTTATTCTTAAACACCCAACGGTTCCTATAACATTATGACCACTAGGAGGTTCTACTAGGTTCCAAACTTTGTTTCTTTCAAAATTCTCTAACTCCTCATGCATGGCATTTACCCAGCTAGAATCGATAAAGCATGTGATATATCGCGGGGTTCAAAAGAAGCAACAAAAGCCGAATGAGAGTAGAGATTTGGATCATTATACCCGAGCGAGTGACTCGCCATGTAGGTTACCTATTATCTGCTCGGAGGATGCTTTGTCTCGAATGCGGTGGGCGCCGGGTGAGATGTCGTTTCTTCGACCTCCGCAGTATCGATGATGATGATGATGCAGCAGAGCCTCAATCAAGGTGAAGTAGACGAAAGGTGTTCTTGTATCAATATGGGTGCCTCTACAGCAGGAGATGAGGAATGACATTTGCTTCGCCCTCATCTTCCTCCACAAAAATACTCACACCAGAATCATCTCAGAGTAATTGATCTAGCTCGTGGCTAGTCTCATCAAAAGTGACATTACAAGTCTCCGAATAATGTTAGTCTCAGATTAAAACCCGAAAACCCCTAGAATGAGCAGATAACCTGTAAATATCCCATCAAAAGTTCTTGATTCAAATTTATCTAAATTGCCTGTCTTAAGAATAAAACATTTTGATCCAAAACTCAAAATGCGAAACAGAGGGTTTTCTACCAAAACGAAGCTCATAAGGAGTCTTGCCTAAAGAAGGTCTCAAAAGACACGATTGGCAATATGGCAAGCAAGAGCAATAGCTTCGCCCAAAATCTCCTAGGTGTGCTATACTCATCTAGCATCGCCCTAGCCATTTCGACTAAGGTCCTATTCTTCCTTTCCACCACGCCATTTTGTTGAGGGACGGTGGAGAGGAGAAGCGATGCTCAATACCACGCCAAGACAAAAAGAAGCAAAAGAAGCATTTTTGAACTCCGTGCCATTATCACTCGCGAATCGCTCTCAAAGCACCAGAAGCTCGAAGCCAAACGAAGAACAAGATCATGAAAATAACCAAAAGCTTCATCCTTTGAAGTAAGAAAGAACACCCAAGTATATCTAGAAAGATCATCGACTATGACAAGAATATACCATTTTCCACCGATCGATCGGACTCTAGCAGACCAACAAGATCCATATGAAGCAACCGTCCGGTCCGTCACCATAACCATAGTCTGAGTAGGGTGTGAGGCGGCAACTTGTTTGCCATGCCTACAAGGTGCACATACAAAGATCTTTGACAACTTTGAGCTTAGGCAAACCTCTCATGAGATCAAGGTTGCTAACTCGCGTCAAATGATCAAAACCAATGTGCCCCAAACGTCGATGCCAAAGCCAAAATCGAGAAGAAGATGTAAGCAAACATTTAAGAGATCCAAAGAAGAGATTCTAAAAGTCACCCAAAAATTCTACCAACTCTAGAGATTCCAAACACAAGCTCACCAAGAGAATCAAGCACACGACAAGCATTTTTCTTAAAAGCAGTCTCATAACCATCATCAAGAAGTCGAGAAATGTAAAGAAGATTATACCTAAGCTTGTCCACAAGAGCGACATCCTTTAGAATGAATTTGTTGTTTACCCTAATTGATCCTGCTCCTTCAATTCGCCCTTGTGTATCATCTCCAAAGGTGATGAAGTCATCACCGTTGCTCGCGTGAAAGAGGTGAACCATTTTGAGTTTCCGGTCATGTGGCGTGAACATCCGAGTCAACGAACCACGTGTTCTTCCCTTTCGCGATAATCCCGAAAATCAAGGAGCAAAGAACGATGTGTCTCAATATCGGGATTAGATAAACAAGATTTAGGAATCCAAAGATCGAGACACACGCCTCGCAAGGAGTATACAAACCGAAGTACTATCCTTGATTTCATTTAACATTTGATTATGAGCAATGTTTAACTTAACATGAGACTTAGATCGTCCATGGCGGCTCGACCGCTTTCTTTGGGCGGTCGATCGGTGAACAAAACGGTCGACCGGTGACCACAAATGGTCGCACGATCGCCAATCCGATACACATTAGAATTAGGATGTCTAGAAACATAATGATTTGCATGAGAGAAAAATCCTAATCCAGTTTATTCTTTTCGGTGTTACCATGTCTCATAGAAGCTCTAGGTTGCATGAATGAAATTCTATCAAAATTTTTCCTATCATTTTTCAACCTACGCCAACAAAGATTCAATCAAATGTCCACCTTTTTGCAATAAGTGCAATGGTACTTGGTACCACTAGAAGAGGCACCATTTGAATTAATACAAGGTTGGGCAAAGCCCGCAGATTTAAAAGATGTTTTTGCAGTTGAGTTTTGAATTCAATTAAACCTTTTCCAAGACTTGAATGACTTTTGGGTTTGAATTGTCTTGAAAAGAATTGAATCCTAAACCTTGCTTCTTATAAGGAGTTTTAGATTTGTCAAGAATCATGTTTAATTGTTTCTTACCTTTAGAAAATTTCTCTAATGTATCATGAAGGTAAGCATTTTCTTTCTCAAGTTAACACAAGCATCACAAGTTTTATCCATAGATTTTTCCTTATACAAAGCAATTTCAAGCTTAAGAGTGGAACATGAAGCACAAGTAGTATTTTCAATATTGTCCTTAAGCTTAGCATATTTGACTCTAGCGACTTCTAAGATATCTTTGATTTCACGCTCTTTTCTAAGCATGAAGTGCAAGGGCTAGAATCAAATACATCAAAAGCAATCAATTTACTAGATTCTAAACATTTTTCACAAGGAGCACTTTTAATTTCATTTAGTTCAGATTTAGCATTCTCAAGTTGTTGTACACAAATATTATGAGCAGATTGTAACTTGGTAATTTGAGAATGCATAGCATGACAAGATAAACATTCATCGAGTTCAAGAGTCTTAGCGCTTTAAGCTCTACTTTCGTTTGCTAATCTTTGACTCTAATTTCTTATTTTTGTCATAACAAATTCAAGCGCTTCATCTTGACTAAGCAATTGCTCAACTATAGAATCATATTTAGCGTAAAGCTCATCATAAGTAAAAGATACCTCATTATCATCAATGTCCTCCGTGTCGACCCATGAAGCACATGCCGCTGAAGTCTTTGGCCTTCCCTTTCTTTTACCTTGAGGATCTCCTCCTCCTTGTCCTCCTCACTCCCAGATCCACATCGCTCAAGGATTGATCCTCAAAAGCGGCAAGGACCGGTGAGCACCTTCACAAGCTTATTTGCCTCATACCTTGATTTGTTGAAAGGAGGCTTCTTCCAAGTCGGCTTTCCTTCCTTATGATTGCTCTTACCTTTCACTTGGGGCAATTTGTCCTGATATGATTGAGCTCACCACATTCATAGCATGTTACCGACCACCTCTCTTTTGTTTCTCACATTATTGTAGGCCGTGTGAATTTCTTAGCTAGAAGAGCTAACTCGTTTCAGAATACTTTCAAGCTCCTCTTCATGAATAGCGGATAAACAAGCAAATGAAAATCCGTAAGAAGATTCACAAGAGTCATCAAAAGCCTTTTGAGAGGATCTCGCTACCAAAGCTAAATTATCTTTCTTAGGATGATCAACTCTTTTAATTTCATGAGTCTTGAGTTTACTATAAAGCAATTCTAAAGTAAGACTTGAAAGATCAACATTTTCTTCTATAGCGGTAGCTTTCATCTCCCACTCCTTGGTGTTGATTGCGGCCAAGAGATGGGTGGCATTTTCGATTGAGAATATTCAATATCAACAGCTTTCATTTGATTAATTACTTTATTAAAGCGATCGAAATGTCATCGATGCTCTCCAGACGATCTCGAATTTATTGTACTCACGCTTGTAAACAGCTTGGCGCACCTTTTTGATTTGGGACGAACCTCATGATATGTTTCGAGAGTGTTCCAAATTTCATGCTTGCAGATTGAAAGATTGCAAATTCTATCATATTCTTGTCTACCAAGTGCACCATATAAAAGATTCTTAGCCTTATTGTTGTTAGCCAAAAGAATTGCGAAGCGGTGTAGCAATTTCAGAATAACCAATGGGCTCTAACAACATCCCAAATAGCTTGTCCTCGCTCTCAAGAAAGACGCGATACGATTCTTCCAATAGGCATAGTCGTGCCCATCAAGATATGCGGTTTAGTAGAAAACTTATCCATCGCTAAAGTTCAAAGTGACCGGTTAAGATCAAGATTGAACTAACCGGCTCGATACCACTTGTTGGACCGTAAAGGCGACTAGAGGGGGTGAATAGGAGCACGCCACTTTTTCACAAATTATGAACTCAATACAAATTAACTCCAAAGAGCTATTAGGAAGCTATAAAGATCAATATACCAAGACAAATGGAAGACTAGTATTGAATCCAATTAAACCCTAAGCAATATAACAAAATCAACTAAGATTACCAAGACTCACAAACACAGCGGTCGACCGTTATACTCAACCGGTCGGACCGATTGCCGGCGATCGACCGGCGTTAGTCTGGCGGTCGGACCGCCCAAAATCGGTCCGACCGGTGATGACGGGCGGATCGACCGCCGACTCGAACCGATCTACAACAAAGAAATCACCGATGACGGTTGCAATTAGGTGAAACTTTTGATTCTCAACTCCAATCTTTATGAAACTTTGCACACACCTTCTATATGCTATTGAGGACCTATTCCAATCGAATATTATGATAATTCTTGGAACGATCTTGAGCAATTGTCAATTGATTAACAGAAGGTCTAAAACCGGGCAAGAACGAAAACTTGATCCTAAAGCTTGTTCGTGAGAGATTGATGATCAAGATGATGCTAGATAGATTCACACATATCACAGCAAGCTAATTCACGTGAAAGAATCAATCACAAACTCGTGGATCAAAGAAAGCCCTAAAATCACCAAATTGAAAGCAAGAACGAAAAGAGACTTATCTCAAGCAAACCTTGCATAGATTGATTTCGTGATTGAAGCTGGATTACATCCACACCATCATGGATCAGTAAACAATCAAGGATCACGAAATTCTCCACAAACCATCAAGAGCCCTTGCCTCCACCTCAACTCCCCTAAAGACAATTAGGGTTTTGAAACATAAAAAGGCGAGCGAGAGAGAGGTGCAGCCACCATCTCCTCCTATTTATAGTGGAGGCCTAAAACTCTTAGGGTTTGACTTAATTGGGCTCCGTTAAGGCCCACTAACAAACGGGTCACACACGCACGCCGCAAGCGCCGTCATCCACTTTTGACCTAAACCGCTTCACCATGTGCTATGGATTCGCCAATAGGTCACCCTTGTCCACCTTGTGTCACGCTTGAGTCGTTGACTCACCCGCATCGCCGATCGCTCGACCTCAACTCTTCAAGTCTAGTCCCGATTCTCCTCGCCGCTGACCGTCGTTGACCACCAAGCTACCGCACAACCACGCATAAGAAAACACGAATTCGGGAACAAGTTCTTCACAACTTGACCCATGTTAGTCAAAACATGCATCATGCAAATCATATGCCATGAAACCAATGACTTTGACCTAACAAAACAACATCGCCACGGTTGGCCGACGTTCAAGTAGTTCGGCCCGACCGCCAGTGAGCGGTCGATCGCGCCATGGCCGGTCGGACCGCCTCCCGTGAGCCGTCGGACCGCCTTAGACTTAGCCAAATTCAAGCTCCCAAAATCAAACCTTCGAAACTTTAAACCAATAGAACTTTTCACCGAGGCTCCAAAAATCATGAGACCAAGTGCATTGGGATCCCCTTACTTGTCTACAACACCTATTTTGGCCCACTCGATTTGAACACTTTTGGTCATCGCCGGTCCGATCGCCTCGGATGGCCGGTCCGACCGATATGGGACCGGGTCGGATCGCTGCAAGGACCGGTCGGACCGCCCCGAGCAAGAAGCTCAGTAACTTTGTCGAAAACGCGTGAAACGACAAACCGTAAACGCCATTGCCAATTGTCACATCATCCTAAGATCTGGAGCATATCCCCATGAAATCCACATATAGTGATACGACCATATCCAGAATAGTCCACACTAGTCGTATAGTGATACGATCGGGTCCAGACTAGTCATACGGTGATACGAGCTGGTCGTAGACTGGTAGAACATAACCACCAACATGAGTGTCTAATAGAAGATCTTACATAAACATAGTGCTGAATCTTTGCATATATTTCTGTTGTAGATCATGGCACCTACTACTTCTTCTACACCTACCTTTAATTTACGATCTGTTCTTGAGAAAGAAAAGCTGAATGGAACCAACTTTATTGACTAGTTTTGTAATTTGAGAATTGTTCTCAAACTAGAGAAAAAATAATATGTTCTAGAGGGTCTCTATCCCGAGGAACCGAATGCTGATGCTACTTGAATTGAAAAGAATGCTTATGGGAAGCATTGCAATGACACAGTCGATGTGCACTACCTGATGCTTGTGACCACGAACTCTGAGCTTCAAAGCAATATGAGACCACAAACGCTTACAATATGATTGTGGGTCTAAAGGTATGTTTCAGAATCAAGTAAGGGTAGAGAGGTTTAATACCTCCAAGGCATTATTTTCCTGTAGGCTGTCGGTGGGCAGCCCGATCAGTCCTCATGTGATCAAGATGATTGGTCACATTGAGAGCTTGGAAAAGCTTGGTTTTCCCTTAGCCAATAGTTGGCTACTGAAGTGATTCTTCAATCGCTCTCTGCGAGATTTGAGCCTATCATATTGAATTTTCATATGAATGACATGGAGAAGTCAATGATCGAGTTGCATGGCATGCTTAAAGGTGCTGAGGAGAGCATCAAGAAAAGTTACAATCATGTGATGATGGTTCAAAAGACTGCTAGCTTCAAGAAAAAGGGTAAGTCCGGAAAGGGAAAAGGCAAAGGAAAGAGTCAAGATGAGATCGAGAGTCTCAAAGCTTAACTTAAGAAGTTCAAGCTGGGTCCTAAGCCTGAATCAGAATGTTACCATTGTCATGAAACTGAGCATTGGAAGAGAAACTGCAAGAAGTACTTAGCAGAGATGACAAAGAACAAGGGAAGTAAGGCTTCCAGTTCAGGTTAATCTTGCCACTTCTCCGACCAGTTGGGTATTTGATACCGGATCGGTTGCTCATATTTGTAATTCGATGTAGGGACTGATAAGGAGTAGAAGTTTGGCAAGAGGTGATGTTGATCTTCGTATGGGCAATGGAGCAAGAGTTCCTGCATTAGCTATTAGCAAGTAGGAGACTGTTGGTGATATGCCCTAGAGGCAATCATCGAGATGATGGTATTACGTCTATGTTTATGAGTTTTTGAATAAGTGTTATTATGTTCCTTGAATAAATCATTAGTTACAAAGATTAACGAGTATGTGACTTGGTGAAACTCTTTTTAACAGATGATGATGTCATTCTAAACGTATCCCTATTCTTATGTCACTGGTCAGAACACTAGTGATCCTATTGACCAACATATGTATTGATTGATGATCATGTTTCAACGGTCATGGATATAGGGATATCAAATCAATAATGGAACACATGTTGGAGAATATGATGTTGGATTGAGCCACCTTGAGACACTACTGAGATTGACCCACCTTGAGACACTGCTGAGATTGTTATGATTTCATGTGCATCAGTTGGTCTCAAGCAATGATGATGTATAATCCTTAAACCTGAGATCAGTATGGTTTCCTACATTCGTAGGAATACACTTTGGGGTTGCCAAACGCTACTCCTTAACTGAGTAGTTATAAAGGTAGCTTTCATGTATGCTATGAAACATGAGGAGGAATGCGACTGATCGAATATGTAATTTATCCCTCCTATCATAACAAGAGAGATATCAATGGACCCCTCGATGTGATCAGATAAAGAAAGTGCATGGTCAAGCCACTGGTGGTCGAAGAGTTCGACCACATGATGTTATCCGACACTTGATCGAGAAAGTATTGAACAGTCTATGGATGATATGATATCTCACCTGGAGTTCAAACATATATTATGATGTAAAGAGAGAATACACGAGCTGGTCGTTTAGTTCGATCAAATACAGACTAGTCGTATAGAGATACGAGCTGATCGTAGGCTGGTCGAACATGATCACTATGTGGCCGAAAACTAGTCGTTATGAGTTACAAATTGGTCGAGACGGAATATAAATTAGTCGTATAGAGATACGAGCTGGTCGTTAGTGATAAGGACCTGGTCGTAGATCATATTGCATTAATGTTCGTCCGATATAATTTATGTGTATTCGAGAATCGTTATATCCTGCTAGGAGCTGCTGACGACTCGTGATCGGAAATGAGTTTCCGAGTCACAACTGATTACGCATGAACCTACAGGGACACACACTTAACGGGTTGGAATAAATCAGTACGGATACGATTCATCAAACGTGTTCGGATTGGATCCGTCATGGGCACTATATAAAGAGATGCTTGAGGCTTTGGGGAGACAAGGAAAAAGGAGAGGAGACATATGATACGAGATATACGTGAGTTGCTCCAAACTCTAGTCGCCATCTTCTTGAGAGATTCTTCCTGTGTGACTTGGTGCTAGCACACCGGTGTACGGTGTTCCTTCCTCGGACGTGTGGATACTGTGGAGGAGCTACTGCGGTTGTAGTTGCGCTTGAGGACGATCTGCGACCTTGGCGAGGAACTCGATTGGTTGCTGGCGAGGACGATCGACTACGAGGGCGATCGACTACGTTGGGCGATCAACTGCGGTAAATGATCGACTACGACCACTACATCGACGCACTCTTTGTTGGACCAGATTGGTCCAACTCTTCTTCCGCTGCACTGCGCGTCTGGTTGTAACGATCTATGATCTCTTGTTTGCATAGCATCTTGCTTTACGTGGTAGAATTTTTGAATTGCCAGCTAGTGTCGTCTACCCGTATCTCTTCAACCGCTTCGAGTCCTTTGGCGAATAGATAGCAATCTTCATTTTCTTTTATAATTTTGTTTGTCTGTTTTGTTACGAGAGTTCCAGACGTCGACAAGACTGATGTGAGATATCGAAGTGTTTAGTGGTAATACATGAAGTTGTGTTAGTGTGTGTGTCTTTCATAAGTTTGGACTCTATATGCGAGATAAAACTTGCACGGTCCAGATTGAAGGAAAAAGAGTGACCGTGTCGTACAGGTGTGATCTACCTCTTCATCTGCGGGCTGCAGAATACATATGTCGAACCCGGGAACGAAGGATCCCGAATTCACTGCGTTTACACACTAGTCCAGGATTTCTAGTGTACACAGTCTCACAAATAGTATTATCACAATCATATCAAGCGCTTTATTAATAAGAAACAAAGTTTATTACAAAATGGGCATGAGACCAAATATCAAAACATAGCGAAAGCAAATAGGTAGTAGGCCACACGATGCGCCACAGGCAATCGTCTGGAGGCGTAGCCTAAATGTCTGGATCTTCACCTTCTGGATAATAATCTTCTCCTGAATAATAATATTCAGTAAGGATGAGCACAACAACCGTGCTCGCAAATTACACCCAATACAGAATGTAGAATGTATGCATAACTAAACAATGGGAGGCTGTAAGGGTTTATTTGCGTAAATCAGCATTTTCAAGTTTAAATAATCATACTAAGTTTTAAGGCAAATTTTTACTCCTTAACTTAAAATCAGATTTTAAATTGACCATTTTATATTGGATAACCTCCATATGAAACATGGTGATGGATACCCTCTTATCACATGGCTAACCGCCCAATTTTACCACAAGGATTAACCATCCTAAAAATCATGTACCAAATCATTTTTAAAACAAAAAACAAAGTCTAACTTAGAGTGTCTTTGCTCAGCATGTCCATGACCGTGGACACGGCTATTCGAATAGTTTTACACTCTGCAGAGGGGGTACAACTTTACCCACACGAGATAATTTACCCGTTATGTCGGTCAATGCACGCTTCCTTAGGCGTGTGACTAGACAATTATCACAAGACGTTTCCAATGTTCTACCTCACTACTAATATGCCCGCTAAGGTTTCACTTCCATTGGGCTAACCACCTGCCGGAAGCCTCCTCTTGCGCCAAGTGGGAATAACGTTTAACCAACACCCACACAACAAATATGGCACATATATTAGTGAGGTATGGCAAGTTAAAAAGCCTAGTCCTGCCGATACAGAATATGTGGTAGTACGGTGGAGCTTTGCAAGATGCGACTCAAAGGCCGGTCCTTAGCTGACTTGGGCAACTTTCAATAACAACCCTGGGCCTCAACCCTAGCCAGATTGAGCCCGTGCATAACCTGCACCCACCAATGGTCCATCTTGCCCAAGTACAAAACTATTTTTTATTTTTATTTTCCAAAGACATTTGCAAATGTCCACCATGACAAAACAATGTCATAGGCTTTTAATCTCATTTTGCTATTTTGGCTAAATTCTCCAAAAATTAAATGTTTGTGGTCTAAGCAGTTTCTAAGCATATCTTTATTTTTAAAATTTATTTGACCAAGGTGACAAGGGAATGATGATTCAATATTCAAAATTGGCTATACAAAGGAATTGGATTAACTACAAATTTAAAACAGGAATTTAAAATAATTGAATAAAATTATGCATGCAATAGTAATTTAAAAACAAAATTAAGTAATTTAAAATACTGGGATCAAAATGGTCAATGGTGTAACTTGCCTTGCACAAAATCTTGGTATTCTACTTCTTCAATAGGGTCAAGCTCTCCGGAGTCGTCAAAATTTATACGCGAAAATAATTCAAATTCAAAAAGAATTCAAATAAACACAAATAAATTTAAATGAACATTAAAATTAGTTCCAAACAAAATAATTTAGGTTTGGTTAGCTATATCTTGATTTTATACAAATTTAGAAATTTGAACTACCTAAATCGGAGTTCGTACGAAGAAATACGAGCTCCTAGAAGTTTTAAATCAAAAATAAATCCAAAATTCAGAAATTCCGAATTTCCCTAATTAAAATTCTAAAGAAAATTCTCTTTATTGCGCCAGCTGACGTCAGCAGCGATTTTAATTTACCGGCTGAATTATTTTCCAAAAGAAAAATATTTTGTTTCGCTGACAGGTGGGCCTAGGGTCATGGACTGAGTCCATGGCTTGGCCGAAGTCCACTGCACCCGCCACAACACTGATGGACGCGTGTGTGTCCGGGCGCAATCGCGACACAAGTGCCGAGTCAAGGCCCACGCAAGACGAAAATGCTGATGTGGTACTTTGGCGTGGTGAAGCACGTCAGCCTCGTGGCCGGCGGTGCTCGGCGACGGGCTCGCCGGCACATGGCGGCACGGCGTGCTCCGACGAGGGGTGCAAGAGAAGGAGTGAAGCGCGGGGGTCACGATGCTTACAGAGGTGGCGCAAAGGCTCACACGACTCGTCGACGGCGAGGAAATTGGCAGCGGTGTCGTTCGGCTCATGGTGGCAATGAAGCTCCCGAGGTTCTCCGTCTAAGCTGAGGAGTGCACGAGGTTCGTAGTGCCGTCGTGAAGTCGGAGGTGTGGACGAAGGGGGAGGGGCGACCTTCACGGCGGCGGAATCGGAGGTTAAAGAAGCTTCGGCCGCCGGTGTCCAATCTCGAAATTGGAGCACTACAGGGAGGGAGGAGCTATGGGGGTGGCGGTGCTGTGGTGAGGAGGTCAGGGCGGTTCCGGGGCGCTATTTATAGGCGTGTGGGCGAGGTCAAGGCGGTGTGGAGAGCACGAAGGCCGTGCGAGATCGTCAGCGAGATTAAGGTGATTTGGGGCTGGAAATGGAAGGGATAAGGCCATGACGGACGCGATTTGATGCTACGAATTCAATGCGCACCGAAGTTTGGGAGGGGCGGTCGGAGTTGGCCGGATTTGGAAATCTCCTGCGTGCAGTAATGGCGGAGGTGTTCGCGTTCGTAACGGAGGTAGGGGATGATGACGCGGCTCTGGCGGGACCCGCATGGCGGTGGGAGAAACTGGTCGGGAGGAGTGACGTCGGTTGGATCTTGATAGGACGATATGAGGCGACGACGCGCGAGCAAAACTGGTCGGGAGGAGTGACGGCGATTGGATCTTGATCGGACGATCTGAGGCGACGACGCGCGAGCGAAACTGGTCGGGAGGAGTGACGTTGGTTGGATCTTGATCGGACGGCCGAGGCGATAGAGCGCGGGGACGGCTGAGATGGAGGCGACGCGACGCGTGGAGAAGGGGGCTGAGCGCACGCGCACTCGGCTGGGCCGAGCGGAGGCTGAAACAGTGGTGGGCTGGAATTTGGCCCATGCACTGTGCGAGAGATTTTAATTCTTTTTCCAATTAATTTAATTCCAGAAATTCAAAAAAAACTTTAGAAAATAGCACATAAAATCCAAAAATTATGAGAAAATTCACAGAAATTCTCTAAGGCATTCTGGATTTAAATAAAATTATTTCAACTTATAATTGGTAATATATTATGCAAATAAATTACTTTGGCTTTAAAATAATTAAGTAAAAGCTTTTAATTTTTTCAAGAAATCCACAAAAATAAATAAAGTTTTATTTTCAACTGGAACTTGAAATTTGAGCTGTTACAAACTAGGAGGAAGAGGTACTGACTCATGTGCTGATGGCCATTCTGCATATATATCTGACCAGTTCAATACTTATGCTTTGCTACGGGTTAAAAAAAATCATAGTCTCATCTTGTCTGGTTGTCAACTATCATCGTGCTCAGCGATGATATCTGGGCTGTCGGTGCCTCAATCCCACTTACGCTGAAAAAGGTAGGGAGAACGGACGACCGTGAACTCTAATTTTTAGTTTTTTGTGGTGGAACTAGCACTGCAAGATGCTCCTTTCACCAACAGCAAGGTGATACCTTTGCCACTGATCTTGGTTAAGTTTAATGGTACTATGTCTATTCCGTAATTAGTGATATGATCTGTCATGTGTGATTGCGATGGATTTGGTTTCTTGACACGATTAAGATATACTTGCTCAATCGCTATGCTCGTTGATATTATTTGTTCTTTGGATAAGAATTGGGCATTTTTGTTGTTGTCGCTTACGCTGCAAGTGCAATCCGTACTGAAGGTCTTAGTTGTATAACATCAAGGCTCTAAAGATATGGTTTGCTTATACGCTACGAAGTGCAGCAAAACCTTCTGTATATTGATTAAGGTTTTTTTTAATTATTATTATGGTGATGTAAGCTTAAATCTTGCATCCGACATATCATAACAATTGTTTATTGTGTACTTGTATATTCCGATGTATGATTGCTCTCACTGGTTCTGTTTGTTAGACACGGTCATCTTTGATGGTGACATAATTATATACATATCAATGCAAGAAAAATTTCTTTTTCCAATGCGAAAAGAGCTATTTATGATATTGTTCGCTTCCAATGCTCTCAACTCTTATTTGACACATGAACCACTTGCAACAAGGAACAACGTATACTTCAATGAAATGATTTGAACATTCTATGATTGTACACTCAAGTGAATAGTATGTTCGGGATACAGTTAGTGCTCATTACACATAAATTATTAGTGTAAAGTATAAGTTTTCGTTGTAACACACATGCACTAGTTCCTACAAAAAACGATAATTTTTCAACTTCAGGTTTGGTTTTCTATACCATTTGTTATCCGGTATGGAGCCAGCATAGCTCGGTATTCGCCGAGCCTAACTGAATCTGCTCCTAGTTTAGTGATGCGACGGTGCAAATTGAGTAGATCTCGGAGCAACCGTCGCCACTGACGCACCTCCGCATAAAAGACGGCAATTTGCTATCAGCAGCTGCCCTTTTCCTTTCTTGAGCTCCGCGTCCGTTTATTCGCGTTATCCATGGCATGGATGGGTCCCATATGGCCACTGCAAATGGGGATCCTCTAGGTTTGTAGCCAACCCATGGGAAACCATAGCTAGCATTAAGCTGCTTCTGGTGATCTCATCAGCACACAAGTCATGAAAGCTGTCCTTCCATGCTTGTATTACTATCATTTAGGAGTTTCTAAGCTGCCAAACTGCCAATCAATATCTACGGTCAGCACTAGCTACCATCCACTCCTGCAAAACTCAGCACTGGGTCGACCGACATGATTAAAAACTGTGTTTCTGATGATATCTCTCGAAAACGTACTCCCTCCGTTCTTTTTACTTGATGTTCTAGAATCTATGATGGCAATCACTCAATTTCTCGATTTGCTAATATGTTTACGATTAGCTAGATTTGCTATCTAAAAAATGCATCATTAGATTTGTCGTTAAAAATACTTTTATAGTATTATAATTTTATCGGTACGTCTTAATCTAAAGTTATAAAAAGTAACGTCAAAATCACATCTCAAGGACGGGAAAAAAAAATTAAAAACGTTGAGTAAAAAGAAACATGCAGAAGAGGGAAAGTAGTTCCTTTGTAACTAGACAGGGAAAAAGAGCCTGCTAAAACTCGTGTAACGTTAAACGCAATCACTCGATTTCTCGTTGTGAGCGTCAGGAAGTGTCGCTAAAAAGAGAGCATCAATTTCCTACTGCTTGTGTAGCAACAGGTAGTACAGGATCAAAAGTCCAAATACCGTGGCATGTGCAGTCCTGCCGTGGTTGCAGAGGATCTGGGCCAGATTTGAAAGCCGACAGGCCAGCAGGTGGCAGTAAAAGCATCGCCGTCGCAGGCCAAACCATCGTCCCACGTGAGCCCTATCCTATGATCCTATCCTCGCATAGCATCATAATAAAGAACACGGTAGCGACGATAGAAGTTGGGCTGAAGATGATGGATTGGGTGCGGAGAGATAATGATTTTGTTATATTTGTTTTATATATATATATATATATATATATATTTCAGATTTGAATACAAAAATAAATATTTTGGATACGAATACGGATACTGTCGTAGGGGTGAAGGATCTAGACTCGTCATTATAAGTTAATGGAGTATTTTAGTGATTAATGACAAATCTATTTGTGAGACTAACATTTTATTGTTATATCTAGTGTGTAGTCTCATTTGGATATAAAGGTTAAATTCAACGAGGTATGCATTCAACTTTACACTCTTATATATTATTGCATTCCTCGGATCCAAAATATAGGTTGACTCAACTATAAGTTTAACTTGAATTTGTGCATATGTTCCCATTACACATTTGTGTATGCACACATTTAGAGAGAGTTCACTCTATATTTTGTGGTTTCATTATTATTAATCCATATTCCGTTTTTTCACATATATTTGAGATCTTTATTTTGAAATATATCCTTTCGAGTATACAAATCTTGTATAGTTCTTGTATACTCATGTTTTGAGTATACAAAACTTGTGTAGTTCTTGTATACTCATGTTGTAGTATATATAACTTGTGTAGTTTATATATACTCATGTTGTGTTACATTAAATTATCTACATTCAATTTATGTGCAATTGAAGTGATTATCATCAATTACCAAAAAATGGAAAGATTGAAGTATCTTGTCCCATCATTATGAGTTAATGGTATGGTGCGGTAATTAATGATAATTATATTGTAAAACTAACATTTTCCATGAGTTAAATGAATAGGTTATATTCCACTGTAATGAAGACTTGAGAAGACATCATGTGTTGATTGTCATCAAGTCAATGGGTTAGAAGAAGATGCATCATGTGTTGATGCATGTGAAGAGCTTGAAGAAATAGGAATCATCGTGTGTCGATGATACGTATCAAGAAGAGGAGATGATCATGAGTTGATCATCAAGTCAAGAGAAGACCCATCATGTGTTGATGGAGGTCTAATGAAGGATGCATCATGCGTTGATGCATATCAAGACTTGGAGTAAAGTATGCATCATGTGTTGATGCACATCAAGTAAAGAGAAAACCGGTGATGGAGGTCAAGTGAAAGAATGCATCATGTGTTGATGCATATCAAGACTCGGAATGGAGAAATCATCATGTGTTGATGATGTTCAAGACAAGATTCAGAAGTGAAGAAGATCATCATGTGTTGATGATTATCAAGTCAATGACCCGGACTTGAAGTGTTGATGTGTGTCATCAAGCTTCAAGAAGACGCAAGACAAATATATGACTAGCTAGGGTTAAGGATGTGTTCCTAGTCTTTTACCGGTCTTGGTGTTTGGTTGGAAGACCGGATTGCTAGTATAGGTTGACGTACTATTAAGAGGGATATTGACTAGTTGCACGAGTTAGTCATGTATTGATAGCTCATTATGCTTGCTCTAGCTCATCTATGCATGGAGTTATTATTTGCGAATGTGTTTTACAAATAGCCGAGGCTCATGCATTTAATCCTTATAGCATGTGACTATAATTTGCAAATGTGTTTTGCAAATGGTTGAAGTCCGTGCACCTAAGCATTGTGGCATGATGCTATTATTTACGAATGTGTTTTATAAATAGTTGATGCTCATGCATGATTCTTGTAGCATATGACTTAAGTTTGCAAATGTGTTTTGCAAATAGTTTAATTCCATGTACCTTATTCCTTGTGGTGTTAATTCTAAAAGTTGGCAAATGTGTTTTGCAACTTGTTGAGAATATCACATTTAAATCTTGATTGGATTGCACTCAAATTGGCAAATGTGTTTTGAACTTTGAGTTTGGCAACGTGCAAAGTTTCTCTGGAGTCTGACGGTCTGACCGCCAGTACCAGCCGGTCTGACCGGTGACATATCGATCAAACAACCGTGTGTTGGGCGGTCTGACCGATTGCTCCTTGAGCTGTTTTTCTGTGCGGAAGTACCGCCATTGAGAATACGCTGTTTTTCTGTGCGGAAGTACCGCCATTGAGAATATAGTACTACCGGAGAGCGGAAGTACCGGCGCATCTCGCAGTACGTTTTTTTTTCCAGATAAGCACGTTTTGGAATTGCGCTGATTTTCCTTGGGCGGTCGAACCGCCCACCCTTGGTGGTCTGATCGGTAAAGCGGCGGTCCGACCGGTCGGCAGTTGTCAGTCCGACCAGCAGAGAGTCCAACGGCTACTTTTATAGCCGTTGGCGCATGGGCGGTCCGACCGGCCATTAGTTGTCAGTCAGACCGGCCCCTCTCTGATTCGACGGAAGTTTTTGTGTGAAGGGTATAAATACCCACCTTGGCTGGTTGGGGGGAGTTGTTGCTGCCATTGAAAAGTGTTTTAGTGTTGTTAGACAATCTTTTGAGCTAAGAGCAAGCCTCTCATTTCTTTTGTGCATGTGTTGCACTTAGTGAGCTTGGAGAGCAAACCCTAAGTGCATGTGTTGCCTTAGGTAGTGGATTGTGTATCCACTTTAGTTTTGACACTTGATTAGTTCAAGTGAAAGTCGAGTCTTGTTACTTTTGGTGTTTGCCGACACCTAACGGCGTGGAGGCGTCGTGACCGGTGATTTTCTCAAGAAGCTTGTGAGAAGGCCTAGCGTGGTTGTGAGTAGTTTGGTGCTCACCATCTCTGGAGTGGAGGAAGAGCAACCCGAGTGGAGTGAGGTGTTGGTTCATGTTGGAACCGGTCCAAGTGGTTGGACTAACCTCGGAGGTGTTGGCTTAATTTGTGGAGCCGGTCCAATTCGTTTGGGTTACCTAAACGTGGATTAGGGGAGACCGGCAAGTCTCCGAACACCACGGTAAAACATCATTGTGTCATCTTGGTTTGTGCTTGTGCTTTACTTGAGCAATTTGCATTCGTGCTTTAATTGCTTATATATCTTTGTATGATTGCTCTTATTCAATTGTATTCATATTGTTTGTGCACTTAGGGGAGCCTAGTTGATTTAGGTTTTAATAGTGTAAAACCAAATTATTATTAGCTTCCGCATTAAAATAGGTTTTAGCCTAAGAGATTTTTAAAACCTCCTATTCACCCCCTGTACTCGGGCTCCTCGATCTTACAAGTGGTATCAGAGTTTGGTCTCTCATTTTATTAGACTTAACCATCTAGAGAGTAAAGGATGGCCACTAGTGATATAGTGCACCTAGATAAAGCACCTATTTTTGATAGCACAAATTTTGCTCATTAGAAAATCCGCATGTCGTGTTATTTTAAATCCACGAGCCTAAAACTATGGTGGATTGTAGATGTGGGCTTTTCTCCTCCATTGGATCATCTTGCTCCAATAATTGAGGAAGACAAATGCTTACATCTCGACGCTCAAGCAATTAATGCTTGATCTCCGGCAGTCGGGTGCCAACCCCGGCAGGCCCGCGCCGCCCGAAGCAAATGGACCTGCCGAAAGGGCATCACTCGCCATCGCCTCAGCACCAGTATTTCAGGGGGATCCTGTTGGACTGAAAAGTTGACTAGAGGGGGGGGGGTGAATAGGAGCACGCTCACTTTTCCAACCAAGATCAGATTCAATACAAATTTCACTCCAATAGCTATGGAAGCGATGAAGATCAATATACCAGTACAGCGGAAGACTAGTATTGAATCCAATCTAAACCTCGAAGCAAAACAACCAAAATCAACATGGGCTAAAATTCTAAGTGTTGGGCGGTCTGACCTCTATGTTAATGGCGGTCGGACCGGTCACCTTGGGCGGTCTGACCTCTAGTCTGATGAACAGTAATAACAGCCCAAAAAACTAAGTTGCAAATAGATGTAACTTTTGATCTACAACTCCAAACTTGATGAAACTTGGAACACACCTTCTCTAGGATGTGAGGAACCTATTCCAATCAAAGATCATGAAGATCCTTGGAAAAGTTATGACATTTTTCCGTTTGAGAGGAGGATGGTTCAAAACTGAGTCAAAACGAAAACTAGATCCAAAAACTTACTCGTGGGTGATTGATGATCAAGATGATCCTAGATGTGTTCCCACATGTCACAGGAAACTAGATCACGTGAAGAAATCAATCAAAGACTTACGAATCAAGGAAAGACTCAAAATCACCAAATAGAGAGAAGGAAGGCAAAGAGACACATCTTTGAGCAAATTTTCCTTTGATTGATTTAATAGGGTTTGGGTTTACAGCCACTCCATCAATGGAGGACAAAGCTCAATCCAAGAGCACGAAATCAAATCAAAACTCTCTAGAACCCTAACCTCCACTAATCCTCTCCCTAAGCAAAACTAGGGTTTCAACAATAATGAAAGGGTTAAGGGGGTGCAACCACCTCCCTCCTCTATTTATAGTGGAGACTTAGACATTCTAGAAGATTAACTTAAATGGGCTCCCGTTAAGGCCCAACACAAACGGGTCACACACGCACGCATTTTAAAGCGCCGTCTTCAACACCTCTTGACCTAAACCTCTTCTCTTTGCGTCGTCTTGCGCCGCGGGTTGGCAAAAGGTCACCAAGGTGGTATTTGGTAACATTACCAAAATACCCCATCTCGGCCCTTCTCCGAAGACCGAGCCCATCTGCGCGAAGCACTTCGCCTGCTCCGCCACGTGTAGGTTGATCAACGGCTCTCTCCATGTCGGCAAGTCTCTCCCATCCGGCTCCCACCGAAACCACCATGGCACTTGCACCGACTCCGCGCCGCTTGATCAAACCCGATCGCACCGGCTATCTGCTCGGTCCTCTTTGTCAATTTCGCACCATACTTGAGTTCATTGACGCCACCCGCATTGTCGATCGCTCGACCTCGGCTCTCGTGCCTAGTCCCGATCATTCTCACCGTTGACCGTTGTTGACCACCAAGCAACCTGCAGAACAATAGACAAACAAATCGAATCCGGGAACAAGTTCTTCACAACTTGACCCACGTTTGTCAAAACATGCATCATGCAACACATATGCACTGAAACTCATGACTTTGACATAACAACCGAACTTCGCCGCCACGACGGGCATTTAACAAGTGACAACCGCTCGCATCCCCTCGTGGCGTTGATCGACCGCCACTTCGCCGGCCTCGACCGCCACCGCTTGGCGGCCGATCACGGATGGGACTTAGCCAAAATTTGGCCCCTGGAATCCCAGACCCTACTAGAATTTTATATCACAAATAACTTTTGACTGGAGACTCCAAAAATCATGAGACCAAGTGCAATAGACTCCCCTCTCTTGCCTGCACCCTCTATTTCTGGCCCAGCTCAAAATATTACCTATGATAACTTGCCGGTCCGATCGCTTCTATGGGCGGCCGGGCCGCCATGAATCGGTCGACCGCCAGGTAGACCGTTCGCCTCGATGTGAATCGTTTCTTTGCCGAAAACTCGTGAAACGATAAACCGTTAATGCCATTGCCAATTGTCACATCATCATAAGATCTGGAGTATATCCCCATGATATCCACAATCTCCCCCTTGATGAACACATTGGCAATAATCCAGAAAATGTAATTTGGAGGTTTGAAAAGTAAAATACTTTCGTTTTCGCACAAAGGCACAACTTGGTCCATAAGCAAGAGAAAGCAATGGAAATGAACAAGCTGGCATCAGAATAGCATAGGCATGTGAGATAAGGCAAAAGAAAGCATAAAAACTTTGATTTCCAGAAAAAGGTCAAAAATCTCACTTAAGGTCCATATGAAAGAACAATTGTTCAATTGACCTTGGATCATCGTGAGGATTAATAAATGCAATTCAAGTTCAGAAGAGTCAATAAGACAATAAGAATGTTATTCAAAAACTCCCCCTCACTAAGATCCACAGATTTCAGAAAATGTCAAATTTTCAATTTCTCCCCCTTTGTTCAGTATTAACATTTTTAACACATCTTCTCCCCCTTTGACAATGGAGTCATCAAGTAATCACGCCTTCCTCTCATCCAGAGATAACAAATGCAGAATGAAGAAAGAAGCTTAAAAAATATGCATAGAGTGCAAAGGAGTGGCTTCATTTTTTTATTTTTCAATTTTTTATTATAAGAAGCTTTGGAGATTACCTAAAAGAACAGGTCAGCATTTCTAATATTGCACAAATAACATATCAAGCCTAACAGCGCTAGCAAGATCATGATAAGACATATATATATCAAAGCTAAGCGCGAAGGCTCAAATATAAAGCAATAAATATGATCAATTTAAGCAAAACTTCAAATTCAGCAAGTTCATCATCAGGGATCCTAAAGTGAAACTGGCCTTGTCAAAATGTCAAAGTGAGATAAAAAATCTAACAAAGACCACATTAAGAGTCAATCAGGTCCTGTATTGAATCATTTTGCTCAGATTTCTCAAAAGTCTATTTGTCAACAGTTTTCTCATATGCACTAAATATTGAAGTTGACTAATGATCTAACTTAGTGAAAAGATCCTGGACTAGGAGCCATCCACAAACTCATCCTAAGCTTCGACTAGAAGTTGATTAAAGGTATATCTTCGTAAAGAAGATCCTGGACTAGGAGCCATCCACAAACTCTTTCTAAGCTTCTACCAGGACGACAAATCTTGAGGTTCATGTCATTTCTGACAAGCAGTCCCCATGAGATCGTCTGGATCATCAAACTATCTCCAAGTTCATATCTTTGACAAGCAGTCTCGTAAGAGTAGTTTGGCACAATTTAATCATAAGACAATCTTGATTTTTCATTTTTCACAGGAGTAGTTTTAGAATCTTAAGAACACAAAAAGCTCAAGTAATGGTCAATTTTAGATTCAAGAGCTAACAAAGCAATTCTGACAGGGCCAATGTCACAAAAGGAGCACTAATTGCGCAACTAGCTAAAACATCCACAAATTACAATTTTTAGTTCGAGTTGTTTTAGAGTTCTAGCTCATACAACAAAGACTTATCTGTATATGTGAAAACATGATAATTCTAGCAAGTCAAGGAACTAGACATGACATTGAGCAAGAATTGAAATACTAAAGCTCCAAAGGGTAATAGGCAAAGCTTCATCAATTTTAAAAGATAAGCATAAAATCTTATATTACAATGCATCTTTTTGGATTTTTCATACCACTTGTTGTATTTTTCATATGAATGAAATAAGATACAATGAGATGCAATAAAAAGCCTAAAAACCTAAAAAGTTCAAAAAGATAAATAAGTTCAGAAAAAGAACAATAAAAAATCAAAAGAACAATGTAAGATCAGAAAAGATCGAACTCCGTCTCAAACCAACCCATAGGGATAAATTACCCCTAACTCGCTTCTCAAGGTGGCAAACCTAGTTGGGTCTAAAGGCTTGGTGAGGATATCACCCGGTTGAGCCTCTGACTCCACGAGGCAAAGACAATATCACCCTTCTCGACATGGTCTCTAAGGAAGTGATAGCGAATGTCTATGTGCTTGGTACTAGAGTGTTGCACAGGGTTCTTAGCAATGTTAATAGCAGAAGTGTTATCACAGAAAAGAGGAACACTAGCTAAATTTAACCCATAGTCCTTAAGAGTGGATACCATCCACAAAATCGACTTCAAAGAACTAGCAAGAAAGACATATTCACCTTGACAGATTGTGCAATGTAGAATTGCTTCAAAGAAGATCAAGAAACAAGAGAAGTGCCTAGGAAGTGACAAGTGCCCGTGGTACTCTTCCTATCAAGCCGACAGCCCGCAAAATCAGAATCAGAAAACCCCTGAATGGACAAAGACGAAGAACAGGAGTACCAAATGCCATACTGAAGGGTAGAGTGTAAATACCTGAATATGCGCTTAACAGCTTGGCGATGGGAAGCTCTCGGAGACGCCTGAAACCTCGCGCAGAGGCAGACTGTGAAGTGGATGTCCGGTCTTGAGGCCGTCAGGTACAGGAGGGAGCCGATCATGCTGCGGTACTCGCATTGATCCACGACTTCTCCTTCCTCATCTGGATCCAAAGCAGTCGAAGTCGCCATAGGAGTGGCGATCGGCTTGCAGTCACCCATGTCGAAGCGTTTGAGCAGATTCTTAGTATACTTCGTCTGATGGATGAAGATCCCTTCCTTACATTGCTTGATTTGAAGCCCCAGAAAGTAATTGAGCTATCCCATCATGCTCATCTCAAATTCCCTAGACATAGTCTCAGAAAAGCTGGAAACAAGAGCATGAGAAGAACCACCAAAGATAATATCATCAACGTAAATCTGAGCAAGCAGGAAGTCATTGCCACACCTAAGAATGAACAAGGTCTTGTCTACCTTACCCATCTCAAATCATTATTAAGCAAGAAGGTCTTAAGCCTATCATACCAGGCTCTAAGGGCTTGTTTAAGGCCATACAAGGCTTTGGACAGCTTGACGACATGATGTGGGTTCTTAGGATTCTCAAAGCCTAGGGGTTGCCTAACATACACTTCCTCCTCTATGTAACCATTCAAAAAGGCACTCTTAACATCCATCTGATATAATTTAAAGCCCTTAGATGCAGCAAATGCAAGCAGAATGCGAATGACTTCTAGTCTAGCAACAGGAGCAAAGGTCTCATCAAAATCTAACCCCTCAACTTGGCTAAACCCGGAGAGGAAAAATACCTCTTCGACCTCCGCAGGTACTGCTGATGATGAAGATGCATCAGGTGCCTCAACTGAAGGTGAAGTAGTCACAGCAGGTTCTTGTGCTGGAATAGGAGCGTCAACAGCAGCAGGTGGAAGAGCATCATCGAGTCCATCATCATCTTCCTCTACAAATATACTCTCTGTCACCTGTGTATCACCTGAAATATCTGATCTAGCTCCAGGGCTAGTCTCATCAAAAGTGGCATTACATGTCTCCTGAACCCGGTTAGTTTCAATATTAAAAACTCGAAAACCCCTTGAATGCGCAGGATAACCCAGAAATAAACCATCAAAGTTCTTGACTCAAATTTATCTAGGTTTCCTGTCTTGAGAATAAAACACTTGGAACCAAAGACTCGAAAGTGCGAGGCAGAGGGTTTTCTACAAAATCGAAGCTCATAAGGAGTCTTGCCCAAAGACGGTCTAAAAAAGACACGATTTGCAATATGGCAAGCAGTAGAAATAGCTTCGGTCCAAAACCTCCTCGGAGTGCTATACTCATCTAGTATTGTCCTAGCCATCTCGACTAGGGTCCTGTTCTTCCTTTCCACAACGCCATTTTGTTGAGGGACGTGTGGAGAGGAGAACTGATGCTCAATTCCACGCTCAGCACAAAAGGAAGCAAAAGAGGCATTTTTGAACTCCGTGCTATTGTCACTGCGGATCGCTCTCAAGGCACTCAGAAGTTCAGAAACCAAACGAAGAACAAGATCATGATAATGATCAAAAGCTTCAGGCTTCGAAGCAAGAAAGAACACAAATCTTAAACCAGGTTTCTTCTTTTCTACCTTACCATATCTCATAAAAGCTCTAAGTTGATTGGATGAAATTATAGCAAAAATTTTCTTATCATTTTTCAACTGAAGGACCGAAATAGCAACAGAGGGGGTGAATGGTGCCTTAAAAAATTAAGAACTCCCCTTTACTGTATTTAAAATAAACCTACAAAGCCCTCTGGATATCTCAAGAAGAGTGAAGCAAAATCAGAGAAAGAAATCAAACTTTCGATCGCTCACGTAAATTGGAAGCTCGATTCTACCCGCATGTAGTTCCAAGATCGGTAGTTCCGGTTGATCATGAAGTTCCGCCAATGTAGTTCCGCCGTGGACAATCGGAAGTTCAGATTGTCCCGACCAAGAACAACGATCGCTCGGTTTTTCCCAAAATCAAATACTAAATCTTGAATGCTCTTCTCAGGTCAAGTTTCACAGGACATCATCCTAAACAACATCTTGACCTCATGGAGAAGAATCGCAACCAAAGATTCATTAATCAAAGCAAAAACGGATTTCTTGAAGAAGGGCAAGAAAGACCAAAAACCACAATAGACAAGATTCTCAGATTCTTAGCTCATGAAACTTTGAGGATATATTAGCAATATCAAAACGACTCTAGATATCAAGTTTCATGCTGTTTCATAAGACGAATCAAAAGATACACCAAAACCCTAGATATTCAACATGAACAGAGAGGGAATAAAGAGAGGCATAAACAAGTAATCAAAACCTCAGAGTTTCATTGATAGAAATCAAGAGATTACAGAGGAAACACAGAGGAATGATTACAATGGTTTTCAGTTCATCCTCTCCAACTCAACAAACTCTCAAAAAGCAAAATAAACCCTTTTGCTAAAGCTAACCCTAATTTTTCTCTCTCAAAAGTCTAACCCTAACACCAGGGGTTCACCTCTATTTATAGCCCTTGGCTAATGGGCCTCCAACCCATTAAGCCCGCTACGCCCGAATGGAACCGCCTCCACTTGTGCCGCTTTGCGAAAAGACCGTTTCGCCCCTTGCGCACCTTCTGAAAGCCTCACGTACACCTTGCTGTCCTTGACTCGCAACCACCTCAAGATTCACGCCGTCTTCGACACATCCCGACCGTTCTGACCTCAACGCCGCTTGCGCCTAGTCCGATCACCTCGTGTCTCGCCACGACTTCGTCTTGATGTCCTGCAGTCAACACAGACAAGAACACATCACATAGCATTGCCCAATATCATAGCATCAATATTTGTACAAGACTCAAACTCATACAAACTCAAAATCACAAACTATCCTTCTCTGCACAGTTCTGGCACAATCGGAAGTTCCGCACTTTACCTTGCGGAAGTTCCGATTTCCGGAACGTCCGCACTTGTCAGGATTATCGAAAGTTCCGCGCTTACCACTGCGGAAGTTCCGATTATCGGAACGTCCGCACTCCCAGATTTTCAATTCCGATTTTCGTCTCAGAGGAATACTCACGTTAGTATTATCGGACAAACCGCGACCCCAGGTGCGGAAGTTCCGATTACTTCAACCGAACACAATTCCCGGATTAATCGGACGTTCCTATTTCCAAAGCCGTAGTTCGACATCGGAACTTCCGCCTATACACATGCTGTAGTTCCGACACCTGCTTCAAAGACGTAAATAGTACAAAACCGAGAGACACAATTCAACCTATTCAACAAGTTGTCAAATACTCATCACTCACAATGGAGGACCTCTCACATGGTCTCTCATCAACCTATGCCAACAGAACTCAACCAAATGCACATCCTTCTTGCAATAGGTGCAATGGTACTTGATACCACTGGGAGAAGCACCCTTTGACTTAACAGATGGTTGGGCAAAACCCGCAGATTTAAAAATAGTTTTTGCAGGTTGGGTTTTGAATTCAACTAACCCATTTTTCAAGACTTGAGTAACTTTTGTCTTAGAATTATCTTGGACAGAGTTGTATCATAATCCTTGCTTCTTATAAGGAGTTTTAGACTTGTCCAGAATCATGTTTAATTGTTTCTTACCTTTAGAAAATTTTTCTAAGGTATCCTTAAGATAATCATTTTCTTCTTCAAGATTAACACATGATTCACAAGTTTTACCCTTAATGGCTCTAGCATATCTCTCCTTATATAAGGTAGCTTCAAGTTTAAGAGTTTTGCAAGAAATACAAGTAGCAGAATCAATTCGATCCTTAAGCTTAGCAAATTTAGCTCTAACTGCATCTACTACGTCTTGTACTTCATGTTCTCGTTCAATGCAAAAAGAGCAAAGGCTAGAATCAACCACACCAGAAGCAACCAACTTGCTAGAATCTAAGCATTTTTCACAAGGAGCATATTTAACCTCAACTAGCTCAGTCCTAGTATTTTCAAGTTGTTGCAAAGCAATATCATGAACATATTGCAGTTTAGCAAATTCTGAGTGTAGAGCATGGCAGGAAGAACATTCATCAGATTCAAGAGTCTTAGCATTTGCAAATTATCTACTTGAGACTCTAAATCCTTATTCTTGGCCATGATATACTCTAAAGCCTTATCCTGACTCATGAGTTGCTCAAAGATAGTTTCGCATCTATCAGAAAGGACATCATAGGAGAGAGGTACCTCATCGTCGTCGACGTCATCGGAGTCGGCTATGAAGCAAACGCCGGTGACGTCCTTGGCCTTCCCCTTCTTCTTATCTTGAGGGATCTCCTCCTCCTTGTCATCCTCGCTCCCGGAGTTCACATCGCTTAAGGATTGTTCCCCAAAAGCGGCAAGAACTCGGTGAGCTGCCTTTGTCAGCTTGGCAGCATCAAATCTTGATTTGTTCCATTGATGCTTCTTCCAAGCTGGCTTTCCCTCCTTATGGTTGCTCTTTCCTTTTAGCTTGGGGCAATTTGCCCGGATATGATTAAGCTCACCACACTCATAGCAAGTCACGGGACCTTCTCTCTTTTTGTTTCTCATATTGTTATAGGCCCGTGTGGCTTTTCTGACTATGAGTGCTAACTCGGCCTCAGGGAGACTCTCAAACTCCTCTTCATGGATTGCAGATAAACCAACAAGCGAAAATCCAGAAGAAGACTCAGAAGACCCATCAGAAGCTCTCTTGAGTGGGTCTGCTACCAAGGCCATGTTTTCCTTCTTGGGATGATCAATCCTCTTGATCTCATGAGTCTTGAGCTTGCTATAGAGCAGCTCCAAAGTCAGATCAGAGAGGTTGACATTCTCCTCAATAGCGGTAGCCTTTATCTCCCACTCTTTGGTGTTGATTGCAACCAAGAGGTGGGTGGCATTTTCAGATTGAGAATATTCAATACCAACAGCTTTCATCTGATTAATCACTTTGTTAAAGCGACTGAAAATGTCATCGATGCTCTCTCCAAGACGCATCTCGAATTTGTTATATTCACGCTTATAGATCGTATGCGCGACTTTCTTGATTTGGGACGAACCCTCATGGTAGGTTTCGAGGGTATTCCAAATCTCGTGCGCAGTCTCAAGATTGCAAATCCGATCATACTCCTGTCTACCAAGCCCACCATATAAGAGGTTCTTTGCCTTATTGTTGTTAGCCAAGAGGGCTGTTGAAGCCGGCGTAACAACTTCGGGAAGAACGAGCGGGGCTCGAACAACCTCCCATATAGCTTGTCCTTCGCTCTCAAGGAAGACTCGCTTGCCATTGAAGATATGCGGCTTGGTGGAGTACCTATCCATCGCCAAGTTTAGTGACCGGTTAAGATCAAGATTGACTTAGACCTTCTAGAAGATTAACTTAAATGGGCTCCTGTCTCAGTCCTCTCCGAAGATCGAGTCCATCTGCGCGAAGCACTTCGCCTGCTCGGCCACGTGTAGGTTGATTAACGGCTCTCTCCATGTCGACAAGTCTCTCCCATCCGGCTCCCACCGAAACCACCATGGCACTTGCACCGACTCTCGCGCCGCTTGATCAAACTAGTCGCACCGAACTGTCCGTTCGGTCCTCTTTGTCCATTCTGCACCATACTTGAGTTCATTGACCTCACCCGGCATTGTCGATTGTTCTGGACCTCAGCTCTCCAAGCCTAGTCCCGATCATCCTCGTCGTTGACCGTCGTTGACCACCAAGCAACCTGGCACAACAATAGACAAACAAATCGAATCCGGAACAAGTTCTTCACAACTTGACCCACGTTAGTCAAAACATGCATCATGCAACACATATGCATTGAAACTCATGACTTTGACCTAGCAACCGAACTTCGCCGCCACGACGGGCGACGAACAAGTGACAACCGGTCGGACCGCCTTTGGGCGGCTCGTTACCACCCCACGGCCGGATCACGGATGGGACTTAGCCAAAATTTGGCCCCTGAAATCCCAGACCCTACTGGAATTTTATATCACAAAGAACTTTTGACTGGAGACTCCAAAAATCATAAGACCAAGTGCAATAGACTCCCCTCTCTTGCCTGCACCCTCTATTTCTAGCCCAGCTCAAAATATTACCTCTGATAACTTGCCGGTCTGATTGCCCCCTTTGGGGGTCGGCCGATCGCCATGAATCGGTCGATCGCCACCTTGGCGGCCGGGACGGCTCGCATGATGAATCTGCTTTTGCCGAAAACTCGTGAAACGACAAACCGTTAACGCCATTGCCAATTGTCACATCATCCTAAGATCTGGAGTATATCCCCATGATATCCATAGATCCTAACTCCCCCTTGAGTGCGGGCTGGAAGCATCCCGTTGGCCTCAGGGCTTCAAGTTGTCAGAGGTCGCGCCCTTTGAGGGATCCACCGACCCATCGGACTTCCTCCGTGTATATGAAATGGCCATCGAGACCGCGAGGGGAGATGATACCACAAAGGCGAAAAGCATCACCCTGGCCCTAAAAGGGGTGGCGTTAACCTGGTTCTTCACCATACCACCTCGCTCCGTGTATGCATGGGAGCAGTTACGAGACTTAGTGCGAAACAACTTCCAGGGGAACTACGCCGAGCCAAAAGATGCGGGGCGCCTCTTCGACACCAAGCAGGCCCCGGACGAGTCCCTTCGCAATTTTCTTCAGGAGATTCGCGGAGGTGAAGTGTGAAGTGAAGGGGGTCAATAAAACTACCATCATATATACCGCAACTTGCGGACTCCAAAAAGGCCCCCTAGCAGAAAGATTGGCTCGCTAGCCCATCCGCTCCGTGGCGGATCTCTTCGACAAAATAGAGTACTCTAGGGCGGAGGAAGATAGCGCTCGACGGGCAGGACTCCCAGAACGCGGCGCCCCTATGGCGAAACCAAATGTGCCGCCCGCGAAAGAGATCGCGTCAACTGCAGCAGTTGCGATGGCCAAGCTACGTGCCAATGAGTACCGCCCTAGAGGGCGAGGCGTCTACCACGTAGACGAAGCGCAACAAAACTCCGGGGCCGCGGCCGTGCCTATGGCCGCACTAGCCAAGGATCACAGGATAACCGAAGTGGAAGCGGAGGCATACCGCTCTTCTGTGACTTGCATGGCGAGGGACCCCACACCACCCAATAGTGTTGTACTACTCGGGCCAACACTGGGGGAACCCCGTTATTCTGCGATCTGCATGGAGAAGGGTCCCACACAACCCAGCAGTGCCGCACAATATCCGCCATGCAAGACTACATGAACCGAAACCAACAACCAATGGGGGCGAAGACAAGAGCGGCCCAGGCAACCGGCTGCCCGCCCCTCCACTAAGGCCTCGCCTCAAGGGGGCCCAGCGTAGCATCGTCAGAGAATCATCAACATGATCGTCGGAGGGTCGTCGGAGGGCATGTCATAAAAAAAGACAACGATGCTGAGTGGACGCCCCAGGCCCGAGATCATCCACACGTTAAAATTGAAAAACCATGGGTGATATACACCGATGGATCATGGTGCGCAACCAGGGCAGGCGCTGCGGCTATCCTCGCCGCACCGGATGGTCGCTAGATCTCTTACGCCACGCGTCTAAAGTTCTCCATAACCAAAAATGCCTCTGAGTACGAGGCATTGCTTCTCGGTCTACGAAGGGCAAGGGAGTTGGGCGCAAAACGCATACTCATCAGGAGTGACTCGCCTTGTCGCGGGACACTTCAACAAGACATTTACAACCAGGGATCCGGAGATGGCACGGTACTTGGTAGCGGTTCGGGCCGAAGCAAAGCACTTTCATGGCATCACTGTTCAGAACATCCCACGAGCCGACAATGACACAACAGATAAACTGGCCAAGATGGTCACCTCAGGCGAATGTTGTCCACCAGACGTTATGTACCAAGTAATACCCAAGCCGTCCATCACCCCGGAAGCACCTGGGGCTGCCCCGGAAGCACCAGGGTCAGCTTCGGAAGCACAAGGGGCTGCCCCGAAAGCACTATGGGCTACCCTGGAAGCACCAGGGGCTCACAAGGTTCTCCAGATAGACGGTGCAAATTGGCGAAATGTCATCCGCAAATACTTAGACGGTGACGAGCCAGACGACACGGTCGAAGCCAACCGCATAAAGCACCGAGTGCGAAACTACCACATCATCGACGGCCAGCTTTACAAAGGGGGCGTTTGCGCCCCTTTCTTGCGATGCATCTCCCGAGGGGAAGGCAAATATTTGCTAAAAGAAATACATGAAGGCCTCTGCGGGGGCACCAGGCCCCCCGAGGCCTTGTCTCCAAAACCTTCTGGCAGGGCTTCTATTGGCCTATAGCGCTGCGCGACGCAGGACCTAGTGCAGCATTGCCAACGCTAACAATGGGCCAGTCACAACAGCAAAGCGCCCGGGTACCACTTCAGCCATCGGCACCGGTATGGCCCTTCGCCCGATGGGGACTTGACATTATTGGGTCGTTCCCAACGGCCAGGGGCAGCCTTTGCTTCGCCTTCGTCGCCATCGAGTACTTCTCCAGATGAGCGGAGGCTGAGCTGGTGGCGAAAATAACGGCGGCAGCGGCGCAGTGCTTCGTGTGGAAAAATATTGTATGTCGCTATGGCGTACCCCACGATTTCATCACCGACAAGGGCACCTAATTTGACTCTGGGGTGTTCCGAACGTTTTGTCAAAACATCGGCATCACATTATGTTTCGCATCGGTTGGTCACCCCGAATCAAATGGAACAATCGAGAGGGAAAATGGTAACTTACTATCAGGGCTAACCAAACGCCTCGTAGGTCAACCGAAGGGACTGTGGCCAGCGGAGCTTGAAAAAGCTCTGTGGGCAATTCGCACCTTGCCCACAAGAGCCACATGCTTCTCCCCATTCAAACTACTATTATGAGATGAAGCAATGACCCCAGCTAAATTCCATGCGAAGTCCCTTCGGACAACGCATAGTGCAAGTCTAGAAGATCGAAGCACATCATTGGACCTCCTAGAAGAGCATCGAGTCCAGGCCATCTCCACGATGACGAAGTATGCTGAAGGGGTGGCCAAAGTGTACAATAGGAAACTACGAGTTCGCAACCTTGCCCCTGGTGATATGGTCCTCAAACGGGCGGCCAACACAACGGCCATAGGAAAACTAGAATCCAAGTGGGAAGTACCCTACATCATCATCAGAAGCGCAAGAGCGTCATCTTATTACATCGCAACACCAGAAGGGCAACAACTAGATCACACGTGGAACGCAAAGAGCCTCTGCAAATACTATCCATAGGAGACATACCCGGATGCGATCGAAAAACGACTCCGCACCCAACCACTGGGAGTGTATTAACCTTGTAATGTTTGTCATGTACAATAAGTGTATAAATAAGCCACCGCTCATGGCCACGAGCCCCGGTGCACACTATCTCACCCTCGCAGGTGTGAAGTATATAAACAAGCCACCACGCATGGCCACGAACTCCGGTGCACACTAACTCATCCTCGCAGGTGTGAAGTGTATAAACATGCCACCGCGCATGCCCACGAGCCCCGATGCACACTAACTCACTCTCGCAGGTGTGAAGTGTATAAACAAGCCACCGCGCATGGCCGAGAGCCTCGGTGTAGACTAACCCTCGCAGGTGTGAATTGTATAAACAAGCCACCGCGCATGGCCATGAGCCCCGGTGTACACTAACTCACCCTCGCAGGTGGGAAGTGTATAAACAAGCCACCGCGTATGGCCATGAGCCCCGGTGCATATACAACCGAGGGCTCCCTCGGAGCCCTATTTAAAGAGATATGGGGGACGACGCAGGCTTCGCCTACCCCTCGCTACGCAGGCTTCGTATACGCTTTGCGAGTTATACAAGCGAGGGCTCCCTCGGAGCCCTATTTAAAGAGGTACAGGGGACGGCGCAGGCTTCACCTACCCCTCGCTACGTAGGCTTCGTATGCGCTCCGCGAGTTATACAAGCGAGGGCTCCCTCGGAGCCCTATATAAAGAGATACAGGGGACGGCGCATGCTTCGCATACCCCTCGCTACGCAGGCTTCGTATGCGCTTCGCGAGTTATACAAGCAAGAACTCCCTCGGAGCCCTATTTAAAGAGGTATGGGGGACGGCGCAGGCTTCGCCTACCCCTCACTACGTAGGCTTCGTATGCGCTTCGCGAGTTATACAAGCGAGGGCTCCCTCGGAGCCCTATTTAAAGAGGTACAGGGGACGGCACAGACTTCACCTACCCCTCAGAGCGCACGGCAAAACAAACCATCTTACATAATGCGGGAAAATTTCCCCAAACAATGGTACAGGTTACGTGCTATACGAAAAGCTCAAGCACTACATTACAAATACACGACACTACATACATAATTGCCCCACGAAATTGGGGTGCGAAGTACCACTCCCTACTGGCCGCCCACACCATCAATTACTCATCAGAAGTCCCGGACGCGATGAGGCGTTTGTACAAAACCTCCACCCACGTGAATAATTCCTCATTGGAGGCGCCAGAGTGGAGAAGGTTCTCGTACTCTACCTTCGCATCACACCGAGAGCCTGAAGACTCCCCCGCATAGCTCACAATTGGGTCTTCCAGGGTGAAAACAACACCTCGTTTATGCCAGAAGGCACGAATCTCCGCGCGCGCCTGGGCGGCCTTGCGTTCCCGGAATTGATGAAACTGCTCCATGGACCCCGTCGAGTTCGCAAACTTCCAACACTGCCACTTCGCACTGCGGTGCACAACCCCACGGTAGCACAGCTGCAGAGGCCACTTGGAAAAAAGAGTATGTTCATGCTTTGTACCACGGGGGGGGGACGGTCATTTTCACATTTCCGCCTTCCGAGGGCCGTACACCTCGGCGAGCAGAACAACCAAATCTCACCAGTACAGCCTAGCCAAAGCAACAAGGTAAGCTATGAAAATCACAAAATAACACGGTAACTGTTTCTTTCCATTCAAAATCCGAGGGTTACAAAAAAAAGACACCATCCACACGCCACCGTTCGGCCATAGGCCAAAGTGGGACAAAAAATTACAATAGACCTATAGAAACCTACGCCTAAAATAGCTCCAATAGGGCAGAGGGTCACACCTTGTCAGTGGTGGTGGCCCCTCACTCGCCGTCGCCTTCCGTAGCATCTGCGGTTTTTCCCTTCGCCTTGTGCTGCAACACCCTACACAAGAGGTCATTGCTGCGTCACGCCCGTGCGGCACCCAGAAAGCATTGCTCGCGTTCCGCACTGCACGGCTATCCGCGAAAACCGCCGATGACGAAGCAACATGCAGGGTGTGCGCACCGAGCACATCCACATGCTCGCAGCCGGCCCTATGCAGCGACATAAAGGCCGCCGTCCAAGCCAACTTCGCGCAATGGTCGTTGTAGGCTCACGCAGCAGGTAGGCAAATCTCACCAGCACGCCGAAGGAGGTCGAGCGTCTGGTCAATCTCAGCAACGGTATGCCTCCGGGGCGGGGCAGGGCTCCGAGCTCGGTCACCATGTTATCCATCAGTTCCATCGTGTCCCAGGAGACATGACAGACCGTCTCGGAGAACTCTCTCTCGGCCTCAATTTCTGATTCGAGTTGCCGACGGGCGCCTCGGAGTGAATCCACCTCCCCCCGAAGCTTGCCTCGCTCAGCCTCCAGCTCGGCAACCCGCGCCTCAAGCCCGGCCGCATTTTCAGTTAGGGCTTCGTGCTCGGAGCACAACGACTCATTGCTCGTGTGCTCCGAGTTGATCTGCCCTTGGATCTCCGCGTAGCCGCGATCAATATTCCCTTCGAGGGCGCGGGACAACATTAGGATCTTCACGTAACAAGCGCTTATCGTTAAAATAAATAAATTATTTATTTATTTTTTTAAAAAATGGACATGCCTTCGTGGCATTCGCCTCGACTGAGCGTAGCATCCACTGCAGAGACATTCTCTCAAATAGACGCTCTATTAGAGGGGCAGCGAATCGAGCCACCTCCTCGCATACAGTAGCTATGCTGGGGCTCAGCTTGAAGTCGTTCAAGCACAACGACAAAACATCAGCTGTAGGTGAAGCCCCGGGAGCAACGGTAGCAGCATGCCCACCGGACGCCCGACATCGACCGTCACGGCATCGCCATTGCCGAGCCATTCTTGAACCACCAAAGACCGCAGCATCACCACCAGGGGTTCCTTCGTCACACGCAGCTATAAAAATAATGTACATAGTTGGCATCACGCCAGCAACCAGAAGAAAAGAGTTCAAACCAAACGTACCCGCGGTGGTAGGAGTCTCCTCAACCAGTGTATCGGTTGAGCACCGCCCGTACACATGTGAAGGCGTCCCAACCGACGAATCCTCGAGGGCTAAGCTTGCAATCTTAAAGGAGCCGATGGCCCTCACCGGTGCTCCGGAGGTCACAATGCGGCGCAACGTTGTTATCACCCGAGGTCCCGATGAAGACCCCGTTGAGCACACTTGCTCAATCCGCTCCGCGGGGCGGCGGGATACCTTCGGGCCTCGGAACATCGAGTCCACCCTTACGCATCCCGGCCTGTCGGGAACTGAGGGGCTGTCACATTGCAGAGGCACCGCGTCGATGGGTGCAACATCCCAAAATTTAGCTTTTCAAAAATCTTTTGAGTAGTTTAGGTCTCTGAAAAATTTCGCCAATTTTATTTGAATTAATAAAGTTTAATTGTAATTTTTCTAAATTAAAAATATTTAATTTACCTAATATAAACATCAATTTAATCAAAATCTATTTTATTTGGCTTCCTTGTATTTCCAGGAATTTTCTGGTATTTTTGGAGATTTTTCTGGATTTATTTGCTATTTATTTTATCTTCTTAATTTGTTGCCTTTTATTTCAATTTCGAAAATCATGATTTCTCTCTCTCCTCCATGTGAACAGTACCATGCCATACTGTTCACGCAAAATTCCAGCGTCCAGAGACCGAACTCCCGAGCCGTGAAATCCGTTCCCGATTCAAAATTGAAATCTTCGTATCTTTTTGCTCGGTGCATATAAATGCGAGCCGTCTGCGCCCACGCGTCTGTCTCGACGTTCTCCTCCAATCCCCTGATTTTTCTTTCCCCCGAATCGATCTGTATTTGTCGCAGTTCGTAGAATACAGAGTTCCTCCCAAAAATCTTCTCCAGCGAGTTTCTCCTCCGTCCGACGTCCGCCGGCCGAACCGTCTGCGGCGTTGGGTTCGCGTCGTCGTTTCTACGCCATGGTGCTGACCCTTAACCCGAAGTTCACCGGATTCGCCGTCCGTCGTATCCCAACCGTATTCTTCGCGTATTCCGCTTCTCGGTGAGTATTTTCAAACCGACCGCACCATCGTGTCCGCTCGTCGCTTCCTTTCCGTTTGCCCTTCGCCGCCATCGCCACCGTCCGGCCGCGACGCCCACTAAAATCAATCAGAACTTTGTTTCGCGTTCGTCGCGCTCATGACTTCCTCTGTGCGCCGGCCGTGAAACTCCATTGGGCTGCTCTCTGGTTTCGATTCTGCTATCCGTTGTTGAGTTAATACGTTCACTGCTAACCCCTTCCTCTGATCTTTGCTTCCCATCTTAGAGCCAAAATCCATGCCGTAGACTACCCCATGCGCCGAAGCGGCCGCAATGAGAGCCCTCTCGCTTCATTGTTACGTGTTGATGCTCTGTTGGTTCCCTTGGTTCGGTCCTTGTACGATGAATAGGCCTGCATCTTTGTTCCTTTGTTAATTCAATGTTCCCTGCTCTGTCATCCAACCAAGCCAGCAATTTTTAAGTGCAAGTATATCTCTGGATTCTTCTATTGTATCTTTCTCTATTTTCTTTGCTAGTCGATTCCATACGCCAGAATAGCAGAATAGCAGCAGCTCCTAGCTCCCTTCGACTAATCTGTTGGTCCTTCTGATCGACTGATCTGTTAGTCCTTCGGATTAATCCTTCTATGTGGTTTCTTTCGGCCATGTCTTTGCTATCTCCCTACCAATACATCAATGCGCATGAACCGGCTGGCGAGCTCCTGTCCTCTGTTCATGTATGTAGGTGTGTGTGTGTGTGTATATATATATATATGTATGTATGTATGTATGTATGTATGTATGTAGGCATACATATATGTCTCCTCACTTACACATGGATCCCACCTGTCATTCTTCCAAAATAAAAACATTAATTGTTTATCTCTCTTACATGCGGGTCCCGCATGTTAGTCAACTTTTGGTCAACCCTCCTCCATGAGCTTGGTCCACCATGGACTAGCATATCTCCGTGGACCTGGTCCATAGACCAGTGGCCCACACGTCATTCATCTGAATTTAATATCTATCTTCCAGTACCTTTCAATTTCAATTTGGAGTTTATTTGATTTGTCTTTTTGAATTTAGTTTATTTTTGCGCTTTCTTTATCGTTAGACGTTGAAGTGCCAGAATCGTCCGAAGGAGCTGAAGATCAAGGAAGTAGAAGATTGAAGATAAACAAGACCATCATATTGAACTCAGTTTTCAAAATACTTTGTTTCAATATATTGCATTCTGTTTCAAGTATTTATTTAAATGCTTTTGGGATAGTTATTAATCCAATATGCTATATCCACCTTGTCTATTGTATGACATGATCTTTTGTCACCCTAGGTTGGTTCATTATTAGATGGTATTATTATAACACCAACGTGGGTTGGTTAGATACGAATAGATTGCTTAGCCATGCCACGAGTTATCATTTCATGTGAGTTGCAATTATAAACTTGACTAAGTGATTATGGAACTGTGTGATGAAACTGTATGTGATGTGTGCTATTATTCGTTGATGGCATGTGTTGCACTTAATCAATAGGGTGGGAAAAGATTTAGACTGAGGCAAGTGGTGGATCTGTGTGAATGGTGGAGCTGTGTGCTTATTAAACTTTGTGGGCAAAACTGGAAGTCTTGCCTTGGTCAATTAAGGACTTAACTTTGTGCGCCATTGAACTGGGCCTTACTGTACGACCACATGCCTAGTATGGGCTGGGCTAACTTAGTAAGTTATGGAGTCTTGACATTGACAACTCCGGTTGTATTTAAGCTGTGTAATGGGCTGGAGGTGTGATATGTCACATAGCGGGACGGTTCTCTGCATCCCTGTCCAACGATGTGTGTCGTAACCAAATGTTGTGTGTATCAGTTGGCCGCAGGAAAGCACATCGGGAGTGTCATTGCTTTGAGATGAAGTCTCTGAAAGGTTTTGTTATGGTCAGTGCTAGCTACACTGATTGTATCGTGTGGGTAAAGTGTACAACCTCTGCAGAGTGTTAAACCAATCTATTCGAATAGCCGCGTCCGCGGTCATGGACATGCTCGGGAATTTCACACGAGGGGTAGATTTTCATAAAACAAATGGGAAGGGTCAGCTGTGTGAGATAACTTGTGCAGCTGTGTGAATAACTTGATTAAACTGTGTGTTCTTTGTGAAATCAAATGTTAAATTAATAGCCTTTATTTGTTTTCAATTATGTTTCAATCTATTATCTGTATTCAATTGCAAATGTTGCATTTCTGCAAAATAACCACAGAAGCCATTCCTTTGGAATAAGCCATCATGTATAATTGCATTCTGTGGTATGACTTGCGAGTACGGTGTGTACTCATACTTGCTATAAACAATCAACAGAAGTGGAAGAATCGTCAGTCAACAAGGCCTACTTCAAGGATCGTGGAGAACTAGGTTGCGCTACCCCAATCGATTGCCTGTGGGCATGTGGATGGGCTTCACTGAAGTTATTCCGTTATGTTCCGCTGCAGCTTTATTGAGCTATTTGTCTTCTCAGACATTAATTGTAAGCTTTGACCTTAAGGTCTTTACTCTGATAATTATTGTTATTTGTCTATTTATTAGTCATCTTTGTATATGGAATTGATATTTCATCGATGTTGCCACTGTGTGCACTAGCGTGAACCTGGACTAGTGCAGTATACACAGAGGGTCCAGATTTGCATATTTGGGTCCCGACAATGGGCCCTGCTGAAAGATCTAGACCCGCCATTATGAGTTAATGGAGTGTTTTGGTGATTAATGACAAATCGAATTGTGAGACTAACTCTCTTCCTTTAGTATTATCATGTGTAGTCTCATTTGGATATAAAGGTGAAATTCGATGAGGTATGCATTCAACTTATACTCTTACATAATGTTGCATTCCTCGGATACAAAATATAGGTTGAACTGCACCATAAGTATAACTTGAATATGTGCATATGTTTTCTTTACACATGTAACATCCCAAACTTGGTTTGTGTTTCAAATGTAATAAAAATGAGGAGAAATTAAAACTTTTTCCCTCATCTTGATTTTTGTAATCAGTTCCATAATTTTTGTAAAAAGAATTATGTGAAATCAAAAATCAAATTGCCATTTGGACACCAACACAAATCTCCTTCATGAAAATCTTGTGCCCAACCCCTGAAAATAATTTTCATTGAACCTAGGAGTGATGTTTAACACCTCAGAATTATTTCATAATTTTCAGAAATTATTTGATAATTTTTGAGGCAAGTCAAACATTAGTCAAACTCCTAAATTAGCCTTCTGGAATTTTTAGAGAAAAATGCATTGCATAAAAGTCTCTGAAAATTTTATATAAGGTTCCTCCTGCTGTCAGCAATCTCTAGTTAAAATTTCATAAATTTTGGAGTTTGTTTGCTACCTCAAATAATTCCTCAAAAATCAGTCATTCAAATTCAAACCCTAACTGGTTTTCACTGTTCCTCGGGTTCGGACCAGACTCGGGCTCGAGCCACTTGATTTGGTTCAGTCAACTAAACGCACCGGCTCGGTCGTTCGGGCGCGAGGGTTGTGAGTCGTTGGATCGACATCGAACGGCCCACGATCGCGTGAACGTTCGGACCATCCGAACGCGCCAATCCATGTGAACCGTTGGATTCTAAATCGATGGCTCAGGTTCGCGGGAACGTTCGGACCGTCCGAACGGCTCGCATAGCGTGAACCGTAGGATCCAAATCAACGGTCGAGATTGAGTGAGCGTTTGAATCGTTATTCTCGACCCGCTCTTTTCACCGTCCGATTAAATCCAACGGTACCGTCCCGCCTTCGTCTTCCTCGCTCGCGCATCGCCATGGTCAATCAGAGGGTGAAAATGGCGAGCGTGTCGGCGTCGGGTCTTCTCTACTTTCGACCAACGACTCAAGATTTATTGCTCCCGCCCCGCCGCTCAAGTCCTCGTCCTCCTCGAGTGCACTTGCTCCCATCGCCTCATCGACCTCAACACGAGCCCCACCATTTTTCTTCCGTTGCTTCCTCCTTGCTCCTTCGGCTATAAAACTCCCCGGTGGCTTCCTTAGCATCCTTTGAACACTCTTGAGCTCCAAAGACCACTTGTTAGTGCATTGCTCGAGCTCCATTTCAAATTTGCTCTCGGTCGCCATTGTTGGAGCTTGGTGCCGGTGAAAGTGGTGTTCGGACATTCTCCTTCTAAACCCTTGCTTCCTCGCCATTTAGCATATCATGAGTATTAACCCTCTGTCAATTTTGCTTTTGTGAAGAGAGCGAATCAATTTCGGTTTTCCCCAAATCGGCCGAAGCGCTATTCTTCTTCGCCGAGCCACTCGACTCTCCTCGGTGCCTTCTTTGGGCTCGGTACCCCCTTATTAGTCCCTAGTTGTTTGGCACCGCTTGCTTGGACCGCAGCAGAGCTCAATTGCTATTTTCGCTTTTGACCGTTTTGGTCATCTCATCATCTCGCGGCTTGCGGCGTTCTAGAACGCCGCAGCCTGAAATTGTTGGTTCCTTTGGGTGCGCGAGTTTGTTAGCAACCCATTTTGGGCCTTTTGCTCGCACCGCCGTGGCTGAGCCGCCGTGGCGAGCCGTTCTTTCCCGCCATTGTTGTCGGACGAGAACAGGCGGACGCTTGGCGTAGGTCATTGTGGACCGTTGGATCCAAGATCAACGGTCCCGATTTGAGCGAACGTTCGACCGTCCGAAAGGTTCGATCCGTGTGGACCGTTGGATCCAAGACCAGCAGTGCAGGTCGGAATGAACGTCGACCGTCCGAACGCCCCGATCCACGTGAACCGTTGGATCCGGATCCAGCGGTGGCGTTTAGGGTTTGTGAATCCGCGCGCGCGTTATCCGATGGAACGCGGACCGTCGGATCCAAGGTCGACGCCTCGCTCGCCGCCACGCGTCGATTTAATTTCAGATTTCGAGAGGATTTATTTATCAAGCGAAAAATGGATTTAACTTGGAAAATTCATAACTAATTATTGAAAGCTCCAAATGAGATGAATCCAGTGGGGTTGTTCATCTTATGAGGTGCTTGTTTTTCTGTAAAAATTTCAGTAGCCGTATCCTTCTAGAAAATTTCACTAAAATCATTGCTTAGGTGAATAGTGCTGTTTTTCATTTTTTCGCCGATGAAAATGTTTTGGCCATAACTTTTGCATTAAGAATCCAAATCAATTGGTTCTTGTTGCATTAGTTCATAAAAATTATGTTCTTTCTACTGTAAAAATTTGAGAGCTTTTGTTGAAGTTGACTGTTGGATCTTTTCGGTTTCTTTTGCCTTATTGGTTCTTTTGGTTCTTTCGATAGGATCCAAGAGCACGTTGATAATCTTGTTGATCCACAAGAGCACCACGACCCTCAACAAGCGTGCAAGATATTTGATCATAAATGTCCCATTACTTTCAAAGTCTAATATCTTGTTTACAAACTATATGTATGCATTGCTTTTGTGTCCAATTATTTTTGCCCTGTTTAGAGGTAGCTATTCCTAATGCATTGTTGCCATGAAAATGTTATCCTCGCCACAACCATAGGTTATTATCATTTGGTGAATTAGAGCCGGTGATTTAATTATGCTCTTTCTTGTCTTTGCGATGTCATGCTTAGAAATGCTTAGCTACTGGTAGAATTGGGCGGTTATCGACTTAGTCGATGACCTTGATCACACAAATCATTTTGTTTATTTTGGTTCAGCACCTTATGCTTTTGTTTTGTAAAACCGAAAATGAAACAAAATGATTTGACTTGGGCACAATGGCATGTTGGTGTGATTGTTGGGTGTGACAAGGAAAGGTGCCCAGGTCCCTAAGGACCGAAAATGTTGCTTGCGCCATCGATCCAAGTACTTTTGCGTACTAACCACATGAGGGTTATATGGGACCCCTCTTGACCTAGTACTTTGGCGTGGGTTATCTCCAGTCGCAGGAGGGTGTTGTGTGTGTTGTGTGAAACATGATATGTGTTCTCGGTGTTCTTGTGTTGGGTGTGCGGTGGTGGAGATTAGGGTAGGCTCTCCACCTCGAGGAGCGTCGTAGTTGTCCAAGGCTTTACCGGGAAGGGTAGTTGACCGAGGCTTTACGATGACTCGACACAACGTATGGGTTTCTATCCATACGGGCGGCTCGTGAATAATTCACAATATTGGAAACGTCTCAGAGGACTTAGCCGTCTTAGGCATACCTAAGGAAGTGTGCTTAACGGTGGCAAAAGGCGGTCCGGCATGTGGGTAAGTTGGTACACCTGCAGGATAAAACTATTGAATAGCCTCGCCCTAGGTTATGGACACGCTTGGTGATTTCACGCAAGATCTAGACTTCAACAACTGCTTTTGTTTTAAAAATTAAAACTTGATATGGTTGGCATGAATGGGTAATTCATGCTATTGTTGTGGTGACCAATGGTTTGGTCACTTCGGGACTGCTTTTATCGTTGTTGATACTTGATTACTACTGTTTTTATCAAATAAAATCAGATTTGTTAAATTGCTTTCGATCTATTACATTATTGCAAATAAAACTTGCTTTATGCTTAAAAATTTGAGTTCTATCCTGCTCCACTTAAATAAGCTTGCATGTAGTTATTGTTCGTCTGTTATCATTCTTATATATCTTGTAGTACATTCAAAGTACTCACCCGACTTTTCTTTGAAATTTGCTTTTGTTTGCAGAGGAAGAAGGTGAGCCCCAAGGGCCTCACTTTTATGAAGTTGTCTTTGTGGATTCGACGACTAGCTGGCGGTCCGGTCGGTTGCCTTGTGGGTTAAAGGCACACTGATTGGCTCTTTTGTTGTAGCCATCTTATGGCACTTTTGCTTCCGCTGTTTAATTATTGTTGTCTCTTTTATTGTTGGCCAGTTGGCCTCTCTTTTGTAATAACTATCCTTTATTAATGTTAGTCCATTACATTTTGCTTGGTTCTATGTGCATGAATGGAATTGATGCATGAACTTTGTAAGGAGGTGTGTATCTTGCATTTAGGAAGTATACATGTCTCGAGTCTCGGATTATCTGTTTTGTGATGCTAGGGCCAAGCGGTTGGTTAAGCATTACAAGCCGGATAAACCGGGGTCTCACAAGGTTTGGTATCAGAGCCATACTGACCGTAGTAACCCAAGTTGGTCGTCTTTAGGATATTTTGGAAAACCCTAATTTCAAAGTATCAAATGATTTTTGAAAGCTTAAGGAATTCTCGATTTTATTCCTTACCTATCTTAGCTTTCTCCTCTCATCTCACTCTAATTTGAGTTTTGAAAATTGTTTACCTCTTCTTCCTTCAAAGATAGTGTTATCGATTAAATGGGTTTTGGGAACCACTGAGTTTGGCAAATTGGAGTGCTTAGGGTTTTGAAGTTTACGGATGAAGGTTTCGCTAGAGGCTTGATGCGGAATCTGGGCGACGCTTCAATTTCGGACAAAGAGCTCAATGGTTTCGATAGGACCACCGAGCTTGGCAAATTGAAGTGTGCAGATTTTGAAGTTTCTAGAATGGAAGACTTGGTGGAAGCTTGATGCAAAATCACTACAAAGAACCTCAATTTCCGGACAGCAAGCTCGATGGTTTCTAATAGGGGGGAAAATGAGAGGATAATCAACTAAAACTTGTGGGAATAAAAGGGTAAGATGTGATACTAGTTAGCTATGTATCTAACACTGTATTCTCTGATTTAGCCTTGATCTTAAGTGGTATTAGATCTTACCTTGATCTTCTGATTTTTATCTTCTCAAACAATTACTCGTTCATTCAATACGGGTTAGTTGCATTGGGAAGTTGAGTTTTGGTTGGTGATTGAAGCGATTTTGGAAATCTTTTTATAAGTGGTTTAGGTTTATATACTTGCTGTTTTGGCTTTCGGTTAGGGTGATATTCCATTCCCTAGTCGTTAGCTTTTCGCTTTCTTCGGCTTTGAATCTTTGAGTTTAGTTTTAACCAAAAATTTCTTGTAACAGATGGCCGGACCTTTTCGTAGCGGCCAAGGCGATCATTTGGTCCGACGAGGATCTTCCTCCTCCTCCGACCATGGCCGAGGTCCTTCTTCAGATTGAGCGCAACCGTGCAGAGGACAGGAGGGTTCTTCTGGACGTCATCGCGCGCAACACTTCCGCTCTTTCCGGTGCCTCGGGATCGGGACAAGGGAGTGGACACCGATTGCGTGGGGACTTGCGGAGTTTCTTCGCACCCACCCCCACGCTTCTCAGTCGAGGACCGCTGACGTGAGCGATTGGCTTCTGCTCGTGGAGCGGAAGCTTGGATAGCGCGATGCGAGAGCACGAAGGCGCTGCTTGCATCGCACCACCGGAGGGTGCTCTGTCTTGGTGGGAGAGCTTTCCCATGCATCGACGGCCACACCGCGTCACTTGGGAGGAGTTCCAGATCGCGCCTTCCGCCGCTCTCATTCCTTCCTACCGATGAAGCTAAAGAAGAAGGAATTCTTGTCGCCGAGCAAAGGCGTCATTCGATCCACGGAGTATCTTTACGAGTTCAACCATTTGGCTCGTTATGCTCGGAGGAGGTGGCCACCGATGAGGCCAAGCAAGAGAAGTTCAAGGATGGTTTGTCCGAGGAGCCGCGGGACAAGCTATCTATCGTCGACTTCCGGACTTTCGGGCCTTGGTGGACAAGGCCATCGTCGCCGAAGCACTCGGGTAGAGCGCTTGTGGATTCCCGCAGCGCAAGTGGAGGCCCAGAGGTCATCTAGGGCGGCTATCCCGCTTCGATCCGTCTCCTCGGGTCGCGTCAAGAAGCCAAGACACCGAGGCCGTCAAGACTGTTCTTCGCCCTTCGCAGCCGTGCCCGATCGGCCACGCACACTGCAAGTCGGCAGGTGGTCCCGCAACCCGGTGCCGGGTCACTTGCTTCGCTGCAGCCGTAAGGGGCATTATGCGAACCAATGCCCTAAGAAGGACAGAGCACTCGCCCTAATGGAGGACGCGGGCAGAGGTGGTTCTTCTCAGACACGAAGATAGTCCCTACTACCCAAGGCGTGGGTAGTGGTCGCGTCAACCTCATCTCCGCAGAGGAGGCACAGGAGGCACCCGACGTCGTGCTGGGTACACTTTCTGTTAACTCTCATTCTGCTACTGTTTTGTTTGATTCAGGAGCATCTCATTCTTTTATTTCTGAATCTTTTGCTGCTATTAGTGAGCTCCTCTTTACTCCATTGTTGGTCCCGTTACTCATTCGCTCTCCTGGTTCGGAGATGAGAGCTGAATTAGAGTGTAGGGATGTTCCGATCGAGATCGAGGGAGTGAGATTCTTCGCGAATCTTATCCTCCTCCATTCAGCAAGTCTAGATGTAATTCTTGGTATGGATTGGTTGTCTCAGCATAAGGGACAAATCGATTGCGCCAAGAAGTGTGTCCTTCTATCTAGTCCTTGCGGAAGCAGCTTTTCGCCAAGTCGCTAGGCCCGCATCTCTTCGCGCTTGAAGCGAAGCCCGCTCTAGATATTGGTGAAGTCCCAACCGTCCGTGACTTCATTGATGTCTTTCCGGAAGCTCTTCCAGGAATGCCACCAGTTCGAGACCTCGAGTTTGTCATTGAGTTGGCTCCCGGTGACGGTACTGCCCCGATTTCAAAGAGGCATTATCGGATGCCACCGAACGAGTTGGTGGAGTTGAAGAAGCAACTTAATGAGCTTCAAGAAAAAGGTTTTATCCGCCCTAGCTCATCTCCGTGGGGTTGTCCAGCAATCTTCGTAAAGAAGAAGGACAATACTTTGCGCATGTGCGTTGATTATCGTCCGCTTAATGAAGTAACGGTAAAGAACAAGTATCCATTGCCCCGCATCGATGATCTCTTTGATCAGTTAACTGGAGCTCGAGTATTCTCCAAGATTGATTTGAGAATGGGATATCATCAAGTTCGGATACGACCGAGGATATTCCAAAGACGGCTTTCTACTCGCACGGCTTGTATGAATACACCGTCATGTCATTTGGCTTAACCAATGCTCCCGCCTTGTTCATGAACCTCATGAATTCGGTATTCATGGAGTATTTGGATAAGTTTGTCGTGGTCTTCATCGATGATATTCTCATCTATTCCAAGGACGATGAGGAACACGATGAGCATCTAAGGCTTGTGTTAGGCAAGCCGTGAGCACCATTTGTATGCGAAGTTGACAAGCGCGATTCGGTTAAAGGAAGTGGCCTTCTTGGGCCATATTCTTTCAAGCGGAGGCGAGCCGCTGATCCTAGTAAGGTCGTGATGTTCTTTCATGGTTCACCTACTTGATGGCAGAACCGGTGCGGAGTTTTCGGTTTAGCGGGATATTATCGCCGCTTTATCGAGAACTTCTCCAAGATCGCTGGCCGATGACGGAGTTGCTCAAGAAGGACAAGAAGTTCTTGTGGTCCGATGCTTGTGAGGAAAGCTTCCAAGTACTCAAGAAGCGTTTGACCACCGCTCCCGTCCTTGTTCTTCCCGATATTCATCGAAGCTTCGATATCTTTTGCGATGCTTTCGTCGAGGACTCGGTTGTGTCCTTATGCAAGAAGGCAAGGTAGTGGCCTATGCATCAAGGCAATTGAGACCTCATGAACTCAACTACCCTACCCATGACTTGGAATTACCTGCGTGATTCATGCACTTAAGATTTGGCGACATTACCTAATCAGAATCGTTGTGAAGTGTATTCGGATCACAAAAGCCTAAAGTATTTGTTCACCCAACCAGATCTGAACCTCGGGCAAAGAGATGGTTGGAGTTGGTCAAGGATTATGACATGGGTATTCACTACCATCGGGCAAGGCTAATGTCGCTGCCGATGCACTCGATCGAAAGCGCATTGCAATGCCTTGTTGTCCTGTGAATGTCAACCCACCCTTACAAAGAATTCCAGCGTCTCAACTTGGGATTGGTTGAGCATGGTTCCTCACGCCTCTGGTTGTGCAACCAACCTTGATGGATCGGATTAAGATCGCCCAACAATCAGATATTGGAGTGAACAACATCAAGGAAAATGTCAAGAACGGAACAGCCAAGTGCTTCTCTAAGGATGAGCATGGTGTTGTAAGGTTCGGCAACGCTTGTGGTTCCAAAGGACATGGAATTGCGAATTTGATTCTCCATGAAGCCCATGATTCGCCTTTGTCTATTCATCCGGGGCCACAAAGATGTATCAAGATCTCCGCCGAGATTTTGGTGGACCCGAATGAAGAGGGAGATTGCGAAGTTCGTTGCCAAGTGCGACGTGTGTCGTCGTGTCAAGGCCGAGCATCAGCGTCCAGCAGGACTGCTTCAGCCTTTGCCTATTCCGGAGTGGAAGTGGGATTCGATCGGGATGGATTTTATCACCGGTCTACCCAGGTCGCCTAAGGGAAATGATGCCATCCGGGTCGCCATCGATCGCTGACGAAAGTGGCTCATTTCATTCTGCTAAGACTCATTGCGCGTGGGGCTCTTAGCCGAGCTCTATATCGCGAATTGTGAGTTTGCATGGGATCCCAAGACGATCATTTCGATCGTGGTTCCTGCTCACTTCTCGATTTTGGCATAGTTTGCAAGAGGCTATGGGAACCGTCTTACCTTTAGCACAAAGATATCACCCCAAAGCGATGGTCGACCGAAGGGTCAACCAAGTGTTGGAAGACATGCTCCGTGCTTGTGTCCTCTCCTATGGAAAGAATTGGGAGAAATGCTTGCCATTTGCCGAGTTTTCCTACAACAACGGTTTTCAGGCCAGTCTCGGCATGGCACCTTTCGAGGCCTTATACGGGAGGAAGTGCAGAACCCCGTTGAATTGGTCGGAGACGGGCGAAAGACCTTTCTTTGGCCCGGACTCGATCAATGAGGCCGAGAGTCAAGTCCAGCTTATTCGTGATCGTTTGCGCACCGCTCAATCCAGGCAGAAGAGCTATGCGGATCGCCGTCGTCGTGAGTTGAGCTTTGAGCCTGATGACTTTGTGTATCTCAAAGTCTCTCCTTTGAAGGGTCATCGTTTGGCGTCAAGGGCAAGTTAGCTCCTCGATATGTCGGTCCTTACCGTGTTATCGAGAAGAAAGGGGCTGTTGCCTATAAGTTGGAATTGCCAGCTGCACTTGAAGGGGTACATGATGTTTTCCATGTGTCCCAATTAAAGAAGTGCCTCCGTGTTCCAACTGAGGAAGCTCCGTTGGAAACTCTCGATGTCCAAGAAGATTTGACCTACCGCGAGCATCCTGTTCGCATACTCGATGAGGCTGAACGAAGAACGAGGAATAAAACCATCAAATTCCTCAAAGTTCAGTGGTCGAACCATTCTGAGGATGAGGCTACTTGGGAAAGGGAAGATCGTCTCCGTGCAGACTATCCATCTTTCTTTACCGAGTGAGCCAAATCTCGGGACGAGATTTTTGTAAGGGGGGGAGGTTTTGTAACATCCCAAACTTGGTTTGTGTTTCAAATGTAATAAAAATGAGGAGAAATTAAAACTTTTTCCCTCATCTTGATTTTTGTAATCAGTTCCATAATTTTTGTAAAAAGAATTATGTGAAATCAAAAATCAAATTGCCATTTGGACACCAACACAAATCTCCTTCATGAAAATCTTGTGCCCAACCCCTGAAAATAATTTTCATTGAACCTAGGAGTGATGTTTAACACCTCAGAATTATTTCATAATTTTCAGAAATTATTTGATAATTTTTGAGGCAAGTCAAACATTAGTCAAACTCCTAAATTAGCCTTCTGGAATTTTTAGAGAAAAATGCATTGCATAAAAGTCTCTGAAAATTTTATATAAGGTTCCTCCTGCTGTCAGCAATCTCTAGTTAAAATTTCATAAATTTTGGAGTTTGTTTGCTACCTCAAATAATTCCTCAAAAATCAGTCATTCAAATTCAAACCCTAACTGGTTTTCACTGTTCCTCGGATTCGGACCAGGCTCGGGCTCGAGCCACTTGATTTGGTTCAGTCAACTAAACGCACCGGCTCGGTCGTTCGGGCGCGAGGGTTGTGAGTCGTTGGATCGACATCGAACGGCCCACGATCGCGTGAACGTTCGGACCATCCGAACGCGCCAATCCATGTGAACCGTTGGATTCTAAATCGATGGCTCAGGTTCGCGGGAACGTTCGGACCGTCCGAACGGCTCGCGCAACGTGAACCGTAGGATCCAAATCAACGGTCCAGGATTGAGTGAGCGTTTGAATCGTTATTCTCGACCCGTTCTTTTTCAGCCGTCCGATTAAATCCAACGGCTGTCCGCCTTCGTCTTCCTCTGCTCGCGCGCGCTCGGCCATGGTCAATCAGAGTGGGTGAAAATGGCGAGCGTGTCGTCGGGTCTTCTACTTTCGCCAACGACTCAAGATTTATTGCTCCCGCCCCGCCGCTCAAGTCCTCGTCCTCCTCGAGTGCACTTGCTCCCATCGCCTCATCGACCTCAACACAGAGCCCCACCATTTTTCTTCCGTTGCTTCCTCCTTGCTCCTTCGGCTATAAAACTCCCCGGTGGCTTCCTTAGCATCCTTTGAACACTCTTGAGCTCCAAAGACCACTTTGTTAGTGCATTGCTCGAGCTCCATTTCAAATTTGCTCTCGTCGCCATTGTTGGAGCTTGGTGCCGGTGAAAGTGGTGTTCGGACATTCTCCTTCTAAACCCTTGCTTCCTCGCCATTTAGCATATCATCGAGTATTAACCCTCTGTCAATTTTGCTTTTGAAGAAGAGAGCAGATCAATTCGGTTTTCCCCAAATCGGCGAAATCGCTATTCTTCTTCGCCGAGCCACTCGACTCTCCTCGGTGCCTTCTTTGGGCTCAGTACCCCTTATTAGTCCCTAGTTGTTTGGCACCGCTTGCTTGGACCGCAGCAGAGCTCAATTGCTATTTTCGTTTTTGACCGTTTTGGTCATCTACATCATCTCGGCTTGCGGCGTTCTAGAACGCCGCAGCTGAAATTGTTGGTTCCTTTGGGTGCGCGAGTTTGTTAGCAACCCATTTTGGGCCTTTGCTCGCACCGCCGTGGCCAGAGCCGCCGGCGGCGAGCCGTTCTTTCCCGGCCATTGTTGTCGGACGAGAACAGGGCGGACGTTTGAGCGTAGGTCATTGTGGACCGTTGGATCCAAGATCAACGGTCCCGATTTGAGCGAACGTTCGGACCGTCCGAAAGGTTCGATCCGTGTGGACCGTTGGATCCAAGACCAACGGTGCAGATCGGAATGAACGTTCGGACCGTCCGAACGTCCCGATCCACGTGAACCGTTGGATCCAGATCCAACGGTGAGCGTTTAGGGTTTGTGAATCCCGCGCGCGCGCGTTATCCAGTGGAACGCGGACCGTCGGATCCAAGGTCGACGCTCCTCGTTCGGCCGCGTCGATTTAATTTCTGTATTTCCCGAGAGGATTTATTTATCAACTGAAAAATGGATTTAACTTGGAAAATTCATAACTAATTATTGAAAGCTCCAAATGAGATGAATCCAGTGGGGTTGTTCATCTTATGAGGTGCTTGTTTTTCTGTAAAAATTTCAGTAGCCGTATCCTTCTAGAAAATTTCACTAAAATCATTGCTTAGGTGAATAGTGCTGTTTTTCATTTTTCTGGCCGACTGAAAATGTTTTGGCCATAACTTTTGCATTAAGAATCCAAATCAATTGGTTCTTGTTGCATTAGTTCATAAAAATTATGTTCTTTCTACTGTAAAAATTTGAGAGCTTTTTGTTGAAGTTGACTGTTGGATCTTTTCGGTTTCTTTTTGCCTTATTGGTTCTTTTGGTTCTTTCGATAGGATCCGAAGAGCACGTTGATAATCTTGTTGATCCACAGCAGAACACCTCGACCCTCAAAGAAGGTGCAAGATATTTGATCATAAATGTCCCATTACTTTCAAAGTCTAATATCTTGTTTACAAACTATATGTATGCATTGCTTTTGTGTCCAATTATTTTTGCCCTGTTTAGAGGTAGCTATTCCTAATGCATTGTTGCCATGAAAATGTTATCCCCTGCCTGTAACATCCCAAATTGGGTTTATGTTTCAAATGTAATAAAAATGAGGATAAATTAAAACTTTTGCTGCCTCATGTGTTGTTACAGTGTTTGAAACCTCTTTCCTTTAATTGGTGGAAATTAAAACTCAAAATTTCCCCAATTAAATTCAAGTCATAAATCTCCTCAATGGAAACCTGGTGCCCAACCCCTCAAAATAATTTTCATTGGACCTAGGAGAGATGTTTAACACCTCAGAATTATTTCATAATTTTCAGAAATTATTTGATAATTTTTGAGGCAAGTCAAACATTAGTCAAACTCCTAAAATAGCCTTCTGGAATTTTTAGAGAAAAATGCAGTGCATAAAAGTCTCTGAAAATTTTATATAAGGTTCCTCCCACTGTTAGCAATCTCCAGTTAAAATTTCATAAATTTTGGAGTTTGTTTGCTACCCCAAATAATTCCTCCAAAGATCAGTTATTTCAATTTCAAACCCTACAGGTTTTCCACTGTTCCTCGGGTTGGATCGGACTCGGGCTCGAGCCACTTGATTTAGTTCATCAACTAAGCGCATCGGCTCGATCGTTTGGGCGCGGCGTTGCGTCGTTGGATCGGCATCGAGCGGCTCACGATCGCGTGAGCGTTGGACCGTCCGAACGCCTCGCGCAACGTGAGCCGTAGGATCCAAATCAGCGGCGCGATGGAAGGGATGTTCGGACCGTCCGAGAAGTGCGGTGAGAACCAACGTTGGATCTTGATCCGTGCGGTCGACAAGCGATGGAGCGTTCGGACCCCAACCGAATAGCCGGCGTTTTGAGCGCGATAGCCGCACGATTGGAATCCTATGTGATCGAGCGGCCGTCCTCTTTTCGTCTTCCTCTCGCTCACGCGTCGTCGGCGAAGTCAACAGAGAGCGTGCTCGATCGGCAACCACGGTGCATTGTCACCTCCATCGTTCGCCAGCGTCTTTGAGCATTAAATGCTAGTCTTTGCCGACTTTGTTGAGTCGTCTTCTACCTCGTACACCGCCCCATCCCTTGGCCGGTTTGGACGACAAGCTTTTGACCGAAAGTTGCATTGCTCCATCCTTTGCCCTCTCGGCCTATATAAGCTTCTTCATTATTCCCTTAGCATTCTTTGAACACCTTTGAGCTTGACATCACTTCTAGTGCTTCGAGTGAGCTCCTTGGTGAAATATTGCTCTACCGCCATTGTTGAAGCTTCAAGTTCTTGGTGAAAGTGGTGTTCTTGGCCTCTCATCCGAACTGTTGCTTCCTCCGTTGCTTAGCCTCTCAAGAGTATTAACCCTCTGTCGGTTTTGCTTTTGGCGTGAGAGACTCAATTTATGTTTTCCCTTTCACCATAAAGGGTGATCTTCTTCTTTAGCTCGTAAGTGCACCATTTTCAAATTCCTTGCTCCTCCGCTTACTCCCATCTCTGTGCGCATTAGCCCTCAATCAATTTCACATTTGGCCGCAGAATCTTATCAATTTGGTTTTCCCTCTTTCGGTAGAAAATTGGTTATTGTCATCTCGACTCGGTAAGTCCATATCCGCCCAATTCCTTGCTTGAAGGTACTCCATGCTATTGCGATCATCGTAGTAGCTTTAGATTTCACTATTTTTGCTTGAGTCACCGGCGCATCGTCGGGCTTTGCCTCTGTTGTTTTGTCGATCTTCGTTGTCGGACGAAAAGCGAAGCTTTCGATTATCGTTGAGTTTGGCCGTAGGATTTTAGATCAATCGCTCGGATTCTTGTGGCCGTGATCGGACGCGCGCTAGGTCATCGCGCGTGGCCGTCCGATTTTCGATCAACGGTCGGATCTGGATGAGCGTTCGGACCGTCCGAGCGGTTCAATCCGCGTGGACCGTTGGATCCAAGATCAGCGGTTCACGACGCGTGTGAGCGTTCGGACCGCCGAACATCCTTGGCATCAGTGCGTTCATCTTTCATCCAGCGGTCGATGCTTAGGGTTGGCGCGTTAAGCTCTGTTTCTGCTGCGTGTGGGCTGTTGGATCAATGATCTTCGCCCATGTTCTTCCCGTCGTTTATCGAGTTATATTTCTCGGGTAGAGTTATTTATCAAGCGAAAAATAGTTTTATCTTCCAAAATTCATAAGTAATTTTACGTAACTTCAAAAATGATAAAACCAAGTGCCATTATTTTTCATTCTTAGTAAACTTATTTCCAGTATAGGTTGCTCATTTGTCGCGAGAGCGTAAAAGATTTATTTTAAAAGTAAGCTTTAAAGCGATTATCTTTACAATGAGAAAAATAGTGGATCTTAGAAAACTCATAACTAATTATTGCAAGCTCCAAATGAGATGAATCCAGTGGGGCTGTTCATCTTATGAGGTGCTTGATTTATCATAAAAATTTCAGTAGCCGTGTCATTCTAGAAAATTTCACTAAAATCATTGCTTAGGTGAATAGTGATGTTTTTCCTTTTACGCCGATTGAAATTGTTTTGGCCATAACTTTTGCATTGAGAATCCAAATCAATTGGTTCTTGTTGCTTTAGTTCATAAAAATTATGTTCTTTCTACTGTAAAAATTTGAGAACTTTTTGCTGAGTTTTGCTGTTGCATCTTTTGATATTTCTCGCCTTTTTGGTTCTTGTTGGTTCTTTCGATAGGTTGCGACAATATTGATCATATCGAGAGTGATCCTCTGCAGACAAAACAATGAGCTTCAGCAAGGCAAGATATTTGACCATAAATGTCCCATTACTTTCAAAGTCTAATATCTTGTTTACAAACTATATGTATGCATTGCTTTTGTGTCCAATTATTTTTGCCTGTTTAGAGGTAGCTATTCCTAATGCATTGTTGCCATTAAAATGTTATCCCCGCCACAACCATAAGTTATTATCATCATTTGGTGAATTAGAGCCGGTGATTTAATTATGCTCTTTTCTTGTCTTTGCGATGTCATGCTTAGAAATGCTTAGCTACAGGTAGAATTGGCGGTTATCGACCTAGTCGATGACCTTGATCACACAAATCATTTTGTTTATTTTGGTTCAGCACCTTATGCTTTTGTTTTGTAAAACCGAAAATGAAACAAAATGGTTTGACTTGGGCACAATGGCATGTTGGTGTGATTGTTGGGTGTGACAAGGAAAGGTGCCTGTGTCCCTAAGGACCGAGTTACTTGTGTCACTAAGCCAAGCGCTTTTGCGTACTAACCACATGAGGGTTATATGGGACCCCTCTTGACCTAGTACTTTGGAGTGTGTTATCTCGAGTCGCAGGAGGCGTTGTGTGTGTTGTGTGAAAAGGAATTGTGTTCTTGTGTTTGGGTGTGCGGTGGTGGAGTTTAGGGATGGACTCTCCACCTCGAGGCGCCGCATGATTGTCAGAGGCTTTACCGTGAGGGGTAGTTGTCGAGGTGGGCCACGACCCGACACAGCGTATGGGTTTCTATCCATATGGGCGACTCGAAGTTAATACATAAGATTGGAAGCGTCTCGTAGGACTTAGCCGTCTTGGCATACCAAAGGTAGTGTGCTTAATCATGTGGCAAAAGGCGATCGGCATGTGGGTAAGTTGGTACACCTGCGAGGATAAAACTATTCGAATAGCCTCGTCCTAGGTTATGGACATGCTTGGTAAGGTCGTGCAAGAACTAGACTACAACCTTTTAAATTAAAATTTGACATGGTTGGCATGAATGGGTAATTCATGCTATTGTTGTGGTGACTAATGGTTTAGTCACTACCAGACTATTTCTTGTTGTTGATACTTGTTTACTCTGTTTTTATCAAATAAAATCAGATTGCAAAATTGCCTTCAATCTATTACATTATTGCAAATAAAACTTGCTTTATGCTTACAAACTTGAGTCCTATCCTGCTCCACTTAAATAAGCTTGCATATAGTTATTGTATAGATCTGTTATCATTCTTATATATCTTGCGAGTACATTCAAAGTACTCACCCGACTTTTCTTTGAAATTTGCTTTTGTTGCTGAGAGGAAGGAGGTGAGCCCCAAGGGCTTCACTTACGTGAGATGTCTTTTGAGTTCGACGGCTAGTGCGGCACAGTCGGTTGCCTTGTGGGTAAAAGGCACACCGTTGGGCTCTTTGTTTATCGCCATCTTATGGCACTTTTGCTTCCATTGCTCGTAATATTTATCATTGGCGGTTGGCCTCTTTATTGTAATTACTCTTGAATATTATTATGTATGTCTTTATTTTGTTCTGTGCTTTCGGTTCTATGTGATTGAGTGGAATTGATGCATGAACTTTTGTGAGAGGGGTGTATACTGCACTCTGGGAAGTATACATTCCTCGGCGTCACGAGTTATTATGCTTATGATGATAGGGTCAAGTGGTGACTGATCATTATAAGCTTAATAATCCCGGGGGCGTCACAAGAGGTTGGTATCAGAGCCATACTGACCATAGAAGCCGCTAGCTTGGTCGTCTTTAGGATATTTTGAAAAACTTATTTTCAAAGTGTCAAATGATTTTTGAAAGCTTAGGTATTCTCAGGTTTTACTCCTTACCTCTCTTAGCTTTCTCCTCTCATCTTACTCTAATTTGAGTTTTGAAAATTGTTTACCTCTCCTTCTTTCAAAGTTAGTTGTTATCGATTAAATGGGTTTGGGAACCACTGAGTTTGGCAAATTGAAGTGCTTAGGGTTTTTGAAGTTTCTGGACTGGAGATTTGGCTAGAGGCTTGGATGCGATCTGACCGCACGCTTCAATTTCAGACAATGAGCTCAATGGTTTCGATAGGACCACCGAGCTTGGCAAATTGAAGTGTGTCGATTTTGAAGTTTCTAGAATGGAAGACTTATTTGGAAGCTTGGATGCAAAATCGCTCAAACAACCTCAATTTCCGGACAGCAAGCTCGATGGTTTCTAGTGGGGTAGAAAATGAGAGTTTAATCAACAAAAATTTGTGGGGCTAAAAGGGTAAGAAGTGATATCCTATGTCTTGTGGCTAATGCCTCTCTAAGTTGGTCTTTACCCGATTTTCCATGCAATAAGCTTTTGGTAGTGTTTGAAACTTTCTTCTCAAAGCGACTACTTGTTCATTCAATACAAGTTAGTCGCATCGAGAAGTTGGATCTTGTGTCTTATGAGTTTTGCATGGATCTTATGCCTCTTTGCAACTAGTTGGAGTTCGTTTTATTGCGGGTTATGTGTTCTGAAGAGGCTTAGGGTTGTAGGCACTAATCCCTAGTGGATAGCTTATCTTTTGCTATCCCTTCGTTATAGCTCTCAGATTTCTGTTTCTAACTCGCCTTGATGCAACAGGATGGCTGGTCGTACTCGTAGCGGCCAGGGGCAGCCAGAGGATCGGGATGAGGACTTCCACCTCCTCAGACCATGGTGAGGTTCTCGCTCGGATCGGCGGAACCGTATGGACGGACACGGATCACGGAGGTGATTGCGGAACACCTCCAACATCTCGGTGCCTCTGGATCGGGGAGGAGGTGGCCACCCGCAGAGGGGAGGACTCTCGGAGTTCCTTCGCACTCAGCCACCCACCTTCTCGAGGTCCGAGGACCCACTCGACGCGGATGAGTGGCTGCGTCTCGTTGAGCGGAAGCTCAACATCGCTCGATGCCGAGGATCACGAGAAGGCCTTTGTTCGCCTCCCATCGGTGGAGGCGGCACTCTCATGGTGGGAGAACTTCCTTGCCATGCGGACGAGGTAGGGCTATCACTTGGCGGAGTTCCGCCGCTTTCGGAGGGCTCATGTCCCCATTGGATTGATGAAGTTGAAGAAGAAGGAATTTACGGCGCTCAGCGGGCGCCGTCGATTCTGAGTACCTCCATGAGTTCAACCATCTTTCTCGGTATGCTCCGAGGATGTGCCTACAGATGAGGCAAGCGGGAGAAGTTCATGGATGGCTTGTGCGAGGAGCTTGAGGACAAGCTATCTATTGTTGACTTCCCGACTTCGGACCTTGGTCGACAAGGCCATCATCGCCGAGCATAAGGCGAGGGCACTTGGCGACTCTCGCAAGCGTAAGTGGGAGGCCCAGAAGGCATCCAGGGCCGTTGCTCCTCGTCCGTATGGCGGACCAGCTCCGGTGCGTCCCTCCCCGACTGCAGCACCACCGAGGGCACCGGCGTTCGTTCCACGCCCACCGCGCCGCGTGCCCGATCCGTGCACTGCGGGACAGCCAGGAGGCATCCGCAACCCCGCCGCGGATGTCGTATGTTTCTTCTGCCACGACAAGGGGCATTATGCTAATAATTGCCCTAAGAAGACTGGAGCGGCCCCTCGTCCTAATGGAGGGCGGGCAAGGGAGTGGTCGTGATCGAAGGCCCCAAATGTGGGAAGCGGCGAGTCAACCTTATCTCGGCGAGGAAGCTCGAGATGCACCGGCGTCGTGTTGGGTACACTTTTCGTTAACTCTCACCGGCTCTGATTTTATTTGATTCGGGGCTTCTCACTCGTTTATATCGAGTCTTTGTCTGCACTTAGTGATCTTTGGTGATCCTGCATGTTCCTTTGATTATTCATTCTCAGAATTCGGTAATGAGAGTGAAAATGAATGCCGGGTGTTTTGATTGAGATTGGAGGAGTGAGATTTTTGGCAAATCTTATTCTCCTCAATCTTTGTAAAGTTGGATGTGATACTTGGCATGGATTGGTTGTCTCAACATAGGGGACAAATCGATTGCGCGGAAGGTTCATTTCCCTCACGAGCCGTCGGCGGTCAAGTGGGAATTTTACGAAGTTGCAAGAACCACACCTATATGCACTTGAAGCCAAGCCAACCATGGAGATTCATGAAGTCCCGTGGTGTGTGAGTTCGCGATGTGTTTCCGAAGATCTGCGGGATGCCTCCGTGAGAGACATCGAATTCGTCATTGAGTTGCTTCCGGCATCGCCCTATTTCAAAGAGGCCGTGTCGAATGCCTCCAAATGAATTGGAGGAGTGAAGAAGCGACTTGGCGAGCTTCAAGAGAAGGGTTTTATTCGCCGAGCTCATCACCGTGGGGTTGTCTGTTATCTTTGTGAAGAAGAAAGACAAGACTCTGCGGATGTGTGTTGATTACCGTCAGTTGAATCCGTGACGGTGAAGAACAAGTATCCCCGCCTCGGATTGATGACCTCTTGATCAATTGACCGGTGCTCGGGTATTCTCAAGATTGATCGAGGTTGGGCTATCATCAAGTCGAATCGGATCGGAAGACATTCGAAGGCGGCTTTCTCTACTCGTTATGGATTATACGAGTATACCGTTATGTCTTCGGTTTGACCAATGCTCTGCTCTTTTCATGAATCTTATGAACATGGTATTCATGGAGTATTTGGACAAGTTCGTGGTTGTCTTTATCGATGATATCCTCATCTATTCGAGGGATGTTGAGGAGCATCTTTGAACATCTGAAGCTAGTGTTGGGAAACTTCGCGAGCATCAACTTTATGCGAAGTTCGGCAAGTCTGAGTTTTGGTTGAAGGAAGTGGCATTCTTGGGTCATGTTCTTTCGACATCCGGTGTCATTGTTGATCCTAGCAAGGTCAATGATGTGCTATCGTGGGTCGGTAGAAGTCGATCCACGAAGTGAGGAGTTTTTCGGTTTAGCGGGATACTATCGTCGCTTTATTGAGAACTTCTCCAAAATTGCCAAGCCAATGACCGAGTTACTCGGAAGGGCGGGGCGTATGTGTGGTCTCTTGATTGCGAGAAGAGCTTTCAAGAACTCAAGAGGAGGTTGACCACGGCTCGATTCTTGTTCTTCCGATGTCCACCGAAGCCGATATCTATTGCGGCGCTTCGCGCGAGGCTCGGTTGTGTTCTTATGCAAGAGGGCGGTGGTGGCTTATGCATCGAGGCGATTGCGGCCTCATGAGCTTAATTATCCGACCCATGACTTGGAGTTAGCTGCGATGATCCATGCACTAAAGATTTGGCGGCATTACCTCATCGATGTCGTTGCGAAGTATATTGGATCACAAGAGTCGAAGTACTTGTTCACCCAACGGATCTGAACCTTAGGCAAAGAAGGTGGTTGGAATTGATCAAGGATTATGATATGGGTCTTCAATATCATCAGGAAAGGCAAATGTTGTGGCGATGCTCTCGATCGCAAGGTTCATTGCAATTCCTTAATGGTCTTGGAAGCGGTGACGACCTTCATGAAGAATTTCAGCGGCTCAACTTGGGAGTGGTTGAGCGGGGTTCTCTCATTGCTTTGGTTGTGCAACCAACCTTGGAGGACCAAATCAAGGCTGCTGTGATCGGATGTCGGTGTGAGTCACATCAAGGAAAATATCAAGAGTGGCTCCGCTAAGTGCTTTTTCGAGGGCGACCATGGGGTCATTTGGTTCGGATCACGCTGGTTGTTCGAAGATCGTGGAATTGCGGAACTTGATTCTCCATGAAGCTCATGACTCTCCGTTGTCTATTCATCCGGGGCCACGAAGATGTATCAAGACCTCGGCAAAGATTACGGTGGACCGAATGAGCGGGAAATCGCAAGGTTCGTTCTTGAGTCGGCGTATGTCGTCGTGTCAAGGCCGAGCATCGGCGTCAGCGGGGCGCTTGACCTTTGCCTATTCTGAATGGAAGTGGGATTCGATCGGGATGGATTTTATCACGATGCGCCTCGCACATCAAGGGCAATGATGCCATCAGGTTGTCATTGATCGGCTAACCAAGGTGGCGCACTTCCTTCGATCAAGTCGGATCTCCGTGTAGGTCTTTTGGCGGATCTCTACATTGCCCGCATCGTGAGCTTACATGGTGTACCCAAGACAATTGTCTCGGATCGGGTTCTCTTTTCACCTCTCGCTTTTGGCAAAGTGTGCAGAGGCTATGGGAACCCATCTCACCTTTAGCACCGCATATCATCCCCAAGCGATGGCGGTGAAAGAGTCAACCAAGTATTGGAAGACATGCTCCGTGCTTGTGTTCTCTCCTATGGAAAGCATTGGGAGAAATGTTTGCCATTCGCGAGTTCTCCTACAATAACAGTTTCAAGCTAGTCTTGGAATGGCACCTTCGAGGCTTTGTATGGCGAAAATGCGAACACCGTGAATTGGGCGGCGGTGAAAGACCATTCTTTGGCCGAACTCAATCAATGAAGCGAGAGCGAGTTGATTGATTCGAGATCGGTTGCGCATGGCTCGATCCGAGCAAAAGAGCTATGCGGATCGTCGTCGTCGTGAGTTGAGCTTTGAGCGAATGACTTTGTTTATCTCAAAGTCTCTCCTTTGAGGGGTCATCGCGATTGGCGTCAAGGGCAAGTTGGCTCCTCGATATGTCGGTCCATCCGAGTCATCGAGAAGAAGGGGATGTCGCCTACAAGTTGGAGTTACTGCTTGCACTTGAGGGTGCATGATGTGTTCCATGTATCCCGGCTCAAGAAGTGCCTCCGCGTTCAAGCGAGGAAGCTCGTTGGAAACTCTTGATGTGCGGGAAGATTTGACCTACAAGGAGCACCTGTTCGCATCCTTGAAGAGGTGAGCGAAGAGCGAGGAATCGTGCCATCAAGTTCCTCAAAGTTCGATGGTCGAACCATTACGAAGATGAAGCCACTTGGGAAAGGGAAGATCGTCTGCGTGCAGACTACCCTCTTTCTTTCTTTGAGTGAGTCAAATCTCAGGCGAGATTTACGTAAGGGGAGGTTTTGTAACATCCCAAATTGGGTTTATGTTTCAAATGTAATAAAAATGAGGATAAATTAAAACTTTTCTTTGCCTCATGTGTTGTTCAGATGTTTGAAACCTCTTTCCTTTAATTGGTGGAAATTAAAACTCAAAATTTCCCAATTAAATTCAAGTCATAAATCTCCTCAATGGAAACCTGGTGCCCAACCCCTCAAAATAATTTTCATTGGACCTAGGAGAGATGTTTAACACCTCAGAATTATTTCATAATTTTCAGAAATTATTTGATAATTTTGAGGCAAGTCAAACATTAGTCAAACTCCTAAAATAGCCTTCGGAATTTTTAGAAAAATGCAGTGCATAAAAGTCTCTGAAAATTTTATATAAGGTTCTCCCACTGTTAGCAATCTCGATTAAAATTTCATAAATTTTGGAGTTTGTTTGCTACCCCAAATAATTCCTCCAAAGATCGGTTATTCAATTTCAAACCCTAACCGGTTTTCTTTGTTCCTCGGGTTGGATCGGACTCGGGCTCGAGCCACTTGATTTAGTTCGATCAACTAAGCGCATCGGCTCGATCGTTTGGCGCGGCGTTGTGCGTCGTTGGATCGGCATCGAGCGGCTCACGATCGCGTGAGCGTTCGGACCGTCCGAGCGCCTCGCGCGCGTGAGCCGTAGGATCCAAATCAGCGGCGCGATGGAAGGGATGTTCGGACCGTCGAGAAGTGCGGTGAGAACCAACGTTGGATCTTGATCCCGGTCGACAAGCGATGGAGCGTTCGGACCCCGAACCGAATAGCCGAAGCGTTTGGGCGCGATAGCGCCGCGATTGGAATCCTATGTGATCGAGCGGCCGTCCTCTTTTCGTCTTCCTCTCGCTCACGTCGTCGGCGAAGTCAACAGAGAAGCGTGCCGATAAAGCAACCACGGTGCATTGTCACCTCCATCGTTCGCCAGCGTCTTTGAGCATTAAATGCTAGTCTTTGCCGACTGTTGAGTCGTCTTCTACCTCTGCACTGCCCCATCCCTTGGCCGGTTTGGATGACAAGCTTTTGACCGAAAGTTGCATTGCTCCATCCTTTGCCCTCTCGGCCTATATAAGCTTCTTCATTATTCCTTAGCATTCTTTGAACACCTTTGAGCTTGACATCACTTCTAGTGCATTGAGTGAGCTCCTTGGTGAAATATTGCTCTACCGCCATTGTTGAAGCTTCAAGTTCTTGGTGAAAGTGGTGTTCTTGGCCTCTCATCCGAACTGTTGCTTCCTCCGTTGCTTAGCCTCTCGAAGAGTATTAACCCTCTGTCGGTTTTGCTTTTGGCGTGAGAGCGGACTCAATTTATGTTTTCCCTTTCACCAAAGGGTGATCTTCTTCTTTAGCTCGTAAGTGCACCATTTTCAAATTCCTTGCTCCTCCGCTTACTCCCATCTCGTGCGCATTAGCCCTCAATCAATTTCACATTTGGCGCGAGAATCTTATCAATTTGGTTTTCCCTCTTTGGTAGGAAATTGGTTATTGTCATCTCGACTCGGTAAGTCCATATCGCCCAATTCCTTGCTTGAAGGTACTCCATGCTATTGCGATCATCGTAGTAGCTTTAGATTTCACTATTTTTGCTTGAGTCATTGGCGCATCGTCGGGCTTTGCCTCTGTTGTTTTGTCGATCTTCGTTGTCGGACGAAAAGCGAGAGCTTTCGATTATCGTTGAGTTTGGCCGTAGGATTTTAGATCGATCGCTTCGGATTCTTGTGGCGTGATCGGACGCTGCGCTAGGTCATCGCGGCGTGGCCGTCCGATTTTCGATCAACGGTCGGATCGGATGAGCGTTCGGACCGTCCGAGCGGTTCAATCGCGTGGACCGTTGGATCCAAGATCAGCGGTTCGCGTCGTGTGAGCGTTCGGACGCCGAACATCCTTGGCATCAGTGCGTTCATCTTTCATCCAGCGGTCGATGCTTAGGGTTGGCGCGTTAAGCTCTGTTCTTGCGCGTGTGGGCTGTTGGATCAATGATCTTCGCCCATGTTCTTCCCGTCGTTTATCGAGTTATATTTCTCGGGTAGAGTTATTTATCAAGCGAAAAATAGTTTTATCTTCCAAAATTCATAAGTAATTTTACGTAACTTCAAAAATGATAAAACCGGTGCCATTATTTTTCATTCTTAGTAAACTTATTTCCAGTATAGGTTGCTCATTTGTCATGATAGCAGAAAAGATTTATTTTAAAAGTAAGCTTTAAGCCGATTATCTTTACAATGAAAAATAGTGGATCTTAGAAAACTCATAACTAATTATTGCAAGCTCCAAATGAGATGAATCCAGTGGGGCTGTTCATCTTATGAGGTGCTTGATTTATCATAAAAATTTCAGTAGCCGTGTCATTCTAGAAAATTTCACTAAAATCATTGCTTAGGTGAATAGTGATGTTTTTCCTTTTACGCCGATTGAAATTGTTTTGGCCATAACTTTTGCATTGAGAATCCAAATCAATTGGTTCTTGTTGCTTTAGTTCATAAAAATTATGTTCTTTCTACTGTAAAAATTTGAGAACTTTTGCTGAGTTTTGCTGTTGCATCTTTTGATATTTTCGCCTTTTTGGTTCTTGTTGGTTCTTTCGATAGGTTGCGACAATATTGATCATATCGAGTGATCCTCTGCAGACAAAACAGCGAGCTTCACAAGGCAAGATATTTGACCATAAATGTCCCATTACTTTCAAAGTCTAATATCTTGTTTACAAACTATATGTATGCATTGCTTTTGTGTCCAATTATTTTTGCCTGTTTAGAGGTAGCTATTCCTAATGCATTGTTGCCATTAAAATGTTATCCCGCCACAACCATAAGTTATTATCATATTTGGTGAATTAGAGCCGGTGATTTAATTATGCTCTTTTCTTGTCTTTTGCGATGTCATGCTTAGAAATGCTTAGCTACAGGTAGAATTGGGCGGTTATCGACCTAGTCGATGACCTTGATCACACAAATCATTTTGTTTATTTTGGTTCAGCACCTTATGCTTTTGTTTTGTAAAACCGAAAATGAAACAAAATGGTTTGACTTAGGCACAATGGCATGTTGGTGTGATTGTTGGGTGTGACAAGGAAAGGTGCCCGGTCCCTAAGGACCGAGTTACTTGTGTCACTAAGCCAAGCGCTTTGCGTACTAACCACATGAGGGTTATATGGGACCCTCTTGACCTAGTACTTTGGAGTGTGTTATCTCGAGTCGCGGGAGGGCGTTGTGTGTGTTGTGTGAAAAGGAATTGTGTTCTTGTGTTTGGGTGTGCGGTGGTGGAGTTTAGGGATGGACTCTCCACCTCGAGAGCGTCATGATTGTCAGAGGCTTTACAGTGAGGGGTAGTTGTCGAGGTGGGCCACGACCCGACACAGCGTATGGGTTTCTATCCATATGGGCGACTCGAAGTTAATACATAAGATTGGAAGCGTCTCGTAGGACTTAGCCGTCTTGGCATACCAAAGGTAGTGTGCTTAATCATGTGGCAAAAGGCGATCGGCATGTGGGTAAGTTGGTACACCTGCGAGGATAAAACTATTGAATAGCCTCGCCCTAGGTTATGGACATGCTTGGTAAGGTCGTGCAAGAACTAGACTACAACCTTTTAAATTAAAATTTGACATGGTTGGCATGAATGGGTAATTCATGCTATTGTTGTGGTGACTAATGGTTTAGTCACTACGGACTATTTCTTGTTGTTGATACTTGTTTACTCTGTTTTTATTAAATAAAATCAGATTGCAAAATTGCCTTCAATCTATTACATTATTGCAAATAAAACTTGCTTTATGCTTACAAATTTGAGTCCTATCTGCTCCACTTAAATAAGCTTGCATATAGTTATTGTATAGATCTGTTATCATTCTTATATATCTTGCGAGTACATTCAAAGTACTCACCCGACTTTCTTTGGTTGCTTTTGTTTGCAGAGGAAGGAGGTGAGCCCCAAGGGCTTCATACGTGAGATGTCTTCTTGAGTTCGACGGCTAGCTGCGGCACAGTCGGTTGCCTTGTGGGTAAAAGGCACACCGTTGGGCTCTTTGTTTATCGCCATCTTATGGCACTTTTGCTTCATTGCTCTGTAATATTTATCATTGGCGGTTGGCCTCTTTATTATAATTACTCTTGAATATTATTATGTATGTCTTTATTTTGTTACGTGCTTTCGGTTCTATGTGATTGAGTGGAATTGATGCATGAACTTTTGTGAAGGGTGTATCTTGCACTGGGAAGTATACATTCCTCGGCGTCACGAGTTATTATGCTTATGATGATAGGGTCAAGTGGTGACTGATCATTATAAGCTTAATAATCCCGGGGGCGTCACACTGCCACAACCATAGGTTATTATCATCGCTGGTGAATTAGAGCCCGGTGATTTAATTATGCTCTTTTACTGTCTTTGCGATGTCATGCTTAGAAATGCTTAGCTACCGGTAGAATTGGGCGGTTATCGACTTAGTCGATGACCTTGATCACACAAATCATTTTGTTTATTTTGGTTCAGCACCTTATGCTTTTGTTTTGTAAAACCGAAAATGAAACAAAATGATTTGACTTGGGCACAATGGCATGTTGGTGTGATTGTTGGGTGTGACAAGGAAGGTGCCTGTGTCCCTAAGGACCGAAAATGTTGCTTGCGCCATCTGATCCAAGTACTTTTGCGTACTAACCACATGAGGGTTATATGGGACCCCTCTTGACCTAGTACTTTGGCGTGGGTTATCTCCAGTCGCAGGAGGGTGTTGTGTGTGTTGTGTGAAACATGATATGTGTTCTCGGTGTTCTTGTGTTGGGTGTGCGGTGGTGGAGATTCGGGTAGGCTCTCCACCTCGAGGGCGTCAGAGTTGTCAAGGCTTTACCGGGAAGGGTAGTTGACCGAGGCTTTACGATGACTCGACACAACGTATGGGTTTCTATCCATACAGGCGGCTCGTGAATAATTCACAATATTGGAAAGCGTCTCGTAGGACTTAGCGTGCTTGCATACCTAAGGAAGTGTGCTTAACCCGGTGGCAAAAGGCGGTCCGGCATGTGGGTAAGTTGGTACACCTGCGAGGATAAAACTATTCGAATAGCCTCGTCCTAGGTTATGGACACGCTTGGTGATTTCACGCAAGATCTAGACTTCAACAACTGTTTTTGTTTTAAAAATTAAAACTTGACATGGTTGGCATGAATGGGTAATTCATGCTATTGTTGTGGTGACCAATGGTTTGGTCACTTCAGACTGCTTTTCTTGTTGTTGATACTTGATTACTACTGTTTTTATCAAATAAAATCAGATTTGTTAAATTGCTTTCGATCTATTACATTATTGCAAATAAAACTTGCTTTATGCTTAAAAATTTGAGTTCTATCCTGCTCCACTTAAATAAGCTTGCATGTAGTTATTGTTCAGGTCTGTTATCATTCTTATATATCTTGCGAGTACATTCAAAGTACTCACTTGACTTTTTTGGGCTGCTTTGTTTGCGAGAGGAAGAAGGTGAGCCCCAAGGGCCTCACTTTTGCGAGTTGTGCTGTGGATTCGACGACTAGCCTGGCGGTCCGGTCGGTTGCCTTGTGGGTTAAAGGCACACTGATTGGCTCTTTTGTTGTAGCCATCTTATGGCACTTTTGCTTCCGCTGTTTAATTATTGTTGTCTCTTTTATTGTTGGCCAGTTGGCCTCTCTTTTGTAATAACTATCCTTTATTAATGTTAGTCCTGTTCTGTTTTGCTTCGGTTCTATGTGCATGAATGGAATTGATGCATGAACTTTGTAAGGAGGTGTGTATACTGCATTTCTGGGAAGTATACATGTCTCGAGTCTCGGATTATCTGTTTTGTGATGCTAGGGCCAAGCGGTTGGTTAAGCATTACAAGCCGGATAAACCGGGGTCTCACAACACATATGTGTATGCACACATTTAGAGGGAGCTTATTCTATATTTTGTGGTTTCATTTGTATTGATCCACATTTCGTGTTCCACATATATTTGGGATCCTTACTTTGAAACATATCTGTATGTTTGTATAGTTATGTTTTGAGTATATAGAACTTGTGTAGTTCTTGTATACTCATATTTCGAATATATAAAACTTGTGTAGTTTTGTATATTCATGATTTGAGTATAAAGAACTTATGTAATTCTCGTATACTCAAGTTTTTAGTATGTAGAACTTGTGTAGTTCTCGCATACTCATGTTGTGAGTATATATATGACTTGTGTAGTTTATATATACTCATAACATGTTACTTTTATCTAAATCAATTTATATGTGATTGAAATGGTTATCATCAATTACCAAAAAGGGAAAGATAGAGGTATCTTGTCCCACCATTATGTGTTAATGGTATGAGGTGGTAATTAATGATAATCATATTGCAGAACTAATATTTTTCATGAGTTGGATATATAGGTTATGTTCCAGGATGATGAAGACTTGGGATAATCATGAGTTGATCATCAAGTCAAGACTCAAGTGTAGGATGCATCATGAGTTGATGCATATGAAGACTTGAAGTAAACGTTGCATCATGTGTTGATGCACATCAAGACAAGAGAAGACCCATCATGTGTTGATGGAGGTCTAATGAAGAATGCATCATGTGTTGATGCATGTCAAGACTCGGGATGAAGAAATCATCATGTGTTGATGATGTTCAAGACAAGATCCCGAAGTGAAGAGATCATCATGTGTTGATAATTGTCAAGTCAAGGACCCGGATTTGAAGTGTTGATGTGCGTCATCAAGCTTCAAGAAGATGCAAGGCAAAGGTATGACTAGCTAGGGCTAAGTATGTGTTTCTAGTCTTTTACTGGTCTTGGTGTTTGTTTGGAAGGCCGGATTGCTAGTATAGGATTGCGTACTATTAAGAGGGGTCTTTACTAGTAGCATGGGTTAGTCATGTGTTGATAGCTCATTATGTTTTCTCTAGCCCATCTATGCATGTAGCTATTATTTTTGAATGTGTTTTGCAAATGTATGATGCTCATGCATTTAATCTTTGTGGCATGGGACTATAGTTTGCAAATGTGTTTTGCGAATGGTTGAAGTCCATGCACCTTAGCCTTGTGGCATGATGCTATTATTTGCGAATGTGTTTTGCAAATAGTTGAAGCTCATGTTTGATTTCTTGTAGCATGTGACTTAGGTTTGCAAATGTGTTTTGCAAATGGTGTAAGTCCATGTACCTTATTCCTTGTAGTATGATTCTAAAAGTTGGCAAATGTGTTTTGCAACTTGTTGAAAATCTTGCTTGTGATCCTTGTTGGCATGGCTTATTAATTGGTAAATGTGTTTTGCAATTGAAGTTGTTGAAAAAAGCCATTTGCTGCTTTGTCAGGATAATCGGAAGTTCCGGTGTGTTAACTGCGGAACTACCGCAGACCGGAAGGTCCGAAATCCGGCGGAATGTTTTTTTTTCAGAGAAGCACCCTTTTCGAGACTTAGCCTATTTTCGGAAGCACGGAAGTACCGCCATATTGGGAGCGGAACTACCGCATAGCTGAAGTTCCGATTTGGCGCGGTACGTTTTTTTCCAGAAGGTTCCATGTGTTGGACATGAGTGGAAGTGGAAGTACCGCCCATCAGAATCGGAACGTCCGATAATCGGAAGTACCGCGTGTTGAACGGCGGAAGTTCCGGATTTCATTTCCAACGGCTAGTTTCTCGTCTGATATAGCCGTTACTGTTCTTGTTGCTGAGGTGCGGAAGTTCCGGACTTTGTACGGCGGACGTTCCGCATTTGCTGATTTTTCAGCAGATTCTCTCCCAACGGCTAGTTTTTGTGTATGGGCTATATATAGCCACCTTGGACGATTGGGAATGGTTGCTGAAGTTATTGTTGAGTTCCATACTCATTCTTTGAGCTAAGAGCAAGCCTCTCCTCTCTTATGTGCATGTGTTGCACTTGGTTAGCTTGGAGAGTAAACCCTAAGTGCATTTGTTGCGTTAGGTAGTGGATTATGTATCCACTTGAGATTTGACACTTGATTAGTTCAAGTGATCGTTGAGTCTTGTTACTCTTGGTGTTTGCCAACACCTAGACGGCGTGGAGGCGTCGTGCCCGGTGATCTTCTCAAGAAGCTTGTGAGAAGGCCCGGCGTGTTGTGAGTGGTTTGGTGCTCGCCATCTCCGGAGTGGAGGAAGAGCAACCATAGTGGAGCGAGGTGTTGGTTCGGTTTGGAGTCGGTCCAAGTGGTTGGACTTACCTCGGAGGTGTTGGCTTAATTAGTGGAGCTGGTCCAACGTGGTTGGGCTTACCTCAACGTGGATTAGGGGAGACTGGCAAGTCTCCGAATACCACGATAAAACATAATTGTGTCCATCTTATTTTTTCTTGTGCTTTACTTTGAGCAATTTACATTCTTGCTTTAATTCCTTATATATCATTGTGTGATTGCTCATATTGTTTTTAGTCATATTGTTGGTGCACTTAGTTGAGCCTAGTTGATTTAGGTTTTAATTGTGCAAAACCAATTTGTTATTAGCTTCCGCATTATATGTTGGTTTTAGAGCCGAAAGATTTTTAAAACCGCCTATTCACCCCCCTCTAGTCGGCCACCTCGATCTTACAAGTGGTATCAGAGCTTGGTCTCACAATTTATTAGACTTAACCGTCTAGAGAGTAAAGGATGATGACTAGAGAAATAGTGCACCTAGGTAAAGCACCTATTTTTGATGGCACAAATTATGCACATTGAAAAATCTGCATGTCATGTTATTTTAGGGCCATGAGTCTAAAAATATGGCGGATTGTAAATGTTGGCTTTTCTCCTCCATTGGATCATCTTGCTCCAACAATAGAGGAAGACAAATGCTTACATCTCGACGCTCAAGCAATTAACGGTTTATTTAGTGCTTTGAGTGTAGAGGTGTTTGATGAAGTGTGCAATCTCAAGAGCGCCCATGAGATATGGACACAAATTCAAGATAAATATGAATTGTCCACTTCCACTAGTGAAGATTACACAAAACAATGGATGTCGGGAGAAGAATGCTCAAACTCCAACTCCGACGATGATGAGGACTCCTCAACTCCATCCACATCACCACATTGTTTGATGGCTCAAGGTAATGAAGAGGTAAACAATGATGAACCTTCTTATGATGAGTTGACGGACATGCTAGAAGAGCTAAATGAGTATTTAGGAAAGGAGAAAATGAAATTCAAAGTTTTGAAGAAAGTGTATGTCTCACTTCAAAACAATTATGATGCTTTGAAAGATGAACATAAAAATCTCCTCCTAAATAAGCTGGATAGTTCTAAGGTGGATATAGGCATTTCATGCAATTTATTAGATGATATGCCATGCATAGCTCCTATCTCATGCATTTCATCTAAAATTAGCATATCCTCCTCTTGTGATGATTTGCTAGACATGCCTTGTTGCTCTAAAATAGATACTCCAATTTCCAAGTCAAAAATTTGAAGAATGACTTTGAAAGAATCCAAAAATGGAAGGCCACTCTTGATGATATATTGAGCAAGCAAAGGCGCTTGCAAGATAAGAGTGGGATTGGCTTCACTCCTAAGAAGGAGACTAGCAAGACAAGGCACAATGCAAGGCACACGAAGAATCATGTCAAGTGCCAAGAGCGAAATGGAAAGGGTCACTATGCCTCGGTGTGCCCTAATCAAAAGGATGTCAAGACAAGACATTCAAAATTGAGGTAAACCGGCAATGGGCAAGAAAAGAAGACAAGTAGGGGAAACAAAGGCCCAACTTGCTACAATTGCCGGGAAAAGGGACATGTTGGTAAACAATGTCCCAAAGGTATCTATCCTAAGTTATTTATTTATAATGATCATTATTTGCTTAGGAAATGCTAGAGCCATTTGGGTGCCCAAATTCCGAAGCACCCCCGGAGGGTCCTCGGCGTCCCGCGAAGCCCGGAGCAGCAGGCTCTCTGGGCTACCTCTGGAGAAGACCCGAAGCAGCCCTAGAGGGTCCTCGGCGCCTCGCGAAGCCCAGAGCAGCAGGCCCTCCGGGCCACCTCCGGAGAAGACCCGAAGCACCCCCTGCAACGGAGCACTCCGGGTGCTGGTGGACCAGGTGCACCAACCAGGTGGACCAAGCGCAGGAAGACCTACCGTGGGCCAAGACCTACGTACAGGGGGAGGAAAAGTCTCTTCAGCCCATACTCGTACAATATTCCCGTAGGGGTTGAGTAGTAATGTAAACATAACGCTATAAATAGGGAAGCACCCCCCCATGTAGAGGGGGAGATTTTTTAGCTTTTCAGAAGCAATCAATCAATACATATTTACTAACTGTTGATCCCCTTTCCGAGGATCCTTCGGCTCCTCCGAGAGTAGCGGAGGTCCCCTTTTCTCCTACTGTTTAGTCTTTGTTTGCTACGACAGATACAAAATATAATCCAATACGAATACATAGCGAATATGAATCGAAACGAATACTATCGCATATATTTTCTGGAACATGAAAATCACTTAACTTGTATGACAGAAATTAACAAAAACATACAACTAGTTTATTTGATGCAAACATTCATGAATTGTTCATATTTTCAACAACCACACATAACATTGGCACTAGCAAGCTCTATTAACTAGTTCATGACAAACATAACAATTAGTTTATGTGGATTTCATGGGGATATGCTCCAGATCTTAGGATGATGTGACAATTGGCAATGGCGTTTACGGTTTGTCGTTTCACGCGTTTTCGACAAAGTTACTGTGCTTCTTGCTCAGGCGGTCCGACCGGTCCTTGACAATGGTCCGACCGGTCCCATATCGGTCGGACCGGCCATCGGGGCGATCGGACCGGCGATGACCAAAAGTGTTCAAATCGAGTGGGCCAAAATAGGTGTTGTAGACAAGTAAGGGATCCCAATGCACTTGGTCTCATGATTTTTGGAGCCTCGGTGAAAAGTTCTATTGGTTTAAAGTTTCGAAGGTTTGGATTTTGGGAGCTTGAATTTGGCTAAGTCTAAGGCGGTCCGACCGCTCACGAGGAGCGGTCCGACCGCCATGAAGCGATCCGACCGGCTCACTGAGCGGTCGGACCGTAACTACTTGAACGTCGACCAACCGTGGCGATGTTGTTTTGTTAGGTCAAAGTCATTGGTTTCATGGCATATGATTTGCATGATGCATGTTTTGACTAACATGGGTCAAGTTGTGAAGAACTTGTTCCCAATTCGTGTTTTCTTATGCGTGGTTGTGCGGGTAGCTTGGTGGTCAACGACGGTCAACGGCGAGGAGAATCGGGACTAGACTTGAAGAGTTGAGGTCCGAGCGATCGGCGATGCGAGTGAGTCAACGACTCAAGCGTGACACAAGATGGACAAGGGTGACCTATTGGCGAATCCATGACACATGGTGAAGCGGTTTAGGTCAAAAGTTAAAGACGGCGCCTCATGAAGCGTGCGTGTGTGACCCGCTTGTTAGTGGGCCTTAACGGAGCCCAATGGAGTCAAACCCTAGGAGTCTAGGCCTCCACTATAAATAGGGGAGGTGGTGGTGCACCACCAAGCTCTCTCTCTCTACTTTGTTTATGTTTCAAAACCTAATTGTCTTTAGGGAGTTGAGGTGGAGGCTAGGGCTTTTCATGGTTTGAGGAGAATTTCGTGATCCTTGATTGTCTCTCGATCCATGATGGTGTGGATGTAATCCAGCATCAACCACGAAATCAATCTATGCAAGGTTTGCTTGAGATAAGTCTCTTTTCGTTCTTGCTTTCAATTTCGTGTTTTTAGGGCTTTCTTTGATCCACGAGTTTGTGATTGATTCTTTCATGTGAATTAGCTTGCTGTGATATGTGTGAATCTATCTAGCATCATCTTGATCATCAATCACTCACGAACAAGCAATAGGATCAAGTTTTCGTTCTTGCCCGGTTTTAGACCTTCTGTTAATCAATTGACAATTGCTCAAGATCGTTCCAAGAATTATCATAATATTCGATTGGAATAGGTCCTCAATAGCATAGAGAAGGTGTGTGCAAAGTTTCGTGAAGTTTGGAGTTGAGAATCAAAAGTTAGACCTAATTGCAACCGTCATCGGGTGATTTTCTTTGTTTCAGATCGGTTCTGTAGACTGCCGGTCCGACCGCCCATCACCACCGGTCCGACCGATTTCGGAGCGGTCCGACCGCCAGTATAACAGCGGTCCGACCGCCCGGCAATCGGTCCAACCGGTTCACTACAGAGGTCAGACCGCCAGTACTTGTGTTGCTTTGATTCTTGCTGATTATTGTCGCATTGCTTAGGGGTTTTTATTGGATTCAATACTAGTCTTCCGCTGTACTGGTATATTGATCTTCATAGCTTTCTAATAGCTACTGGAGTGAAATTGTATTGAGTTCATAATTTGTGAAAAGTGAGCGTGCTCCTATTCACCCCCTCTAGTCGCCTTTACGGTCCAACAAGTGGTATCGAGCGGTTAGTTCAATCTTGATCTTAACCGGTCACGAACTTTAGCGATGGATAGATTCACTACAAAACCGCATATGTTCAATGGACAAGACTATGCCTATTGGAAGAATCGTATGCAGTATTCCTTGAGAGTGAGGACAAGCTTTGTGGGACGTTGTTCGATCCCCTCATTATTCCCGAGTTGAAACTCCCGCTTCGTGGTTCTTTTGGCTAACAACAACAAGGCCAAGAATCTTTTATATGGTGCGCTTGGTAGACAAGAATATGATAGGATTTGCAATTTTGCATTGCAGACGAGATTTGGAACACTCTCGAAACATATCATGAGGGTTCGTCTCAAATTAAGAAAGTGCGCCAAACAATCTATAAGCGTGATTATAACAAATTTGAGATGCGTCCTGGAGAGAGCATCGATGACATTTTCAGTCGTTTTAATAAAGTGATTAATCAAATGAAAGCTGTTGATATTGAATATTCTCAATCTGAAAATGCCACCCACCTCTTGGCTGCAATCAACACCAAGGAGTGGGAGATGAAGGCTACTGCTATATAAGAGAATGTTGATCTTTCAAGTCTTACTTTAGAATTGCTTTATAGTAAACTCAAGACTCATGAAATTAAAAGAGTTGATCATCCCAAGAAAGATAATTTAGCTTTGGTAGCAGATCCTCTCAAAAAGGCTTTTGATGACTCTTTTGAATCTTCTTCTGGATTTTCATTTGCTTGTTTATCTGCTATTCATGAAGAGGAGCTTGAGAATATCCCTGAGGTTGAGTTAGCCCTTTTAGCTAAAAAATTCACACGGGCTTACAATAATGTGAGAAATAAAAAGAGAGGTGGTCCTGTTACTTGCTATGAGTGTGGAGAGCTTTACCACATCCGGGCCAATTGCCCCAAGCTAAAAGGTAAGGGTAAGCACAGGAGGAGGAGAAGCGACTTGGAAGAAGCCTCATGAGAACAACTCGAGTATGATCTTTGTCAAGCTCATAAAGGCCGCTCAGGGTCCTTGCCGCTTTTGGAGAGCAATCCGTTAGTGATGTGGACTCGGAGCGAAGAGGAAAAGAAAGGGAAGGCCAAGGACTTTCTTGGCATGTGCTTCATGGTGACAAGCGACATTGATAATGATGAGGTATCTTTTTCTTATGATGAGCTTTCTGCTAAATATAATTCTATAGTTGAGCAAGTGCTTAGTCAAGATGAAGCGCTAGAATTTGTCATGACTAAAAATAAGAAACTAGAGTCAAAAATTGGTAAACTGAAACTAGAACTTGCAAATGTTAAGACTCTTGAACCTGATGAATGTTTATCTTGTCATGCTATGCATTCAGAAATTACCAATTTACAATCTGCTCATAATATTGCTTTACAACAACTTGAAAATGCTAGAACCGAGCTAATTGAAATTAAATCTGCTCCTTGTGAAAAATGCTTAGAGTCTAGCAAGTTGATTGCTTTTGATGTGATTGATTCTAGCCCTTGCACTTCATGCTTAGAAAAAGAACGTGAAATCAAAGATATCTTAGAAGCTGCTAGAGTCAAATATGCTAAGCTTAAGGACAATATTGAAAATACTACTTGTGCTTCTTGTTCTTGCTCTTAAGCTTGAAATTGCTTTATATAAGGAGAAATCTATGGATAAAACTTGTGATGTTTGTGTTAACTTGAGAAAAGAAAATGCTTACCTTCATGATACATTAGAGAAATTTTCTAAAGGTAAGAAACAATTAAACATGATTCTTGACAAGTCTAAAACTCCTTATAAGAAGCAAGGTTTAGGATTCAATTCTTTTCAAGACAATTCAAACCCAAAAGTCATTCAAGTCTTGGAAAAAGGTTTAATTGAATTCAAAACCCAACCTGCAAAAACATCTTTTAAATCTGTAGGTTTTGTCCAACCTTGTATTAATTCAAATGGTGCTTCTTCTAGTGGTACCAAGTACCATTGCACTTATTGCAAGAAAGGTGGGCATTTGATTGAATTCTGTTGGCGTAGGTTGAAAAATGATAGAAACAATCTTGATAGAATTTCATTCAAGCAACCTAAAGCTATTATGAGACATGGTAACACCGAAAGGAATAAACCAGGGATTAGGATTTTCTCACATGCTAATCATTATGTTTCTACATATTCTAATTCTCATGTTCTTGAGTCCGGTCGACCATTGGTGGTCACCGGTCCGACCGATTTAGTCGCCGATCGACCACAAAGACAACGGTCGACCGCCTCGACGATTTAATTCCCATGTTAACTTAAACATTGCTCATAGCGAATTTTAGATGAAATCAAGGATAACATACGCTTTGCATACTACTCGCAGACGTGTGTCTCGAAGATCGGGTTCCCAAGTCTTGTTTAACTAACTTGATGTCGAGACACATCGTTCTTCCGTGCCTTGATTTTTGAGATTGCGCGGAAAGAGGAAGGACACGTGCTTTGTCAACTCCATTGTTCACGTCATATTGCCGGAGACTCAAGATGGTTCACCTCCTTCACGCGGTCGACGGGTTTCAAGCATCTCCGAGAACTTCCCATCGCCAAGCCGTTAAGCGCATATTCAGGTATTTACACTCTACCTCTTATATGGCATTTGGTATTCTGCTCTTGACTTTGTCCATTAGAGGTTTTGATTCGATTTTGCGGGGTCGGTTAGATAGGAAGAGTACCTCGAGCACTGTCACTTTCTAGGCACGTCTCTTGTATCTTGGTCTTCTAAGCGGTCTTACATTGCACAATCCACTCTTGGCGGAGTATGTTCTTCTTTGCTAGTTCTTTCAGAGCGATTTTGTGGATGACGTCCACTTTGAAAGATTATGGGTTAAACTTTGCTAGTGTTCCTCTTTTACGTGATAACACTTCGCTATTAATATTGCTAAAAACCGATTGCAACATTCTAGGACTAAGCACATAGACATTCGCTTTCACTTCCTTAAAGATCATGTTGAAAAGGTGATATTGTGATGCACTTTGTAGAGTCCAAGCTCAATTGGCGATATTCTTACCAAGCCTTTAGATCAAACCGATTTTCCTCCTTAAGAAGTGAGTTAGGGTAATTTATCCTTATGGGTTGGTTTGAGGGGAGTTTGATCTTTTCTTATCTTTCCTTGTTCTTTTGATCTTTTATTGTTCTTTTTCGAACTTAGTGATCTTTTGAACTTTTTAGATTTTTAGGCCTTTTAATTGCATCTCATTGTGTCACATTGCATTCATATGAAAAATACAACAAGTGGTATGAAAAATTCAAAAAAAAAATGCATTGTAATATAAGATTTTCTGCTTATCTTTTAAAATTGATGAAGCTTTGCCTATTACCCTTTAGAGCTTTTGTATTTCAATTCTTGCTCAATGTCATGTCTAGTTCTTTGACTTGCTAGAATTATCATGCTTTTACATGTGTAGCTAAGTCTTTGCTATATGAGCTAGAGCCTTTTAAACAACTCAAACTAAGAAATTGCAATTTGTGGATGTTTTAGCGAGTTGCGTAATTAGTGCTCCTCTTGTGACATTGGCCCTGTCAGAATTGCTTTGTTAGCTCCTTGATCTAAAATTGACCATTACTTGAGCTTTTGTGTTCTTGAGATTCTAAAAACTGCTCTTGTGAAAATGAAAATCAAGATTGTCTTATGCTTAAATTGTGCCAAACTATTCTTACGAGACTGCTTGTCAAATGACATGAACTTGGAGATAGTTTGATGAACCAGACGATCTCATGGGGATTGCTTGTCAGAAATGACATGAACCTCAAGATTTGTCGCCCGGTAGAAGCTTAGAAAGAGTTTGTGGATGGCTCCTAGTCCAGGATCTTCTTTACTAAGATATACCTTTAATCAACTTTTGGTCGAAGCTTAGGATGAGTTTGTGGATGGCTCCTAGTCCAGGATCTTGTCACTAAGTTAGATCATTAGTCAACTTCAATATTCAATGCAAATGAGAAAAATGTTGACAAATGGGCGTTTACAAAATATTGAGCAAAATGATTCAATACGGGACTTGATTGACTCTTACTGTGGTCTTTGTTAGATTTTTGATCTCACTTTGACAGTTTGACATGGCCAATTTCACTTTAGGATCCCTGTTGATGAACTTGCTGAATTTGAAGCGTTGCTTAAATTGATAAAATCTAATGCTTTACTTTTGAGCCTTTGTGCTTAGCTTTGCTATATATGTCTTACCATGATCTTGCTAGCGTTGTCAGGCTTGATATGCTGTTTGTGCAATATTAGAGAAACTACATTGTTCTTTTGGGTAATCTCCAAAGCTTCTTATCAAAAAATTGAAAAATACAAAAATTGAAGCCACTCCATTGCACTTCATGCATATTCCTCTTTATGCTTCTTTTGTTTCTGCTTCTTTCTTTATTCTCTATTTGTTATTCCTGGATGAGAGGAAGGCATGATTCCTTGATGAATCCATTGTCAAAGGGGGAGAAGATGTGTTAAATGAAAAGATATTTCTTTGGGAGAAGATGTGTAATATTTCTTTGCTAAGATGTGTAATATTTCTTTGCTAAGATGTGTAATATTTCTTTGCTACTCTTATTTGGAGAAGATGTGTTAATGAGAAGATTGGGGGAGAAGTTTATACAAAGGGAGAAAATTTGAAATTTGATGATCATAGTGAGGGGAGTTCTTGAGTTGCATTCTTATTGTCTTATTGAATATTCGAACTTGAATTGCATTCTTTTATACTCACAATGATCATAGGTCAATTGAACAATTGTTCTTTCATATGGACCTCATGTGAGAATTTTGACCCTTTTTCGAAATCAAAGTTTTATGCTTTCTTTTGCCTTGTCTCACATGCCTATACTATTACGATGCCGGCTTGGTCATGTTCATTGCTTTTTCTTGCTTATGGACCAAGTTGTGCCTTTGTGCAAAAGCTGCGAGTAAACTCGTTTTCAAACCTCTTACTTACATTTTTCGGATAATTGCCAATGTGTTCATCAAGGGGAGATTGTGGATTTCATGGGGATATGCTCCGGATCTTAGGATGATGTGACAATTGGCAATGGCGTTTACGGTTTGTCGTTTCACGTTTTCGACAAAGTTCTGTGCTTATCGCTCGGGCGGTCCGACCGGTCCTTACACGCGGTCCGACCGGTCCCATATCGGTCGGACCGGCCATCCTGAAGCGATCGGACCGCGATGACCAAAAGTGTTCAAATCGAGTGGGCCAAAAATAGGTGTTGTAGACAAGTAAGGGGATCCCAATGCACTTGGTCTCATGATTTTTGGAGCCTCCAGTGAAAAGTTCTATTGGTTTAAAGTTTCCAGAAGGTTTCGGATTTTGGGAGCTTGAATTTTGGCTAAGTCCTAAGGGGCGGTCCGACCGCTCACGAGGAGCGGTCCGACCGCCATGGAGGTCCGACCGGCCGCTCCTGAGCGGTCAGACCGGTAACTACTTGAACGTCACCAACCGTGGCGATGTTGTTTTGTTAGGTCAAAGTCATTGGTTTCATGGCATATGATTTGCATGATGCATGTTTTGACTAACATGGGTCAAGTTGTGAAGAACTTGTTCCCGAATTCGTGTTTTCTTGTCTGTGGTTGTGCAGGTAGCTTGGTGGTCAACGACGGTCAACGGCGAGGAGAATCGGGACTAGACTTGAAGAGTTGAGGTCCAGAACGATCGACGATGCCGAGTGAGGTCAACGACTCAAGCGTGACACAAGATGGACAAGGGTGACCTATTGGCGAATCCATGACACATGGTGAAGCGGTTTAGGTCAAAAGTTAAAGACGGCGCCTCGCGAAGCGTGCGTGTGTGACCCGTTTGTTAGTGGGCCTTAACGGGAGCCCAATGGAGTCAAACCCTAGGAGTCTAGGCCTCCACTATAAATAGGGGGAGGTGGTGGCTGCACCACCAAGCTCTCTCTCTCTCTCGCCTGTTTATGTTTCAAAACCCTAATTGTCTTTAGGGGAGTTGAGGTGGAGGCTAGGGCTTTTCATGGTTTGAGGAGAATTTCGTGATCCTTGATTGTCTACTGATCCATGATGGTGTGGATGTAATCCAGCATCAACCACGAAATCAATCTATGCAAGGTTTGCTTGAGATAAGTCTCTTTTCGTTCTTGCTTTCAATTTCGTGTTTTTAGGGCTTTCTTTGATCCGCGAGTTTGTGATTGATTCTTTCATGTGAATTAGCTTGCTGTGATATGTGTGAATCTATCTAGCATCATCTTGATCATCAATCACTCACGAACAAGCAATAGGATCAAGTTTTCGTTCTTGCCCGGTTTTAGACCTTCATTAATCAATTGACAATTGCTCAAGATCGTTCCAAGAATTATCATAATATTCGATTGGAATAGGTCCTCAATAGCATAGAGAAGGTGTGTGCAAAGTTTCGTGAAGTTTGGAGTTGAGAATCAAAAGTTAGACCTAATTGCAACTTCGTCATCGGGCTGATTTTACTGTTTCAGATCGGTTAGAGATCGCCGGTCCGATCGCCCATCACCACCGGTCCGCCGATTTTGAGCGGTCCGACCGCCAAGATAACAGCCGTCCGACCGCCCGCAATCGGTCCAACCGGTTCACTACGAGGTCGACCGCCGAGACTTGTGTTGCTTTGATTCTTCTTGATTATTGTCGCATTGCTTAGGGGTTTTATTGGATTCAATACTAGTCTTCCATTTGTCTTGGTATATTGATCTTCATAGCTTTCTAATAGCTCCGGAGTGAAATTGTATTGAGTTCATAATTTGTGAAAAGTGAGCGTGCTCTATTCACCCCCTCTAGTCGCCTTTACGGTCCAACAGTTTACCATATTTAGCTCATTAGTCATAACTCACAAAGTCACAAGTCATCCACATTCACACTTAGTTCATCACATACATAAAACTTATTTCACACTAACATCGATCAGGCTGGATGGTTAATCTATACGGAAATGACTATAACATCCCAAAGTATGTTACCAAAAATAAAATGAGTAAACTAATTATTTTATTGGATTTTCTGAGATTTAAAAGAGTTTTCTTGGTTAAAAAGAAAAATAATAAAATAAAGTAAATTATTTGATCTCCTAGTTTTTAATGTCAAAAAGAAAATTTATTGAGTTTTCTGGGATTTTATTGGAATTAAAATGAAAAGAAAATTTTAATTAATTTCTTGAATGTTTTGGATTTTTAAAAGGTTTTTCCTATTTTCTAGAAATTAAAAATAATTTATGTGCAAAAATAAAAACCAACTTTAAGTTGGAATTAATTTTATTAAGTTTAAAATAATTCAAGGAATTTCTATGATTTTGTTTAGAATTTTTAAACTCTATTTGCTCTTTTCTAAAAGGCTATTTGATTTGTTGCATTTTCTAAAATTCAGAAATCAATTAAAATATCATTTTCTCTTTTGGGCCGAAATTTGGATATCTGGCCTTCGTGTTATCCGGATAATCCGTATTTGTATCTGCGTTCAATGGATAACAGGTCTACTGTATCTGTATTCGTTTCCGACAAAAAATCTATATTTGTTTCCGATCCGAGAATTATTCGAGAAAAAACCGATAAAATCCGAATTATTGTCACCCCTAGCTAGAAGCAATGTTGTTTTCCTGTATTGGAATCTTTACTCTTAGCACGGATGCTCTGCGTAGCTAACTGCTATGGCAGTGCACAGTACACACGTTGACGAGGATTAAAATCTCTATGTATTACTTTAATACATAATTAAAAGGTCATATGCCTTCATGGTCGTAACCCTTAAGGCTAACGATCCCGTGGTCATAAGGATTCCAGAGATTACTTATAGGTACCCTGGTCGGACGATGTCCTGTACCCGGTCCTCGACTAGATGATTGTTCGTAGAAGCCTTGAACTAGTATCTGGACTTACTCCAAGTATATTCTTACCGTGTGACGAATGGAACACATGTCATATTTTCTCCATACCTTGAGACGGTGTATGGTCGTAAGACACTGACAACAACTACCATACGGTTGAGTGTCTCACAGACGCTAACAGACAACCAGTTACTATTTCACTAATAGCAATTGTCCCTTCGACCAGACATGTCCCTTTTAAACATGCGTCTTCTCCAGGAGTAACTCACACCTCTTCGTTGGTTATTTAAAGACAGAGCATGGAGGAACAAATGCATCAGATTGAGGCATCACAATCAACACTAGATTCATGTTTAAACTCTGATTCGATAGCAAGCATTACACTCGGTGTAATTAGGATTAGTCCACCGCCTTTTTGAAGACGCCACTGGTAAAGGATCCAGTTCATAGCAATAAAAAGCAACCCTATTCCCTCCCAAGAACTCTTGACCATTTTCCTTTGTTTTATTTCGTAAGATCTGCAACTCGATCATCGACAGCTGGCGCTGTCCGTGGAGAAGAAGGCGTTGGGTTCTTGAAGATCGCTTTGCTCAAGCATTCTTCATTCACTCCTTTCGCTCTGTCATCGCTCATGTGAACATGGCAGGGACTTGGGATGAAGAGGACTGGTTTGACTTGGCGGACTACTCCAACCTCAACATAGACACGTGCATGCGAACCACATAAGAAAACGGTATGTCCTCATCATCCTCCTCCGCTAGCTCGCCACTCGTTGAGACCAGCAAGATCGACCGGATGGAAGAGGATTCAACACCGCCATCCGTGGTGCTTCTTGAGGAACTGGTCGTTCCGACCAGTTCAGAATATCCGAATGCCTCAATAAGCCCGGTCAATCCGACCGGCAAGAACGGCGACGGTAACCTAGCATCAGAGAGTCAACGTACTCTCGATGTTATCATGGGCAAATAGTATTCACCAAAGGCTTACGTATTTCGGGAGCCATCCGACACTTAGTGAGAGTGTCAATGAAATTACCATTGCCACTGGTTGAAGGCCAAGTGGGAATGGTAAAGCTCAGCATACGATCGGCAATCCGCCGGATCAGGCTGAATCGCCCACAAAGCTCGCCAGAGGTGGTAATCTCCGACCGCTCTCTGTCGTAGAGGCTCCTAGCCGAAGCTCTGGAGGGCTCTCCCTTAGCTACGACGGGAGCTCATCGGAAGATCGCTGTTGAAGGCATGAAGTTAATGCAATTGGAGATACCAATCAGGTTCCCGTGCACAATCCTCCCCAGTCTAACCCGTGTAGGACCGGAAAGGCGACTAGAGGGGGGTGAATAGGAGCTCAAACAATTTTTTAAGAAACTATTTGATTCGACAAGAATTTGTCTCCTATAGCTATGGTAGCTATGAAGATCAAATAAAACACATCAAGGAAGACTTAGGTTGAATCAATTCCAAACCCCCATGCGAGACGACATAAAACACAGATTTGAGTTGAAGAATCAGGATAATCGGAACTACCGCAGGCAAATGAGCGGAACTACCTATAATTGGAACTTCCTCAGTTGAATGGGCGGAACTTCCTATAATCGGAACTTCCTCGGTTATAAGGGTGGAACTTCCGATTATCCTGGAACAGTGTGCAGACAGCACAGTTTCAAAACGAAAAACGATCCAACTTTTTATTTATCCAATGAAACTTGACCAAACTTGGTACACACCTTTCTAAGGATATCTGGAATCTAATCCAAGAGGCGATCGTCCAGATCTACGTCAAAGTTTCGATCTTTCTCTAGTTTTCCAAAGGAAGGTTCAAAACTGAGCAAAACGAAAAACTTGATCCATCACTTGCTCGTGGGAGATTGATGATCTAGAGGATCTTAGATGTATTCCCACACGTCATAGCAAGGTAAAAGAGATGAATAAATCGATCAAAAACAACAAGATCAAGGAAGCACCCAAAATCATCAAACAAGAAGGAAGAACACAAGAGGACTCATATTTGAGCAATCATCCATAGATTGATTCGATGTGTTTGCTGATTACAGTCTCTCCCTTAAGGAGGACAAGATCTCAATCAATGAGCACGCACTCAACACATCTCCCTGAAAGCCTAAGCCTCACCTCTCCTCTCTAAACCCTAAACACAACTAGGGTTTTATCTCATGAAGTGCTTAGGGGCTGCTAGACAGCACCCTCTCTATTTATAGGGAGGCTTAGACCTTCTAGAAGATTTCACTTAATGGGCTCCCGTTAAGGCCCAAAACAAACGGGACACGAACACACACACTTTCATTGACCTAAACCGCTAATCATCGCTCCGTCTTGCGCCGCGGTTTAGCCAACCGACTCTCAAGGCGGTATTTGTTGAAATGACCAAAATACCCCTTCTCGATCCTTTTCCATGGACTGAGTCCAATCCAGTCGAAGCAATCGCCTGCTTCGCCACGTGTAGGTAGATCAACGGCTCTTATCATGTCGGCAAGTCTCTCCCGTCCGAATCCCATCGGAACCTCCAAGTCACTTGCACCGACCCCCGCGTCGTTTGATCCAACCAGCTGCATCGAACTGCCCGTTCGATCCATCTTATCCATTCTACGCCATGCTTGAGTCTTTCGACCTCACCCGGCATCCGTGATCGTCTTGGACCTAAGCCCTACAAGCTTAGTCCCGATCCTCCTCGCCGTTGACCGTCATTGACCTGCACAGCAATAAACAAAGAAATCGTCTCCGGGAACAAGTTCTTTACAACTTGACCCACGTTAGCTAAAACATGCAATATGCAATACATATGCACTTACCCCAAGGACTTGGCCTAACCCAATTTCAAATTTTCAATTTGACCGAAATTGAACCACAATCGGAACTTTCGCCAAGTAATAATCGGAACTACCGGACGTGCGGTAGTTCCGCTCCTAACACTGCGGTCGTTCCGATTCTCAGAGAAAAAAAAGAAATTCACAAAAATTCCTTCTCTGAAAAAAACGTTCCGCCAACAACCGGAACTACCGCCATGCGGAAGTACCACCAAGTAAAAACCGGAACTACCGATTTTCCTGACAATTGCGGAAGTACCGCGCCTTGCACGCCGAAACTTCCGATTATCCTGACACTTGCTGAAAACAGAAATTCAGCAAACCAACAAGGCAAAATCCAAATGTTTCATCATCCTAAGATCATGAGTATATCCCCATAATATCCACAACCCGCCATCACATCTTGATGGAGATAGAATGGGCGCTCAAACACCACCTGCTGGAGGCAATCAAACTGATGGATGTCTATCAGTTAATTCGTCTGTTCCTACCTCACAGTGTGTGATAAGTCGGACAAGGCAATGATCAGTCACGGCGGCCCGATCTTCCGATAGGTTCGATTTGGTTCGTCGTGAGGACGTTGACGCTTTGAGGCTTCCGACCAACAGATCGTCACCTCACAATTCGCTACACCCGCGACGATATGCGTTATCGACCACGCTTGCACGCGATCGACCTTACCACGAAGGTTATTGTTCCTGCAAGCAATCGAAGCAACTCACAAGAACAAGGTAGATGCAATCTGAATTGTATTGCGGATATGGATGAAGTTTACAAGTGGGGTTCCTCAAACCGATAATCGGCGAAACTGCAATTGGCAGAATAATCTAAGAAAAACCCGCCTCTAAACTATGGCGGCTACTATATATATATAGGGGAACGTGAGGAGGTCGACCTAGGGTTGTCCGGCCGTGGGATGAAGCGTACACAACCTGGACTCCGACCTCGTTACGTTTACAAAGTCTTATTAGTTTTCAAAACGGTGACGCAGCACCTTGTGTTGCGTATTTCTGGTCGAAGATCTGGTCGTAGGACTGGTCCTAGGGTGGTCTTGAGGAGTCCATGCTATCTTTGGTCGTAGATTGTGTCTAACGAGTATTGTGCTCGCTTTTCTGGTCGTAGATTGCTCCAATCGAATCAACTAGTCGTAGGTCTTCTTGTAGTGGTCGTAGATCTTCTTGCAGTGGTCGTAGACCTTCTTGAACTGGTCGTAGTCCTAGATTCACGAGTACAAGTAAATCATCTCCATTAGGCAGCATCATAGAGTTCTCAAATAATACACTCAGCCCTAGAAACGACTTTACCTGATCGATTAAGTGACGTGCTCTAGCTCTTGTTATAGGACCGTGTAGTTTAGCACCCAGATCTGGAGGGTCTTGTGTCGTGCGTGTATCCGAAGGAGGGATGTCCTCATCATACTCCCCCTCTTGAATTGGAGTCGTCCTCGACTCAAGCTCATCTTCTTCTCCCAAGTATGGTTTCAAATCTGAAATGTTAAATGTGGGGCTAACCCCAAAATCTGCAGTAATTCTAATTGATATGCATTATCATTTATCTTCTTAATTATCTTAAACGGTCCTTCAACTCTAGGCATCAACTTTGATTTTCTTAATTCCGGAAACCTATCCTTTCTCAAATGAACCCAAACTAAATCACCTGGTTCAAATTTGACAACTTTCCTACCTTTACTTCCAGCAACCTTATACCTTTCAGTCATATGCTCTATATTCTTTTTAGTGGTTTCATGTAACTTGAGAATAAATGCAGCACGTTTCTTAGCATCTAGATTAATTTTTTGGAGAGGTCGGTAAGGTAGTAAATCAATAGAAGCACGGGGTTAAAACCATACACTACACAAATGGACTTACCTTGGTGGTGGAGTGTCTTGACCTATTGTAAGCAAACTCAATATGCGGTAAACACTCTTCCCACATCTTCAAGTTCTTCTTTAAAACAGCTCGCAACATTGTGGATAACGTGCGGTTGACAACCTCCGTTTGTCCATCAGTTTGGGGATGGTATGTAGTAGAGAACAGCAGCTTTGTCCCCAATTTATTCCAAAGTGATCTCCAAAAGTGGCTCAAAAACTTCGCATCGCCATCCGAGATAATAGTATTGGGCACTCCATGTAAGCGAATGATTTCCCTGAAAAACAAATCAGCTATGTTTGTAGCATCATCGCTCTTGTGACAAGATATAAAATGTGCCATTTTAGAAAATCGATCCACTACTACAAATATACTATCTCTCCCCCTCTTTATCCTAGGCAATCCTAAAACAAAATCCACAGAAATATCCTCCCAAGGGGCGCTAGGAATAGGAAGAGGCATATAAAGTCCATGTGGAAGGAGACGGGACTTAGCTCTGTTGCATATAGTGCAGCGAGCTACGTAGTGCTCGACATCACGCCTCATCTTTGGCCAAAAGAAGTGGGTGGCCAGCACATCTTCTGTCTTCTTTGCTCCAAAATGCGCCATCAAACCTCCTCCATGTGCCTCCTTCTCTTGTGCAGGTCCCCATTGGAAAGGCACTCCTTTCTTTGTCAATTCATTCAATGGTGCGGCAATGGTGCTGAAATCCCGCACAAAGCGCCGATATAATCCAGCAAGGCCATGGAAGCTCCGCACTTGTGACACAGTAGTAGGCGTCGACCAGCTTTGGATGGCTACAATCTTTGTCTCATCCACCTCAATGCCCTGTGGTGTCACAACATAACCAAAAAATGCAACTCGATCGGTGCAAAAGGTGCACTTGAAAGATCTAGACCCGCCATTATGAGTTAATGGATTGTTTTGGTGATTAATGACAAATCCAAATATGAGACTAACTCTTTTATCAAGTATTATCTTTGTGTAGTCTCATTTGGATATAAAGGTGAAACACAACGAGGTATGCAATCGACATCTCAACTTCATATAATGTTGCATTTCTCGGATCCAAAATATAGGATTGAACTCAACCTTAAGTTAAACTTGAATATGTGCATATGACCTTATTACACATTTGTGTATGCACACATTTAGGGGGAGTTTTATCCTATACTTTGTGGTTTCATTAGTATTGATCCATATTCCATTCTCCACATATATTGGGATCTTTACGTTGAAACAAAACCTTTGAGTATACAAAACTTGTGTAGTTCGTATATACTCATGTTATGAGTATATAGAACTTGTGTAGTTCTTGTATACTCATGTTAGAGTATATATAACTTGTGTAGTTTATATATACTCATTTGTTCTCTCATTTATCATCATTAAATTTATGAGAATTTAAGTGGTTATCATCAATTACCAAAGAGGGAAAGATTGAGGTATCTTGTCCCACCATTATGAGTTAATGGTATGGTGTGGTAATTAATGATGATCACATTGTGGAACTAACATTTTCCATGAGTTGGATATATAGGTTATGTTCCAGGATGATGAAGACTTGGGATGATCATAAGTTGATCATCAAGTCAAGAGCTTGGTATAAATGATGCATCATGAGTTGATGCTTATCAAGAAGAGATGATCATGGGTTGATCATCAAGACAAGAGAAGACCCATCATGTGTTGATGGAGGTCAAGTGAAGGAATGCATCATGCGTTGATGCATGTGAAGATTCGGGATGAAGAAATCATCATGTGTTGATAATGATCAAGACAATATCCCGAAGTGAAGAAATCATCATGAGTTGATGATTGTCAAAGTCAAGGACCCGGACTTGAAGTGTTGATGTGCGTCATCAAGCTTCAAGAAGATGCAAGGCAAAGGTATGACTAGCTAGGGCTAAGGATGTGTTCCTAGTCTTTTACCGGTCTCGGTGTTTGGTTGATAGACCGGATTGCTAGTATAGGATTACCGTACTATTAAGAGGGATCTTGACTAGTAGTTTGAGTTAGTCATGTGTTGATAGCTCATTATAATTGCTCTAGCTCAACGAGGCATGACGCTATTTATTTGCGAATGTGTTTTGCAAATAATCGAGGCTCATGCATAACCCTTGTAGCATGTGACTTAAGTTTGCAAATGCGTTTTGCAAATGGTGTAAGTCCATGTACCTTTTTCCTTGTGGTATGATTCCAAAAGTTGGCAAATGTGTTTTGCAACTTGTTGGGAATCTTGCTTGTGACCTTTGTTGGCATGGCTTGTCAATTAGCAAATGTGTTTTGCAATTGAAGTTGTTGAAAAGCCATTTCGATTTACATCGGGAAAATCGGAAGTTCCGCACTTTGACCGTCCGATTTTCAGCGGCTTGATTTTTCCAGAGAGCGGCCGGTTTAGGGACTTAGCCGATTTTCTAAGTGCGGAAGTTCCGGCGTGTTACGGGCGGAACTTCCGATTATCGGTTGCTCCGAAATCCGGCGGTTCGTTTTTTCCAGAGAAGCACCTTTTTGGGGACTTAGCCAAAATTCGATGTGCGGTAGTTCCGCTATGTGTTGAGCGGAACTTCCGAAGATCGGAACTTTCGAAATTTGGTTGGCGGTAGTTCCGCACTAAAATTATAACGGCTAGTTTCTCGTCTGACATAGCCGTTGCGGTGTTTTTCTCTCTCCTGCGGTAGTTCCGGCCTTTGCACGGCGGAACTTCCGATTTCCCTGATTTTTCAGGGGTTTGTCTCCCAACGGCTAGTTTTTGTGTGTGGGCTATATATAGCCACCTTGGCCGGTTGGGAGAGGTTGTTGAAGTTGCTGGTGCTATTGTTAAGTGATATACTCATTCTTTGAGCTAAGAGCAAGCCTCTCTTCTCTTTTGTGCATGTGTTGCACTTGGTGAGATTAGAGAGTAAACCCTAAGTGCATGTGTTGCCTTAGGTAGTGGATTGTGTATCCACGTGAGCGTTGGCACTTGATTAGTTCAAGTGAAAGTTTGGATTTGTTACTCTTGGTGTTTGCCGACACCTAGACGGCGTGGAGGCGTCGTGCGCGGTGATCTTCTCAAGAAGCTTGTGAGAAGACCCGGCGTGTTTGTGAGTGGTTTAGTGCTCGCCATCTCCGGAGTGGAGGAAGAGCAACCATAGTTGAGCGAGGTGTTGGTTCGGTTTGGAACCGGTCCAAGTGTTGGACTTACCTCGGAGGTGTGTGCTCATTTGAGGAGCCGGTCCAACGTGGTTGGGCTTACCTCAACGTGGATTAGGGAGACCGCAAGTCTCAGAACACCACGGTAAAACATAATCGTGTCATCTTGTTTTACTTGTGCTTTACTTTGAGCAATTTACATTCTTGCTTTAATTGCTTATATATCTTGTATGATTGCTCATATTGTATTGTGTTCATATTGTCGGTGCACTTAGTTGAGCCTAGTTGATTTAGGTTTTAATTGAGCAAAACCAATTCGCTTTTAGCTTCCGCATTTATATATTGGTTTAGCCCGAATAGATTTTTAAAACCGCCTATTCACCCCCTCTAGTCGGCCACCTCGATCTTACAGCACTTCTCGAGGTTACCAAACAAACGTGTGTCTCTCAAAGCATTAAAAACAGCACGTATATGATTTAAGTGTTGCTCCTGTGACTTGCTATAAATCAAGATATCATCGAAGTAAACCACCACAAATTTTCCAATGAAAGGACGTAAAACCTCGTTCATCAAACGCATAAAAGTACTAGGTGCATTAGTTAGACCGAAAGGTATCACTAACCACTCATATAATCCGAACTTAGTTTTAAAAGCAGTTTTCCATTCATCTCCTAATTTCATTCTAATCTGGTGGTAACCACTCCGCAAGTCAATCTTTGTGAAAATAATAGAACCACTCAATTCATCTAGCATGTCGTCTAGCCTTGGGATAGGATGACGATACCTTATAGTAATGTTATTAATGGCTCTGCAATCAATACACATACGCCAACTACCGTCTTTCTTAGGAACCAAAAGAATCGAAGCAAAGACAAGGACTAAGGCTTTCTCTTACGCACCACGGTCCAAAAGATCTTGGACTTGTCGCTGAATTTCCTTAGTCTCCTCTGGATTGGTCCTATATGCAGCACGGTTTGGCAAAGTCGCTCCTGGGATCAAATCAATTTGATGCTCAATTCCTCGAATAGGTGGTAATCCCGGGTACCTCGGTTGAAATACATCCACATACTCCCGCAAAAGGTTAGAAAGCAAAGGAGGCAAAGAGCTAGCTATGTCCTTAGCTTAATATAAGGCATTTTGCATATCAAAGCATAGCATGGCACTCATTATTACAGATTTCAGCAAGTTGATTTAGTGGCAATCATAACACATCCCTTCAATTTAATTCCCTCGGACTTAGGACTAGACGCCACTTTCTCCCTTTTGGGTGGGAAAACACGGTTTGCTACTTGCTAATTTTCAGAATCATGTTTATCGGTGTTTCTTTCATTTTTAGCGCTCTTCTTCATCTTCGTAATCTCGGATGGTGTCAAAGGCAACAACTTAATCTTCTTACCCTTATGTGAAAATGAGTAGGTATTAGCTCTACCATGGTGCAAAACATCATTGTCATATATCCAAGGTCTACCGAGCAACAAAGAGCATGCTTGCATAGGCACGATATCAAAGTCAGAACTATCTTTGTAATTACCTGCTGAAAATTGCACTTTCACAACTTTGTGTACCTTTAATTTACCACACGAATTGAACCATTGGATGTAGTAGGGACGTGGGTGTGGTTGTGTGGTCAAGCCAAGCTTCTCGACCATCTCGGAGCTTGCAAGGTTGTTGCAGCTCCCTCCATCAATGATGACTCTGCAGGCTCTGTCCTTCACGAGAAATCTGGTCTGAAACAAGTTGTGTCGTTGATTTTGCTCCGCTCTCTCCACTTGTGCGCTCAGCACTCGTTGCGCAACAAGGCTCACATGATACTCGGTGTCAACAGCAGCTACTTGTTCCTCTACATCATCAGCATCACTGTCTATCTCATCTCCTCCACCTGCAATGTTAGCTGCAAGTACATATTCGTCCTCAATATCACTAGTACTTACATAACCACCGTCTTTGGTGGCAAGGTATGCTCGCTGACTGGGGCAGTCCCTCATGACGTGCCCCATTCCCTTGCAATGGTGGCACACAATCCCAGTGGTACGACCAGTGGAAGCAACCGACGAAGAACCCTTGGCTGGTGCCTGCACACTAGTAACTTTACTTACCTCGGATGCATGTGATGTGGTCGGAGGTGCTGCTGAACGCGCCCTACTCGTGGAGGGGGCAGCAGACCGTGTAGCTGAAGGTGGGGCTGTTTTGGCTTGCTCCGGCACTGGTCGTGGTGTAGATATGCTCCCAAAGTTGTTCCTTGGCCTCTGTTCGCCCCCGCAATTCCTTTTACGCCAAACATGCAAGTTGGAACAATCTAGAGACGCTATCGTATTCTTTGTAATCCACTATGTCCTGAATTTCACGTCTTAATCCTCCATAAAAACGTGCCATTGCAGCTTCTTCATCCTCAATAATATCACAACGCAATATGCTAATTTGTAGCTCCTGATAATATTCTTCTACGGATCTATTACCTTGGTTTAGGCGCTGCAATTTATTATGCAAATCACGTTTAAAAGAAGGTGGGATAAATCTGTTACGCATAGCAACCTTTAACCCATCCCACGTAGTAGGCGCTAATCCTTCGGTGCATACCCTATTCCACCAAATGATGGCAAAGTTTTTAAATTCACTTGTGGCTTGCCTAACTCTATGCACTTCGGGAACTAAGTGAGCATTCAATTTACATTCTCACCGTCATCTCCCAATCTAGATAAATTTCAGCATCATAAGCACCCGCAAAAGATGGTATAGAGAACTTAACTTTAGCATATGGATCATCATTAACACGTGCATTATGTTGATGCACATTATTACCTCTCATACCTTGACGGTTGAAGTTCAGTCGGTTCCGTTGTCGTGCATCAAAGGCGTCGTGGTCGTACATCTCATTATCATTATCAAACTCATGGTCATGGGCTGCACCCTGAGGTTCCACACGACCAACGTTTGGTGGTCGGTTCACCATTCTTTCGAGGCGCGTAGTGAGCGCCGCAATACTATCGTTGATTGAGCGTTGTAATGTGATCGTGGTAGCTTGAAGCTTCCTGTCGATGTCCTCATTAACGGTAGTGCGTTGTTCATCCAATAGCGTCATGAGCTCTTCCCTCAAAACACACTCTTGCGCATCCAATCCTTCACCTGACATGGTTAGTAGGAAACAAAAGACAACACAAAGGTATTATCCCTATCACTATTAGGTGGTCGGAGGGTGGAATCACACACTCTCAAGCGTCTTACCAAGCTCTTATGAGTTTCTTACCAAATTGCAGCAGGTGGTCTAATCGGCGAAGGTGGGATGTACGATCACGGCGGAGGCGAATGCGAGGATCCAATCTGAGGGCCGAAAGTATGTGGAGCTCGGATAGGCAATGTTTAGTAGCAAGGAATAGCAATAATGAAATCAGATTAGCAAAGCTGAGTAAAAGTCCACAAGACTAAATCACGCTTGTCGGCCCAATCGCGTTCCTAGAACTAGCTCAAGCAAACGGAAGGATAGGGTAGATACAAACACAATCGGATCCAAAATCACAAAGCAACTTTTTTTTGCACTCTTTGCTTTCTTTCTTTTTTTTTTGCACTCTTTGCTTTGCTTTCTTTCTTTCTTTCTTTCTTTTTTTTTTGGATTGCAAAAACCCAACCTAGGGTTTCCCTTTTTTTTTGCGAATGTGACCTTGACTCAAAACTCTTCAAAACCCTTTTCTGGGTCTATGGATATATATGGGTCACAAACTTTTTTCGGAGAGCAGGGGTAAAAAGGTAATTAAAAGATACTCTCTCTCCCTCTCTCTCTCTGAACTTTAGCTACGGGAAAAATCCGACCAGACGATTGTTTCCGACCAGGTGGTGGGGTGTACGAGAGCAACAAGATAATAAATAGGGTTGTCGGACACGAGTGGTCGGTCGAATCCGACCAGGCGTTCGTTTCCGACCAGGTGGAGAAGCCGAATCCGAGTAGGTGGTCGTATGGGGGGGTGGTGTCTAGATGATCGAAACAGCAAAGACTCGACGCTATAAACTAGATTACTGACGACTAGACCAAAGAACAAAGACACCGACGATGGACTCGAATTCAACAACGCCCGAAAACACAATTGCGAAGGCACAAATTGGTTTGGACAATGGAATAATTACGATCTAAAACTTTTGCGGGGCAATTTTCGGACTCTAGGTGATGGAACAAAACTCACAAAAGGGATAAACGAAATTACCTAACGGGCAACCTTAGCTCTGATACCACTTGATGAGTCACGGCGGCCCGATCTTCCGATAGGTTCGATTTGGTTCGTCGTGACGATGTTGACGCTTTGAGGCTTCCGACCAACAGATCGTCACCTCGCAATTCGCTACACCCGCACGACTGTCGTTATCGACCACGCTTGCACGCGATCGACCTTACCACGAAGGTTATTGTTCCTGCAAGCAATCGAAGCAACTCACAAGAACAAGGTAGATGCAATCTGAATTGTATTGCGGATATGGATGAAATTTACAAGTAGGGTTCCTCAAACCGATAATCGGCGAAACTGCAATTGGCAGAATAATCTAAGAAAAACCCGCCTCTAAACTATGGCGGCTACTGTATATATATAGGGAACGTGAGGAGGTCGACCTAGGGTTGTGCGGCCGTGGGATGAAGCGTACACAACCTGGACTCCGACCTCGTTACGTTTACAAAGTCTTATTAGTTTCCAAAACGGTGACGCAGCACCTTGTGTTGCGTATTTTGGTCGAAGATCTGGTCGTAGGACTGGTCCTAGGGTGGTCTTGAGGAGTCCATGCTATCTTTGGTCGTAGATTGTGTCCAACGAGTACTGTGCTCGCTTTTCTGGTCGTAGATTGCTCCAATCGAATCAACTAGTCGTAGGTCTTCTTGTAGTGGTCGTAGATCTTCTTGCAAAGGGTCGAGACCTTCTTGAACTGGTCGTAGTCCTAGATTCCTGAGTACAAGTAAATCATCTCCATTAGGCAGCATCATAGAGTTCTCAAATAATACACTCAGCCCTAGAAACGACTTTACCTGATCGATTAAGTGACGTGCTCTAGCTCTTGTCATAGGACCGTGTAGTTCAGCACCCAGATCTGGAGGGTCTTGTGTCGTGCGTGTATCCGAAGGAGGGATATCCTCATCAGGCAAGACAGGAGGTTGAAAGGGCATTCGACTCATCTAACACCCAATGCTAGTCAGAATCCTCTAAGACCATCGGTAATGCTTCAAAACCTGCAACGAGTTCGTTACCTTCTGGGTAACCCAAATCCTACTTTAGCAGATACTCCAAGTCAGACATGGTGGGAGGGAGGCGCCGCCGCACAGTGCCCCTACATGGAGGCCGCTATCGCGGCACGCCGCCTGCATGGAGGCCACCCCAGGGCGACGCAGTGGCGGCGGCGACTCGGGGGCTCTGAACCCTAGGCTAAAATTCGGCGAAGTCGGCGGCGCGACGTAGTGGCGGCGGCGAACCCTAGCGCCTAAGAGAAGGAGCTCTGTGAACGGAGGACTGGGGAATCTGGAAACTGTGTTGGCTCATTCGTTCGGGCGGGGGAGGGGAGACATGGTGGGAGGGAGGCGGCGCCGCCGACGGAGCACAAGGGGGAGGCGGAGAGGCGCTCGTGGGCTACAGAGCTGCGCCGCCATGGTCGCCTCGGGCGATTTGGCCTGAGGGATTGGGGATCGGGGGATGGGAATGGGGATTGGTTCGCAAAATTAGCGCTCACTCGGTCGGGCGCGGGGAAAACACAAAATTCACTGGCGCTCGCCCTGGGCCGTCGATTCCGCGATGGAGAGCCCGGATGGCTTATGTGTAACACCCTGACCCAAAATCGGCTCAATGCCCAACCCACCGTGGGGCGGACCCGCCCACACATAGCACCCCACTTACACTTTCGTCCTCGCTTCGTGTAAAAGGGTTAACCCGGAGGTGCTACGTTTGGATCCAACAGGCATTATATACTACTACAACTCACTTGAGACAAGCAATGTGGGACTAATCCCACCACACAACTCCTCATGGGCCACATGGGCCACACTACTGAGCAAGTAGCCGGGTATTACATTCACCCCTCAAGGGTCGACGCTCGACAAAGATACCGCATACGCGGCAAATGCCAGAACCACCCCTCGGTACACGCCCGTGCGCCCAGTCTTGGCACATATGCCATGCCATGTGTCTACTCGGGCCACATGTGACATGCGCCATATGCCCGCGCTGTCCCATGCGCGCGCGTGCGCAAACAAGGTTGATGCTCTGATACCATCTGTAACACCCTGACCCAAAATCGGCTCAATGCCCAGCCCACCGTGGGGCGGACCCGCCCACACATAGCACCCCACTTACACTTTCGTCCTCGCTTCGTGTAAAAGGGTTAACCCGGAGGTGCTACGTTTGGATCCAACAGGCATTATATACTACTACAACTCACTTGAGACAAGCAATGTGGGACTAATCCCACCACACAACTCCTCATAGGCCACATGGGCCACACTACGAGCAGGCCGGGGTATTACATTATGTCCATATGTCCACAATTGATCCTATATCCATCGGATATGTCGCCCTTAAAAGGTGCTTATGTACGTGACTATCTCCGATTAATGCATAATGCAACCATCTAATCACATGCAAAGAGGTGCTTGCATTAGAGGAGATATCTCTAATATAGATGTTGTTAGATATAAATGTATTATTGTGATTATTTTAATTCCTAAAACAAATATCAGTATAAAAGTAACATATATACTAGGCATATTTCCAACTACGAACAGTAGCATAATTGAAATATCAAATACACATATATCATATATATGCACAAATAAAGCAAAACCTATCATGTGAATTCTACTAGCAACAGTAGATAACATCATCATCACACTAAAATCCAATAAGTAGGATTTAGCCATGACAAAGCGGATCACCACGACTTACAGAGGATCTCTTCGGCGATGGTCGCGGTAGAGTCAGATGCGAAGACGATGGAAAGCCAATGATGAGGGAAGCCATGAGAAGTCACGCGAATACTTCCCAAAACCTGATTCACCCCAAACCGTACATGATTACAAGGGACGCCGGCTTCGGAGACGCTGCTTCTCCCGCGACGGTGCATGCCGGCACAAGAATGGAGTAGTCGAGGTAGCCAGCACTGAGGAGTGGGCAAAAATCAGAGATGGTTCTATCTTATGCATGCGATGAATGGAGACGGCTGTCCTTCATATAGAAACCAGTGACACGAAAAATCAATCCGCAAACGTTTTGGAAACTACATTAAATATCATTAATGTGTGCCATAATAGCTCAGTAGAATTAGCGTGATTCAAACATTCGGTTTGAACAGTGGTTATTCTGTTTCCAATTTGTATACGCGTAGATTGCCATGTCATCGTGCAGGTTTATGAAGTGTAAAAAAGCTACCACTCCGCACACAATCGGACCTAAAATTGCCGCACCATGCTCAGGCTGGCGCTGGCGATGGCGTGGCAAGCGCGCGTGTGTATTCTTCTTTTGCTTGCTTTAACTAGGTAAGATCAACTCCATATTGTAAGTTGATCTCCTCCCACCTAGATTTGCAATATAGCACTAAACTTATCACCTTCCACCATGCATAAGTAGCCCTTTAGAATTTTATAAAACTTATGAAGAGTATTATTTAGAGCAAGTCCATATACTCCAACAGATGCTTGATGTGGCTATATTATATTTTTAAGCACCCGTGTAAGAATACCTTACACGATAGATGCCCTAATATATAAGTATAGAAAAAAAAAAGAACACAGTGAAGTAGTTACCGTAGAGTTGTAGACAGAGAACAATATAGGATGAAGTGGCGAGGATAAAATTGTCATGCGAAAAAAAAACTAGAAAGAAAATTTTAGGCTCCATTTAGAATTAATAAATTTGTAGAAATTAATAAATTTTATGTGACCCCTCCCATTTGAGCTAAAACGTTACTTAGAGCATATACAAGAGTGTAACATCAACTGTCTGTATCTTGCAACGCAGGACATGAGATGATGTGGAGGAGAGATGGGAAACATAGATAATTGAGTCGTCTCTCATGCAGTAGTTGACTGTAAATTTATAACACAAGATACAAGATATGTTATACATGAATAAGCTATCTACATAGACATGTAAAAAAATTTACTATAAAAATTATTTTTAGTGTTGTCTATAGATTAGATAGATGAATAATACAGACAACATTTATTTACACAGTACGTGCCATTAGACAACTATTGGAAAACAGCTGGGTGGGAAGAACGAAAAAAAAAATACTTTTCACACATGACAGGTGCCTCATTTGTGCTGTGATGCGATCGCAGCCACGGCGGTCGATCCTTTACAGAGCACAAGAAAAGGCCTGTTTGGCACCGCGCGCCGTCTGTCCGGGCTCTAAAAGCGCGCCGCGCGCATTTAGCGCCACCGATCGATCGGCCAGGGCCAGCCGACGTCAGACCGCCTGCAATTCCCAGAAGAAAAGGTCAATTTCCTTTTCTTCCCGTGCGTGCCATCCAGCCGGCAAGGCTCGTGGACTCGTCAGAGCCGCGTGTTCCCTTCCCGTCTCGCCACGCCGGCACTCCGTCCGCGGTTCGCCGTCGAGCCTTTCTTCTCGGTTCGCTTTGTGTCTGTTTTTCGGTGCGACTGTGCGAGACATCGACGATGACGACGACGGATCGACCCAAAAGAGACGCAGCGAGAAGACGAGGCAGGGGGGAGAGCCTTTTCTTTCTTTCTTTCTTTCTCGGCAACGAAATGCCCGAGCTCACGTCTGCAATTTTGACTTGTTTCAGTGATGATGATGATCACGCAAGTCAACAAATGGCACCGTCTAGCAATCGCCAGGTTAATTAGTGACGCGCGGAGGGATCGTTTGAGCATTATGTGCTTGTACAGCGAACTGGTTTTGGGTAAAATATCTCCCTGTTACTAACTGCTCCTGTTAGTCACGGAGGTAATAAGATGCAGTGCTAGCATTGGCCTCGCCATATTAGTTAAGGTTTAATTATATTATAATTTTTTGGAGTTATAATCGCATATGTGGAGAATCACATACCACAAGAGTAATATTTTAATTCTAGTTGAAAAAGCTCGTAATGTCCTTACAAAAAATATAAATACAAAAACAAAGTTTATTATACTCTCAACAAATCAATTATCAAATTTAATTTATACTAACATCGTATAAGTATATGCCGAGATGTACCGTAAAATCTCTCCAAATTAATCTTGCAAACGTGTTCGTCATCATGTCTCACTCTTCAAACTCTACATGTAGGGATCTGTACTAATAAATCAAAAGAGAATAATATGTAAAAAGAACAACACTTATTGTAGGTTATATATATATATATATATACATCATGGATTGTAAGACAAGCAAGCAATTTGGAGACTGATCTATAGCAAACAAACCATCAGTAGTGATGTAATTTACACTTAAGTAGAACTATCTGCATATAACATTGCATTAAGCCATTAACTCCCTCCCTGTAACTATCTATCTTTCTTGACCATTCACCAACGCCCCTCTAGCTGATTCCATGCAATCCCTCCATTTTTATTAGATCCCACATGCCTCTTACTACATTTTTGTAGTAGTACCCCCTAAACACCAGAGGGAGAAAAAGAAAACGAGTAAAGAGGGAAATGCACTTCCTTCAACACGCATGCATTTGTACAGAAGAGTGAACTCCAGCCCTTGAAAGTTGAAACTCAACCTTGTTACAACCGAAGGAACAGAACAAATGAAAAATTACCACCATCAACCCCTATCTACCTATAATTAATCCAAGATTATCATCGATACGATGGATCGCGCATAATGCCAGCACGGATAATTACCCACAACGAGGCATGATTACTCAGTTGCTCTGCCCATGGGGCAGCAGCTTGAGAGCCTCCATGAACGTGTTCTTGAGCCTGCCCAAATGCGGCCTCACATTCTGCTTGTCCAAGTAGATCGTCTTCAGCGCGTCCCATCCCTGCTTGTGAATAGAGTAGGGGTCCTTGAGCACCGGGTGATCCTTGGGGTACTGCTCGCTCAGCGTGGTCTCGTCGAGCTGGATCATGTACTCCAGGTAGTGGATCTGCATGTCGGCCGACGGTTCCTTGAACGTGCCGCGGGCGAGCCACTCGAGGCCGCCGTAGGGCACCACCTGGATGAGCACGGCGCCGGCGGGGAGGAACACCATGTTGGTCAGCCCCGCGCCGTGCACGCCCACCATCACGTCCGCCGAGTTCACCAGCCGGGAGAACTTGGACACGTCCGTGCTGATGTCCGGCTCGCCGATGCGCACGTCGAACCCCAGGCTCATGGCCATGTCCGCCATGGCGCGCTCGTTGAGGAACGCGCGGGAGCTCCGGCGAGAGATGATCAGGAGGCGCGGCCGGCGCCGGATGTCCCATCGGTCGCCGCTGGGCTCGGCCGCCGCGCGCTCCAGCCCGAACGCGCCGCGCAGCATCGCGCGGAAGTCCACCATGGAGTACCCCGACGGCGTCTTGGACGCGTCCACGCCGAGCTCCTTGTGGAACGTCGGCCCGACCACCACGCTCCGGTAGCACCGGACTTCGTCGTCGCTGTCGATATCGACCACTTCGTACTTGCTGAGCTTCTGGAAGATCTGCAGGTACCTGTTCGTCCACCACGACTTGAAGCTGCTTACCAAGAACTGGACCTCGCCGGCGAAGCGGTGCGCGGTGATGAACGCCGGGATGAGCACGTCTGTGTAGTCGTGGAACAGGTTGCCGGTGAACCCGCCGGTGGAGAGCACGAACGCCGTGGCGGAGCTGTTAACCGTGCAATGCGGCGCCGTGGCGGCGGAGTCGTCGCCGGAGAGGGGCCGGAGCGACCACTCCTTGACGTGCGACAGCGCGAAGGCGTCGTGCTTACGGCAGTACGGCTTCACCTTCCACTCCTGCTCCAGCGGGCGGATGTGGATGGTCTGGCTACGCCCCTGCACGCGGACGTCGCCGGCGGCCTCGCACGTGTCCGAGCGCCGGCTCGACTCGTAGCACACCGGCTTGCTCAGGTGGTCCGTTGTGGCGGACGCAACGGCGGTGCTGCTTACGCCGCCGCCGCCGGAGGTGTCGGCGGGTTTGGGCTGAGTTTCCTCTTCCTCCTCCTCTGCTGCAGATTGAAAGTCAACTCAACTGTTCAGATCTGGTCTGATTTCCACAATTCCTTTCGACATTCATGAATTTTATTGTGCACATGTTTCAAGAAATTGCCAAGAAATGTATAGCTAGAATTGCAGAGCCAAAACGGGAGAAGATCTGCAGCAATCTTGAGAACAGATGAGCAAATTTACTCTCTACTATACGGGCAGCTACAATTATTTTCCTTGGATCATGCAACCCCCTGCTCCTACATCCTCACATGCTAAAACCGAAATAATAACTAAAGAAATTTATTACAGCCGGTGTGGAGGAAGCTCGTAGATTACCAGCTGAAGCCGCAGCCTCACCGGCGGTCTCGAGGGTCTCCATCCTCACACTTTCCTTCCTCATCGCCTGTTGCTCCTCTGCTTTGATGGCCTCCCCTGTCTTTCCTGCAGCACCCAGCAAGAGAAAGGAAGAAGAAAAAAAAAAAGAAACAGCTCAAATCGACATTCAGAATCAAGAAGCTGACCGACCACCATGGCCAAAAGCACAAGCACACAAATTAAACCAATGGAAAAAAAGCAGCAACAGTGTTTGCTAACCGATTGGGGAGAACCTTGCCCTGATGAGGGAGAGCACCAGGAGGGATCCCAGCATGAAGGCTATCAGTGCCGCATTCCCCAGCCTCCTCCCCTCCCCTCTGGACAGGTTCCTGTTAGACTTCATGGCCTTCCTCTCCCCGTCTCCTCTATCCCCTCTATTTCTCTCCTGACCTTTCTTGCCTCTAGGTACTACTAATCTTTTTTTTATCGATGGTTCTCGAGGGAGAATTCGAGTCTTATACCGCAGGCAATGGAACAGCGGTGGCGGCACTAGTTGCCGTGCCCATTGAACAGGGCAAATGGGTTGAAATGGTAGTGTGGTTGACTGGGTGAGAGCCACAGCTTAACACACAACGACGCAATCTAGAGGAGAGAAGCAAAACTACTCCAGCAAAGGCTTACTTGGGAGCACGTTAAAAGCGGCGCAAGCCAAGAAGAAGCTGCGGTGTTGCCCATCCTTCTCGCGACAGCAACTACGCACGCCCTTATCTGTACTGTACTGCTGTTGATGTTGCTGTTGTTCTTTAGCTTAGGGTTGCAGGATTAGGGCGTAGTTTCATCACTTCGAGGCAGATGGCACGTTAAAAAGCGCCAAAACCCAGAAAGAGATTCCTCCATGTCTTAGGCTACTGATTAGCTGTCTTTAAAGCTGTGTTTTTTTAAAAAAAAAGCGTGTATCCCTCTTTTGGAAATTTGGCAGATTTTTCTCTACCATGAAAAGGACAGCGTATACGCAATAAGAAGCTAGCTGGTTATTGGGATAATTTTTTAAGAGTTTTATTAACGGAGGACGGTAAAAGAATATTATAATTTAATTTAAGCCAGCGTTATCCGGTGCATCCCACTTTAGGCGCACTCCTGCACGTCCCGGAGAAAAGAAAAATAGAAAAAGATAAAGCTAATATTCACTAAAATTTGCATTTATGTGTTTCTCCTAATATACGTCACGCTTTCATATCATATCCTACCTAATCGTACCTGTTTTTTTTAGCATTTCCGTTAAAACAAAACGAGCACGTATTATGTGTACCTTTGTCTAGTACTATTGTCGGCACATCGTGGTATAGCAGTTCTGTTAGTATGGTTTAAATATCGTTTTGTGGTCATGCACGCAACCAAGTCGTACACGTATAACTTGGGATCATACTGTCAAAAAAAAAAACTCTTAATTATGTCTGAAAAATCGTAGGACTTCCTCACAAAATAACTTACACCCTCGTCACAAAAAAAATATATAATAGTTTACACCATACCTTACCAAAATCCCAACCTGTGCATTTATTTAATGTCTATTACTATTACTATACTTTAAAGCTGGGAGAAAGGGAGCTCACCCACGCACGCTACGTCGGCAGCAAATCGCCGCCCGTTGGATCGCGCCCGTGTGTGCTCCGCGCCGCCCGATCGGAGCCGCTGCTCGTCGTCCGAAGCCGTGGCGCTCGCGCGTCCACGTCGCCCTGGAGAGGCTGCCCGCTCGGATTGTCGCTGGACGCTCTGGATCGCGTGGAGGTCCCGATTCCAGCAGCTGCGCTTGGTTCGTCGCTCCTGTGCCCACGTTGGCACGTCGGCCCGCCAAAACGGCCCGCGCCGGATGGCGCGGGTACTCTTCAAGTACAAATTAAGCTGAAACAGCTGGTGTAGTTGTTTCTCTGCAAACGAAAATTTGCATCTGTTGTTAGCGCGTTGAGTAGCTATTTTGTGCGTGAGTCACGGTTGAATCATGTTGCGCGTAGTCTAACAGTTTACGCTTTCCCCCGTGCTACGCGGGGTTAGTCAACACCCCTCCCTCTACTCGAGATCGTTAGTAAAAAACTCACATCAGCGCCCTGCCTTCCACTCGAAATCGTCTGTAAAATCCCTACGCGTGCGTCCAAAATGGTACTTAATCCCTCACACGCGCGTAAAAAATGGCAGTAAAAATATCACACGTGCCAGCATCCCACTCGAGATCGATAGTAAAACCCGCGCACGCATCTAATAAAGCCCTAAAAAATGCTGCTCGATAAAATGATCGCACGTCACCGCGTGCCATTATATAAACTGTTTTAGTGCCATTATGGTGAGGAAGAGAGGACCGTAAGGGAAAATAACATTATAAACTATTTTACTGATCTAATAAATGTTATCGTTTACCATAAGTGATACTTGCTATTACTTCGAACATGCATATCGTGTTACTGCACAAGTTTGCGCTTTATGTTTTTGTAGTTACTGTAAGTTTGAAAAACAACATTACTGTAAAATGTAACACTATTCCAGTCAGTTACAAAATGTATTTACTTGATATTAGTCATAAACACAAAAAAAAAAAACTAGTTCGGTTTGCTGGACATCATATACTTCTGTGGTGCTTCAGGGAGGAGATTGACACTGTTGACTTTGTGGAACAACAGATAGAACATCATATGGGCTCTATACTTGTTCCCCTTCTCTTGCATACACGTGATAAAAAAGCAGTGTCGACGCTATGCGTATATGGAGAAAAAACACTATCTGTTGCGGGTTGCTGGGAAAAAATATTACCGCTCTATCGATGTTTGTCGGTGTTTTGCTTTCACCGTCCTAGAATTTCATGTACTTCATTATGAAGAAGGTGCAATCGTTCTCCTGTACATGCTTCGGTGTGCCCATGGTGTGCACTCTTCGGTTCACGACGACCAGGAATTTTCCACTAGTTACGGCCTGTAGGGCTGCGCAAAGGCGATGGATGATCTTCTTCCTCACCGGATCATGGTGGTCAGTTACTTTTGTGCCCTTTTAGCTTGTAGTCGTTGCAGTTCAGCACTCCCACGCGCTTCTACGCTATGTTGAAGTAGTAAACGGACCAATGATGATTGTGTAAAACTGGGAGTCAGAGCTGCAAAGTGGATTAAAAACCCATAAAAATATGTGTTTTACTGTAATGAAAATGTATAATTTATTGGATCATGAATGCTATTTACTACAAGTTAGAAAACAATTTGTTGTAAGAAAAATATGTATTCACTATCTTTTTACGCAGGTCCTTCAAGCAATCATACGATTTACTATACAAGTAGCACATATTACTATCAGTTACAAGAGAATTTACTTACCAACTTTATGCGCGTGATGTCTATCGCCGCCATGTGATCCATCATGCTCACGGCCTGCTCGCCGTTGTATTGCTCGTTTTTAACGTACTCCTCTACGTTTAGCAGTTTTTGTCAACAGGAAAAATACAATATTTTAAAACTTACCAATTGAGACGATAATATTTATTAATAGGCGAGTATTCATTTACTTAAAAAAGGTCTTTGCTAAAAACAATTTACCGACAGTTTGATCGGGAGGAACGCCCTGTATCCATTGCTTTGAGGCCTCAGGTCGGTGTCGTCTTGGCATAAACACTCGATGAATTGAGAGATGAACATGTCTTCAGTCATCTGTCCATCCTTGAACGACTCTGCTATGTCTTTCCTGTGGCCGCTACGATGAAACTGTTTACCGTTCTACAAACGTCTATTTACTTCATTGGATCTACTCAGTATCCCAACGGAATTACCTTACAATATAGTTAGGGTTAACTACCCTGATACTAACTTTTTACTATAAAAAATAATAGCAAAAAGCGGTGGTAAAAAAGGAAGCCAATTATTATGTATGATGTTAAGTTTTACTAACTGACGTAGGAGCTCAGCAAAAAAAACTCCTTCCCCTGAAACATGCAGTAAAAGGGATACAAGTATTACCGTTACGACACCTGATATTTCAACCGTTATAATTTTTAAACACATCAATTGTGTGATTTTTCAACTCTTTTTTCTTCTTAAAATGCTCTCAATTATGAAACTCATATAAGATGGTGATGAACCTCGAGGTTCTGATTTGTTCCGATCTTTCGATGAGAAGATAAATTCGGTAGAAGTCGTTCAACTCTCACGATCCTGGCTACGAACTCGCAAAGCCCGAAACCACGCAATCGCTGAACTGCCCGACAAGTCGTTATCAACCGTGCACGAATACCCGGATGACCTGATCACGAAGATCAATTCCTGTATACACCGAAGAAGCACGCAAGAACGAGGTAAAAAGTAATATGAATTGCAAATATATGATTAAGTTCAAAAGGTGGGATTCCACAGAGGTTCTTTACGGTTGGTCTAGTCGACACAAGCGAAGAACGAGAGTTTTCACAATGGAGAAACTAATCAAACGAAATCCAAGAAAACTAGAGGGGTGTGACCTCCTTATATAGGGAAGGAGAAGTTGCACATAGCTAACAAAATAGGGGTGGTACTATTCATACACCGTTCATGGTCATGTTACTGTTCACATGAACAGTATGCGCACCATTAGGTGACTGGCTAGCGTATGAGCCAATTCCGGTACGATTACAAGGCCCAAATTGCCTTAAATTGGTGATATAGCACATTCTTTTGGTGATTCTGAAGTCCACAGAAGGAATTTGTGAGGCTGAATCCGTTGGAAAGGTCTTGGAATAAGCTTTCCAACAAGACAAAGAACACCCGAATCGGACTCCGTTTGCAAAAGTTATGCGTGTTTAAAGTCGGTGTTGTCTCCGAGTCCGAATTAAATTCCAAAACGTGTTCAGCTCAAACTCTTGCTTAGTTTGGACAAAAAATGATGTGATGCTGCATAAATATACATTTTCATCATTAACTAGCATCATATAGTTAATATAATATAAATACACTCCTAAAAATGAACTAATCTGATAATTTAAGTGAAACGTAGGAACTTTTGTAATTTGAATAGTATGTATAGTAAATATGATTATATCTATAGATGTCATGTCCTCGTCAGATGGGGTCCAAAGTTTGATGTTAGGATGACTAAAAACAGTTAAGCTGAATCTAAAGCCAGTGAACTGATTTTTATGCCCAAGACCGGGGAGATCTCTTTGGCATCACTCACGCAACTAGAAGAGTTGTGTCTTTTTCCTACCTGTTACTGATAAAGAACAAAAGCTTATAGTTCTTCGGTTTCTTGTCTTGGCCGCGGTATTTATGCCGTCATATGCTCGCACGGACTTGTACAGCGCAAGTAAGATCGGTGAGAGCTTTTGATTCATTCCGGATAGTTAGGCAGGAAGCACGCAATGGCATACCCGAAATATGAAAAAGAAAATTCAATGGCATGAATCGAAATCTCTCAAAGGAAAATTTCTCAATGGCACGAATATCGTCGAGGAAATGGTATAAGATCAGAAGATCTTAGCACACTCTTAACTTCTGAAATTTATTTGTAAACAGTATTCTCATGAAAATTCATGGGCACTCAATTTACTGAATCCATCTTACCATATTTTCGTGGTTTTTTTAAAGTGTTTTTTCTCTTCTTCTTCTGAAAAATTTGTGAAATGCCACTATAAAATGAATGGCGTAGTTTCGAAAAATGACATCAGGCTGCGAAATATTGCAACGGGCCGAGTGAACATCACATTTCACCTTGTCAGTGTAAGATATTTTGGACTAGGTCGACTGCTTTAACTTTCGGAATCAAATCATGCAATCGAATCATGCATGACATCAAAACAGCGTGACGACTGAAGACCAGTTCAGCAAATTTCACCATGTAACATCTTACAATAAAGAAAAGTAACAACCCCAACTGTTACAGTTTTGGACATTACCGATGTTCGGAACGCAACATCACGACCAAATCCACAAGTTTGTCGCCTTTCACTTTGGAGAACAATGCTGACTTTACGCGGTTAGGCCAGAAACTTCAACCGTTGTAACTGAAGAGTACGAAGTCGTTAAACTCCCATGCCTAAGAAAAACAAAAATAAATTAAAATGTGAGGCCTCGTAGCTAGGCCATACATGCTGCAACCAAACTTAATTATCAGAGAAAAATCCATAAACACTCGCACCTTTTCAGTTTTCTCCTCATATCTAATTATTTTTCACTTTATCCTAAATTATGTTAGTGTGCAAATAACCCCCAAACTACATGTTAGCAATATTTCTCGTGGTTTTCATTATCTTCTGCACTTATTTCACTGATGTTAATACTTATTCAAATCGTTGAAAAAGTGCCAAACATAATTAAAACTATCAGAAAATAGTGCGAACATGCGACTAGTGGGCATTTGCATGCCAACTTATCTTATGAGAGACAAAGTAAACAAAAATAAGATATAGGAGGTGAATTTTAAAATAGGCGACTTATGGATTTTTTCCCCCTAATTATTAGCTTGTAGTGCTATTGTCGGACCTTAAATTGGTAACTTAGGACCTACTGTATTAATTTATGTCATTCTCTGGATCAGTAGATAGCACACACAGTTACATTGTTGGTTCAGACACATATCACAAAAATACAGAGTTATTACATAATATTAAACAAAGCGTAAAAATACTTTACGGCTTTTGGCTTGCAGAATGGTTGGATAGGCCAAATACTTTCAAAAAACAGCAGCGGAAGAAGAATCAAGGTATAATATGTGGACCCTCACGATATGCCCACCGATAATCGATTATGGGCTCACGATCTAGTTCCTGGCCTTCTTGATCTTCAATTTTGATCAATACTCTTAATTGTCCCTATAGTCTTCTTTTGTGCGTACTAACTAAAAGAATATAAATAGCGAGTATGAGTACACAACCGTACTCGCGAGCCAATACATAATGCAACTATCATACATGCAGGGCTAATCAAAGGGAATGCTCTTGGGTCTTTTATTGTGCACAAAGCCATTTATTGTAATAGATTAAGTAATAGCAAATCCTGAGACTTAGCATTTTACTAACACAAGTTTTATAAGCTGAATTTTTGTTGTAAAGTAGTAGTGGAGATTTCATCTCCTATACCATTGAGTGGCTCCGTCCACTCAATGCTCAGGCTATCCCGTATTACCACTGGTCCCCAACTAGGCTTTCTCAAATCCTTGGGTTCCCACCACATCTTTCCATTCCATCCACAAATTATTTTGTAAAAATGAAAGATAGTTCAAGTGAGTTTCCGACACCGCTCTTGACCGTAAGCATGACTATCTAGAAAATCTTCTTACTCTGCAGTGTTCGTACACTTTACCCATAAGAGATATTCAACTTATAATGTCTCATACACACTTCTGATGGTGTGTGTCTAAGTTGATTATCACAAGGCCTTTACAATATGCTCCCCAATGCAACCCCATACTGCTAGGCATCACCCCTTAGGCCATGCTCCCGGGGATCTCCATTTGCATCGTGTAGTTTTTCTGTGTCCACTACCCATATACACGCTACACATCCACCAATGACGAAGTTGCAAGGAGGCGAACAAATTAGTTAGCCAGGTTGTACCCATTATAAACTTGTGGTTGTACTATTTTTACACGAGAGGTCATCACAAAAACTCGGTCTTTATTGACTTGGACGATACATCCACATACCCCACCGATGTGCATCACCAGCAACAGCCACTCTTTCCATCCACCAAGTCGAAATCGGTTTTTCAGGTTTTTGTTTGTTTTAAAAATAACCTTTAGTCCAATATACCACCGGGCTCCTAGCCTCGACTGCCCAAATCCAGTTTTCATGTTTTGAATGATTAGTATCGGGCAATTTAATGCCCGCATGATAATGTATCTAAACAAGGCTAAGCATAACACTTAGATACAGACTTATTAGCTAGTATGTAAACCATTAATTATAGGGTGACAAATGATAGCGTTCAAGTTCAAAGATTGAAAGTTTATACACAATTATTATTAAGGCATTAACTATGAACTAGACCAATATAGTTGTATAAATTATAGCAATGCAATTTCATACTTTAAAGCAACATAATTTGCAAAGACTAGGTGCAATATGATCAAAGTGTTGATTCGCCTTGTTGAATATCCTGATAACCTCGGTTCGGTTCTTACTCAGTATTCTGATAATAATCTCGCTCAATGTACTGATAATCATCTCGTTTAATATTATGATAATCTTGATTCCGGCCTCGTCCTTGTGGGGATTGTTGTTCCTTCATAACTTCGAGTCTAATTACGCATAATACGATCGAACTCCAGAATGACTGAAAATAGCCAAATGAAATCCAATAAATCAAAATAAATTCAAACAAACGAAAATACTTCGAATGAAAGCAAACATATCTAACTACAACTTGACAAGACGAAGTACTTCATATGAGACTAAAACATACTCGGTTGGAGTTGATGAATCCAACGGAGAGGGAGGGAAAAGGAACATTCTTAAAGGGTTACTTGGATGGGAGATTACCAAGTTAGGTATGACTCTCTGATCTGCTTTCGGATCACAAAGGGTTCTGTTGGAATTGGGCACATATGTGTAGAGGCCCATTCATTCCTAAAATCCTGAAGAATGCAAATTCTTATACCAGAATCATTAGACCAGTGTGGTTGAAGTCTTAGACTAGGGTGGTCTAAAGAATCTAGACCCGCCATTATGTGTTAATGGAATATTTTGGTGAATGATGACAAATCTAAATATAAGACTAACACCTTTCATTAATTAATGAAAAATCTATTTGTGAGACTAACTCTCTTGTCTAATATAATTTTGTGTAGTCTCATTTAGATATAGAAAGGTGAAAACTACAGAGGTATGCATTCGACTTTATATTCTTTTATATTGTTGCTTTTCCTCGGATACAAAATATAGGTTGAACTCCACCATAAGTTTAACTTGAATATGTGCATATGTTCTTATTACACATTTGTGTATGCACACATTTAGAGGGAGTTCACTCTATATTTTGTGGTTTCATTAGTATTGATCTATATTTCTTTATCCACATATATTAATGATCTTTACTTTGAAACATATCCTTTTGAGTATATAAAACTTGTGTAGTTTATATATACTCATGTTGTGTTACATTCAATTAACTGCATTCAATTATTTGCAATTGAAGTGGTTATCATTAATTACCAAAGAGGGAAATATTAAAGTATCTTGTCCCACCATTATGAGTTAATGGTATGTGGTGGTAATTAATGATAATCACATTATAGAACTAATATTTTTCATGAGTTGGATGAATAGGTTATGTTCCATGATGATGGAGGCTTTGGATGACATCATGAGTTGATCGTTATCAAGTCAAGGTTCAAGAAAACGATGCATCATGTGTTGATGCATATCAAGATCTCGAAGAGGAGATGATCATGAGTTAAAAATTAAGTCAGGAGACGACCCATCATGTGTTGATGGTGGGCACGTGAAGGATGTATCATGGGTTGATGCATATCAAGACAATAACCCGGACTTGAAGTGAAGATGTGCGTCGTCAAGTTTCAAGAGGATGCTCAAGGCAAAGGTATAACTAGCTAGGGCTAAGGATGTATTCCTAGTCTTTTACCAGTATTGATGTTTGGTTGGAAGACCGGATTGCTAGTATAGGTTTATCGTACTATTAAGAGGGGTCTTGTCTAGTAGCTTAAGTCTCATCATGTGTTGATTGCTCAATCCCACTTGCTCTAGCTCTTCTTGGCATGATGCTATTATTTGCAAATGTGCTTTGCAAAAAGCTGAGGCTCATGCATCTAATCCTTGTAGCATGTGACTATACTTTGTAAATATGTTTTGCAAATGGTTGAAGTCCATGTACCTACTCCTTGTGGCATGATAATTAAGTTTACAAATGTGTTTTGGAAATTGTTGAAGTTCATGCACCATTTCTTAGCATGGTCTAATATTGCTCATTGCACTTTCTTGGACTTAGACTATGTGTTAGCTCTTTGGAATTATGCTTCTTGATTTGATCAAATGTTGTGGATATCATGGGGTTATGCTCCAGATCTTAGGATGATGTAACAATTGGCAATGACGTTTACGGTTTGTCATTTCACGTGTTTTCGGAAAAGTTGGCATGTCGTCAGTTATATCGGTCGACCGCCGTGGTGGCCGGTCTGACCAATTCATGGCCGGTCTGACCGGCCTTGGTGGCAGTCGGACCGGTCAGCTACAGAAAGTGAGAATTGAGCTGGGCAAAAAATAGAGTGTGTAGGCAAGAGAGGGGATTCTATTATACTTGGTCTCATAATTTTTTGAGTCTCCAGTCAAAAGTTCTATTGGTTTGAAATTTCCAGTAGGTTTCGGTTTTCAGAGGTTGAAAATCGACTAAGTCCCATTGGTGTCGTCCGACCGCCCATAGGTGGCCGTCGACCGCAGTAGGGCGGTTAGACCGGCCCTAGGGGCGGTCTGACCGGTTTTCACTTGATCGTCGGTCTTCGAGGCGGCGATATTCGTTTGTTAGGTCAAAGTCATGAGTTTCAGGGCATATATATTGCATGATGCATGTTTTGACTAACATGGGTCAAGTTGTGAAGAACTTATTCCCAAATTCGGTTTACTTGTCTATTGTTGTGCAGGTTGCTTGGTAGTCAACGACGGTCAACGGCAAGGATGATCGGGACTAGGCTTGGAGAGCTGAGGTCCAGAACGATCGACGATGCCGGGTGAGGTCAATGTACTCAAGCGAGGTGGAAGATGGACAAGGATGATCTATTAGCTAACCCGAGGCGCAAGATGGCGCAAGGTGTAGCTAGTTAGGTCAAGAGGAGATAAAGACGGCGCTTTAAAATACGTGTGTATGTGTCCTGTTTGTTTTGGACCTTAACGGGAGCCCAATAGAATCAAACTTCTAGAAGGTCTAAGCCTACACTATAAATAGGAGAGGGAGGTGGCTGCACCTCCTCTTCGCCTTTTTGTAATTCTTGAAAACCCTAATTTTCTTAGGGAGAGCTTTTGTGGAGGCTAGTGTTCTTGATAGTTTGATGTGATTTTCGTACTCTTGGATTGAGCATTGTCCTCCATTGATGGATTGGCTGTAAGCCCAGATCATATCAATCAATCAAAGGAAAGTTTGATCATGTTTTGTCTCATTGCGTTCTTTCTCTATATTTGATGATCTTGAGTCTTTCTTTGATCCGTGAGTTTTTGATTGAATTATTCACGTGATCTAGCTTGCTGTGACGTGTGGGAACCAATCTAGGATCATCTTGATCATCAATTACCCACGAGCAAGATCTTGGATCAAGTTTTCGTTTTGACCCGGTTTTGAACCCTTCTTTGATCAAACGGAAAAGGATCTTGATTCCTCCAAGAATTATCAAAATCTTCAATTGGAATAGGTCCATGATATCATAAAGAAGGTATGTTCCAAGTTTCATCAAGTTTGGATTAGTAGATCAAAAGTTTCATCTATTTGCATCTTCGTCATCAGGTTTTTCAATCTGTTCTGGAGGCCGGCGGTCAGACCGCCCATGGCCACCGGTCGATCGCCGAAATCGGTCCAATCGCCAAGGCAAGAATCCGACCGGCAAAGGTAATCGATGTGCTTTAATCTTTGTTGTTTTTGTCGGTTTGCTTAGGGGTTTATATTGGATTCAATATTAGTCTTCCGCTGTACTGATATACTGGTCTTCATAGCTTCCATAGCTACTGGAGTAAAACATTATTGAATCCATTATTTGTGAAAAAGTGAGTGTGCTCCTAATCACCCCCCTCTAGTCGCCTTTTCATCCAACAAATGTGTTTGAGACCAATCAAACAGATGGGTTGTGTAACCCTCTGAATGAGCTTTTCATATAGTCCAAGATCACCCAATTCCAACATTGGAGTCAAAAGTTATAATCATTTTTCCGAGTGTCGCATGTGCTGAAATTCAGGGCCGGACTGACCGCCGTTGAAATCCCGGACTGACCGCAGTTGAAAGTGCGGATTGACCGCCCATATAAGGCCGGTCAACTTTTCCAGAGGGCATATTTTTGGTTTTCTTCCGCCCAAAAAGCCCGGACTAATCAGGGCAGTCGAGACCGAACCTCGTGAGGGCGATCGACTGAAATTGTATGTAACGACTATTTTATAGCCGCAGATCAGAGTCTTGACCGACCGCCCTGTGCTGCAGATCGACCTGGTTTCCCGATTCTTGCGATTTCTCCTCCAAACGGCTAGTTTTTGTGTATGAGCTATAAATACCCACCTTGACTAGTTGGAGGGCAACTCTGGGCATCCTCTTTCATTCTCTAGAGCTAGTGTAAACTTCTCCTCTAACCTGTGCATGTGTTGCACCTTGTGAGCAAAGTGAGAGGTTCTAGTTGCATGTGTTGCAACTAGAATTGGATTGAGCGTTCAATTGTGCATGTGTTGCACTTGGTGAGAGTCAAGCAAGGGGCTTAGCTTATTACTCTTGGTGTTTGCCGACACCTAGACGATGTGCAAGAATCGTGGTTCGGTGATCTTCTCAAGAAGCTTGTGAGAAGGCCCGGCGTGTTATGAGTGGTTTGGTGCTCACTATCTCCGGAGTGGAGGAAGAGCAACCCCAAGTGGATCGAAGTGTTGGTTCATGTTGTGAGAACCAGTCCAAGTGGTTGGACTTACCTCGGAGGTGTTGGCTCAGTTAAGGAGCCAGTCCAACACGGTTGGGCTTACCTCAACGTGGATTAGGGGAGACCGGTAAGTCTCCGAACACCATGGTAAAACATCATCGTGTCATCTTGGTTTGTTCTTCTTGTGCTTTACTATTGCAATTTACATTCTTTGTATTAAATTGCTTATATATTTGTGTAATTGCAATCATTATCAATAGTCTTATTGTTGGTGCATTTAGTGGAAACTAGTTGATCTATGTTTTAATTGTACAAAACTAATTTGTTGTTAGCTTCCGCATTATAAATTGGTTTTAGCAAAAGAAGTTTTTAAAATCACCTATTCACCCCCCTCTAGTCGGCCTCCTCGATCTTACATGGTCGAAAGCACAGACTAGTTTGGTTGAAGTAATCTGGCCGAAGCCATAGATCAGTATGGTAAAAATAATCTGTTCGAAGCTATAAACTAGTGTGGTCAAGGCATAGAATAGTATGGTCGAAGCCTTACATCAGTGTGGTTGGAGATATAGACTAGTGTGGTCGAAGTAATCTGGTCGAAGCCATAGACCAGTGTGGTCGAAGTCATAGATCATTGTGGTCGAAGGCATGGACTAGTATGGTTGAAATAATCTGGTTGGAGCCACGACCAGTGTGGTCGAAGGCCTAGATCAATATGGTCAAAACAATCTTGTCGAAGCCGTAGATCATTGTGGTCGAAGGCGTAGACTAGTATGGTCGAGATAATCTGGTCGAAACTATAGACTAGTATGGTCGAAGGCATAGAACAGTGTGGTCGAAGCCTTAGACCAGTGTGGTTGGGGACTTAGACTAGCGTGGTCGAAGTAATCTGGTCGAAGCCATAGACCAGTGTGGTCGAAGGCATAGACTAGTATAGTCGAAATAATCTGGTTGGAGCCGTAGACCAGTGCGGTCGTAGAACTAAACCAGTATGGTCGAAACAATCTAGTCGAAGCCATAGACCATTGTGGTCGAAATAATCTGGTCATAGCTATGTGGTCGATACACAGTTGTCGAAAATGAGTGGTCGAAACTGTGTTGTCGAAACACAGTGGTCGAAAATGAGTGGTCGAAACTGTGTGGTCGAAACATAGTGGTTGAAACTGTGTAGTCGAGACACAGTGGTCGAAAATGAGTGGTCGAAACTATGTGGTCGAAAATGAGTGGTTGAAACTATGTGGTCAAAAATGAGTGGTCGAAACTGTATGGTCGAGACACAGTGGTTGAAACTCTGTGGTTGAAACACAGTGGTCGGAAACGAGTGGTCGAAACTGTGTGGTCGAAACACAGTGGTCGAAAATAAGTGGTCAAAACTATGTGGTTGAAACACGAGTGGCCAAAACTGTGTGGTTGAAACACAATGGTCAGAAATGAGTGGTCGAAACACAGTGATCGAAACTGTATGGTCGAAACATAGTGGTTGAAAATGAGTGGTCAAAACTGTGTAGTCGAAATACAGTGGTTGAAAATGAGTGGTCGAAACTGTGTTGTTGAAATACAGTGGTCGAAAATGAGTGGTCAAAATAGTGTGGTCGAAACACAGTGATCGAAACTGTGTGGTCGAAATACAAGTGGTCGAAAATAAGTGATCGAAACTCATTGGCGGACAGCAAAGGAGCAGCCGAAGTTGGCCTAGGCAGGCCTCACCACCAGCAAGGGAGGCGACGCGGTGGCCGTGAGTAGGAAAACAAGATCGGACTGAGGAGGCGGTTCCGTGCGCAGTGGTGGTGTGAGGACCCGGTTTATTAAGCTTGCAATGCTTAGTCACCAATTGACCCTAGCATCACAAACAAATAACCCGTGTCTTCGAGATATGTATACTTCCCAGAAATGCAGTATACACACCCCTTTACAAAATTCATGCATCAATTCCATTCAAGACATAGAACCAAATCAACACTTAATAAATCCAAAGACATACATAGTAAAGTTATTACAAAAGGGAGGCCGACCGGCCAAAAGTCATACAATTAACTAATTAGACAGCGGAAGCGAAATGCCATATGATGGCGATAAACAAAAGAGCCAATTAGTGTGCCTTAACCCACAAGGTAACCAACCGGACCGCCAAGCTAGTCGTCAAACCCGCAGCACATCTCACAAAAGTGAGGCCCTTGCATTAGCCAGCTTATAGCCGATCTGCTAATGCTCCCCTCCTATCATAACACAATTTTTCTTTTAAACAGCCACCAACCAGCTCATAATTAACATCTCCCAAAGTACTTAGTCAAGAGAGGTCCTATATACCTCTCACGTGGTTAGCACGCAAAATTGCTTGGTTTAATGTAACAAGATGTTCGGTCCTTGCTGACTTAGGCACCATTCCATTCACACCAAAAGATCCCACCAACATTCCAATATGCCTAAGTCCAAATCAGTTTTCATTTTCAGTTTTTGACTTTATAAATAAACAAAGCACAAGTGCTGGACATAACGGAATAATAATTAGATTTGTGTGATCAAGATCATCGACTAAGTCGATGACCGCCCAAAACTACCGATAGCTAAGCAGGTCTAAGCAATATTAACTCGTAATCTACTAAGTGACAAGAGCTCATCCAACGAACTCAAATCACAGAAAATAACCTAGGCTCAGGTAGTAGAGGAATATTATTTACCTACAGATTATGCAACTATAGGATCGACTAATCAAACCATAATTTAACAACAAAATAGCAATGCATACATACAAGTTGCAAACAAGATATTAGGCTTGAAAAATAATAGGATTAATATGATCAAACTTCTTTCCTTGCTAAATTTGCTCGTTAAGTTGCTGAGGATCACTCCCGTTAGCAATGTGCGCATCAGAACCTAACGAAAGAGCCAAAAAGAATCGATAAGACAAGGAATACCGAAAAGATTGAAAAACCAACTTTATCCGAATGCTCTATAAAGTTTAAAGAAGCAAGAGCATGATTTTTAAGGAATTATGCAACAAGAACCAATTGATTTGGATTCTCAATGCAAAAGTTATGATCTAAACAATTCTGCTCGGCTAGGAAAATGCAATCTGTTACTATTCACCCTAATTAAATTGTTTGGCAAAAATTTCTAGAAGGGTGGTGCTGCTGCAATTTTTACAGTAATTCAAGCACCTTATAAGATGAACAACCCAATTGGATTCATCTCAATTTGAGCTATGATGCACTTTCTATAATTTTTCAAAGACATGGAAGCGAGCCAAACTAAGAATGTATAAGTAATCTTTTTGGGCACAGTAACACACCTAAAACCAATTTTAAAAGTAAGTAATCTAATATAGGAAGCCAAAAAAGTTGGTTTCACTCAAAAAGGATATACAGAGAAATAGTTATGCGTTTTACAAGTTAAAGCAATTTTTAGTGTATTAATAATCCCCCTTTTGAAGCACTTTCCACAACACATATTTTATGTGATAGTGACAAGGTTGAAACATATTTTATAATAAATTTCATTAAAAATGAAAAATATCAAAAGTGGTTTCACAGTTTTTGGAGTTAAAATGAATTAGTTATGCAATTTTGAAGTTTATTACACTTTTTTAGTTCACAAATAGTCCTTCTCGGGAAAATCCTAAATTAAATCGACGTGGGCGAACCTGGGCCGTTGATCGTGGATCCAATGGCCCAAGGCCACAGGAGACCGACGCACGTGCCCGCGCGAGATCGACGAACGTGGGCCGTCGATGTTGCATCCGACGGTCCACATTGAACCACGCGCGGCGCGTTAGAGGTCACTCGCGGGAAACGGGGCGGTGACTGTGGATCGTTGATCTCGAGATGGACGGCTCGCAATCGACGCTACGCAATGCACACTGTACACTCCCGACAACGCGTCCGATGCACTCCACGACGACTCGCCGGCGATTCACGCCACGGCGGCGCAAACCGAGGCCACCTACAGGTGCGCAATAGCGATGTGCACCTGCTGGTGCCACCCACATCTTCGGCGGTGGATCGGAACGGCAGTGCGTCGGCGAGGAGTGGCGGTGCTACGCATGGCCAATGATGATAGTGCAATTGAGCTCCGCGGCAGGTCATTAAAGCGGTGCAAGAGCATCTAGGGGCTACGGCGATGCTACCTGGAGGACGTGGACGAACGGAGATGGTCGTGGCAGTACCAGCGACGAAATCCCGCGACGGCGGCAACGGTGACAACGTGGAGAAGGCGACCTGTACATCCAGTGAAAGACCGCAGCATCAAAATGGGTCCCACATGGCGCAGAGAAGCTCCCCAAGCGAGGAATTGGGAAGGGGAGCACTCACCGGCGCTGGAGACGAAGAGAGGGCTTTTCGGACGAAAATGGGAGGATCCAAAATCCAACCGCTACCTGTGAGCATAAGCCAAATAAGGTGAGGTTTAACAACCACCGAGGTGAAAGGAAACAGTGGGAGCAAGAATCGGGGAGAGAAAGCCTCTGGAGTACTGCCTTCACCGTGCAGCTCGAAGCTCAGTAATGGCGGCCGAGGTGGTCTTGACGAATGGAGCTCGACCAAGCCACAAACGAGCGTGCTAGAGCTACGGGGTGTTTAAAGGAATCCAAGGAAAGGCCGGAGGGGCTTATATAGCTGTTGTGAGACCCCGGTTTATAATGCTTGTCATGCTTAACCATCCACTCGGTCCTAGCATCACAAATCAAATACACCGAGACTCGAGATATGTATACTTCCCAGGAATGCAGTATACACAGCCCTTTACAACAAGTATGTATCAATTCCATTCAAACACATAGAACAAGCAAAAGCACAAACCAGAAGTTAATCTAAATAATGGATAGTTATTACAAAAGAGAGGCCGACCGACCGAAATCACACAAATAACTAATTAGACAGTGGAAGCGAAATGCCATAAGATGGCGATAAACAAAAGAGCCAATCAGTGTGCCTTTACCCACAAGGCAACCGACCGGACCGCCAAGCTAGTCGTCAAATCCGCAGTACATCTCACAAAAGTGAGGCCCTTGGGGCTCAACTGTAATACCCCGGCCTGCTCGTAGTGTGGCCCATGTGGCCCATGAGGAGTTGTGTGGTGGGATTAGTCCCACATTGCTTGTCTCAAGTGAGTTGTAGTATATAATGCATGTTTGATCCAAACGTTGCACCTCCGGGTTAACCCTTTTACACGAAGCGAGGACGAAAGTGTAAGTGAGGTGCTATATGTGGTGGTCCGCCCACGGTGGTGGGCATTGAGCGAATTTGGGTCGGGTGTTACTGGATGGTATCGAGCATCAACCTTTCTTTGCACGGCGCATGGGACGGGGCGCGGCATTTGGCGCATGGCACATGTGGGCCCGGAGTGGACACATGGCATGGCATATGTGCCGGCACTGGACGCACGGACGTGTACCGAGGGGTGGTTTTGGGCATTTGCCGCGTATGCGGTATGCTGCCGAGGGCGTCAGCCCTTAAGGGGGGTGAATGTAATACCCCGGCCTGCTCGTAGTGTGGCCCATGTGGCCTATGAGGAGTTGTGTGGTGGGATTAGTCCCACATTGCTTGTCTTAAGTGAGTTGTAGTATATAATGCATGTTTGATCCAAACGTAGCACCTCCGGGTTAACCCTTTTACACGAAGCGAGGACGAAAGTGTAAGTGAGGTGCTATATGTGGGCGGGTCCGCCCCACGGTGGGCTGGGCATTGAGCCGAATTTGGGTTAGGGTATTACATCAACTTCCTCCTCTGCAACAAATAGTTAAGCAAAGCAAATGAGTACAAAAATTCTACTCCGCAAGACTTACGTGTAGAATAACAGACCTATACATATGCTACATGCAAACTTATTTAAGTGGAGGCTGTATGTTTCATTTTCAGCATAAAGCAAGTTTTCATTTGCAATATTGTAGTACATTTGCAAGCAAGTTTACAATATGTTTTTATTGTTCAAATAATAGTAAATGACAACATAATAACAATAAATAGATGACAACAACATCCTGGAAGTGACTAACCACTAGTCACCACAACAATAGCATGAATTACCCATTCATGCCAACCATATCAAATTTTAATTAAAAGGTTGTAGTCTAATTCTCACGGGGCGTATCCGAGCGTGTCCATAACCTAGGACGAGGCTATTCAAATAGTTTGAACCCTGCAAGGGTGTACCAATGTACCCACACGTCGAGACCGCCTTTTTGCCACATGATTAGCACACTTCCTTTGGTATGCCGGCACGGCTAAGTCCTACGAGACATTTCCAATATTATGTACTAACTACGAGTCACTCGCATGAATAGAAACCCATACGTTGTGTCGGAGTCATCGTAAAGCCTCGGTCAACTACCCATCGCGGGTAAAGCCTTGGACAACTACGATGCCCCTCGAGGTGGAGAACTTACCCGGAATTCCACCACCGCACACCCAACAACAACACAATTTTTTTTTCAAACAACACACACAAACCACCTCCTGCGACTCAGAGCTAACACACGCCAAAGTACTAAGTCAAGAGAGGTCCCATATCCCTCTTGTGTGGTTAGCACACAAATTGCTCAGTACGGTGGCGCAAGTAATTCGGTCCTTGTTGACTTAGGCATACCACCACAATCCAGACAACCACACCATCCAACCAATATGCCCAAGTCTAAAACAATTTTTCATTTTCAGATTTTGACTTTATAAAATAACAAAGCACAAGTGCCGGACATAAAAGAGTAATAATTGGATGTGTGATCAAGATCATCTACTAAATCGATGACCGCCCATTACTACCGAAACTAAGCATTTCTAAGCAATTTCGAATCGCAATCTACTAAGTGACAAGAGCTCATCCAAAGAACTCCAATCACAGCAATTAACCTAGGCTCAGGTAGTAGAGGATAATCAATTCCTACAGATTATGCAACTATAGGATCCACTAATCATAATTTAACACAACATAGCAATGCATACATACAAGTTGCAAACAATATATTAGGCTTGAAAAATACTAGAATTAACATGATCAAACTACTTGCCTTGCTGAAGTTGCTCGTTAAGTTGTGGAGGGTCACTTTCGTTATCAACGTGCGTGTCGGAACCTAACGAAAGAGCAAAAAAGAACCGATAAGGCAAGAAATACCGAAAAGATTCAAAACCAACTTCAGCGAAAAGCTCTGAAATTTCTACAGTAGGAAGAGCATGATTTATAAAGAATTTACCAACCAGAACAAATTGATTTGGATTCTCAATGCAAAAGTTATGATCAAAACAATTCTGCTCAAGTAGGAAAATACAATCGGCTACTATTCACCCTAATCAATTATTTGGTAAAAATTTCTAGAATGGTTGTGCAACCAAAATTTTTACAGTAAATCAAGCACCTTATAAGATGAACAACCCAATTGGATTCATCTCATTTGGAGCTTGAATGAATTAGTTATGAGTTTTGAAAGTTGTACCCATTTTTCTATTGTAAAGATAATCAATTAAATGCTCATTTTTCAATTCTACCTTCTCTGCTGATAAGAGATTTGTGCAACCTATTCTGAAATAAAGTTCTTCAAAAATGAAAAATATCAAAAGTGGTTTAACTGTTTTTGGGTTTAAAATGAATTAGTTATGCATTTTGGAAGTTAATGCTATTTTTCAGTTCACAATTAAATCCCCGGGAAAATCCTAAATCCCAAATCGACGTGGACGAGTATGGGTCGGAGATCTGAAATCCGATGGCCCACGCGCACAGAGCACAGCGCGCGCACGCGGCTTTCGCGGCTCATACGCTCACCGTTGGATTTAGATCCAACAGCCCATGTGGATCGAGACGTTCGGATGGTCCGAACGTTCACACGCACATGAGTCGTTGATCTTGGATCCAACGATCCACGTTGATCGAAACATTCGGGCGGTCCGAACGTTCACTCGAACCTGAGCCATCGATCTAAAATCCTACGATACACATGGATCGACGTGTTCGGATGGTCCGAACGTTCACGCGATCCCGGGCCGTTCATCTAAAGATCGACGGTCCCCAGAGAACTACGTTTAAATGCTCGCACACAGTTTGTCCGACAAAACCGACGGCGAAAGGAGGCTCACCGCCGGCGACTCTGGTCACGGTGGTGCGAGTCCAAATAAGCGAGTGCCAAGCATCTAGGGACTAATGTAGAGCTACCTGAGCACGGGAGATGCACAGAGGAGGTCGGAGCTGCCCCGGCGAGGAAGTGCGGTGCTTTCGGCCGAAAATTGGGGATCTCCAATTCAGCCTAGCCCTGGGGAAGATAAGTGAAATTGAGCGAGTGTTAAGCTCTGGTGAATAAAGAGGGAGCAAGAAATGGAGAGGGAGAGCCACTGTGGTACCGCCTTCACCGTGAGCTTGAAGCTCGGCAATGGCGGCAGAAGTGCTTCGGGTGAATCAAGCTCAAACAAGCGCCGAGGTGGCTAGCTAGAGCTGTGGAAATGCTAAAGGAAGCCAAGGGAGGAAACATGGGAGCTTAAATAGCTGAGATGGCAGAGAGCAACGTCAACATTTTTCCTCGGGTCCGCCCTGCCATGGGAGCTCTGAGAGTGATGGGAGCAGTTGAGAAATGGACGTTTGAGGGCGGTGCACGACGGGCATTAAATGCAACGAGCTGTTGGCCATGACACGGAGTGGACAGGGCGCTGCGACGCCCACGATTTCCTCTGTCCATGGTGCAGCGCACATGCAAACGAGGGAGCGCGAGGAAGGAGATGACGCGGCCACCGTTGGATCTAAATCGGACGGTTCAAGAGAACGGTACAATCGGCCGGTCCGAACGTTCACTCAATCCAGGCCGTTGATCTGGATCCTACGGCTCACACTGCGTGAGACGTTTGGACTGGATCCTACGGCTCACACTGCGCGAGACGTTCGGACGGTCCGAACGTTCACGCAAGTATGATTCGCACGATGCCGATCCGACGATCCACAACGCTCGCGCCCGAGCGACCGCGCCGGGTGCAGTTAGTTGATTGAACCAAGTCACTTGGTTCGAGCCTGAGTCTGACTCGCGCCTAAGGAACAGTGAAAACCAGCTAGGGTTTGAATTAGACAGCTGATTTTTGAAGGATTTGCTTAAGGTAGCAAACAAGCTCCAAAAATCATGAAATTTTAACTGGATGTTTCCGACTTAAGGATTAACCTTACATAAAATTTCCAGAGATTTTCATGCAATGCATTCTTCTCCAGAAATTCCAGAAGGTTTGAGTTAGGGTTTGTACAAGGTTTGACTTGGTTTGACTTGCCTCCAAAATTATCAAATAATTTCTAAAAATTATGAAATAATTTAGAGATGTCACACACCAGTCCTAGATCTAGGGAAAATTATTTCCAGGGGGTTGGACACAAGATTTTTACCAAGGAGGTTTAGGACATGAGGGAATTGGGGATTTTGAGTTTGATTTTTCCACAATCCCTGTACAAGAATTATGGAATTGATCAAAAACATCCAGATGTGAGAAAAGTTTTAATTTCTCCTCATTTTTATACATTTGAAACACAAATTCACATTTGGGATGTTACAGCTGTGGGAGCGAATGAGGGAGCTCAGGCAGCCCCACAATCATGCCCGCTACCATGGGCCTCGCGAGCGCGATGGGAGCAGGTGAGGAGCGGAGGAAGGAGACTTCGGGGGGCGTTGGCGAGTGCGCGGAGGGGACAAGGCGCTGCCCCATGCCCAGCGCACGCCATGGCCCTGAGTCAGCCGCGACGCTCACGCGAGTGCGAGGAAGGAGACGACGCGGCCACCGTCGGATTTTGATCGTGCAGCTCCCCCGTGATCGAATCGGCACCGCTCCGCGCCAACGTGGACCACGCGATGACGATCCGACGGCGCAGAGCGCTCGCGCCACTCTACCGCGCCGGTGCAGCTAGTTGACTAGGCCGAGTCAAGTGGCTCGAGCCCGAGTCTGACTTGAACCCGAGGAACAGTGCCACAAATTAGGTTTTGATTTTGAGCTAGAACTTTGGGGAATTTTTAGAGGTAGCAAACCAGCTCCAAAAATCATGAAATTTTAACTGGAGGTAGCCGACTTTAGGATTAACCTTACATAAACTTTCTAGAGAATTTCAGGCACTGCATTTTTCTCAAGAAATTCCAGAATGTTATGCCTAAGATTTGACCAAGGTTTGACTTGCCTCCAAAAATTATCAAATAATTTCTAAAACTTATTAAATAATTCAGAGGTGTCACAAATCATCCCTAGGTCCTAGGAAAATTATTTCTAGGGTTGGTCACAAGATTTTTACCAAGGAGGTTTATGACCTGAGTCCATTGAGTATTTTTATTTTTGATTTCCCACAATTCCTTCACCATAATTATAGAACTGTTCAAAAACTTCAAGATGCCAGAAAAGTGTGAATTTATACTCATTTCCTTACATTTGAAACACAAACCCACGTTTGGGATGTTACAGTGGTGTGGCAGAGATGGCCGGGAGCGGCGGGGCGGCTGCCTACGACGGCCGGCCATGGAGGGAAGCAGTGTGGCTATGCCGGAGTGGGAGGGGGAGGGAAGTAGTACGTGTAGGAGCTCAAGCGTGTTAAGGGAAACTGACCGGAGCTACTGGTGAAAGTCGAGGAGGTCGGAGGCGAGTTGGCGTCGTAGCCATCGGTGGCGCAGAGGGATTGCTATGGAGGCACCGACCGGGTGGTGGAGTACTTTAATTGGTGGTTAGGGGAGGCCGATGGAGGCGCATGATTCCTCCACGAGCGGGGAATTGAGCTAGGATCGCCAGTGATGGAGTATCGGCCGTGGCGGCGGCTTTGGCTGGTTTTGAGGACGACGATTAAGAAACGACATCCCAGGGGAGGCAAGCCAAACTCAACATGGGGAAAAAGTTGAAAGGGCAATAGACAAAAAAAGAGGAGCAGCCGCTCCCAAAACCAATTGTGTGTCCCTTTTCATTGTGGTTTCGGATACGGCTCATCGTTTCGACTACCTAGTCAGAAGGGGTTCTGGCTATCTGGTGTAAGATCGAGGAGGCCGACTAGAGGGGGGGGGGGGTGAATATGCGGTTTTAAAAATTCTTTCGGCTAAAATCAATTAATAATGCAGAAGCTAATAACAAATTAGTTTTACACAATTAAAACCTAAATCAACTAGGCTCAACTAAGTGCACCAACAATACAAGGAAGCAATCACACAATGATATATGAACGATTGATGCACGAATGTAAATTGCTCAAAGTAAAGCACAAGTAAAAACAAGATAGACACAATTATGTTTTCCCGTGGTGTTCGGAGACTTGCCGGTCTCCCCTAATCCACGTTGAGGTAAGCCCAACCACGTTAGATCGGCTCCACTAATTAAGCCAACACCTCCGAGGTAAGTCCAACACTTGGACCGGTTCCAAACCGAACCAACACCTCGCTCCACTAGTGTTGCTCTTCCTCCACTCTGGAGATGGCGAGCACCAAACCACTCGAAAACCGCCGGGCCTTCTCACAAGCTTCTTGAGAAGATCACCGGGCACGACGCCTCCACACCGTCTAGGTGTCGGCAAACACCAATAGAAATAAATCTCAACTCTCACTTGAACTAATCAAGTGTCAAAGCTCACGTGGATACACAATCCACTACCTAAGGCAACACATGCACTTAGGGTTTGCTCTCAAATCTAAATAAGTGCAACACATGCACAAAATAGAATGAGAGGCTTGCTCTTAGCTCAAGAATGAGTATAGCACTCAACAATAGCACCAGCAACCTCTCCCAACCGGCCAAGGCTCATATATATAGCCCACACACAAAAACTAGCCGTTGGGAGAATATTCCACTAAATCGGCGGCCTCGAGGTCATTAACCAACCAATGGCCGTCGGATGCGCCAACGGCTATAAAACTAGCCGTTGGGTCTTCGGCCGGTCGGACCGCCATGCAATGGCCGGTCGGACCTCTGCCAAATCGGTCAGACCGCCGCAGCTTGCCGGTCCGACCGCCCGATGGAAATTTGGCAAAGTCCCAAAACGGGCACTCTCTGGAATAAACGTTCCGTACCAACCCCGAAACTTCCTCACATCAGAAGTTCCATTTTTACAACAGCGGAACTTCCGGATAGAGAATCTAAGTCAAAGGAAATCGGTCGGACCGCCAACACATGGCCGGTTCGACCGACACACCCTGATCGATCGTCCACACCGTGATCGGCCGTGATTACTGAAGCAAAACACATTTGCTTCACTTCAAATGGAAAAACACATTCGCCCATTTGAGTACAATTCCAACAAGGTTAAAAGATGATATTCTCAGCTAGTTGCAAAACACATTTGCCAATATTTTAGAATACTCATCACAAGGAATAAGGTACATGGACTAACATCATTTGCAAAACACATTTGTAAACTTAAGTCACATGCTACAAGGATTACGTATGAGCCTCGACTATTTGCAAAACACATTCGCAAATAAATATCATCGTACCTAGATGAGCTAGAGCAACCATATTGAGCTATCAAGACATGACAAACTCAAACTACTAGCTAAGACCCCTCTTAATAGTACGACAACCTATACTAGCAATATGGTCTTCCAACCAAACACCAAGACCGGTAAAAGACTAGGAACACATCCTTAGCCCTAGCTAGTTATACATTTTCCTTGCATCTTCTTGAAGCTTGAAGACGCACATCATCACTTCAAGTCCGGGTCATTAACTCGGTAATTGTCAACACATGATGATCCTTTGTTTGACCTCCATCAACACATGATGGGTCTCTTCTTGTCTTGACGATCAACTCATGATCATCTCTTCTTGATAAGCATCAACTCATGATGCATCCTTTACACCAAACTCTTGACTTGATGATCAACTCGTGATCATTCGAAGTCTTCATCATCCTGGAACATAACCTATTCATCCAACTCATGGAAAATTTTAGTTCCACAATATGATTATCGTTAATTACCACACTATACCATTAACTCATAATGGTGGGATAAGATACCTCTATCTTTCCCTATTTGGTAATTGATGATAACCATTTCAATCATATATAAATTGATTGATAAAAGTAACACGTTGTGAGTATATATGAACTACATAAGTTACATATACTCACGACATGAGTAAGTAAGAACTACCCTTGTCCATCTTGTGTCACGCTTGGTCGTTGACCTCAATCGTCGACACAAGTTCTATTTTACTCAAACATGAGTATACACAAACTACACAAACAGTTCTTCACAACTTCTATTTTACTCAAACATGAGTATACACAAACTACAGGGTCAAAATTCTCACATAAGGTCCATATGAAAGAACAATTGTTCAATTGAGCTATGATCATTGTGAGGATAAAAGAATGCAATTCAAGTTCAGAATATACAATAAGACAATAAGAATGCAACTCAAGAACTCCCCCTCACTATGATCATCAAATTTCAAATTTTCAGTTTCTCCCCTTTGTATAAACTTCTCCCCCAATCTTCTCATTAACACATCTTCTCCAAATAAGAGTAGCAAAGAAATATCTTTTCATTTAATTAACACATCTTCTCCCCCTTTGACAATGGATTCATCAAGGAATCACGCCTTCCTCTCATCCAGGGATAACAAATAGAGAATAAAGGAAGAAGCGAAACAAAAGAAGTATAAAGGAGTATGCATGAAGTGCAATGGGTGGCTTCATTTTTTTGTATTTTCAATTTTTGATAAAGAAGCTTTGGAGATTACCCAAAAGAACAATGTAGTATCTCTAATATTGCACAAGCGACATATCAAGCACGGCAGTAGCTAGCAAAGATCATAGTAAGACATATATATCAAAGCTAAGCACAAAGGCTCAAAAGTAAGCGATAGATTTTATCAATTTAAGCAACGCTTCAAATTCAACAAGTTCATCAACGAGGGATCCTAAAGTGAAATTGGCCATGTCAAAATGTCAAAGTGAGATCAAAATCTAACAAAGACCACATTAAGAGTTAATCAAGTCCGTATTGAATCATTTTGCTCAATATTTTGTAGCGCCCATTTGTCGATATTTTTTTTAATTTGCATTGAATATTGAAGTTGACTAATGATCTAACTTAGTGACAAGATCACGGACTAGGAGCCATCCACAAACTCATCCTAAGCTTGACCAAAAGTTGATTAAAGGTATATCTTAGTAAAGAAGATCTGGACTAGGAGCCATCCACAAACTCTTTCTAAGCTTCTACAGGCGACAAATCTTGAGGTTCATGTCATTTCGACAAGCGGTCCCCATGAGATCGTCGGTTCATCAAACTATCTCCAAGTTCATGTCATTTGACAAGCGGTCTAAGTAAGAATAGTTTGGCACAATTTAAGCATAAGACAATCTTGATTTTCATTTTTCACATAAGCAGTTTTAGAATCTCAAGAACACAAAAGCTCAAGTAATGGTCAATTTTAGATCAAAGAGCTAACAAAGCAATTCTGACAGGGCCAATGTCACAAGAGGAGCACTAATTGCGCAACTCGCTAAAAACATCCACAAATTGCAATTTCTTAGTTTGAGTTGTTTAAAGATTCTAGCTCATATAGCAAAGACTTAGCTACACATGAAAAAGCATGATAATTCTAGCAAGTCAAAAGAACTAGACATGACATTGAGCAAGAATTGAAATACAATGACTCCAAAGGGTAATAGGCAAAGCTTCATCAATTTTAAAAGATAAGCGAGAAAATCTTATATTACAATGCATCTTTTGGATTTTTCATACCACTTGTTGTAACCACTTGTTGTATTTTTCATATGAATGCAATATGACACAATGAGATGCAATTAAAAAGCCTAAAAACCTAAAAAGTTCGAAAAGATCACTAAGTTCGGAAAAGAACAAAAAAGATCAAAAGAACAAGGAAAGATAAGAAAAGATCAAACTCCCCTCAAACCAACCCATAAGGATAAATTCGCCTAACTGCAACTTAAGGAGGAAAATCTGGTTTGATCTAAAGGCTTGGTAAGAATATCTGCCAATTGAGCTTCAGACTCTACGAAGTGCATCACAATATCACCTTTTTCAACATGATCTTTAAGGAAGTGAAAGCGAATGTCTATGTGCTTAGTCCTAGAATGTTACCTTTGGGTTTTTAGCAATATTAATAGCGAAGTGTTATCCGAGAAAGAGGAACACTAGCAAAGTTTAACCCATAATCTTTTAAAGTGGGCGTCATCCACAAATCAGCTCGACAACTAGCAGTGACTACATACTCTGCTTGCGATGGAAACTGTTGCTTCCTAGAAGACCAAGATACAAGTGAAGTGCCTAGGAAGTGGCGGTGCACAGTACTCTTCCTATCTAGCAAAGCGACCCACTTAAAATCAGAATCGAAAAACCTCTAATGGACAATCTTTGAAGAAGCGGGAATACCAAATGCCATATAAGAGGGTAGAGTGTAAATAGAATATAAACAACGGCTTAGCGATGGGAAGTTCTCGGAGGCGCTGAAATCTTGCACAAGACATGCACAGTAGAAGTGAATGCTAGGGTCGAGGCCGTCAAATACTGAAGGGGCCGATCATCTTTGCGGTACTCGCGTTGATCCTGACTTCTCCTTCCTCATCTATTATCATTAGGAGGATCTTTTGTCTTTGAATGCGAAGTGGGCGCCGGGTGAGATGTCGTTTCTTGACCTCGCGGAATGCTGGCGATGATGATGATGCGTGGGAGCCTCAATGAAGGTGAAGTAGGCGTAGCGAGTTCTTGTATCAATATAGGCGTCTCGGCTGACGAGATGAGGGAATGACATTTGCCGTCCTCATCTTCCTCCACAAAATGCTCTCTGTCACTGTAAATTATCGTAGCAATTGATCTAGCTCGGGGCTAGTCTCATCAAAAGTGACATTACAAGTCTCTGAATAATGTTAGTCTCGATGTTAAAAACTCGAAAACCCTCGAATGGCGGGATAACCGAAATACCCCATCAAAGTTCTTGATTCAAATTTATCTAAATTGCTGTCTTAAGGATAAAACATTTTGATCCAAAAACTCGAAAGTCTGAAGCAGAGGGTTTTCTACCAAAGCAAGCTCATAAGAGTCTTACCTAAAGAAGGTCTCAAAAGACCGATTTGCAATATGGCAGCGGCAATAGCTTGGCCCAAAATATCCTCGGTGTGCTATACTCATCTAGCATCGTTCTAGCCATTTCGACCAAGGTCCTATTCTTCCTGCCATTTTGTTGAGGGCGTGTGGAGGAGAAGCGATGCTCAATACCACGCTTTCGGCACAAAAGAAGCAAAGAAGCATTTTGAACTCCGTGCCATTATCACGCAAATCGCTCTTAAAGCATCGGGAAGCTCGAAGCCAAGCGAAGAACAAGGTCATGAAAATAACCAAAAGCTTCATCTTTTGAAGTAAGAAAGAACACCCAAGTATATCTAGAAAGATCATCGACTATGACTAGAATATACCATTTTCCACTTGGCGGGACTCTAGCGGGACCAGCGGTATCCATATGAAGCAAGCATCACAATCAGTCGGTCATAACCATAGTCCGAGAAGGGTGTGAAGCGACAACTTGTTTGCCATGCCTACGAGGCGCACATCTTGCATCTTTGGTGACTTTGAGTTTGGGCAAACCTCTCATAAGATCAAGGTTGCTAACTCGCGTCGGATGATCAAAACCAATGTGCCCCAAGCGTCGATGCCAAAGCGCAAATCAGAAGAAGATGTAAGCAAACATTTAAGAGATCCGGCAAGAGATTACGAAAAATCGGCTCCAAAATTCTACCAACTCTAGAGATTCCAAACACAAGCTCACGGTAGAATCAAGCACCACGACAAGCATTTTCTTAAAAGCAGTCTCATAACCATCATCAGAAGGTGAGAAGCGAGAAAGAAGATTATACCTAAGCTTGTCCACAAAGCGACATCTTTTAGAATGAATTTGTTGTTTACCCTAATTGATCCTGTTCCTTCAATTCGCCCTTGTGTATCATCTCCAAAAGTGATGAAGTCATCACTGTTGCTCGCGTGAAAGAGGTGAACCATTTTGAGTTCGGTCATGTGGCGTGAACATCCGGAGTCAACGAACCCGTGTTCTTCCCTTTCGCGGTAATCCTAAAATCAAGGAGCAAAAGAGCGATGTGTCTCAATCTTTGGGATTAGATAAACAAGATTTAGGAATCGATCTTGAGACACACGTCTACAGAGTATACAAACCAAGTACTATCCTTGATTTCATTTAACATTGGTTATGAGCAATGTTTAAATTAAAATGAGACTTAAGCATCCATGGTGATCGGATGGCTTTGTCTTTGTGTCGGTCGGACGGTGACAAAAACAGTCGGGCCGGTGACCACCGTGATCGGACCTTGATCTGATACACATTAGAATTAGGATGTCTAGAAACATAATGATTTGCATGAGAGAAAAATCCTAATCAGGTTTATTCTTTTCGGTGTTACCATGTCTCATAGAAGCTCTAGGTTGCATGAATGAAATTCTATCAAAATTTTCCTATCATTTTCAACCTCATGTGATATTCAATCAAATGTCCACCTTTTTTGCAATAAGTGCAATGGTACTTGGTACCACTAGAAGAAGCACCATTTGAATTAATACAAGGTTGGGCAAAACACTGTGATTTAAAAGATGTTTTTGCGAGGTTGAGTTTTGAATTCAATTAAACCTTTTCCAAGACTTGAATGACTTTTAGGTTTGAATTGTCTTGAAAAGAATTGAATCTAAACCTTGCTTCTTATAAGGAGTTTTAGATTTGTCAAGAATCATGTTTAATTGTTTCTTACCTTTAGAAAATTTCTCTAATGTATCATGAAGGTAAGCATTTTCTTTTCTCAAGTTAACACAAGCATCACAAGTTTTATCCATAGATTTTCCTTATACAAAGCAATTTCAAGCTTAAGAAGCGGAACAAGAAACACAAGTAGTATTTTCAATATTGTCCTTAAGCTTAGCATATTTGACTCTAGCGACTTCTAAGATATCTTTGATTTCACGTTCCTTTTCTAAACATGAAGTGCAAGGGCTAGAATCAAACACATCAAAAGCAATCAATTTACTAGATTCTAAACATTTTTCACAAGGAGCACTTTTAATTTCATTTAGTTCAGATCTAGCATTCTCAAGTTGTTGTCAGAAATATTATGAGCGGTTTGTAACTTAGTAATTTAGAGTGCATAGCATGACAAGATAAACATTCATCGAGTTCAAGAGTCTTAGCATTTTTAAGCTCTACTTTCGGTTTGTTAATCTTTGACTCTAATTTCTTATTTTTGTCATAACAAATTCTAGCGCTTCATCTTGACTAAGCAATTGCTCAACTATAGAATCATATTTAGCGAAAGCTCATCATAAGAAAAAGATACCTCATCATCATCAATGTCGTCGATTATCGACCATGAAGCACATGCCGGTGAAGTCTTTGGCCTTCCCTTTCTTTTTGCTTTGAGGATCTCCTCCTCCTTGTCCTCCTCACTCCCGGTATCCACATCGCTCAAGTTGATCCTCAAAAGCGGCAAGGACCGGTGGCGGCCTTCACAAGCTTATTAGCCTCATACCTTGATTTGTTGAAAGGAGGCTTCTTCAAGTGGTTTTCCTTCCTTATATTGCCCTTACCTTTCGACTTGGGGCAATTTGCGGATATGATTGAGCTCACCACATTCATAGCATGTCAGGACCACCTCTCTTTTGTTTCTCACATTATTGTAGGCCCGTGTGAATTTTTTAGCAAGAAGAGCTAACTCTGTTTGAGGGAATACTTTCAAGCTCCTCTTCATGAATAGCGGATAAACAAGCAAATGAAAATCAGAAGAAGATTCAAAAGAGTCATCAAAAGACTTTTGAGAGGATCGCTACCAAAGCTAAGTTATCTTTCTTGGGATGATCAACTCTTTTAATTTCATGAGTCTTGAGTTTACTATAAAGCAATTCTAAAGTAAGACTTGAAAGATCAACATTTTCTTCTATAGCGTAGCCTTCATCTCCCACTCCTTGGTGTTGATTGCGGCCAAGAGATGGGTGGCATTTTGATTGAGAATATTCAATATCAACGACTTTCATTTGATTAATTACTTTATTAAGCGTGAAAATGTCATCGATGCTCTCTCGGGGCGCATCTCGAATTTATTGTATTCACGCTTGCAGATTTGGCGCACCTTTTTGATTTGGGGCGAACCCTCATGATATGTTTAGAGTGTTCCAAATTTCATCTTGTGATTGAAAGATTACAAATTCGATCATATTCTTGTCTACCAAGTGCACCATATAAAAGATTTTTAGCCTTATTGTTGTTAGCCAAAAGAATTGCGAAGCGGTGTAGCAATTTCGGGAATAACAGTGAGGCTCTAACAACATCCCAAATAGCTTGTCCTCGCTCTCAAGAAAGGCAGCGCATCGATTCTTCCAATAGGCATAGTCGTGCCCATCGAAGATATGCGGTTTAGTAGAAAACTTATCCATCGCCAAAGTTCGGTGACGGTTAAGATCAAGATTGAACTAGCAGGGCTCTGATACCACTGTTGGACCGTAAAAGCGACTAGAGGGGGTGAATAGAACACGCTCACTTTTTCACAAATTATGAACTCAATACAATTTCACTCCAGTAGCTATTTGAAAGCTATGAAGATCAATATACGATCTGGAAGACTAGTATTGAATTCAATTAAACCCCTTAGCAATAAAACAAAATCAACTAAGATTACTAAGACTCACGGCTGGGCGATCGGTAGTTGTACTCAACCGGTCGGACGATTCGGCGATCGGCCGGCGTTGTCTTTGGCGGTCGGACCGCTCAAAATCGATCGGCCGGTGATGGCCTGAAGCGATCGGCCGCCGACTCGAACCGATCTGCAGCGATAAAATCGGCCAGATGGCGAAGTTGCAATTATGTGAAACTTTTGATTCTCAACTCCAATCTTTATGAAACTTTGCACACACCTTCTATATGCTATTGAGGACCTATTCAATTGAATATTATGATAATTCTTGGAGCGATCTTGAGCAATTGTCAATTGATTAAGAAGGTCTAGAGCAGGGCAAAAGCGAAAACTTGATCCTAATGCTTGTTCGTGAGTGATTGATGATCAAGATGATGCTAGATAGATTCACACATATCACGACAAGCTAATTCCGTGAAAGAATCAATCACAAACTTGCGGATCAAAAAAGCTATATACTTAAACGGATATGCTTCAAAGTAAAGATCCCAAACATGTGGAAGATGGAATATGGATCAATACTAATGAAACCACAAACTATAGAATGAGCTCCCCTAAATGTTTGCATATACTTATGTGTATAGAAAACATATGCACATATTCAAGTTATACTTATGGTGGAGTTCAACCTATATTTTGGATCCGAGGAATGCAACATTATGTAAGAGTATAAGTCGAATGCATACCCTTTTTGAATTTCACCTTTATATCCAAAAGAGACTACACAAGATAATACTTGATAAAAGAGTTAGTCCCACAATTAGATTTGTCACTAATCACCAAAACACTCCATTAACTCATAATGGTGGTCTAGATCTTTCATCTGGTCGGCAGGGGTTTCGACTATCTGATCGGAAGGAGTTTCGACTATCTGATCGAAGGAATTTCGACTATATTCCGGTGGAGGGAGGTTCGACTACCTAGAGGTTCGACTATGGTCCAGACGGAAGGAGGTTTGACTACCTGGAGGCTCGACTATATTCCAGGCGAAAGGAGGTTCGACCACGTGTAGTCGATGGAGGTTAGACTACAAGTGAAGACTACGTGATCACGTGGTTGGAAGGAGGTTTGACTATGTGTAGTCGAAAGAGGTTCAACTATATGTGAAGATTATATCTCCAATGTATTTGTTGCTCCGGCTATGCTTCCGTGCGACTAGAGTGAATATGAGCATCTAGTGGAAACTAGGAACGTACCGACATGACGCGGAGAGGACGAGCTAGACGGAGATGGTATGGCGACGATGGTCAACGACGATGAGAGAAGCTCAAAGCGGCGGTGACGACCTGAGGAAGATAGATAGCATTAACCTTGGGAATATCTTTAAGGGAGTAAGTAGATGGCTTGGGGGAATTGAATCGGAGTCCCACTCACCGGAGTGAAGGATTCTTGGTTTTTGGCTCAACTAGCTGGATGGGAGGAAGAACGGGGCGGCGGCGATTCCTGTGAGCAATACCTCGAATTAGTTTAGAGGGTCTTATTGATGATAGGCTAGAACGCAATGTGATAGTGGTAGAGGAGCATGGGGGCTCTGGATTGCCAGCGATGATGGGGCGGTGCCACGGCTGAGACACGGAGCTTGATCTAACTGTGATCTTGGGCTCTATTTGTAGAACAAAGGAAGTGGGACTAGCATTGTTGTGTGCGAGCAAAGGCAGTGAGCGGGGCTCGGGGTTGCTATTTATAGTTGCTTGGGCGGAGATCGCCTGAGAGCCTGTGATGCATGCGGCGCAGATCAGTACATAGGAGTGGTTGATGATTTTGAAAGGGTCGGCAACATAGTGTCGATGGTGTGATGGGTTGAGCGATGGCGAATGATGGTCGAGGTGACAGGATGGGGTGCGTGGCGATCGAGTCCGGCCGGCAGGGTGTCAGGTTTCGAACAAGTTGGATGCAGATTGATGAAGCTCACTTTATTTCAGTTAACCTATGGCCATGATCTCCGATACCCCTTCCATCGGACGGTCCACGATTTGATTGGTTGGAGAGTCTTAATTCAATAGGACGGTCCATGACTTGGTCGGTTGGAGAGTCCCAATTTAATTGGACGGTCCATGACTTGGTCGGTTGGAGAGTCTTAAGAGGTAGATCCACGACTTGATCGGTTGGAGAGTCTCAACTCAATCGGACGGTCCACGACTTGGTCGGTTGGAGAGCCCCAATTCAATCAGACGATCCACGACTTGATGGGGTTTAATGTTGATAGAGTAGAACATAGAGTGATGGGGGCGGAGGATCTTGGAGATCTTTGGAGCGTCGGCGATGATGGGGTGGTGCCACGGACGACAATCAGAGCTTGGTCTTACCATGTGCTTCGGACTCAATTGAGAGTGGAAGAAAATATACGGTGGTCTGGTGTGGCGAAGAAAGGCAATGGGGGAGGCTCGGGGTTGCTATTTGTATATATGCAATGGGACGAAGATTGCCCGAGAGCGACGATGCGCCTGGGGCGAAGCCACCGTATGGTTTTGGGCTCGCATGGGCGAGGATATAACGTGATTTGGCGGCACAGTGTGACGCGCGACGGCTTGAGCAACAATGAGTAAATGTCGTGGTGACAGGAGCAGTTGTTGGTATGGGTGCGCGACCGCATGCATTGACGCTCAGCGAGGGAGAGACGTAGTTGCCTCTGGGTCGCATGAGAGAAACCGACCAAAGGAGTTGTCCTGGCTGCACCTGGTTCGGCAAGCCACCGGTCGGAGGAACAGTAAAGGGGCTGAAAGAAAATAGGATGGGGGTCTTCGGGTGGCTCGATGATTCGACGAGGCACTATGTCCGAATTGGGGTCGTTCGCGCGAGGAGGAGGAATAAAGTTGGGGAAGCAGTGGAGGAAGGCTAAGCACGGGCGTGTGGGCTGCGGCATGGGTGCACATCGAGCAGAGTCGGTAGTGGACGCGATAGAAGTTGGCGATAGGCGATGTGATGCCAAGATGGTTGGGTTGCAGCACCATAGCTCAAAATGGTTCGTCAGAAGGGACAGTAGAGAGGGAGCGATGGTACGAGCACTAGCTCGGTTGGAAAAGAAGGGAGAAAGGGGACGCGGGAGCTGGTCTAGCCAAACCAGAACGAGGCTAACAGTACTTAGCCAAAGGAAAAGTAGAAAGAAAGAAAAAGGCTAGGAAGATTTGGGAAAAGACAGAATAACAAAATTTTATATTTGCTAAAATTATGATATTTGCTTTAAAGAATTCTAACGCGATGATAGATAAAATCATGATAGCAAAATCAAAAATGCACTCAAATCTCTACTACTTAAAAGAAGGAATTGGTGACGGCCAGTTCTCCCTATGCGATGTGAGCCGTTAGATCTATCTTTCTTCGTGAGATGTGACCCGTTGGATCTCGTTCTTTCTCGATTCCTCCCGTCCGTACGGTTGACCACCCATAGCCTTCTCTCCACTCCCCACACCCCAATTGCCCAAATTGATGCAAGAAGTCAAAAGATTCCATCGATCTTTCCAATAAACGATTACTGGCGGATCACTTGCATTGTAAGCTGAGAACGACAACGGTTGAGGAGATATGATTTTTTTAATCCGTAGCAAAGCACGGGCATTGGACTAGTAACTCTAAAAAATACAGACAAACATAACGACAATAGATAACATACAGAAAGTTTTAAATTTTTATATTTTTGTATTTAGTTATTTTTAGGATGTTACAGCTACGTAGTAATTAATTTTGCATGCAGTTGGTAAGTAATTAACTAATTTACCTGTTGCTCTCCTGAAATTCAATAATCCAAGTAGCAGGAGATCGGTACGCGGAATCCACTTGCGCACAAACACGCATTCTTTTCGGCGTAATCAAATCCGCGTGGTGATTAATTAACCTGCGTCTGCTCATTAATTTGCTCACAACTCGCAGGTTTTCTTGCGACATTGGATCTGCAATTCTGCATGCATATCTGGATCTGCGTCGCGGACGTGTTTCTTGGCGCGCAACGAGAGAATCACCAAACGTACAGCTCGCTGACACACACGGCCAACCCTCGCGCGGTGCGATCGAATCCGCCGGGAGGGAACCAGGCAGACAGTGAGAAGGGCAGGCGTTGGCTGGATGCATGTGATTGACAGGGTTTTCTAACTTGGTATCACGTGATTCTCTTTTAGATGCATGTGTAACGACGTAGGTCTCGTAGGAGAATAATTATATCGTACCGTCAATACTACACAAAAGATCATTATAGACGTCATTACTACACAAAAGATCATCATAAACAACTCAAAACCGTCATCACAAACGGTTTTTGAATCATCTGAGTTTATATGTCCGTGATGATATGAGGTCATCACAGACGATTCTTGAACCGTATGTGAAAAAATTATCACAGACGATTCTTGTTTGAAACCGTCTGTGAAAAAAATAAAAATAGGTGCTAAAACTTCAGAGGTTGTTTTGACATCCTTAAACAACTTTTTTTTTGGAGTTTTCACTTGGTCGGAGCCTAGCAAATGAATATAATATGGACTTATGAATTTTTGGATTGAACTTTTCGTTAGCTTTCTAACGAGCTAAAGAACGTCGCGATCCGAGTTCGTATGAGGGGACATACCACCACCGATTCATTATTTTAAGGTGTGTGTGTGTATATATATATATATATATATAGGATTAGAAGATTTGTGATAGAATTATTTTTTAAAATCTTTATAAATTTTAGATAAAGAATAATGGTAAAAATATACGATTAAAACGATAGTTTCCACGACCGGAGATAGTGTATGGAATCTGTGTACAAAAAGAGAAGACGTCCTCTCTGAGGAAAGAAAAAGAAAGAAGAAATAGAAGAAGAAAGGATGGGAATCCTGCTTGAATTCTTCGTGGCCTGAGCTTCTGTGCTAACGAAATTAGCCCAGGCCCATCAGCTTTCCTCAGACACGAGCGAACCATTTTTCACCGATTAAAGCCCAGATGCCCATATATGCTCACAAGTGGCAATATGTTTCTATCTCACGCTTTCGTCTTCAATCATGTACTCTGCACTCGTGTAAACATTCCAATTTTCTGAAGTTTTAAAATCCTTTTGAGTAGTGTAGTCCTTTAAAAAAATTCATAAATTTTTATTTAAATTTAATTAAGCTTAAATGTACTTTCAAAAGCTAAAACAATTTAACGTGATTAATCAGAACATCAATTAATTTCAAAACTATTTTATTTGAGTTCTTTGTGCTTGGAAATATTTTTCAGATTTTTCAAAGTTCTTTTGCCATTTGGATTTACTGTTATTTCTAAAATAGAAACCTTGTGAAAATCTCAGAAATTCCTGTGGTCCGAAACCCATTGCTTTGCCCCATTCCCTGTTCTTTTCCAGCCCAAATACCGCACGGCCTGCCTTTCTCTATCCCGCACGCGCGCCGCACCAGACCCACCTGCCAACCTCTCTAGCGCGTTTCGCTACGCGTTTACTCCCGAGCTTGTGTCATGTGAGGACCCCGGTTTATTAAGCTTGTAATGCTTGGTCACCGATTGACCCTAGCATCACAAACAAAATAACCCGTGTCTTCGAGATATGTATACTTCCTAAAAATATAGTATACACACCCCTTTACAAAATCCATGCATCAATTCCATTCAAGACATAGAACCAAACCAACACTTAATAAAATACAAAAGACATACATAGTAGAGTTATTACATGTAACATCCCAAATGTGGATTTATGTTTCAAATGTAAGAAAATGAGAAGAAATTAAAACTTTTCTTGCATCTTGAAGTCCTTAGACATTTCTGTAATTCTTGTAAAGGAATTATGGAAATCAAAATCAAAATCCTGAATTGACTCCAATCAAAAACCTCATTGGCAAAGATCTTGTGCCAAACCCATGAAAATATTTTTTCTGAGTTCTAGGGAGGCTTGGTAACACCTCTGAATTATTTCATAATATTTAGAAATTATTTGATAATTTGGGAGGCAAGTCAAAGCTTGGTTAAACCATAATTTACACCTTCTGACATTTCTGGAGAAAAATGCAGTGCATGAAAATCTCTAAAAATTTTTATGTGAGGTTCATCCTACAGTTAGCATCATCCAGTTAAAATTTTATGATTTTTGGAGCTTGTTTGCTACCTTAAACAGATGTTACTTGTTACACCGTGATTGATAGGATTAAAATCAGATGTTTAAATTCAAACCCTAACTGGTTTTCACTGTTCATTGGGTTCGAGTCAGACTCGGGCTCGAGCCACTTGACTTGGTGCGATCAACTAACTGCACCGCCTCGGTCACTCGAGCGCGAGCGTTGTGGTTCGTTGGATCGGCATCGAACGGCCCACGATCGCGTGAACGTTCGGACCATCCGAGCACGCCGATCCATGTGAACCGTGGATTCTAAATCAAGGGCTCGGACTCGCGTGAACGTTCGGACTGTCCAAACGCCTCGCGCAACGAGAACCGTAGGATCCAGATCCACGGCCCAGGTTAAAGTGAGTGTTCGAACCGTTCTAATCGCCCCGTTCTATTTGGACCGTTCGATTCCAAACCAACGGTGGAAACGTCGTCTCCTTCCTCGGGTTGGAGCGCGCGTCTGAGTCCAGCAATGGCGTGAGCAGAGGAGAAAGCGCACAGCGTGGAGTCACCTCTGTGGTCACCTTTAAACGGCTATCTCTGCGCGCATTAAATGCCCGTCGTGCTCCTCCCTCAGAAGTCCATAGTTCAATTGCTCCCGTCGCTCTCAAGTGCTCTCATGGCAGTATTGACCGAGGAGAAATATCGCCGTTGCACACTGCCATTCTCAGCTATTTAAGCTCCATTGCTTCACCCTTGGCTTCCTTTAGCACTTCCGCAACTCCAGCTAGCACCCACGAGCGTGTTTGAGCTGCAGATCCCTCTAATCCATTCTACGCCATTGTTGAGCTTTGAGCTTGGTGAAAGCGATGCAAACAGGGTTCTCTCCTTCCAATTTTTGCTCCCTCTGCTCCACCTTTACTCTCTAAAGCTTAACCCTCACTCAATTTGGTTCTTTTCGTTCAGGGTTGGACTGAATTCGGATTTCCCCATTTTCGGCCGAAATCCGCATCTCTCTTCACCAGCGCAGATTCGACCCTTCTCTATGCGTCCTCTGGGCTCAGGTAACTTCTTATTAGTCCCTAGTTGCTTGGCACCCGCTGCCTTGGACCGCAGCTGAGCTCATTTGCGTTTTTCGTTTTCGGTCACTTTTGAGTCATCTCAGTCATCTCCGGCTTGGCGGCGTTCTGGACCGCCGCAGCCAAAACGGTTGGTACCATTGGGTGCGCCATGTTGTTAAGAACCCATTTTGGGCATTTGCTCGCACCGCCGCGGCCAGAGTCGCCGGCGGCGAGCCTCTCTTCCCGTCGTTTTGTCGGATGAAAACAGGGACGAGCGTTTGAACGTGATTCGGTTTGGACCGTCGATCCTTAGATCTACGGCCCAGGATCGCGTGAAAGTTTGAATTTATCGCACGCCTTGATCTGTGGACCGTTGGATCCAAGATCAACGGTCCCGATTCGAGTGAACGTTCGGACCGTCCGAACGATTCGGTCCGCGTGGGTCGTTGGATCCAAGATCAACGGCTCATATGTGTGTGAACGTTCGGACCGCCGAACGTCCCGATCCACGTGAGCCGTTTGATCCAAATCCAACGGTTAGCGTTTAGGGTTTGTGAATCGCGCGTGCGCGTTAACCCGTGAACTCGGACCGTTGGATCCAAGATCAACGATCCAAGTTCATCCACGCCGATTTAATTCCTGATTTTTACCGAAAGGATTATTTGTCAACTGAAAAATGTAGTAACTTGTAAAATGCATAACTATTTCATTTTAATTCCTTTTCGGTTGATTCAAATTTTGTTAGTTATATTTTTTACTAAACTTTAATCTAAAAATGATTCTAACCTCAGTATATCTCTAGAAAAGTTTGCTAAAATGTTAGTGCAATGAATAGTAGTATTTTTTATTTTTAAGGCTGAGAAAAATTGTTTTGCTCATATCTTTTGCATTAAGAATCCAAATCAATTGGTTCTTATTGATAAATTCCTTATAAATCATGTTCTTGCTACTGTAAAATTTTCAAAATATTTGGAGAAGGTTTGCTGTTGAGTCTTTGTGTTTTCTTCGTTCTTATCGGTTCTTTTTCGCTTTCTCGTTAGGTTCTGAAGAGCACGTTGATAACATAAGTGATCCTCCGCAATATCTTAACCCACAGCAAACAGGCAATCAGTTTGATCATGTTAATCCCAGTATTTTTCAAGTCTAATATATTGATTTCAACTTGTATGTATGCATTGCTATTTTGTTGTTAAATTATGGTTAGTATCCTATAGTTGCATAATCTGTAGAAATTGATTATCCTCTATTACCATGAGCCTAGGTTATTTGCTGTGATTTGAATTCGATGGATGAGCTCTTGTCACTTAGTAGATTGCGAATTAAAATTGCTTAGAAATGCTTAGTTTCGGTAGTAATGGGCGATCATCGATTTTAGTCACTTCCAGGATTGTTGTTGTCATCTATCTACTGTTATATTGTTGTCATTTACGGTTATTTGAACATTAAAAATAAATTTACCAACTTGCTTTTAAATGTACTACATTATTGTAAATAAAGATTGCTTTGTGCTGAAAATGAAACATACAGGCTCCACTTAAATAAGTTTGCATGTAGCATATGTATAGGTCTGTTACTCTACACGTAAGTCTTGCGGAGTACAATTTTGTACTCATTTGCTTTGCTTAACTATTTATTGCAGAGGAGGATGGTGAGCCCCAAGGGCCTCACTTTTGTGAAATGTGCTGTGGATTCGACGACTAGCTTGGCGGTCCGGTCGGTTGCCTTGTGGGGGTAAAGGCACACTGATTGGCTCTTTTGTTTATGGCCATCTTATGGCACTTTTTGCTTCCGCTGTTCAATTCTCGTATTTATATGTAATGTGGCCGGTTGGCCTCTCTTTTGTAATAACTATCCTTTATTTATTCTAACTTCTGTTTTGTTGCTGTGCTTCGGTTCTATGTGATTGAATGGAATTGATGCATGAATTTTTTAAAGGGGTGTGTATACTGCATTTCTGGGAAGTATACATGTCTCGAGTCTCGGGTTATCTGATTTGTGATGCTAGAACCAAGTGGATGGTTAAGCATTACAAGCCCAACAAGCCGGGGTCTCACATTACAAAAGGGAGGCCGACTGGCCAAAAGACATACAATTAACTAATTAGACAGCAGAAGCGAAATGCCATAAGATGGCGATAAACAAAAGAGCCAATTACTGTACCTTTACCCACAAGGCAACCAACCGGACCGCCAAGCTAGTCGTCAAACCCGCAGCACATCTCACAAAAGTGAGGCCCTTGGCGCTCACCTTCCTCCTCTACAACAAATAGTTAAGCAAAGCAAATGAGTATAAAAATTGTACTCCGTAAGACTTACGTGTAGAGTAACAGACCTATACATAGCTACATGCAAGCTTATTTAAGTGGAGGTCAGATGTTTCATTTTCAAAGACAAAGCGCCTTTATTTGCAATAATGTAGTACATTTAAAAGCAAGTTTACAATCTGTTTTTATTGTTCAAATAACAATAAATGACAACATAATATCAATAAATAGATAACAACAACATCCTAGAAGTGACTACCCCAATAGTCACCACAACAATAGCATGAATTACCCATTCATACTACCCATGTCAAATTTTAATTAAAAGTTGTAGTCGAACTCTTGGAAGACCTCCCCAAGCGTGTCCATAACCTAAGACGAGGCTATTCGAATAGTTTTAAAACCCTGCAGGGGTGTACCATTGTACCCACAGTCAGACCGTCTTTTCGCCACTAGATTAGCACACTTCCTTTGGTATGCTGCCACGGCTAAGTCGTACGAGACATTTCCAATGGATGATGCTAATTACGAGCCGCAACCCACGAAGAGAAAGATACATTAGCCAGCTCACAGCCGATCTGCTAATGCTCCCCTCCTATCACAACACAATTATTTTAACACACCCACCAACCAGCTCATAATTAACACCTCCCAAAGTACTTAGTCAAGAGAGGTCCCATATCCCTCTCGCGTGGTTAGCATGCAAAATTGCTTGGTTTAGTGTAACAAGATGTTCAGTCCTTGTGACTTAGACACCATTCCATTCACACCAAAAGATCACACCAACATTCCAACATGTCCAACTCCAAATCAGTTTTCATTTTCAGTTTTTGTATTTACAAATTAACAAAGCACAAGTGCTGGACATAATGGAATAATAATTAGATTTGTGTGATCAAGATCATCGACTAAGTCGATGACCGCCCAAACTACCGATAGCTAAGCATGTCTAAGCAATATTAACCCGTAATCTACTAAGTGACAAAAGCTCATCCAACGAACTCCAATCACAGCAAATAACCTAGGCTCAGGTAGTAGAGGAATATCATTTACCTACAGATTATGCAACTATAGGATCAATTTATCAAACCATAATTTAACAACAAAATAGCAATGCATACATACCAGTTGCAAACAAAATATTAGACTTGAAAAACAATAGGATTAACATGATCAAACTGGTTGCCTTGCTGAAGTTGCTCGCTAAGTTGCTATGGATTATTCTCGTTAGCAATGTGCGCGTCGGAACCTAACGAAAGAAGTCGAAAACCCAATAAGAACGAATAATACCGAAAAGACCCAAAAATTCAAAGTCGTCCCAAAAATTAAGAAATTAATACAGAAGATAGAAAACGGTTTTCGATGTATTTAGGTGACAATTTTAGTCCATTAGAAGTTCCTTTCAATTAGTTAGGACTTTCTGATGTTCAATAACTTAATATGACACTTGGTACTCACAAATATTCTCTCCAGGCATTCTATGTATACATTCACGATGATCATACAGTCAAAATCAATCCTCTTATATACTCTCTTCTTTTATATTCTCATTCTAAGACACCAAAACACTACCGTAGACTAGCATCAACTAGAAACACTACGGGGGTTACTTAACTATATAGGACCATACTAATCTGAAGACCCCTTTTTAAGCACTCTCCACCACACATAGTTTCTGTGATAGCGACAAGGTTGAAACCTAATTTATAATAAAGTTCATTAAAAATAAAAAATATCAAAAGTGGTTTCACTGTTTTTGGAGTTAAAATGAATTAGTTATGCAATTTTAAAGTTTATAGTATTTTTCAGTTCACAACTAATCCTCTCGGGAAAATCCTAAATTTAATATCGACGTGGTCGAACCTAGGCCGTTGATCTTGGATCTAACGGTCCAAGCACACAAGAGAATGGCGCACGCGCACGCGCGAGATCGGCGAACGTGGGCCGTCGATGCTGCATCCGACGGTCCACATTGAACCGCGCGCGGCGCGTTTGGAGTCACACCGGGAAACGGGGCGGCGACTGTGGACCGTTGATCTCAAGATGGACGGCTCGCAATCAACGCTACGCAACACACACTATACATGCTCGACAACGCGCCCGACGGTGACTCGTCGGCGATACAAGCCACAGCGGCGCAAACCGGGGCCACCTACAGGTGCGCAATAGCGATGCGCACGTGCTGGTACCACCCACATCTCCGACGGTGGACCGGAACGGCGAACGCGTCGGCGAGGAGGGGCGGTGTTACGCACGACCAACGATGACAACGCAATTGAGCTCCGCAGCAGGTCATTCAAGTGGTGCCAGAGTATCTAGGGACTACGGCGATGCTACCTGGGGGTCGCGGAGGAGTAGAGGCGGTCATAGCAGGACTGGCGACGAAATCCCGTGACGGTGGCAATGGCGGCAACGTGGAGCAGGCGACCTGGACATCCAGCGAAAGGCCGCATCATCCAAATGGGTCCCACATGGCACCGAGAAGCTCCCCTAGTGAGGAATTGGGAAGGGGGGCACTCACCGGCGCTGGAGACGAAGAGGGGGCTTTTCGGCCGAAAATGGGAGGATCCAAAATCCAATCGCTACCTGACGCACAAGCCAAATTGGGTGAGGGTTAACGACCACCGAGGTGAGAGGAAGCAGTGGGAGCAAGAATCGGGAAGAGAACGCCTCCGGAGTACCGCCTTCGCCGTGGAGCTCAAAGCTTAGTAATGGCGGCCGAGTTTGTTTTGTCAAATGGAGCTCATGCAAGCCACAAGTGAGCATGCTAGAGCTGCGGGGTGTTTAAAGGAATCCAAGGAAAGGCCAGAGGGCTTTATATAGCGGTGGGAGTGAAGGGGGGAGCTCGGACAGCCACACGGTCAAGCCTGCTGCCATGGGCGCTCCGAGCGCGATGGGAGCAGGTGAGGAGCAGAGGAAGGAGACTTCGGGGGCGACTGCACGTTGCACATTTAATGCTTGGAGCCGTTGGCGAGGACGCGGAGGGGACAGGGCGCTGCTCTAGGCCCTGTGCACGCCATGGCGCTGACCCAGGCGCGACGCTCGCGCGAGCGCGAGGAAGAAGACGACGCGGCCACCGTTGGATCTGGATTGTGTGGCTCCCCTGCGATCGAATTGGCGCCGCCCCGCGCCAACGTGGACCACCCGATAATGATCCGACGGTCCACAGTGCTCGCGCCAACCGACCACGCCGGTGTAGCTAGTTAACTGGGTCGAGTCCAGTGGCTCGAGCCCGAGTCGGACTCACACCCGATGAACAGTGCCACATATTAGGATTTGATTTTGAACTATAATTTGGGGAATTTTTAGAGGTAGCAAACCGGCTCCAAAAATCATAAAATTTTAACTGGAGGTTGCTGACTTTAGGTTTAACCTTACATTAAATATTCAGAGATTTTTGGGAAATGAATTTTTCTCAAGAAGTTCCAGAATGTTATGCCTAGGATTTGACCAAGGTTTGAGTTGCCTCCAAAATTATCAAATAATTTATAAAACTAATGAAATAATTTAGAGGTGTCTCAAATCATCCCTTGGTCCAAGGAAAATTATTTCCAGAGTTGGACCCAAGATTTTTACCAAGGAGGTTTATGACTTGAGTCCATTCGATTTTTGATTTCCCACAATTCCATTACCAGAATTACAGAATTGTTCAAAAACTTCAAGATGCCCAAAAAGTTTTAATTTATACCCATTTCCTTACATTTGAAACACAAACCCACGTTTGGGATGTTACATGTCACTCACAAGCGGGCCCCACTGAGCTACTGTTCTTCGTTCCCGATTCGGTTGCGAATAAAACCCTCTGCCGCGTGGGTGTAAGTTCAAGCTCCATTAATTTGGTTTTGATGATTAATGATAAATCTATATCTGAGACTAATATATTTGTTGACTATGATATTATTTAGTCTCAGTTGGATGAAAAGGTAAAAATCGTAGAGGTATGCATTCGATATCATACTCTTATATCTTGTTGCATTCCTCATATACAAAATATAAGTTGAACTCTACTAAAAGTTTAACTTAAATATGTCCATATGTTTTTCTTACAGATTCGTGTATGCACACATTTAGGAGAAATTCACTCGATATTTTGAGGTTTCATTAGTATTGATCCTTGTTCCTTATCCACTTATATTGGGAATCTCTCCCTTCAAATGTATCCTTTGAGTATATAAAACTTGTGCAGTTCATATATACTCATATTGCTTTATATCCAATTATTTGCAATTGTGTTATGAAACTAATATGCGTGCTAAGATATTTTTAAAGACTTGGTCCCAAATTATGGATAACAACATGAAAATGGCAATGCAAGGTCAATAGAGGGATCATGGAGGTAGCTTGAGGTTTTTTATGTGTCATCTTGATTAACTAAGAGTCATACATTGCATTTAGCATTTAATGCAGGGGGGGGGCGGCTCCGATCTCCATGGTGGAAAATATGCAAGACGATGATAACTAGCACTAACAGAGGGAGACGATGTAGGCCACCAATTCCAACCAACAGCACTCTTCGGTAACAAGCTGTGAGCAGCAATGATAGTAGTGCAACCCGACTGATGAGGCCCTAGGTGCATCTACTACGGCAGTCAATATCCCTAAGTTGCAAGTGTGTACTAAACCTCAAGTTGAGCAAATTATGAATCAATGGAGAAAGAAATAAGAACAAGGCTCGGCAAAGAGCAAGAAGAGGGAGGTAGGCCGAACGGGGAGCTTGAGCGGACATGGGAAGACACAAGAACCAAGTGCTTTGCTTGTTGCAAAGTTTACAAGAGAATTCGGCCAAGAAAATACAAAAAGAACCAAATTCAAACTCAATTCCGAAATCAATACATTTTCAGCCTAAGAATCCAAAATGTGTTTGGATTGGAGCAATTCCAATTCGAATTTTTCTTTAAAAGAAGTTAATTCTAAATTACTTGTAATAGGATAGTTTAATCTATTTTCAGCGATTAGAGTAGTTTAAATTTTGAATTAAAGGAGTTTGCAATAGGGATTACCATTTCGGATTACTGGTCACGGTACTGTTCATGACTCGGATTACTATTCACAAGTCGAATAACTGTTCAAGATATAGTACCCTAAATGGTTACTGTTCATTACCCATATATATTTAGGGGTAGAGCCCCATTTTAAGCAAGTTAGAGTTGAAGAAAATTCAGAAAAGTCACAGGTTCATGTGGCGCAAAATGAATACATGTGTTTCGAAAATTCCCATCTAGGGTTTTGTGATTGCGTGAATATTGGAGGGAGGTTGTTCTTCCAAGATCCGTGATTCCTTGTGGATCATCTCACCAATTCGTAGCATCCTCAATTGCTCACGGTTTGGTGTTGTTCTTCCGGTTTGATTTTGTTTCTCTCTTCGGATTGATTCAACATCAACCAAGTATTACTTGCTTTTGGAGATACACTTGTTCTTCCATTTTGCCGAATCAAGAAAGAGGAAAGAGGGAGTTTTGCTTCAATCAGAATTGAAATACAGTACCCTGAAAGATTGGGTCACATTACGCATCAACACATGTTGATCCGTATCATCTTGGTATCAGAGTGTGGTTAATCACAGTACGTGTATTTTTTTCTCTTGGTACATTGAGGTTGATCATCATGCCAAGAACTAGCCAGCGTGCTTCTAATGGTGGATCGGACGAGGAGCCTATGTATGGTGATACACTATTACCAGACGTACGTGCACAATTTGATGCAACTACTGGCTATTTTCTTCGTCGTGAGAAGGTTTTACGCCATCAACTTGAAGCTCAAATCCAAGGAGTGCAAGACACACTGAACGATCGTCTCAACTCGAATGAACGTCGTATGATAGAAGGTTTTGACCATCTGAATCTTGCTATCGTTCGGTTGGAGGAGGCGCTTCCACCGCCACGAGGAGCTAATTTACCGGTGTTGCCCCATCCACAACATGGACGTGCACAACATGTTGTACGCCATGCCGGAGATGACTTCTATGCTGCTGATTCGGAGGAGGCCATTTTCGATGATCGTTATAGACATCAACGACGTCCACGACGTGATTACTTTGATCGTCGAGGTGCTGGATATGGTGTTCGTCATAATGGAGGTGAATATGAAGATGGAGGTATCGGGAGAATCAAGATCACCATACCGGAGTTTAAGAGCAGATCTAATCCGGAGGCTTATTTGGAGTGGGAGATGCGTGTCAATCAAATTTTTGACAACCACCACTTCTCCGAAGAGAAAAAGGTTCGTGTTGCCTCGTTGAGTTCACCGAATACGCTATTATTTGGTAGGATCAATTGAATCGTGCAGGGGAACATCCTAATACTTGGGATGCGATGAGGCAAGCTATGCGGGACCGATTTGTACTAGCATACTATAAAAGGACACTGCATACTGTAACATCCCAATTTTCAGAGCTTTAAAAATCTTTTAAACATTGGTAGCAGGAAAATTCATCATTTGGATTTATTTGAATATTAAATTAAAAAGCTTAATATGGACTTTTAGAACAAATTGATTTAATGTGCTTAATCCCAACATAAACAATTGTCAAAACTATTTTATTTAGATTCTATATGCTTGGATATATTTTACAGAATTTTCTGGAATTTTTCCAAAGTCATTTGCTATTTTCTAATTGCTATTTGCATTTTCTGGATTTATTTAAAAGAAAAATCATATGAAAATCCTTCGGAACAGTGCTGGACCGAAGCCCAACACTATTCCAATCCGGCCCAACTCCATGACCCATTCCCGCCTTGAGCCCTTGGATCACCGCCGCGTGTCCCCTTGGCGCGATCGCGCGCGCTTCGCGGCTGCGCGCTCGCCGCTCGCTCTCACCCTTGGATCCCGATCGATCGGTTGCCGTTCGCCGCGCGGCGCTCCCTTCTGCTTGTCGCCGCCGGTGGGACCGCCGTCGTCTTCGTCTCTGTTCGATTTCCTCGCGCCGACTCCGATTCTTCCGCGCGCCACCGAATCCTCGACACGGACTCTAGGGTTCCGGGCCCTATTTAAAGCCGCGCCGTGTCACGAGGATCGCCCCCAGCGCCGCTTTTCCCCAAAGTCTCGACCCTAGCGAGCCGCCGTTTCACCGGAATCGAGCTCCAACCTCGCGCCGCCGTGAGCTTCTTCGCCCGATTGCGTCGCCGTCGGTGAGCACCGCCGTCGCCACACCCACCCCGTGTTCGCGCGTCAAGGCTACCGTCGCGCACGCCGTTGCCCTCGGGAAGCCGTCGCCGTCGTCGCCGCCATCACCGCACCGCTCCGCGCTCTTCTTGTCGTCGCCGCCGTTCGGTCATCTCCGGCGAGTAGCGACCGCGTCACCGCCGCCAGTTGCGGCGATTCGGTCGCGCGCCACTCGCCACCGCCGAGCCGCCGTCATCCGTCAGATCCATGGTCGCCGGAGTGTCGCCGCGTTTGCCTCCGTGGCTGCCACGTGTGCAGACCACATCCCCTCTGTCCGGGCGTGTCGCCTACGTGGCCGCCGCATCGCGCCACGCCTCCGGCTCATCCCGGCTCTTTTCGGCTCGGAGGACCCACCCACCGTGAGCGAGAGGTCGACGATGGGTCCCACTGTCAGTACGGTATTTTAATATATTTCTTTTTCCGGAAATTCTCGGCTGACGCAAGCATTGCGCAATAATTCGATTTTCCTTTATAAAATTAATTCGGGAAATTCGAGAAAATCCAATTTAGGGTTTAATTGATTTTTCCAATCTTCCAAAGCCCATATCTTTTGCATCCGAACTCCGATTGAGCCCATTCAAATTTGTAAATTCATATAAAATTCAGATCTATTTATTTATGAATTTTATTTAATTTTTGGAGTTTGTTTTGCCTCTGTTATTTATTTGTTTTGTTTCTTTTGTCTTGTTTGCGAGTAGACGTCGATACTTCGGGGAATTTTGCAGAAGAAGGAGCACCTCAAGACCAAGACCAATATCTAGATCTATTCCAAGGCAAGTTATACCTTTGATCATTTTGAACCCAGTTTTCAAAATACCTTGTTTCAATGTATTGCATTCTATTTCAAGTATTTATTTAAATGCTTTTGGGATAGATAATAATCCAAATTGTTATATGTCACCTTGTCTATTGTATGCCATGATCTCTTGTCACCCTAGGTTGATTAATTATTAGTTGGTATTATTGTAGTACCAACGTGGGTTGGTTAGATACGATTAGACTGCTTAGCCATGCCACGAGTCATCATTTCATGTGAGAGTTGCAATTATAAACTTGACTAAGTGATTATGGAACTGTGTGATGAATCTGTGTGTGCTGTGTGCTATTACTCGTTGATGGCATGTGTTGCACTTAATCAACAGGGTGGGAAAAGATTTAGACTGAGGCAAGTGGTGGATTCTGTGTGAATGGTGGATCTGTGTGATATAAACTTTGTGATTTGGGTTAAAACTGGAAGTCTTGCCTTGGTCAATTAAGGACTTAACTTTGTGCGCCATTGAATGGGCCTTCTTTGTGCGACCACATGCCTAGTATGGGTGGGCGACTTAGTAAGTTATGGAGTCTTGACATTGACAACTCAGTTGTATTTAAGCTATGTGATGGGTGGAGGTGTGATATGTCACATCGCGGGACGATTCATTTGCATCCTCGTCCAATGGTGTGTGTCGTTCCAAGGGATGTGTGTACAAATTGACTGCGATAAAGCACACCAGAGTGTCATTGTTTGAGATGAAGTCTCGAAAGGTTTTGTTGTGATCAACTCGATCCGGTTGATTTCATCGTGTGGGTAAAGTGTACAACCTCTGCAGAGTGTTTAAACCAATCTATTCGAATAGCCGCGTCCTCGGTTATGGACATGCTCGGGAATTTCACACGCGGGGTAGTTTTTCATAAAACAATTGGGAAGGGTCAGCTGTGTGAGATAACTTGTTCAGCTGTGTGAAAGAACTTGATTTAGACTGTGTGTCCTTTGTGAAATCAATTGTTAACTTATTATTGTCTATTTGTTTTGAATTATGCTTTCAATCTATTATTTGTATTCAATTGCAAATGTTGCATTTCTGCAAAATAACCACAGAAGCCATTCCTTTGGAATAAGCCATCATCTATAAATGCATTCTGTGGTATGACTTGCGAGTACGGTGTGTACTCACTCTTGCTAAACAAATCAACAGAAGTGGAGGAGTCGTCGCCTGCTTTTGAAGAAGAGTTCTACGAAGGTTGAGCGTTAGGGTCTTGATCGATCGGTTGCTCGTGGTAAATTGATGGGAGCCACCGGAGTTTATTTCGTTTCCGCTGCAGTTTATTTCTTTATTGTCAGCCTTGCATGGCTTAATAAATGTAAAACTCGACCGTAAGGTCCCAACAGTTATTTGTTACTTAAATGTACTCGTTTATTCTTATATTCGTTGTATGGATGTGATATTTCATCAATGTTGACATTGTGTGCACTAGCGTGATCCTGGACTAGTGCAGAATACACAGAGGGTCCAGATTTGCATATTTGGGTCCCGACACATACCAAGCTACGATGACTTATTCAAGGCGCTAAGACGGTGAGCGAGTACTATCAAGAGATGCAAGTGCACATGATCCGTACAAGTGTGTGTGAGTCGGCGGAGGTGACCATGACACGTTTCTTCGAGGGGCTGAATGAAGATGTGCAGAACCGTGTTGATTTAATGCAATACAACACCGTGCAAGAATTACTTCATCAAGTGGAGCGTGCTGAACAATGGGTGAAGGACACTCAAGCAAGCGGTGGCCGTACCACTCATAGCACTTTGAGACGTGCAACTTGGTAGAGATACGGGATCGACTCCTAAACCAGTTGCTTCCACTATGCTAGTTCGGAGTACATTCAAGAAAGCTTCAAAGACTATGAGTGTTGCAGGCAAAGAAGCCTCATATGCTGATTCTAGTGCATTCTCTATGGCTAGAACTAGCAACATTGAATGCTTCAAGTGCAAGTGCCGAGGTCATATGAAGAAGGATTGTCCAAACATGAAGACGGTGTTGTTTACACATGATGGCTATGCAACGGAGAGCGACAATGATAAATATGAACCTTTCGATAAATCTGAGAAGCTGGAACCAATCATTTGTTATCCAGAACAAGGTGTTAGCTTGATGGCTCAAACGGTGCAGCGTGATAACACCGTTATTGTGAGGAAGGGATAGCGACATCATATCTTTCAAACTGATTGTAAGATCAAAGAGAAGGTATGTAAGCTGATTATTGATAACGGGAGTTCGAGCAACATGATTGGTAAGGATGTGGTGGAATCACTCTCATTGTCCACATGGAGACATCCTAAACCATATTACATCCAATGGCTCAACAACGTCGGCAAAGTCAATATCACACACAAAGTGAGAGTGCCATTCAGCATTGATGGCTATGTCGATAAGGTGGAGTGTGATGTGATACCTATGCATGCTGGTTGTATTCTATTGGGACGTCCATGGCAATTTGATCTGAATGCTACACATCAAGGACGGTCCAACCGATATACTTTCATGCACAAGGGAGAATTCCATTCTTTGCTGTCAAAGACTGATGAAGAAATCAAGAGTGAGTTTGCAAGAAGAAAGCCGTAAAGACTACACTAAAACCGAGGATGATTTTGCTTCAAAAAGGGGAGGATGATGAGGCCCTAGGTGCATCTACTACGGCAGTCAATATCCGTATGTTGCAAGTGTGTACTAAACCTCAAGTTGAGCCTATTATGAATCAATGGAGAAAGAAAAAAGAACAAGGTTCGGCAAAGAGCAAGAAGAGGGAGGTAGACCGAACGGGGAGCTTGAGCGGACATGGGAAGACACAATAACCAAGGGCTTTGCATGCTGCAAAGTTTACAAGAGAATTCGGCCAAGAAAAGACAAAAGAACCAAATTTGAACTCAATTTTGAAATCAATACATTTTCAGCCTAAGAATCCAAAATGGGTTTGGATTGGAGCAATTCCAATTCAGTTCTTTCTTTAAAAGAAGCTAATTCTCAATTACTTGTAATAGGATAGTTTAATCTATTTTCAGCAATTAGAGTAGTTTAATTTTCAAATTAAAGGAGTTTGCAATAGGGATTACTATTTTGGATTACTGTTCACGGTACTGTTCAAGACTCGAATTACTATTCATGAGTCAAATTACTATTCATGCTACAGTACCAAGATGGTTACTATTCATTACCCATATATATATCGGGGTAGAGCCCCATTGTAAGCAAGTTAGAGTTGAAGAAAATTCAGAAAAGTCACAAGTTCATGTGGCGCAAAATGAATACACGCGTTTTGAAAATTCCCATCTAGGGTTTTGTGATTGCGTGAATATTGGAGGGAGGTTGTTCTTCCAAGATCCGTGATTTTTTGTGGATCATCTCACCAATTCGTAGCATCCTCAATTGCTCACGGTTTGGTGTTATTTTTCGGTTTGATTTTATTTCTCTCTTCGGATTGATTCAACATCAACCAAGTATTACTTGCTTTTGGAGATACACTTGTTCTTGCAATTTGCCGAATCAAGAAAGAGGAAAGCAGGAGTTTTGCTTCAATCAGAATTGAAATACAAGTACCGTGAAAGATTGTGCCATATTACGCATCAACACACGTTGATCCGTATCACCGACGATGCTTGAGGTCAACCTCTGCTAGTGTAATGATCTGCAACAAGTATTCGTCTAACCACACTCTAAGTTTCCAATCCACACAACCACGCACGAGGTTGGAAGCACAGAAAGGTTATCATCGAACGACCGCTTTTGCAATCTCACAAAGAAAATTACAAGAGCTAAGGAATAGAGAACTCTCAAACAAGATTCTGGTAGCACTTGGCTATTCTATTCTGAAATCAAATTGCCAAAAGTCCCTTAAGGAGAAAGGGTGAAGGAGTACTTATACTAGGAAGAACCCTCCTAACAGGGTGTGAACACACTCCAAAATGGGCTCCATTTTTTAGGGAACCAGGCTTGGCGAGGGAGTAATTTCATGTGGCCTCGTACTGCAGTTATTGTCATGGACAAATGGCATTGGAACTTGCATATCTTTTAACTCAAGCCTCCAAATAATGCACCGTTTGTTGTGCTAGAGAAAGGACTTAATTTCTTATCCATTCCTACTCCCCATGCATGTTGGAGACACACATATTCATGTGGGATTAGGTGAGAAGTTGCTGGACAAATTCTAGAGCTGCACATGCAACGTTTGATGGCCCGAACAACTTGCTATTGTTCTTGATATCTGGCTCTTCCTTCTTCACATCCCACTAGTTATAGGTGGATGCTGTCAAGCAATGCACGCCGATAGCTAAGTCTTGATTCTTTCAAAGTGCTCCTTCAGCTTGAATTATCTCCGTAGGTGCAAACCTGAGTAAAATAAGCACATGAGACTTAGGCAGTATATAATTCTCATCTATAACAATATTAGACTCAAATATTAGACTCAACTAGGAGTGCATTCACCTCTTGTTGTATTTGCTTAGCATGATTCCTAGTTATGGCACCCAAATAAGCCCCTTTTGTAGAAGCTTCAACTTGCAACTGTGTATGATCATCTTGTGGTGGAGATGATGCATGAGGTGAGCCAGGGATGTCCTCATCAACCTCCCTCTCTTCAAGAAGAGTCATCCACGACTTTGACTCTTCTTGACTAAAACATGGTGAAAGATCAGCTACATTGAATGTTGGACTCACAACATAATCTTCTGGGAGCTCAATGTTATAAGCACTGTCATTTATCTTGGCCAACACCTTGAATGGTCAATCTCCACGAGGCATTAGCTTGGACTTATGCTTTTCCAGAAAGCGGTCTTTGAGCAGATGTAACCAAACTAGATTACATGGTTCAAAAATCAGTTTCTTGTGGTTCTTGTTGTAGACTTTATCTTCTTTTCAATCTCGTCTCTTGTCCTCTCATGAATTTTCTTCACATATATAGCATGTTCGGAAGCCTTCATATTACTTCTTTCTTGCATTGGAAGTGACAACATGTCGATTAGTGCAATTGGTTCGAATCCATAGACCATGTGAGACCCCGGTTTATCCGGCTTGTAATGCTTAACCATCCATTCGGTCCTAGCATCACAAAGCAGATAATCCGAGACTCGAGGCATGTATACTTCCCAGAAATGCAGTATACACACCTCTTTACAAAGTTCATGCATCAATTCCATTCATTCACATAGAACCGAAGCAAGAACAGACAGAAGATAACATAAATAAAAGATAGAGATTACAAAAGAACGGCCGACCGGCCAAATCCATACATAGACCAAAGAAATAAACAGCGGAAGCGAAAGTGCCATAAGATGGCCATAAACAAAAGATCCGACCAGTGTGCCTTTAACCCACAAGGCAACCGACCGGACCGCCAAGCTAGTCGTCGAAACCACAGCACATTTCACAGAAGTGAGGCCCTTGGGGCTCACCTTCCTCCCCTGCAAACAAAAGCAGCCGGCAAAAGCCGGTGAGTACTTTGAATGTACTCGCAAGACTTACAGATGGTGTAACAAACCTGTACATATGCTACATGCAAGCTCATAGAAGTGGAGGCTGTATGTTTTGGTTTTGGCATAAAGCAATTTTCCATTTGCAATAAGGTAATAGATTGAAGGCAATGTTAATCAAATCTGTTTTTAATGTTCAAATAATCGCAAAAGACAACAATATAACAGTAGATAGGGAACAGCAACAATCCTGGAAGTGACTACGACCAGTAGCCACCACAACAATAGCATGAATTACCCATTCATACCACCCACGTCAAATTTTAGTTTAAAAGGTTGAAGTCTAACTCTTGGAAGACCTCCCCAAGCGTGTCCATAACCTAGGACGAGGCTATTCGAATAGTTTTATCCCTGCAGGGGTGTACCACTGTACCCACACGCCAGACCGCCTTTTTGCCAAGCTATTAAGCACACTTCCGAAGGTATGCAAGCGCGGCTAAGTCTTCTGAGACGTTTCCAATATTGTGAATTATTCACGAGCCACCCGTATGGATAGAAACGCATACGTTGTGTCGAGTCATCGTAAAGCCTCGGTCAACTACCCTTCGGGTAAAGCACGGGACAACTACGACGCCCTCGAGGTGGAGAGCCTACCCGGAATCTCCACCACCGCACACCCAACACAAGAACACGACCACATATCATGTTTCACACAACACACATAACCCCCTCCTGCGACTCAGAGATAACCCACGCCAAAGTACTAAGTCAAGAGAGGTCCCATATCCCTCTCGCGTGGTTAGCACGCAAAAATGCTTGGTTTAGTGTAACAAGATGTTCGGTCCTTGTTGACTTAGGCAAGACATCCACAAACCCAATAACCCACCATCCGACCACTTGCCCAAGTCCAAATCGGTTTTCCATTTTCATATTTTGACTTTACAAAATAACAAAGCACGAGTGCTGGTCGTAATGACATAATATGTAATGTGATCAAGATCATCGACTATAGTCGATAATCGCCCAGTACTACCGAAACTAAGCATCTCTAAGCAATTTCAAATCGAGAGCTACTAAGCGACCAGAGTCCATCCATCGAACTCCGACCACAGCCAATAACCTAAGCTCATAGTAGTAGAGGATAAACAAGTCCTACAGATTATGCAACTATAGGATACTAACCATATTTTAACAACAAAATAGCAATGCATACATACGAGTTGAAATCAATATAGTAGACTTGAAAAATAATGGGATGAATATGATCAAACTGTTTGCCTGTTTGCTGCGGGTCAAGATACTGCTGAGGATCAACAGTATTGTCAATGTGCTCTTCGGATCCTAACGAGAAAGCGAAAAGCAACCGATAAGAATGAATAAAACGCAAAGACTCAACAGCAAACTTTCTCCAAAAAATTCTGAAAATGTTACAGTAACAGGAGCACAATCTATAAAGAATTTAGCAACAAGAACCAATTGATTTGGATTCTTAATGCCAAAGATACGACCGAAAGAAGGTCTTACGACCAGGTAGTGGTCGTAGAAAAACCTACGACTATAACGTAGTCGTAGCAAGTCTTACGACTAAGTTCAAGTCGTAGAGGAACTTACGACCAGTTAAGGGTCGTAAGGGAACTTACGACTAGGTACAAGCCGTAATAGAACTTACGACTGGGTACTAGTCGTAGTAGAACTTACGACTAAGCCGGTGGTCGGTGGAAGTCCGAACACGAGGCGCCGCCTCGCTCGCCCGCAATCGGCGGCTTCTCCGACCACGCGGCGCCGACCAAGGCGAGGATGAGTGTCTAAAAGTTGAAGGGTTCGACCGGCGGCCAGTACTGGTTGGAGTATGGCTGCTACGGTGGTACGACCATGGAGTGCGGCCGAGTAGGTATGGCTCGGGAGAACCCCCCGAACGGACGATACCCAAAAGAACAACGAAAACGCACCGAAGCTCCTACAGGGCAATGCGAACTTACCGGGGCTGAAGAACGACCAGAGACCCACGGAGTGCTCCGCGACAGTATCCGAGCAGCGGTGGTAAGGTTCTCGCTAGGCCACAGCGACCTGGGCACAGAGAGAACCAAACCGAGTGAGAGTTAAGCTCCGAAGAGTAAAAGGGGGAGCAGAGGGGGCAAGGACTTGAAGAAGAAAACCCCCGCTGCACCGCCTCCACCGAAGCTCCACACTCAACACTGGCGGTCAAGGATATTGAAAGGGACTGCAGCTCAAGCAAGCTGGTGAGTGCTAGCTGGAGTTGCGAAAGTGCTAAAAGAAGCTAAGGGTGAAGCAATGGAGTTTAAATAGAGCAATGGCAAAGAGCAACGGCCGGATTTTTCCAGTCGGGTCAACACTGCCATGAGAGCACTTGAGAGCGATGGGAGCAGTTGAGTCATGGCCCTCTGAGGGATGAGCGCGACAGGCATTTAATGCGCTCAGAGCTAGCCGTTTAAAGGTGGACATAGAGTGGACTGCACGCCACTGCTTTTCTCCTCTGCGCACGCCATGGCAGAGCTCAAGCGCGCGTGGACAGAGGAAGGAGACGACTCGTCGGTCGTCGGATTGAAATCGAACGGCTGGGCTAGATCGAGCGGATTGAACCGATCCCAGCGTTCGACTGGTCGAAGACCGTTCGATACCGATCCAACGGCTGCGTTAGATCGGGTGGATTAAAACGACTCCATCGTTCGGCTGGTCGAAGACCGTTCGATACCGATCCAACGGCTCACGACCCTGGCGCCCGAACGACCGAGTTGGTACAGTTAGTGGACTGGACCGAGTTCAGTGGCTCGAGCCCGAGTCCGATTCGAACCTACGGAACAGTGTAAGCCAGTTAGGGTTTGAACCCTAACATGTGATTTTTGAGAAATTATTTGAGGTAGCAAACAAACTCCAAAATCTATGAAATTTTAACTGGAGCTTGCTGACAGTAGGAGGAGCCTCCCATAGAATTTCCAGAGATTTTAAGGTACTGAATTTTCTTCCAGAAATTCCAGAAGGTGAGAACTATGGTTTGACCAAGCTTTGACTCGCCTCCAAGAATTATCAAACAATTTCTAAAAATCATGAGACAATTCAGGGGCGTTGCCAAGCCTTCCAAGACCTCAGGAGAAATATCTCCAAAGTTTTGGCACAAGCTCCATGTCAAGGAGGCTTTGGATTAGAGTCAAATGAGGATTTGAATTTGATTCTCCATAATTCTCTTCAAAAGAATTACAAAAATGATCAAGGGCTTCAAGATGCAAGAAAAGTTTTAATTTCTCCTGATTTTCTTGCATTTGAAACACAAATCCATTCTTGGGATGTTACAGACCACTTCAAATGGGCACATGCTGGTAGTAGAGTGAACCGCCCTATTGTAAGCAAACTCAACGTGTGGTAAACACTCTTCCTATTCCTTCAAATTCTTCTTGATCATTATTTGCAGCAACACTAAAAGTGTGCGGTTTACTACCTCAGTCTGGCCATCAGTTTGTGGGTGACATATTGTTCAAAACAATAACTTGGTCCCAAGCTTCGCCCATAGTGTCTTCCAAAAGCAGTCTATGAATTTAACATCACGACTGAGACTACTGTTCTGGGTATTCCATGCAGACGCACAATCTTCCTGAAAAACAAACCAACAACGTGTGAAGCATCATCGTTCTTATGGTATGGAATGAAATATGCCATTTTTAGAACCTATCAACAACCACAAACACTGAATCCCTCTCCTTCCTAGTCCTAGGTAGTCCTAAAATAAAATCCATGCTAATGTCTTCCTAAGGAGCATTTACAATAGGTAGGGGAGTATATAAACCATAGGGGTTCAGTTTTGACTTAGTTTTGTGACATGTGACGCATCGCTGCACAAATCTCTTGACGTCATTCCTCATCTTTGGCCAATAGAAATGGTCGGCCAACATATCAAAAGTCTTCTCACGACCAAAGTGGCCCATCAAGCCTCCTGCATGTAATTCCTGCAACAACAAGGGCCTAACCGAAGAATCTGGAACACACAGTTTGTTAGCCCAAAAAGAAAACCATCATGCACATGATACTTATCTGTGAGAACCCCGGATTATTGGGCTTGTAATGCTTAGTCACCAATTGACCCTAGCATCACAAACAAAATAACCCGTGTCTTCGAGACATGTATACTTCCCAGAAATGCAGTATACACACCTCTTTACAAAATTCATGCATCAATTCCATTCATTCACATAGAACCAAGCGCAAAGAACAAGCGGAAGTTAAAATACATAAAGGATAGTTATTACAAAAGAGAGGCCAACCGGCCAAATACATATAAATATAAGAATTGAACAGCAGAAGCAAAAGTGCCATAAGATGGCCATAAACAAAAGAGCCAATCAGTGTGCCTTGAACCCACAAGGCAACCGACCGACCGCCAAGCTAGTCGTCGAATCCACAACACATTTCACAAAAGTGAGGCCCTTGGGGCTCACCCTCCTCCTCTGCAACAAATAGTTAAGCAAAGCAAATGAGTACAAAAATTGTACTCCGCAAGACTTACGTGTAGAGTAACAGACCTATACATATGCTACATGCAAGCTTACTTAAGTGGAGGCTGTACGTTCATTTTCAGCACAAAGCAATCTTTATGTGCAGTACTGTAATACATTTGAAAGTAAGTTTACAATCTATTTCTAATGTTCAAATAACCGTAAATGACAACACTAATAACAGTAGATAGATGACAACAACAATCCTCGAAGTGACTAAACCATTAGTCACCACAACAATAGCAGGAATTACCCATTCATGCCAACCATGTCAAATTTTTAATTAAAAGGTTGTAGTCTAACTCTTGGAAGACCTCCCCAAGCGTGTCCATACCCTCGAAGGACGAAGAGCGGGTGCTGACGGCCTCGGGGGTGTTGAAGCCTGTGGACGCGACCCCTGAGACTGACTGAAGCCGGGATAGCTGGCCCTAGTGTACTTGTGGGCCTCCCACTTACGCTTGCGGGAATCCACAAGTGCTCTCCCTGAGTGCTCGGCGACAATGTCCTTGTCCACCAAGGTCTGAAAATCAGGGAAGTCAACGATAGATAGCTTGTCCTGCAGCTCCTCGGACAAACCATCCTAGAATTTCTCTTACTTGGCCTCATCAGTGGCCACCTCTTCCGGAGCATAACGAGCCAAATGGTTGAACTCGTAGAGATACTCCGTGACCGAGAAACGCCCTTGTTTGAGCGATAAAACTCCTTCTTCTTCAGCTTCATCAAGCCGGAAGGAATATGACTCCGACGGAAGGCAGTGCGGAACTCCTCCCAGGTGACGGTGTGGCCGTCAGGCTGCATGGCGAGAAAGCTCTCCCACCAAGACAAAGCTGCACCCTCCAGCTGGTGCGATGCGAACAGCGCCTTCTCGTGCTCCTGGCACTGCGCGATGCGAAGCTTCCGCTCAACCAGACGAAGCCAATCGTCTGCATCCAGTGGGTCCTCAGACCTGGATAAAGTGGGGGGCTGGGTGCGAAGAAACTCCGCGAGTCCCCCACGCGGCTGGTGTCCACTCCCTTGCCCGGATCCTGAAGCACAGGTAAGAGCGGAAGTGTTGCTTGCGATGACATCCAGAAGAACCCTCCTGTCTTCTACACGGTTGCGCTCTATCTGAAGAAGGACCTCGGCCATGGTCGTAGGAGGAGGAAGATCCTCGTCTGGACCAGCTGACTGGCCTTGGCCGCTACGAGTGCGCCCGGCCATCCTGTTACAAGAAACTTTGGTTAAAAACTAGACCCGAAAAACAAAGCCGAAAGAAAGCGAAAAGCTAACGACTAGGGGAATGGAATATCACCCTAATCGAAGGCCAAAAACAGCAAGTGTATAAACTTAAACAGGCTTATAAAAAGACTCCAAAAATAGCAAGGAATCACCAAACCAAAGATCAACTTCCCAATGCAACTAACCCGTATTGAATGAACGAGTAATTGATTGAGAAGATAAAAATTAGAATATAACGTAAGATCTATTACCACTAAAGAGCAAGGTTCAATCAGCGAAAATAGTGTTAGATACATAGCTAACTAGTATCACATCTTACCCTTCTATTCCCACAAGTTTTAGTTGATTAACCTCTCATTTTCTACCCTGTTTAGAACCTTTGAGCTTGCTGTCCGGAAATTGAAAGATCGCTGTCCAGGTTTTGCATCCAAGCTTCTAGTCGAAGCTATCCATTCCAGAAACTTCAAAACCTTGTAGAGGGCAGCGAATTGTCACATCCCCAAATTAATAAAGAGGATTATTATGCATTTCATTAGCATGCATCATGATTTCCAGCATTTATATTAAATATTGCATTTGGAAAATCTGTGAAAGGAATTAAACTTATGCTATAATTGGAACTACAAATGAAAAACCAAAACAAATGCTATTGAAATTCCCCTGGAATTAATTTATTCAAATACTACATTAATTATCATGTATTAATATAATTTTTCCCAAATTTTTGGAACCCAATATGAACCTCAGAAAATTTCAAACTCCATTATCAACTTATGCTTTTGGGAATTTGAAATATACCAATTGAATAATGAACATTGGGGTTTCTGAATTTTTTTGGGTATTAGGTCACCCCAGGAACCCCTCAGAATTATTTCACATTTTTATAAATTTTATTGTTATTTTTTGGAGCCTGGTCAAACTAGGAGGTTTAAAATTCAAATCTGGTCAATTAGGAGCACTGTTCCTCGGGCTCAAACCCATTGCACAGTAGTCCGACCGAGCCGCTTGGCGAGCTGATTCGCCCGAACCAGTTAGAACGTGGACCGTCCGATTTAAATCGAACGGCCCACGAGCTGAGCCACGCGATCGCGCCGCGCCTCCCCGCGCTCGCTGACATGCGGGCCCAACTCCTGTCGCCTTCGTCTACCTCGCCTGGGCGCGCGAAGCCAAGCGCCACGCGCCCGCCATGCTCTGCGAAGCTCCGTCGACGCCGTGACCGCACCGCCCTACCTGACCAATCCCCGAGCTTCCCTAGCTAACGCCGCCTCTGCTCCGTCCAGTTGCTGGCTTTAACCTGCCTCCCTGCTCTCGCCTTTCCCGTACTTCTCCTCCGGCCGTCGAGGAGAGGGAAGCTAGCGTGAGCTCTGTTCTTGGGTAAACCTCTCGCCTCCGGGTCTCCGAGCTCTCTCTTCCGATGCTGATTCCATTTTGACTAAGCCCCTGTGTTGGTTTCGCTTGTAGCTCCGGAACGCGACCGTGTCTTCCTCGGCTCCGGTTCACGTCCAGAGCTTGCACCCGGGGACAACTCTGAGCTATCTTCGCCTCCGGTGAGATACTCGCTAACTCAGTAGCCACACCATGTCTTTAAGTTAGAGTATGAGTTCCCCTCATCCAATTTTGGCAATGCACGACAGAGCTCGTGAATTGAAGATTGGTTCGTTTTGGCTAAAAGCAAACTCTTCGTCTCCCACTTGATCCGGTAAGGCATTAGTCATTTCTTTGCTACCCGAGCACTCCTAGAGATCTATGAGCCATCCGAAGCTTCATTATCCTCCTTGTTGCTCGTGGTGTCTCCTCCCGTTGAATCGCGACCGCCGTAGTGGACCTCACCGTCGCCAAGCCGGCTCGGTCATCCACTCTTCTCTCCAACTCTCGGTAGCTCTCCAAGAGTCCCTAGATGCTCAGCACCCGCATTTGAACATTGCGAGCTTTAACTAGCTCGCTGCACCGTTGCCGTGTTGTACACCGCCGCTCCTCTCCGACGAGCCGCCGGCACACGCCACCTCAGGCATAGCCACCACCACCCAAAGTTGCGCAAGGTTATTGCGCAGCTGTAGCCGCCCTTGGCCGGCCTCGCCATGGCGCGTAGCGCCGGCGAGCCGCCGGGCAATCTCACGGGCGCGTTGTCGGACGCGTCCGACAACTGTAGCAAAGCCATTAAGGCTTGATTCGGTCATTAAATGGTTAATGGCGCCATCATTATTAATGGTGTCTTAAGCGAGTATATGTGTCTATGACATGCGGCCCCCAGTAACAGAAACCTGAGGAGATAAGCAGCGGCTGACAAGTGGGCCTAGCCACTTAAACGCACGATCAACGTCTTTGAGAACCGGTCATGGACCCGTGGTCCACGCACTATCTTTAAGCCGATCTCGCTTACACGCGCCCCGCTTGTCGATCGGAAAATTAAATCCCGGGGTAATGAGAAATGGCATCATCGCCCCACATGTCGAGAGCGCAGTGGCTAGGTACAGCTCGGTAAGAAAAGGAATAATCAATCGAGAAAATCAGAATGTATTTATTTATGAACTGAAAAATAGGATTTACTTCCAAAATGCATAACAAATTCATTTTAACTCCAATATGGATGAAACCACTTCTGGTATTTTTCATTTTAGATGAACTTAATATTAAAATTGGTTTCAAGTATGTCTCTGTAACAGAGAACATTAAATTGGAAAATGAGCTATTGTCATCTTTATTTTTACAAAGAAAAATGTTAATAACTTTATAAATTCATAACTAAATATTGAAAACTCAAAATGAGTCAAACTCAACTGTTCTGGACTTGTAATAATATTGCCAATTTATCCATGTAATCATTATACTCACTACTACTCTACAAATTTTCCTCAAATATTTAAATACAATGAGCGAGAATGATTCAAATTAAAATGGAATTTTTCAAAATGAACTTGAACCCTTATAACTTTCACATGCTAAATCCAATTGAAGTGAATCTTCCACATAAATTCATCTAAAATCATGACTTAGCTACTGTAGAAAAATCATGCATTTTTGAGCACTTTGAATTTTTGAGTATTTCTCGGTGTTTATTCGGTATTATACTTAAATAGATCCCGAAGCCATCGATATTGACTTATACGCTCTTGAGGACAGCAGCTAGCATACCAGCAAGGCAAGCATCATTTGAACTTTCTTTTGCATCATATTTGATCCCGCTTTTGTTAAGTTAGTGCAATGATATTTGCTTGCATGCTATTTTATTAATGTCGCTATTTTTGTGTTGAATAGTTAGATACATCCTATTGTCTTGTCATTGTGGTTATCCTTAAATTATTCCAGATACTGAAATGCTTAGGATAAGTTGTGTGACTTACGTGGTATGTGTTGCTTAGCCATGCAAGTCTAGAACGATAGTTTGATTGGCGGGAATAACCCGACAGGTCATGGGACATACAAACTTTATAACTTTTTGGTTTATCTTCAGATCTTCGTATCTGTTTCAAGAGTTAAAATTTTGTCATTTAAAATGAGATTTGGGTCGGACAAGTGGATGCTAGTGAAGGTGCCTTCGCACGAGATTGGGTATGTGGATTGTCTTGTCTAGACCAACAAGGACCGAACTTTGGTAACGTCGTTGATTCAAGTACATTCGTGCTATCACATGCGGGTTGGGAGCCGTATGGTTAAGTAGGGGAAGGTTTTATTGTGTTGAGCCCCACGGTGGTTTTGTGAGGCCATAGGGCCGTTAAACCCTATGTTCCTTGCTTGGTCGATAGGGCATATAGACCGTAACGTCTTATGTCGCCTAGGAGCCCAAGGTTGAGGGACTTAGCATAATGAAATCTTCTTGCTAAAATGACCATATCTTGATTTACCCGCCGGCATACCATAGGAAGTATGCTATTTTTGGAGGCATCCGGAGGCTTAACGGGCTAATCAAGTCGTGTGGGTAAGTAGTACACCTGCAGGTATAAATCTATTCGAATAGCCTCGCCCTAGGTTATGGACAACACTTGAGTTCGGGAGTTACTATTGTTAGACTTTGACATATTTGTTTTGTGGAAAAACTTGGGATTATCACGAATGGGATATTCATACTTGTGTTGTAGCAAAGTGGGATGACCACTTTGTTAAATTGTGTACTTGTTGTTGTATCAAAGTGGACCGCCACTTTGACACTTTTATGATTCATTTGTGATTCATGTTATTACTTATTCATGAGCTTTACTTCTCTTTCAAATCTGATTTATAAATGGGCACTTGGAAACTAGTATGTGTAGGTTGTTAATACTTGCGTCTCTTTTGCAAAACTAAGCCAATAAGAGCCATCCTTTGGAACAACCTCTAGCATACTACTTTTTATTTGTGTAAGACTTGCGAGTGCACTTGTACTCAGCCAGATGTTGGCTGGCCTTTTTGTTTTTCTTTTCAGGTGAGGTCGATATCGAGCCCGATGAACTCGTCAGTGCCGATTTAGGCGACACTGACGAGTAGTGCTATCTTTTAACCCCAGTCGGTTGCCTTGGGTTATGGGCATACCTTGCTGGACTTTTGGTTTAATTATTTTGCTTCCGCTGTTATTTATCACTCTTATTTGAATTTGGCCGGTCGGCCGTTATGTAATAGTTGCAGACTTTAACAACTATATCGTACGTCTTTTGAACAATTAATGTATGAATGTTGTATGGATGTGATCAACGTTGTATGAAGAGTATGAGCATATTGGTCGCTGATCATGGGAGCCAATATGATCTTGTACTCGCTGTTCGTGGATTCCCATTTAACTCTTTAAGTGTCGTGTTTGACTGGTTAGAGAACCGACAATCATGTAGTGCTCGCGGTGGAGCAGCACGCATGATCGCTGAGGATCTAGTTTTGGTTGAACCTCTCACTTATATGTAGTTAAGTTGGAATTCATTTACTTGAGGCCTAGAGTTATGTCCTTAAGACCATGCTTAGTCTCGGTCTTAGGGAGATAACCCGGGGGTCCTCACAGCGTTGGTATCAGAGCCATACTGACTGTAGGTTAGAAATAGCATGGGCGTTAGTATTAGTAAGCCTCTTTGAGTCAAAATATTTTTGACCATCAAATTATTTCATAAAGATAAGTAATAATCTCTTTTATTCCTCATCCATCTTAGCTTCATCCTCACCTTACTCTCATTTGATTTGCAAAACTAACTTACAGGTTATTCTTGTCTTTAGATGGGACATCAATGTCCGGTCGAGAGACTCAAGTGAAGGTGTGGATGGATACCAAAGACTTCTTGAGATATGATGTGGAGGGCAAACTTCACATACCAACCCGTATACTTCATCTACCGTCGAGATCTAGGTCCCGGATGGAAGACTACGGCCGTGATCCATATCGTTGCAAGACAAGTTACGGGAAGTATCCGTGCAGCGCCAGCACATGGGACTTACGAGGCCATGGCTTTACAAGAGGTGGCCCGTATGGCCATGAGTCGCCTTCGTTATGACTTAACGGAGTTGTCTCACCACCATACGACCACTTCCCTATGCAAGCACATGGCGTGGAGGTGAACACCTTTTGGGATTGATGACGGGAGGATCCCCATGTTCGACAACTCGCAAGGTTGGTTCGCATCACGGACCAGATGCGCCGATGCGTCATTCATGAGCTTTGGGAGACGCGGCGTCGTCTTCTTGTAGCTCAGGAGCATCTACAACCCCTATGCATTATGGGACTTGTAGCCCGACATGTACTTTATTGGGGAAACGAATCTCCCCTATGCCTCTCGCCATCGAGTACCGTCTCCCTGAAATTGGAGGACAAGTTCTCAATCAGGAACAACGGCGTCAGGCTCGCATGTCGGTGGGTTTTTCCCGCACTCAAAGGTCGGAGCCTGCGGAGGGACACATAATAGGATCCCCTTTACGCCTCACCAATCCACATGACCCTGATGATACGGGATCTCACGGTATCACCTTACGGATGAGTTTCCGGTGAATTTCGATCGTGAAAATAGATAGGGTGTTAGAATAGTGCGCTCGCTGCCCTTACGTGTGTCCAGCGAGTATGTATCTTTCTATTTGTACTGTCGATTAGTAGTTGTTGATCCAGATGTGTTTCTTTTGCAAGGACTTAAGTTCGGGCAGTTACCATTCGCCTACGGGCCTCTTTGATGTTATCACTCTTGAACTCTGCGAGTTAAGTATTGGATTTTGTACTGGCCTTAGTGCTTTTGTACCCTATTTGACTTTGAGTTCTTGTGCCTCATTTACCCTCCTGCATGAATAATTTCTTATAAAATGTTTGTGTCTTTAATTTGGTTTTCCCCTAAAAAGTAAGTATCCTAGCCCTTTTCCCTAACTCTCTTTGTCACCTCAGAATGACAGGGCCAAACACTCGTTCACGCGCTCAGCAGGATGAGGGCTCTCCGTCACGGGGACCTCGTTCTGCGGTTGGGGGCGAGCCGTCCCAGCAACATCATCAGCGTGGCAGTACATCTGAGGAAGAGCTACCACCGCCTCCCTCAATGGCTGAGGTGTTGCTGCAGATAGAAAGAAACCGAATGGACACGACACGGATTCTTGAAGTTATTGCCCACAACACTGCTCGAGCTCCTAGTCCAGCAGGAGAGGCTACCTCTCACCGTGCACACGGGGGTCTCGTTGAATTTCAGCGGACCAATCCTTTGACCTTCTCGGGCACTGAAGACCCGATGGAGGCGGAAGATTGGCTGAGGGATATTGAGAAGAAACTAGCTATTGCTCAATGCACTGGCATGGAGAGGGTTCTCTTTGCTAGTTATCAGCTACAGGGCGCAGCGAGCGCATGGTGGGACAATTTCTCCGCCATGCAACTGGACGGGGACGTTCCCACATGGAACAATTCGAGCGACTTCGGGAAGCTCACATCCCCGAGGCGTTATGATGATTAAGCAAAGCAGCAGTTCCTTGCACTGAAGCAAGGAAAGAAGACGGTCACGGAGTACCTGCATGAGTTTAATTTTTTATCTCGTTATGCTCCTGATGATGTTTCTACAGATGCCCGCCGCCAGAGCCGTTTCATGAATGGCTTGACTGAAGAGTTACAGCTGGCCCTAGCAGTACATGAGTTCCGCAATTTCCAGCACTTGGTAAACAAGGCACTTGTGGTGGAGCACAAGAGTGTCGCTGTAGATGAGTCCAAGAAGAGGAAGAAGGTCGCTCGAGAATACGACTAGTGGCGCTTCTTCCGTCCACAAGACCGGACCTTTCCGGTTTTCGCAGTATCAAGCTCCGGTGGCGCCAAGACCTCCTGCGGCAGCTCCATCACTTTCTTTGCCGTCGGCCTGGAGCAATGGGGTAAGAATCCCTGAATGGTGGCACGTACAAGGCCAACGTCACTTGTTTCCATTGTGGCCGCCAGGGCCATTACGCATCTCATTGCCTCGCCAAGCAGCGAGGAATGCCGCAGACCTACAGAGCTTCTACACCTACGCCAGCTGCGGCAAGACCTTCACCACCTTCTCGTGCTTCATCGACTCCTCCTCAAGTTCCTGCACGTGGCCGAGTAAACCACGTCACTGCCGAGGAGGCAAGCGGCGCTCCAGACGTCGTTTTGGGTACACTTCTTGTTAATTCTTGTCCAAAGATCGCTTTATTTGATTCGGTGCATCTCATTCATTCATCAAAAGGAATATGCTGCACTCAATCATTTTGAAATGCATAAACTTCAGCCACCTTATCGATCCGATCGCGGGATCGGTTTTCCAAACCGATCAAGTCCTGCTGGGACGTAAAGTGGAAATTCAAAAGGTTAACTTCTTGGCAAACCTAATTGTGATAACTTCAGTGGGTATTGATGTGATTTTAGGGATGGATTGGCTGTCCAAAAATCAGGGAAAGATCGATTGTGCTCAACGGTCTATTTCTGTCACAAGTGAAGGCGGTCAAGTCACTTTTGCACCTTTAGTGGGACCTTCTCATCTCTATGCTTTGGAGGCCAGTACCTCTCTTGAATTAGAGGAAGTACCGGTGGTATGTGAATATCGGATGTATTTCCGAAGAACTCCTGTGCATGCCCCGATCGGGAAGTTGAATTCGTCATCGAGCTTGCACTGTGATCGCGCCAATTTCTAAACGGCCATATCGGATGCCTCCAAATGAGTTGGTAGAATTGAAAGAACAACTCAAGCAACTTCAAGATAAGGGTTTCATTAGGCCCAGCTCCTCACCTTGGGGATGCCCGGCTATCTTTGTCAAGAAGAAAGACAAGAGTTTGCGGATGTGTGTTGACTATCGTCCGTTGAACGAGGTCACAATCAAGAACAAATATCCACTTCGCGAATTGATGATCTGTTTGATCAATTGGTGGAGCTCAGGTTTTCTCCAAAGTTGACTTGAGATTGGGCTACCATCAAATCAAAGTCAGAAACGAAGACATACCGAAGACGGCATTTTCTACTCGTTACGGCTTGTACGAGTATACTGTTATGTCTTTCGGCCTAACCAATGCTCCGGCTTACTTCATGAACCTTATGAATTCAGTTTTCATGGAGTACTTGGACAAGTTTGTTGTTGTGTTCATTGACGACATACTTATCTACTCCAAGTCTGATGAAGAACACGAACAGCACCTGCGACTTGTGTTGGGAAAGCTTCGTCAACATCAACTTTATGCTAAATTCAGCAAATGTGAATTTTGGCTTCGTGAAGTCAGTTTCTTGGGTCATGTGTTATCCAAGGGTGGTGTCGCTGTTGATCCAAGCAAAGTGCAAGATGTGCTGAACTGGAGGCAACCCAAGAGCGTCACCGACATTCGCAGTTTTCTTGGACTTGCGGGATACTACCGCAGATTCATCGAGAACTTCTCCAAAATTGCGAGACCAATGACCCAGCTTTTAAGGAAGGAAAAGAAGTTTGAATGGTCAGCAGAATGTGAGCAAAGCTTTCAAGTTTTGAAAGATCTCCTAACCAAGGCTCCGGTACTCACCTTGCCAGATATTCACAAGAACTTCGACATTTTATTGTGATGCATCTCGCCATGGGCTCGGATGTGTGCTCATGCAAGAGGGCCGAGTGGTGGCATATGCATCAAGGCAATTGAGGCCTCATGAAGCTAATTATCCCACACATGACTTAGAGCTTGCAGCGAGAGTCCATGCTTTGAAGATTTGGCGACATTTCCTCATCGATGTCGTTGCGAGATCTACACTGATCACAAGAGTCTCAAATATATTTTCACCCAATCCGATCTGAACTTGAGGCAAAGAAGATGGCTTGAGTTGATCAAGGACTATGATATGGGACTTCATTATCACCCAGGGAAAGCTAATGTAGTAGCCGATGCGTTGAGCAGGAAATCTCAATGCAACTGTTTGACAGTAACTCCCTTTTCAGCAGGGTTGTGTGCTGCGATGCAACGTCTACACCTGGAGATAATTGAAGAAGGTTCTCTCGCTGCCCTAAGCGTGACATCCACACTTGAGGATCAGATTAGAGAAGCCCAGAAGACCGATTTGGAAGTGGCCCAAATCCGGGAGCGAATGAAGCATGGAAAGGCCAAATGCTTTAAAGAAGATGTGCAGGGCGCCCTACGGTTCGGAAACCGTTTGGTGGTGCCATTTGATCGCAACCTGAGGGAATTAATTCTCAAGGAAGCTCACAACTCTCAGTTTTCTATTCACCTGGTTGTACCAAGATGTACCAAGATTTAAAGAAGCGACTATGGTGGAGTCAAATGAAGCGATAGATCGCTCGATCGTTGCCGAGTGTGATGTATGCCAAAGAGTCAAGGTGAGCATTTGAAGTCAAGGGCACTCTACAACCCCGCCCATTCCTGTGGAAATGGGAAGAAGTTGGCATGGATTTTATCACCGGCCTTCCTAGGACTCAAGCGGGTCCGATTCCGTATGGGTGATTGTCGATCGTCGACAAAGGTTGCCCATTTTATTCTGTCAAGACCACTTACACCGAGCCAAACTAGCAGTTTGTACATCTCGGGATTGTTTGTCTCTATGGTGTACGAAGGTGATCGTTTGGATAGAGGTCCTCAATTCACATCTCACTTCGGAAATGCTTGCATAACGCCATGGGGACCAATCTATCTTTGGTTCGCTTACCACCCACAAACGGATGGACAAACCGAGAGGGTGAACCAAGTTTTAGAAGATCTTCTTGGGCATGTGTGCTGTCCTATAGCAAGGATTGGGAAAATGTTTACCGCTTATGGAGTTCTCCTACAACAATAGTTTCCAATCAAGCTTGCAAATGTCACCTTTTGAGGCGTTGTATGGAAGAGCTTGTAGGACACCCTTGAACTGGTCCGGTCGGGAGAGACCATTCTATGGTCCAACTTTAGTGGAAGATGCGAGAAGAACAAGTTCGTGTCATCCGCGAACGACTTGGATGGCTCGATCACGTCGAAGTCGATATCGACCGCCGTCGTCGTCGCGAACTAAGCTTTGAGGTGGATGATCACGTCTATCTCAAGGTCTCTCAATGAAAGGAACACACCGTTTTCAAGTCAAAGGCAAATTGGCACCTCGCTACATTGGACCATTCCGAATTGTAGCGAAGATGGGATCGGTAGCTTATAAGTTGGAGTTGCCGCCATCACTTTCGGATGTGCATGGCGTGTTCCATGTTTCTGGCGAAGAAATGTCTCCGCGTCCCAAGCTGAAGCAAGCGTGTTGGAAGCGCTCGACTTGCAACCCGATCTTTCTTATCGAGAGCACCGATTCGCATTCTTGAAGAAGCGGGCGCAAGGCGAGGAATCGCAACATCAAGTTCATCAAAGTTCAATGGAGTAACCATATCGAAGATGAAGCAACATGGGAACGTGAAGACCATCTCGAACCAAATATCGAGATCTTTTTCCTTACGCTTGAAATGTCTTCGTATCGAGAAAGGAAAGGTTAAGCAAAATAATGGAAAGGAAAAATGTAAAAGCCATTCCTTGTAACTTGATCGGATATCTTAGCACTATCTTTGAAGGAAATCAAGACAACAGATGTTATGTTTCCTTTAGAACTTTTCTATCCATCTTTAAGTCCTACCGATCTCGGGGACGAGATCTTTTGTAAGGGGGGGAGGTTTGTCACATCCCCAAATTAATAAAGAGGATTATTATGCATTTCATTAGCATGCATCATGATTTCCAGCATTTATATTAAATATTGCATTTGGAAAATCTGTGAAAGGAATTAAACTTATGCTATAATTGGAACTACAAATGAAAAACCAAAACAAATGCTATTGAAATTCCCCTGGAATTAATTTATTCAAATACTACATTAATTATCATGTATTAATATAATTTTTCCCAAATTTTTGGAACCCAATATGAACCTCAGAAAATTTCAAACTCCATTATCAACTTATGCTTTTGGGAATTTGAAATATACCAATTGAATAATGAACATTGGGGTTTCTGAATTTTTTTGGGTATTAGGTCACCCCAGAACCCTCGAATTATTTCACATTTTATAAATTTTATTGTTATTTTTGGAGCTGGTCAAACTAGGAGGTTTAAAATTCAAATCTGGTCAATTAGAACCTTTGTTCCTCGGGCTCAAACCCATTGCTGATGAGTCCGACCGAGCAGCTTGGCGAGTGATTCGCCGAACCGGTTAGAACGTGGACCGTCCGATTTAAATCGAGCGGCCCACGAGCCGAGCCTGCGATCGCGCCGCGCCTCCCCGCTCGGCCGACATGCGGGCCCAACTCCTGCCGCTGCCGTCTACCTCGCCCGCTGGCGCTCAGCGCGAAGCCAAGCGCCACGCGCCGCCATGCTCTGCGAAGCTCCGTCGACGCCGTGACCGCACCGCCCTACCTGACCAATCCCCGAGCTTCCCTAGCTAACGCCGCCTCTGCTCCGTCCAGTTGCTGGCTTTAACCTGCCTCCCTGCTCTCGCCTTTCCCGTACTTCTCCTCCCCGCCGAGGAGAGGGAAGCTAGCGTGAGCTCATTCTTGGGTAAACCTCTCGCCTCCGGGTCTCAGAGCTCTCTCTTCCGATCTTTGATTCCATTTTGACTAAGCCCTGTGTTGGTTTCGCTTGTAGCTCCCTTAACGCAGCGGCCGTGTCTTCCTCGGCTCGGTTCACGCCCGAGCTTGCACCGGGGACAACTCTGAGCTATCTTCGCCTCCGGTGAGATACTCGCTAACTCCAGCGCGTCACACCATGTCTTTAAGTTAGAGTATGAGTTCCCCTCATCCAATTTTGGCAATGCACGACAGGAGCTCGTGAATTGAAGATTGGTTTGTTTTTGACCGAAAAGCAAACTCTTCATCTCCCACTTGATCCCAGTAAGGCATTAGTCATTTCTTTGCTACCGAGCACTCCTAGAGATCTATGAGCCATCCCGAGCTTCATTATCCTCCTTGTTGCTCGTGGTGTCTCCTCCCGTTGAACCGCAAGCACCGCCGTGGACCTCACCGTCGCCAAGCGACTCGGTCATCCACTCTTCTCTCCAACTCTCGGGTAGCTCTCCAAGTAGTCCCTAGATGCTCAGGCACCGCATTTGAACATTCTTGAGCTTTAACTAGTCAGCTGCACTGCCGTTGCCGTGTTGTACACCGCCGCTCCTCTCCGACGAGCCGCCGGCACACGCCACCTCAGGCATAGCCACCACCACCCAAAGTTAAAATAGAATTTTCTGAAATTAAAATAGAATTTTCTGAAAACAGAACTTCGAACCCTTATAACTTTCACATGCTAAATCCAATTGAAGTGAATCTTCCACCTAAATTCATCTAAAATCATGACTTAGCTACTGTAGAAAAATCATGCATTTTGAGCACTTTGAATTTTGAGTATTTCTCGGTGTTTATTGGTATTATACTTAAATAGATCCGAAGCCATCGATATTGACTTATACGCTCTTGAGGGACAGCAGCTAGCATACCAGCAAGGCAAGCATCATTTGAACTTTCTTTTGCATCATATTTGATCCCAGTTTTTGTTAAGTTAGTGCAATGATATTTGATTGCATGCTATTTTATTAATGTCGCTATTTTTGTGTTGAATAGTTAGATACATCCTATTGTCTTGTCATTGTGGTTATCCTTAAATTATTCGATCTTGAAATGCTTAGGATAAGTTGTCGACTTACGTGGTATGTGTTGCTTAGCCATGCAAGTCTAGAACGATAGTTTGATTGGCGGGAATAACCCGACAGGTCATGGGACATACAAACTTTATAACTTTTTGGTTTATCTTCAGATCTTCGTATCTGTTTCAAGAGTTAAAATTTTGTCATTTAAAATGAGATTTGGGTGCGGACAAGTGGATGCTAGTGAAGGTGCCTTCGTGCGAGATTGGGTATGTGGATTGTCTTGTCTAGACCAACAAGGACCGAACTTTGGTAACGTCGTTGATTCAAGTACATTCGTGCTATCACATGCGGGTTGGGAGCCGTATGGTTAAGTAGGGGAAGGTTTTATTGTGTTGAGCCCCACGGTGGTTTTGTGAGGCCATAGGGCCGTTAAACCCTATGTTCCTTGCGGTCGATAGGGCATATAGACCGTAACGACTTATGTCGCCTAGGAGCCCAAGGTTGAGGACTTAGCATAATGAAATCTTCTTGCTAAAAATGACCATATCTTGATTTACCCGGCCGGCATACCATAGGAAGTATGCTATTTTCGGAGGCATCTGGAGGCTTAACGGGCTAATCAAGTCGTGTGGGTAAAGTAGTACACCCCTGCAGGGTATAAATCTATTCGAATAGCCTCGTCCTAGGTTATGGACAACACTTGAGTTCGGGAGTTACTATTGTTAGACTTTGACATATTTGTTTTGTGGAAAAACTTGGGATTGTCACGAATGGGATATTCATACTTGTGTTGTAGCAAAGTGGACAGCCACTTTGTTAAATTGTGTACTTGTTGTTGTATCAAAGTGGACCGCCACTTTGACACTTTTATGATTCATTTGTGATTCATGTTATTACTTATTCATGAGCTTTACTTCTCTTTCAAATCTGATTTATAAATGGGCACTTGGAAACTAGTATGTGTAGGTTGTTAATACTTGCGTCTCTTTTGCAAAACTAAGCCAATAAGAGCCATCCTTTGGAACAACCTCTAGCATACTACTTTTTATTTGTGTAAGACTTGCGAGTGCACTTGTACTCGGCCGGATGTTGGTGGCCTTTTGTTTTCTTTTGGTGAGGTCGATATCGAGCTCGATGAACTCGTCGGTGCGATTTAGGCGACAACGGCGAGTAGTGCTATCTTTTAACCCGATCGGTTGCCTTGGGTTATGGGCATACCTTGCTGGACTTTTGGTTTAATTATTTTGCTTCATTGTTATTTATCACTCTTATTTGAATTTGGCGGTCGGCGTTATGTAATAGTTGCGGACTTTAACAACTATATCGTACGTCTTTTGAACAATTAATGTATGAATGTTGTATGGATGTGATCAACGTTGTATGAAGAGTATGAGCATATTGGTCGCTGATCTTGGGAGCCAATATGATCTTGTACTCGCTGTTCGTGGATTTCCATTTAACTCTTTAAGTGTCGTGTTTGACTGGTTAGAGAACCGACAATCATGTAGTGCTCGCGGTGGAGCAGCACGCATGATCGCTGAGGCTCTAGTTTTGGTTGAACCTCTCACTTATATGTAGTTAAGTTGGAATCCATTTACTTGAGGCCTAGAGTTATGTCCTTAAGACCATGCTTAGTCTCGGTCTTAGGGAGATAACCCGGGGGTTCTCACACGAATACTTTAATTTTCCAAACTCATTAGTTCCCAAAACCCAATTAAACGATAACGACTATCTTTGAGAAAGGAGAGGAAATCAATTTTTAAAACTCAAATTAGAGTAAGATGAGAGGAGAAAGCTAAGATAGGTAAGGAGTAAAATCTGAGAATTCCTTAAGCTTTCATAAATCATTTGATACTTTGAAAATAAAATTTTTCCAAAATATCCTAAAGACGACCAAGCTAGGGTTACTACGGTCAGTATGGCTCTGATACCAAACTTTGTGAGGACTCCGGATTATTGGGCTTGTAATGCTTAGTCACCAATTGACCCTAGCATCACAAACAAAATAACTCGGGTCTTCGAGACATGTATACTTCCCAGAAATGCAGTATACACACCTCTTTACAAAATTCATGCATCAATTCTATTCATTCACATAGAACCGAAGCGCAGCAACAAAGCAGAAGTTAAAATACATAAAGGATAGTTATTACAAAAGAGAGGCCAACCGGCCAAATACATATAAATACAAGAATTGAACAGCGGAAGTAAAAGTGCCATAAGATGGCCATAAACAAAAGAGCCAATCAGTGTGCCTTTAACCCACAAGGCAACCGACCGGACCGCCAAGCTAGTCGTCGAATCCACAACACATTATACAAAAGTGAGGCCCTTGGGGCTCACCCTCCTCCTCTGCAATAAATAGTTAAGCAAAGCAAATGAGTACAAAAATTGTACTCCGCAAGACTTACGTGTAGAGTAACAGACCTATACATATGCTACATGCAAGCTTACTTAAGTGGTGGCTGTATGTTTCATTTTCAGCACAAAGCAATCTTTATGTGCAATACTGTAATACATTTGAAAGCAAGTTTACAATCTGTTTCTAATGTTCAAATAACCATAAATGACAACACTAATAACATTAGATAGATGACAACAACAATCCTGGAAGTGACTAAACCATTAGTCACCACAACAATAGCAGGAATTACCCATTCATGCCAACCATGTCAAATTTTTAATTAAAAGGTTGTAGTCTAACTCTTGGAAGACCTCCCCAAGCGTGTCCATTACCTAGGATGAGGCTATTCGAATAGTTTTATACCCTACAGGGGTGTACCAATGTACCCACACGCCAGGACCGCCTTTTTGCCAAGCTATTAAGCTATCCGATAAGAACGGAGAAAACACAAAGACTCAATAGCAAAATTTCTCCAAATATTCTGAAAATTTTACATTAGAAAAAGCATGATTTATAAGGAATTTAGCAATAAGAACCAATTGATTTGGATTCTCAATGCAAAAGATATGAGCAAAACAATTTTGCTCAGCCCTAAAAATCAACAATGCTACTATTCATAAGCAAAAATTTTCTAGAGATATTCTGAGGTTAAAATTATTTTTAGATTAAAGTTTAGTTAAAAATATAACTAACAAAATTTGAATCACCAGAAAAGGAATTAAAATGAAATAGTTATGCATTTTACAAGTTACTACATTTTCAGTTGACAAATAAATCCTTTCGGGAAAAATCAGAAATCAAATCGACGTGGACGAACATGGATCGTTGATCTTGGATCCAACGGACCAAGTTCCTGAGATGACGCGTGCGCGACCCCTAAAACCTAAACGTTAACCATTGGATCTGGATCCAACGGTCCACGTGGATCAGAGCGTTCGGGCGGTCCGAACGTTCACATGCACATGAGTCGTTGATCTTGTATCCAACGACCCATGCAGACTCGCATCGGGACCGTTGATCTTGGATCCAACGGTCCACAGATCAAAGCGTGCGATAAATTCAAACTTCCGCGTGATCCTGGGTCGTAGATCTAAGGATCGACGGTCCATATCGATTCATGTTCAAACTTTTGTCACTGTGTTCATCCGGCAAAACGACGGAGAAGAAATGGTCATCGCTGGCGACTCTGGCCACGGCGGCATGAGAAAATGCCCAAAATGGGTTCCTAACAACATTGCGCACCCAATGGTACCAACCATTTTGGCTGCGGTGGTCCAGAACGCCGGCAAGCCGGAGATGACCGAAGTGACCGAAAATGGTCAAAAACGAAAATGGCAATAGAGATCAGCTGCGGTCCAAGAGAGCGGGTGCCAGGCAACTAGGGACTAATAAGAAGTTACCTGAGCCCAAAGAATGCACCGAGGAGGGTCGAATCTGCTCGGGTTAAGAAAAATGGAGATTTCGGCCGAAAAGGGGGAAATCTAAATTCAACCAAGCCCTGAGCAAATTGGACAAAATTGAGTGAGGGTTAAGCTTCAGAGAGTAAAGGGGAGCAGAGGGAGCAAAGATTTGAAGAAGAAAACCCCTGCTGCACCGCCTTCACTGAAGCTTCAAACTCAACAATGGCGGCCGAGTAGATTTCAAACGATTGCAGATCAAGCAAGCTTGTGAGTGCTAGCTGGAGTTGCGGAAGTGCTAAAGGAAGCCAAGGGCGAAGCAATGGAGCTAAAATATAGCAATGGTAGAGAGCAACGGCAAGATTTTCTATTCGGGTCAGCACTGCCATTAGAGTACGAGAGAGCGACGGGAGCAGTTGGAGAAGGGACTCTTGAGGGAGGAGCACGACGGGCATTAAATGCGCACAGAAATAGCTGTTTAAAGTCGACCACAGAGGTGACTTCACGCTGCGTTTTTCTCCTCTGCTCACGCCATGGACGGACACAGACTCGCGCGCTGACCGAAGGAAGGAGACAATGTATCAGCCGTTGGATTGAAATCGAACGGTTCAAATAGAACAGGATGATTATAACGATTCGACAGTTCGCTTGATCAAGGGCCGTTGATTTGGATCCTACGGTTCACGTTGCGCGAGGTGTTCGGATAGTCCGAACGTTCACGCGATTGTGGACCCTCGATTCAGAATCCAATGATTCAAATAGATCAGCGCGCTAGGATGGTCCGAACGTTCACTCGAGCGTGGGCCGTTCGATGCCGATCCAACGACTCACAACACTGGCGCCCGAATGACTGAGTCGGTGCGTTTAGTTGACTGAACCAATCAAGTGGCTCGAGCCCGAGTCTGATTCGAACCCGAGGAACACTGAAAACAAGTTAGGGTTTGAATTTGTATAACTGATTTTTGAGGAATTATTTAAGGTAGCAAACAAGCTCTAAAAATTATGAAATTTTAACTGGAGCTGGCTGACTACAGGAGGAACCTCTCATAAAATTTTCAAAGATTTTCATGCAATGCAATTTCCTCCAGAAATTTTTAGAAGATGGGAAAAGGGGTTTGACCAAGTTTTGACTTGCCTTCCTAAATTATCAAATAATTTCTAAAAATCATGAAATAATTCTGAGGTGTTACCAAGCCTCCCTAGAACTCAGGAAAAATATTTCCATGGGTTTGGCACAAGATCTTTGCCACATAGATTTTTGATTGTAGTCAATTGAGGATTTTGATTTTAATTTCCATAATTCCTTAACAAGAATTACAGAAATGATCAAGGACTTCAAGATGCAAGAAAAGTTTTAATTTCTTATCATTTTCTTACATTTGAAACACAAATCCATTTTTGGGATGTTACATTATCCCATCCATTCCCATCGCGGCATTTCACATATGGTTATGAAAAGTTATGATCATCACCATACAAATCTTTTAAACTCTCAAGTCTTGACACTTTTACTTCTAATTGATTCAATAAAACATGTCTATGGGACAAAGCATCAACAACTATATTTTCTTTGCCTTTCTTATATTTCACAACATATGGAAAAGTTTAGCATGCCTTCTATTCAGCTTGGCTTAGCCTTTCAAATGTTTCAATGTTTCGTGATCAGAATGTACAAAAAATTCTTTAGGCCATAAGTAATGTTGCCATATTTCAAGACTCTAACCAAAGCGTATAATTCTTTATCATCAACAGAATAATTAAATTGTGCACCACTCTATTTTTTACTGAAATATGCTACTTGTTTAGTTTCTTGCATTAAGACGCCATCTATACTTATTCCACTAGCATCACATTCTATCTCAAATTTTCTGGTGAAATCAGGTTAGACCAACAAAGGGGCTTCAGTTAATCGTTTCTTGTGTTCAAGTAAAGCCTTTTCTTGTGGCACATCCCATTTTAAAACAACTCCTTTTTTGTCAATTCATTTAATGGCGCAGCAATGGTACTGAAATACTTTACAAATCTTCTGTAGAAACCAGCAAGACTATGAAGCTTCTCACCTGACTTACATTGATAGGAGTGGGCCATTTCTTGATTGCTTCCACCTTTGATTCGTCAACTTTAATGCCCTACCCTGAAACAACATAACCAAGAAAAACAACCTTGTTTGTGCAGAATGAGCACTTTTCATTGTTAGCATATAGTTTTTCCTTCCTAAGAACATTCAACACTGGTTTGATCTGATCAATATGCTCCTCAATGGATCTGTTATAGATTAGGATGTCATCAGAATACACAACAACGAATTTTCCTATGTATGTTCTCAAAACATGGTTCATTAATCTCATGAAAGTACTAGGTGCGTTAATGAACCCAAAAGGCATAACTAACCATTCATACAACCTAAATTTTGTTTTGAAAGAAGTTTTCCATGCATCACCTTCTTTCATTATAATATGATGATGCCCACATCTCAAATCAATTTTAGAGAAAACAACAGAGCCACTCAGTTCATCTAGCATATCATCTAACCTGAGAATAGGACGACTATATCTAATAGTTATATTATTAATAGCTCTACAATTGTGGATATCGTGAGGATATGTGCACGATCTCAGGATGATGAGTCAATTGGCAATGGCGTTGTTGGTTTGCAAAATCTCGCGTTTTCGGGTTTGCTCCAAAATTTGTCGGACCACACAGTGATCGACCGGTTGTGTCGGCGGTCGGACCGCCCGTGGAGAATCCGACCGCCATGGTGGCGGTCCGACCGCCATATTAAAAATTGGTTTTGGAGTGAGCCAAAAATAGATTGTGTAGGCAAGTGAGGGAGTCTCTGGATGTGGTCCCATCATTTTGGAGCTCCAGTCAAAGTTCTATTGAGTTGAAAATTCGAGAAGGTTTGGATTTTCACGCTGGATTTTAGCTAAGTCTTTTTGGCCGTCGATCGCCGCCGTTGTGGGGGCGGTCCGGCCGACTAATCGATCGGACCGGCCTTGTGGGGCGATCGGGCCGCATTGACTTGGAGGTTAGCCAAGTTTGCATTGATGTGTTTTGATTGTGGTTTATGTATGGTTGTCAATGCTTTATTGTTGTATATTGCATTGCGGTGGCGTGGGTCAAGTTGTGAAGAACTTGTTCCAGCGGTTTGTTTGTCTATTCTTTGTGCGGGTGGCTTGCGGTCTGCGGCGTCAGCGGTGAGTGGATCGGGACTACGCTTGGAGGCGAGGTCGAATGATCATGGATCTGGGTGGTCGTGTGACTCAAGCATGGTGCGAGATCGCAAGATGGATCGAGCGGGTAGTTCGGTCAGGTTGGTTGGATCGGTGGTGCGGATATCGGTCGCGAGTCTGGAAGGTTCCGATGGGATTGAACAAGAGAGGCTTGGCGGCGTGATGAGAACCGCTGATCAACCTACACGTGGTGAAGCAGGCGATTGCTTCAAGAGTTATGTGTGTGGGTCCCATGTGTAAGTGGTCCCAAATGTGAAACCCTAGCCCTCTAGTATAAATAGAAAGGGGGGAGATGGAAAACCCCCTTAAGCATTCATTTGGCCCCTTCTTCCTTTTTCTAGGGTTTGGAGGAGAGGAGAGGAGAACTAGGGTTTGGAGAGATTGAGAGTGTGCTCCTTGTGTGAGCTCTTGTCCTCCCTTGTGGAGAGGCTTTGTAAGCATCTAGTGTGATGAAACAATCTTGTGATGCTTAATTGAAAGATCAATTGTTCCCTTTGTGTTCTTCTCTATTTTGGATGATTTTGGTGCTTCCTTGATTCAAAGGTTTATGCTTGGTCTCTTGGCCTACTTTATCTTGCTTTGATGTGTGGGAATACTCCTAGAGTCATCTAGATCATCAACCCCCACAAGCAAGTCTTGAATCAAGATTTTCATATTTCTAGGGTTTGTGCACTTCTTTGGTAAAATCTCGAGATATCGATTCTGCGAAGTGGATCTGACGGATCGTCGCTAGAAATAGGTCTCTAATATCATTAGGGAGGTGTGCTCGAAATTTGGTCAAGTTTCATTGGTTGAATCAAAAGTTGGATCAAATTTCGTTTTGGATTTGGGATTGGTTTTGATTCGGGTGAACCAGTCGAACCGGTGTTACAGCGGTGGTCCGGCCGCCCGTGTTCAGACCGTGTCTTGCCGGGTCGAACCGCATCCACCGGTCCGACCCTTGATTAGTAGCCGGTCCGGCCATTGGTTAGCCGTCGGTCGAACCGCCCCAGTAGCCGGTCGGACCGCTATGCCGATCGCCTTTTGAGATTAAGTCTCAACTTTTGTGACGTGTGGTTATCGGGTTATCGAATTGACACAAGGCTTCCCTTGGCGCTCTCGATCTTCTTAGCTTTCATAGCTAAAGGAGTAAAGTTCGTGTTGAATTTGATTTAGGCGAAAAAGTTGAGAAAGCCTATTCACACCCCTAGTCGCCTTTACGGTCCTACAAGTGGTATCGAGCCGATTAGCTCTTCTCATAGATCTTAACAGGTCTTTGGAGCCATGGCGGTGACAAGTACTCAACCAAGCCACACATTTTGAGGAGTTGACTTTGCATCTTTGGAAGGCTCGTATGCAAGCATATATCGAGGCTCAAGGGCACGCTATTTGGCTTAAGGTGAAAAACCCTTATGTCGTGCCGGTAGATGGCGATATGATCACTCGGATGTGGAGGCCAACAGCAAGGCTCGGAATTACTTGATCCAAGGCCTTAGTCGATCTGAGTTTGAGCGTGTTGCTCACTTGCGGTCTGCTCATGAGATCTGGCGGACACTTTGTGACTATCACGAAGGGTCCACTGCGATCAAGGAAGTGAGACAGAACCAGCTCAAAAAGGTTTACTCTAAGATCGAGCAAAGGCACGGTGAGTCATTGGATGGTGTGGGAAGATTCTCTAAGATTCTTCATGATCTCCATATTTATTGACTTGGTATTTTACGAGTTTGAAAATGCACGACTTACAGGTGCTCTTGATGTGAAGTTCTGGGGAATGAAGATCACTTCCATCAATGACAACACTGTCATGAATGAGCTTACCATGGATAAGCTTTACTCGAGGTTGAAGACGCATGAGATTGATTTCATCTCGCGTCTCCCCAAGACAGAGTCGATGGCATTAGTGGTCGACAAATCCAAGGGTTGTTCTTGATTCTCTTGATTGTAGCTCATCGGTTTTTCATTATCATTTTACATTCTTTAGCGATGAGCAACTTGAGAAATTGCCAGGATGACTTAGCCCTCCTATCCACCAAATTCACAGAGCGTACAACAAGGTGAGGAATAGGAGGAGAAGTGGACCTATCACGTGCTTCGAATGTGGTGAGCCAAACCACATTCGCTCCAAGTGCCCCAAGCTAAAGTGCAAAGAGGAGAAGGAGACACGAAGACATCCCCAGGAGAGGGATGCTAAACCCAAGAAGACAAACTATCGCAAGTTTGTCGGTAGGGTCCTGCCGCTCTAGAGAATGTAAATATGAGCGATGTGGACTCGGAAGCGGAGGACGACGAGTGACTCGTGGCAAGAAGAAGGCTCATGACTTCACGGGCATGTGTTTCATGGCCAGAACGAGCACGACGCGACTCCTCCAGCGATGAGGATCCCTTTAGTGATCTCGATGAGGTATGCCCTTCTAGTCTTGACATGAAAAGGGCTTTGGTGCTTCTTTGAGCGAAATTGCATAAGCAAGTAAAAATGATTAAGAAGCAAGACATTATGATTGATAATTTGAACCTAGAAGTTGTTAGGCTTAAATCTATTAATCCTGACGATATTTGTGATTCCTGCACTAACTTGCTTAAAGATTTGACAAGCTTGAAATCTGCTCATTCCTCTGTTACAAATCAACTAAAAGATGCTCTCGATGAACTAGAATCTCTCAAGTCTAGTTACGCTTGCTTAGATGCCATTTCACTTGATGTATCGCCATGGAAGCTATCCCTTTAACTTGCTCAAATTGTGCTTTGCTAGAATTAAAGCGGATAGCTCTTTAAAAGAATTGCAAAAGTTTGATGCTAGTCACACATGCTCTCATTGTAAGAATAATAGGATTAAGATGCAAGAGATGATGAAATCTTTGATTTACTCTAGAGTTGCATCTTGTGAAAATTGTCCCAAGCTTACAATTGAGATTGAAGCCTTAAACAAGACTCTTGAAGAGAAGGCTAAAATTGAAAGATCCATGTCTTTTCTTGCTTCTAAGAAAGTTATTGATTCTAACTCTTGTGTTTTGAATCTTGAAGTTGAAACCATGATTAATCGATTCAAGAGGCATTTAGAGTCAAGTTTAAGGAAGCAGTTGAATAGGATTAAGGAATCCTATTGTGTGTCTTGTGAGGCCTTCAAAGTGGAAGTGGCCCTTCTTAAGAGTAAGCGCAATGAGGTAATCAAGTCTAGCAAGTGCACTAGATGTGAGGTTTAATGAAGAGAATGATTACCTCAAGGTGACTCTTGAGAAGTTTTCAAGTGGGAAAAAGAAACTCAACATGATTCTTGATCAATCCAAAGTGGCGTGAAAAATAGTGGTCTAGGTTTCAATCCCTAGAGCATTCCAAGAAAAACCCACCTAGGATTGCGAGTTGTGAAGAATGGTGCATTTGAGCTAGAACCTCCTAAGCCATCAGGGTTGTTTTCAAATCATTGGTTTTGCTCAAACTCTTTACGGCAAGAAAGGTGCTTTCACTCATTCATGCAGACCTCTCAAAGGTCCGTACCATTGCACCTTCTGCAAGAAAGAAGGCCATCTTGTTGAGTTACCTTCAGGAAAGCAAAACTTGAGAGAAAGAGAGGATGGCGTCACGAAATCCATTAGAGGAGTCCCTTCTCATTTGTAGTCTCTAGAGCTAGGCGACTGTTTATCGCAACACATATAGGCCTAGATTTGTAGAGAACTTTGTAGACTCTTTTGGTGGGTCTAGGCGGCATGTTGGATTAGGACATCGTGAGGAGAGACAGGGTAGCACCTAGGCAGGGGAGTATCGATCTTTTGGTAGATCGTTTGGAGAGGTCTAGGTGGTTCTCATGTGCATCCTTATGATTTTATTCGATCATGTTTACGCTATTTCTCTGCTGCTCCCGGACATCGTGCTTCTCGATCTTGGATTCCTAGATCATTTATCACTAACTTGATCTTGAGGCACGGATGTTTTTCGATTGTGCTTTTAGGTCCGTCGTGCGAGGAAGGAGGACATATGGCTTGTGGACTCGGGTGTTCTCGACATATGACCGGAGATTCTAGATGGTTCTCCTCCTCACACGTGCATCCGACAGCGAATTGATTACCTTTGGGGATGCTTCTCACGGGACCGTGTATTGCAAAGGGCACTTTGTCTTGGCGTCAACGACAAGTTCATGCTTAAAGGCGTCGCTTTGGTAAGTAAGGTGAGGTATAATCTTCTATCTGTTTCTCATTTGCTTGATGAGGTCTAGAAGTGAGGTTTAAAAGTGGAGAGTGTAGTGTTCTAGATTCCTCGGGTGAGCTTGTTTTAAGATCTCCATATTTGAGAAGATCTTTTGTGCTAATTTGAGTAGCTCTTGTTTCGATCCTAGGTGTCTTGTAGCCTCTGATTCTCATGACCTTGTTTTGTGGCATCGTAGACTTGGGCATATAGGTTTTGATCATTTGTCTAGAGTCGGTTGCAAGGACTTGATTAGAGGTTTGCCTAAGTGAAGGTCATTAGAGATCTTGTATGCTCACCTGTGTAGACATGGTAAGATGGTGTGCGCTTTCCACCCACCTCTTACTTTGGTAATGGTGATGGACCGGGACAACTTCTTCACTTAGATCTGATTGGTCCTTCTAGAGTTGATCATTGGTGGGAAATAGTTTGTCTTTGGTGGTTGTGGATGATTACTCCGGTATTCATGGGTTTATTTTCTTGCTTCTAAGGACGAAGCATTTGGATTCTTGAGAGATTTGGTCCTTAGAATTTTGTTGATATACTGGAGCTTTGAGAGCCATTAGGAGTGACAATGGGATGAATTCAAGAATTCTTCTTTTCTACCTACGCAGACCGATAGGGAATTGAGCATCAGTTTTCTTCTCCTAGAGTTCCCAGTAGAATGGTGTGGTAGAAAGGAAGAAGCAGAACCCTTGTAGAGATGGTGTTGGATCGTAAAGGCGGCGAGGGGGTGAATAGGAGCACGCTCACTTTTCACAAATTATGAACTCAATACAATTTAACTCCGGTAGCTATTAGAAAGCTATGAAGATCAATATACGATCTGTGGAAGACTAGTATTGAATCCAATTAAACCCTAAGCAATATAACAAAATCAACTAAGATTACCAAGACTCACAAAGACAGGCGGTCGACCGTTATACTCAACCGGTCGGACCGATTAAGGCGGATCGACCGGCGTTGTCTTTGGCGGTCGGACCGCTCAAAATCGATCGACCGGTGATGATGGCGATCGGCCGGCCGACTCGAACCGATCTGCAGCGATAAAATCGGCCGATGGCGAAGTTGCAATTAGGTGAAACTTTTGATTCTCAACTCAATCTTTATGAAACTTTGCACACACCTTCTATATGCTATTGAGGACCTATTCCAATCGAATATTATGATAATTCTTGGAGCGATCTTGAGCAATTGTCAATTGATTAACGAAGGTCTAAAAGCAGGGCAAAACGAAAACTTGATCCTAAAGCTTGTTCGTGAGAGATTGATGATCAAGATGATGCTAGATAGATTCACACATATCACGGCAAGCTAATTCACGTGAAAGAATCAATCACAAACTCGCGGATCAAAGAAAGCCTAAAATGACCAAATTGAAAGCAAGAGCGAAAGAGACTTATCTCAAGCAAACCTTGCATAGATTGATTTCGTGATTGAAGTGGATTACATCCACACCATCATGGATCGATGAGACAATCAAAGATCACGAAATTCTCCACAAACCATCAAGAGCCCTAGCCTCCACCTCAACTCCCCTAAAGACAATTAGGGTTTTGAAACATAAAAGGCGAGAGAGAGAGGTGCAGCCACCATCTCCTCCTATTGATAGTGGAGGCCTAAAACTCTTAGGGTTTGACCCTCTTGGGCTCCGTTAAGGCCCACTAACAAGCGGGTCACACACGCACGCCTCGAAGCGCCGTCTTTAACTTTTGACCTAAACCGCTTCACCATGTGCCATGGATTCGCCAATAGGTCACCCTTGTCCATCTTGTGTCACACTTGAGTCGTTGACCTCACGGCATCGTCGATCGTTACGGACCTCAACTCTTCAAGTCTAGTCCGATTCTCCTCGCCGTTGACCGTCGTTGACCACCAAGCTACTGCACAACCACAGACAAGAAAACACGTATTCGGGAACAAGTTCTTCACAACTTGACCCATGTTAGTCAAAACATGCATCATGCAAATCATATGCCATGAAACCAATGACTTTGACCTAACAAAACAACATCGCCACGAAGTTGGCGGCGTTCAAGTAAGCCGGTCGACCGCTCGGGTGAGCGGTCGGACCGCGCCATGGCGGTCGGACCGCTCCACAATGAGCGGTCGGACCGCCTGAGACTTAGCCGAATTTCATATCCTCAAAACCGAAACCTTACGGAAACTTAAATCCAATAGAACTTCTTCTTGGAGACTCCAAAATTATGAGACCAAGTGCATTGGGATCCCTCACTTGCCTACAACACCTATTTTTGGCCCGACTTATTTTGACCACTTTGGTCATCGCCGGTCCGACCGCCCCATGGCCGGTCCGACCAGATTTAGGACCGATCGGACCGCCGTGCAAGGACGGTCGGACCGCCCATCGAATACACGTAGCTTTATCGAAAACACGTGAAACTACAAGCCGTAAGCGCCATTGCCAATTGTCACATCATCCTAAGATCCGGGACATATCCCCATGAAATCCACAATCTCCCCTTGATGAACACATTGGCAATTATCCGGAAAATGTAAGTAAGAGGTTTGGCAGAGTTTACTCGCGGTTTTTCGCACAAAGGCACAACTTGGTCCATAAGCAAGAAAAAGCAATGAACATGACCAAGCTGGCATCAGAATAGTATAGGCATGTGAGACAAGGCAAAAGAAAGCATAAAACTTTGATTTCCAGAAAAGGGTCAAAATTCTCACATAAGGTCCATATGAAAGAACAATTGTTCAATTGACCTAGAATCATTGTGAGGATAAAAGAATGCAATTCAAGTTCAGAATATTCAATAAGACAATAAGAATGCAACTCAAGAACTCCCCCTCACTATGATACTCAAATTTCAAATTAGGCCTGACAGCGCTAGCAAGATCATGGTAAGACATATATATCAAAGCTAAGCACAAAGGCTCAAAAGTAAAGCAGTAGATTTGATCAATTTAAGCAACGCTTCAAATTCAGTATGTTCATCAACAGGGATCCTAAAGTGAAATTGGCCATGTCAAAATGTCAAAGTGAGATCAAAAATCTAACAAAGACCACATTAAGAGTCAATCAAGTCCGTATTGAATCATTTTGCTCAATATTTTATAAGCGCCCATTTGTCAACATTTTCTCATTTGCATTGAATATTGAAGTTGACTAATGATCTAACTTAGTGACAAGATCTGGACTAGGAGCCATCCACAAACTCATCCTAAGCTTGACCAAAAGTTGATTAAAGGTATATCTTAGTAAAGAAGATCTGGACTAGGAGCCATCCACAAACTCTTTCTAAGCTTCTACAAGGCGACAAATCTTGAGGTTCATGTCATTTCGACAAGCGGTCCCCATGAGATCGTCAGTTCATCAAACTATCTCCAAGTTCATGTCATTTGACAAGCGGTCTCGTAAGAATAGTTTGGCACAATTTAAGCATAAGACAATCTTGATTTTCATTTTCACATGAGCGGTTTAGAATCTCAAGAACACAAAAGCTCAAGTAATGGTCAATTTTAGATCAAAGAGCTAACAAAGCAATCTGACGGGGCCAATGTCACAAGAGGATCACTAATTGCGCAACTCGCTAAAACATCCACAAATTGCAATTTCTTAGTTTGAGTTGTTTAAAGGTTCTAGCTCATATAGCAAAGACTTAGCTACACATGTAAAAGCATGATAATTCTAGCAAGTCAAAGAACTAGACATGACATTGAGCAAGAATTGAAATACAAAGACTCAAAGGGTAATAGGCAAAGCTTCATCAATTTTAAAAGATAAGCGAGAAAATCTTATATTACAATGCATCTTTTGGTTTTTCATACCACTTGTTGTATTTTTCATATGAATGCAATATGACACAATGAGATGCAATTAAAAAAACCTAAAAATCTAAAAAGTTGAAAAGATCACTAAGTTGGAAAAAGAACAATAAAAGATCAAAAGAACAAGGAAAGATAAGAAAAGATCAAACTCCCCTCAAACCAACCCATAAGGATAAATTACCCTAACTCACTTCTTAAGGAGGAAAATGCGGTTTGATCTAAAGGCTTGGTAAGAATATACGCCAATTGAGCTTGGACTCTACAAAGTGCATCACAATATCACCTTTTTCAACATGATCTTTAAGGAAGTGAAAGCGAATGTCTATGTGCTTAGTCCTAGAATGTTGCCTTTGGGTTTTTAGCAATATTAATAGCGAAGTGTTATCACGAAAAGAGGAACACTAGCAAAGTTTAACCCATAATCTTTCAAAGTGGACGTCATCCACAAAATCTGGCTACAGCAACTAGCAGCAGCAACATACTCCGCCTCAGCAGTGGATTGTGCAACAGAAGACTGCTTTCTAGAAGACCAAGATACAAGAGACGTGCCTAGAAAGTGGCAGTGCACGAGGTACTCTTCCTATCTAGCAAACGACCCATAAAATCGAATCTGAAAAACCTCTAATGGACAAAGCTGAAGAGCAGGAATACCAAATGCCATATAAGAGGGTAGAGTGCAAATACCTGAATATGCGCTTAACGGCTTGGCGATGGGAAGTTCTCGGAGACGCCTGAAATCTTGCACAAAGGCATACCGTGAAGTGAATGTCGGTCTCGAGGCCGTCAAAATGAGAAGGAGCCGATCATCTTTGCGGTACTCGCGTTGATCCACGACTTCTCCTTCCTCATCCGGATCCAAAGCGATCGAAGTTGCCATGGGAGTGGAAATTGGCTTGCAGTCACCCATGTTGAAGCGTTTGAGTAGATCTTTAGTGTACTTCGTCGATGGATGAAAGTTCCTTCCTTGCATTGCTTGATTTGAAGTCCCAAAAGTAATTAAGCTCTCCCATCATACTCATTTCAAATTCCCTATTATACATTAGGAGGATCTTTGTCTCTGAATCTGAAGTGGGCGCCTTGGGTGAGATGTCGTTTCTTCGACCTCCGCAGTCTAGCTGATGATGATGATCTGTGAGAGCCTCAAATGAAGGTGAAGTAGGCGTAGCGAGTTCTTGTATCAATATGGGTGCCTCGGCGGAGAGATGAGGAATGACATTAGCCGTCCTCATCTTCCTCCACAAAAATGCTCTCATCACTGTAAATCATCAGCAGCAATTGATCTAGCTCGGGGCTAGTCTCATCAAAAGTGACATTACAAGTCTCTGAATAATGTTAGTCTCGAGTATTAAAAACCGAAAACCCCTCGAATGAGCGGGATAACCCGAAATAACCCATCAAAGCGTTCTTGAATCAAATTTATCTAAGTTGCTGTCTTAAGAATAAAACATTTTGATCCAAAACTTGAAAATGCGAAACAGAGGGTTTTCTACCAAAACGAAGCTCATAAGGAGTCTTGCCTAAAGAAGGTTTAACAAAGACACAATTGGCAATATGGCAAGCAGTAGCAATAGCTTCGGCCCAAAATCTCCTCGGTGTGTTATACTCGTCTAGCATCGTCCTAGCCATTTCGACCAAGGTCCTATTCTTCCTTTCCACCACGCCATTTTGTTGAGGCGTGTGGAGAGGAGAGCGATGCTCAATACCACGCTCGGCACAAAAGAAGCAAAGAAGCATTTTTGAACTCCGTGCCATTATCACTGCGAATCGCTCTCAAAGCACCAGGAAGCTCAGAAGCCAAACGAAGAACAAGGTCATGAAAATAACCAAAAGCTTCATCTTTTGAAGTAAGAAAGAACACCCAAGTATATCTAGAAAGATCATCGACTATGACAAGAATATACCATTTTCCACCGATCGACCGGACTCTAGCGGGACCAACAATATCCATATGAAGCAAGCGTCACGGTCAGTCGGTCATAATCATAGTCACGAGAAGGGTGTGGCGGCAACTTGTTTGCCATGCCTACGAGGTGCACATCTGACATCCTTGGCGACTTTGAGTTTAGGCAAACCTCTCATGAGATCAAGGTTGCTAACTCGTGTCGGATGATCAAAACCAATGTGCCCCAAGCGTCGATGCCAAAGCGTAAATCGAGAAGAAGATGTAAGCAAACATTTAAGAGATCCGGCCAAGACATTACGAAAAATCGGCTCCAAAAATTCTACCAACTCTAGAGATTCCAAACACAAGCTCACCGGTAGAATCAAGCACCACGATAAGCATTTTTCTTAAAACCGTCTCATAGCCATCATCAAGAAGTCGAGAAGCAGAAAGGAGATTATACCTAAGCTTGTCCACAAGAGCGACATCCTTTAGAATGAATTTGTTGTTCACCCTAATTGATCATGTTCCTTCAATTCGCCCTTGTGTATCATCTCCAAAGGTGATGAAGTCATCACTGTTGCTCACGTGAAAGAGGTGAACCATTTTGAGTTCCGGTCATGTGGCGTGAACATCCGAGTCAACGAACCACGTGTTCTTCCCCTTTCGCGATAATCACGAAAATCAAGGAACAAAAGAGCGATGTGTCTCAATCTGCGGTTAGATAAACATGATTTAGGAATCGATGCGGAGACACACGTGCAAGGAGTATACAAACCGAAGTACTATCCTTGATTTCATCTAACATTCGGTTATGAGCAATATTTAAATTAAAATGAGACTTGAAGCGTCCATGGTGATCGGCCGGCGTTAAAGTGGTGATCAAGCCGGCGACCAAAGCGGTCGGGCCGGTGACCACCAATGATCGGACCGCGATCGATAAACATTAGAATTAGGATATCTAGAAACATAATGATTTGCATGAGAGAAAAATCCTAATCCAGGTTTATTCTTTTCAGTGTTACCATGTCTCATAGAAGCTCTAGGTTTCATAAATGAAATTCTATCAAAATTTTTCCTAGCATTTTCAACCTCATGTGAGAATTCAATCAAATGTCCACCTTTTTGCAATAAGTGCAATGGTACTTGGTACCACTAGAAGAAGCACCATTTGAATTAATACAAGGTTGGGCAAAACTGCTGATTTAAAAGATGTTTTTGCGAGGTTGGGTTTTGAATTCAATTAAACCTTTTCCAAGACTTGAATGACTTTTGGGTTTGAATTGTCTTGAAAAGAATTGAATCCTAAACCTTGCTTCTTATAAGGAGTTTTAGACTTGTCAAGAATCATGTTTAATTGTTTCTTACCTTTAGAAAATTTCTCTAATGTATCATGAAGGTAAGCATTTTCTTTTCTCAAGTTAACACAAGCATCACAAGTTTTATCCATAGATTTCTCCTTATACAAAGCAATTTCAAGCTTAAGAGCGGAACAAGAAGCACAAGTAGTATTTTCAATATTGTCCTTAAGCTTAGCATATTTGACTCTAGCGACTTCTAAGATATCTTTGATTTCACGTTCCTTTTCTAAACATGAAGTGCAAGGGCTAGAATCAAACACATCAAAAGCAATCAATTTACTAGATTCTAAACATTTTTCACAAGGAGCACTTTTAATTTCATTTAGTTCAGATCTAGCATTCTCAAGTTGTTGTCTGAAATATTATGAGCGGTTTGTAACTTAGTAATTTACGAGTGCATAGCATGACAAGATAAACATTCATCGGGTTCAAGAGTCTTAGCATTTTAAGCTCTACTTTCAGTTTGTTAATCTTTGACTCTAATTTCTTATTTTTGTCATAACAAATTCTAGTGCTTCATCTTGACTAAGCAATTGCTCAACTATAGAATCATATTTAGCGAAAGCTCATCATAAGAAAAGATACCTCATCATCATCAATGTTGTCGGTTGTCGACCATGAAGCACATGCCAGTGAAGTCTTTGGCCTTTCCTTTCTTTTGCCTTGAGGAATCTCCTCCTCCTTGTCCTCCTCACTCCCGGTATCCACATCGCTCAAGGATTGATCCTCAAAGCGGCAAGGACCGGTGGCGACCTTCACAAGCTTATTAGCCTCATACCTTGATTTGTTGAAAGGAGGCTTCTTCCAAGTCGGCTTTCCTTCCTTATAATTGCTCTTACCTTTCGGCTTGGGGCAATTTGCGGATATGATTGAGCTCACCACATTCATAGCATGTCACCGGACCACCTCTCTTTTGTTTCTCACATTATTGTAGGCCGTGTGAATTTTTAGCTAGAAGAGCTAACTCATTTGAGGAATACTTTCAAGCTCCTCTTCATGAATAGCAGATAAACAAGCAAATGAAAATCGAGAAGAAGATTCAAAAGAGTCATCAAAAGCCTTTTGAGAGGATCGCTACCAAAGCTAAATTATCTTTCTTGGGATGATCAACTCTTTTAATTTCATGAGTCTTGAGTTTACTATAAAGCAATTCTAAAGTAAGACTTGAAAGATCAACATTTTCCTCTATAGCAGTAGCTTTCATCTCCCACTCCTTGGTGTTGATTGCAGCCAAGAGGTTGGTGGCATTTTAGATTGAGAATATTCAATATCAACGACTTTCATTTGATTAATTACTTTATTAAAGCGATGAAAATTTCATCGATGCTCTCTCGGGGCGCATCTCGAATTTATTGTATTCACGCTTGTAAACCTGTTTGGCGCACCTTTTTGATTTGGGACGAACCCTCATGATATGTTTCGAGAGTGTTCCAAATTTCATGCTGTGATTGAAAGATTACAAATTCGATCATATTCTTGTCTACCAAGTGCACCATATAAAAGATTCTTAGCCTTATTGTTGTTAGCCAAAAGAATTGCGAAGCGGTGTAGCAATTTCAGAATAACCGGTGAGGCTCTAACAACATCCCAAATAGCTTGTCCTCGCTCTCAAGAAAGACGCGCATACGATTCTTCCAATAGGCATAGTCGTGCCCATCGAAGATATGCGGTTTAGTAGAAAACTTATCCATCGCCAAAGTTCGGTGACGTTAAGATCAAGATTGAACTAGCAGGGCTCGATACCACTTGTTGGACCGTAAAAGGCGACTAGAGGGGTGAATAGGAGCACGCTCACTTTTCACAAATTATGAACTCAATACAATTTAACTCCGGTAGCTATTAGAAAGCTATGAAGATCAATATACCGATCAAATGGAAGACTAGTATTGAATCCAATTAAACCCTAAGCAATATAACAAAATCAACTAAGATTACCAAGACTCACAAAGACAGGCGGTCGGCCGTTATACTCAACCGGTCGGACCGATTCACAAGGCGGTCGGACGGCGTTGTCTTTGGCGGTCGGACCGCTCAAAATCGATCGACCGGTGATGACGGGCGATCGGCCGGCCGACTCGAACCGATCTGCAGCGATAAAATCGGCCCGATGGCGAAGTTGCAATTAGGTGAAACTTTTGATTCTCAACTCCAATCTTTATGAAACTTTGCACACACCTTCTATATGCTATTGAGGACCTATTCCAATCGAATATTATGATAATTCTTGGAGCGATCTTGAGCAATTGTCAATTGATTAATGAAGGTCTAAAGCAGGGCAAGAACGAAAACTTGATCCTAAAGCTTGTTCGTGAGAGATTGATGATCAAGATGATGCTAGATAGATTCACACATATCACAGCAAGCTAATTCACGTGAAAGAATCAATCACAAACTCGCGGATCAAAGAAAGCCCTAAAATCACCAAATTGAAAGCAAGAGCGAAAAGAGACTTATCTCAAGCAAACCTTGCATAGATTGATTTCGTGATTGGTTGGATTACATCCACACCATCATGGATCGATGAGACAATCAAAGATCACGAAATTCTCCACAAACCATCAAGAGCCCTAGCCTCCACCTCAACTCCCTAAAGACAATTAGGGTTTTGAAACATAAAAGGCGAGAGAGAGAGAGTGCAGCCACCATCTCCTCCTATTTATAGTGGAGGCCTAAAACTCTTAGGGTTTGACCTCTTGGGCTCCGTTAAGGCCCACTAACAAGCGGGTCACACACGCACGCAACGCATGGCGCCGTCTTTAACTTTTGACCTAAACCGCTTCACCATGTGCCATGGATTCGCCAATAGGTCACCCTTGTCCATCTTGTGTCACGCTTGAGTCGTTGACCTCACGGGCATCGTCGATCGTTACGGACCTCAACTCTTCAAGTCTAGTCCCGATTCTCCTCGCCGTTGACCGTCGTTGACCACCAAGCTACTGCACAACCACGGACAAGAAAACACGATTCGGGAACAAGTTCTTCACAACTTGACCCATGTTAGTCAAAACATGCATCATGCAAATCATATGCCATGAAACCAATGACTTTGACCTAACAAAACAACATCGCCACGAAGTTGGCGGCGTTCAAGTAAGCTGGTCCGACCGCTCCGGTGAGCCGGTCGGACCGCCCATGGCTTGGTCGGACCGCTCCTGTGAGCGGTCGGACCGCCACCAGGGACTTAGCCGAATTTCATACCCTCAAAAACCGAAACCTTCTGGAAACTTAAATCCAATAGAACTTCTTACTGGAGACTCCAAAAATTATGAGACCAAGTGCATTGGGATCCCCTCACTTGCCTACAACACCTATTTTTGGCCCAGCTTATTTTGACCACTTTGGTCATCGCCGGTCCGACCGCCCCACATGGCCGGTCCGACCGATTTGGGACCGGATCGGACATTGCAGTAAGGACCGGTCGGACCGCCTATCGAATACACAGTAGCTTTATCGAAAACACGTGAAACTACAAACCGTAAACGCCATTGCCAATTGTCACATCATCCTAAGATCTGGGACATATCCCCATGAAATCCACAATCTCCCCCTTGATGAACACATTGGCAATTATCCAGAAAATGTAAGTAAGAGGTTTGAAAACGAGTTTACTCGCAGTTTTCGCACAAAGGCACAACTTGGTCCATACGCAAGAAAAAGCAATGAACATGACCAAGCTGGCATCAGAATAGTATAGGCATGTGAGACAAGGCAAAAGAAAGCATAAAACTTTGATTTCCAGAAAAGGGTCAAAATTCTCACATAAGGTCCATATGAAAGAACAATTGTTCAATTGACCTAGAATCATTGTGAGGATAAAAGAATGCAATTCAAGTTCAGAATATTCAATAAGACAATAAGAATGCAACTCAAGAACTCCCCCTCACTATGATACTCAAATTTCAAATTCTCCCCTTTGTACAAACTTCTCCCCCAACAACTTCTCCCCCAGCAAAGAAAAATATTCTCATTAACACATCTTCTCTTCTCATTTAACACATCTTCTCCCCCTTTGACAATGGATTCATCAAGGAATCACACCTTCCTCTCATCCAGAGATAATAAATAAAGAATAAAAGAAGAAGCAGAAACAAAAGAAGCATAAAGAGGAATATGCATGAAATGCAATGGAGTGGCTTCAATTTTTGTATTTTCAATTTTTGATTACAAGAAGCTTTGGAGATTACCCAAAAGAACAAGCTAGTATCTCTAATATTGCACAAACGACATATCAAGCCGACAGTAGCTAGCAAGATCATGGTAAGACATATATATCAAAGCTAAGCACAAAGGCTCAAAAGTAAAGCGAGAGATTTGATCAATTTAAGCAACGCTTCAAATTGAGAAGTTCATCAACGAGGATCCTAAAGTGAAATTGGCCATGTCAAAATGTCAAAGTGAGATCAAAAATCTAACAAAGACCACATTAAGAGTCAATCAAGTCCGTATTGAATCATTTTGCTCAATATTTTGTAAACGCCCATTTGTCAACATTTTTCTCATTTGCATTGAATATTGAAGTTGACTAATGATCTAACTTAGTGACAAGATCACGGACTAGGAGCCATCCACAAACTCATCCTAAGCTTGACCAAAAGTTGATTAAAGGTATATCTTAGTAAAGAAGATCTGGACTAGGAGCCATCCACAAACTCTTTCTAAGCTTCTACCGGGCGACAAATCTTGAGGTTCATGTCATTTCGACAAGCGGTCCCCATGAGATCGTCGGTTCATCAAACTATCTCCAAGTTCATGTCATTTGACAAGCGGTCTCGTAAGAATAGTTTGGCACAATTTAAGCATAAGACAATCTTGATTTTCATTTTTCACATGAGCAGTTTTAGAATCTCAAGAACACAAAAGCTCAAGTAATGGTCAATTTTAGATCAAAGAGCTAACAAAGCAATCCTGACAGGGCCAATGTCACAAGAGGAGCACTAATTGCGCAACTCGCTAAAACATCCACAAATTGCAATTTCTTAGTTTGAGTTGTTTAAAAGGTTCTAGCTCATATAGCAAAGACTTAGCTACACATGTAAAAGCATGATAATTCTAGCAAGTCAAAGAACTAGACATGACATTGAGCAAGAATTGAAATACAAAAGCTCTAAGGGGTAATAGGCAAAGCTTCATCAATTTTAAAAGATAAGCAGAAAATCTTATATTACAATGCATCTTTTGGTTTTTCATACCACTTGTTGTATTTTTCATATGAATGCAATATGACACAATGAGATGCAATTAAAAAAACCTAAAAATCTAAAAAGTTCGAAAAGATCACTAAGTTCAGAAAAAGAACAATAAAAGATCAAAAGAACAAGGAAAGATAAGAAAAAGATCAAACTCCCCCTCAAACCAACCCATAAGGATAAATTACCCTAACTCACTTCTTAAGGAGGAAAATGGTTTGATCTAAAGGCTTGGTAAGAATATACGCCAATTGAGCTTGGACTCTACAAAGTGCATCACAATATCACCTTTTTCAACATGATCTTTAAGGAAGTGAAAGCGAATGTCTATGTGCTTAGTCCTAGAATGTTGCACTGGGTTTTTAGCAATATTAATAGCAGAAGTGTTATCACAGAAAAGAGGAACACTAGCAAAGTTTAACCCATAATCTTTCAAAGTGGGCGTCATCCACAAAATCAGCTCTGACAACTAGCGTGACAACATACTCGCCTCAAGAAGTGGATTGTGCAATGTAAGACCGCTTTCTAGAAGACCAAGATACAAGAGGCGTGCCTAGAAAGTGACAGTGCACGAGGTACTCTTCCTATCTAACCGATGACCCGCAAAATCGAATCGAAAAACCTCTAATGGACAAAGTGAAGAGCGGGAATACCAAATGCCATATAAGAGGGTAGAGTGCAAATACACGAATATGCGCTTAACGGCTTGGCGATGGGAAGTTCTCGGAGGCGCTGAAATCTTGCACAAAGGCATACCGTGAAGTGAATGTCCGGTCTCGAGGCCGTCAAATACTGAAGAAGGAGCCGATCATGTCTGCGGTACTCGCGTTGATCCACGACTTCTTCCTCACTGGATCCAAAGCGATCGAAGTTGCCATGGGAGTGGAAATTGGCTTGCGATCACCCATGTTGAAGCGTTTGAGTAGATCTTTAGTGTACTGCCGTCGATGGATGAAAGTTCCTTCCTTGCATTGCTTGATTTGAAGTCCGAAAAAGTAATTAAGCTCTCCCATCATACTCATTTCAAATTCCTATTATCATTAGGAGGATCTTTGTCTCTGAATGCGAAGTGGGCGCCGGGTGAGATGTCGTTTCTTCGACCTCGCAGTACTCGATGATGATGATGATGCGTGAGAGCCTCAAGCTGAAGGTGAAGTAGGCGTAGCGTGTTCTTGTATCAATATGGGTGCCTCGGCAGCAGATGAGGGAATGACATTAACCGTCCTCATCTTCCTCCACAAAATGCTCTCTGTCACTGTAAATCATCGTAGCAATTGATCTAGCTCGGGGCTAGTCTCATCAAAAGTGACATTACAAGTCTCTGAATAATGTTAGTCTCAAGATTAAAACCGAAAACCCCTCGAATGAGCGGGATAACCCGAAATAACCCATCAAGCGTTCTTGAATCAAATTTATCTAAGTTGCTGTCTTAAGAATAAAACATTTTGATCCAAAAACTTGAAAATGCGAAGCAGAGGGTTTTCTACCAAAGCGAAGCTCATAAGGAGTCTTGCCTAAAGAAGGTCTCAAAAAGACACGATTGGCAATATGGCAGCGATAGCAATAGCTTCGCCCAAAATCTCCTCGGTGTGTTATACTCGTCTAGCATCGTCCTAGCCATTTCGATCAAGGTCCTATTCTTCCTTTCCACCACGCCATTTTGTTGAGGGCGTGTGGAGAGGAGAAGCGATGCTCAATACCACGCTTCGGCACAAAAGAAGCAAAAGAAGCATTTTTGAACTCCGTGCCATTATCACTGCGAATCGCTCTCAAAGCACCGGGAAGCTCGAAGCCAAGCGAAGAACAAGGTCATGAAAATAACCAAAAGCTTCATCTTTTGAAGTAAGAAAGAACACCCAAGTATATCTAGAAAGATCATCGACTATGACAAGAATATACCATTTTCCATAGTCGACCGGACTCTAGCGGGACCAACAATATCCATATGAAGCAACTGTCACAGTGCATCGGTCATAACCATAGTCACGAGAAGGGTGTGGCGGCAACTTGTTTGCCATGCCTACTGTGGTGCACATCTGACATCCTTGATGACTTTGAGTTTGGGCAAACCTCTCATGAGATCAAGGTTGCTAACTCGTGTCGATGATCAAAACCAATGTGCCCCAAACGTCGATGCCAAAGCCAGAAATCAGAAGAAGATGTAAGAAAATATTTAAGAGATCCAGCAAGAGATTCTGAAAAATCAGCTCCAAAAATTCTACCAACTCTAGAGATTCCAAACACAAGCTCACCAGTAGAATCAAGCACACGACAAGCATTTTTCTTAAAACCGTCTCATAGCCATCATCAAGAAGTCGAGAAACGAAAGGAGATTATACCTAAGCTTGTCCACAAGAGCGACATCCTTTAGAATGAATTTGTTGTTCACCCTAATTGATCCTGTTCCTTCAATTCGCCCTTGTGTATCATCTCCAAAGGTGATGAAGTCATCACCTGTTGCTCGCGTGAAAGAGGTGAACCATTTTGAGTTCCCGGTCATGTGGCGTGAACATCCGAGTCAACGAACCACGTGTTCTTCCCTTTCGCGATAATCACGAAAATCAAGGAACAAAAGAACGATGTGTCTCAATACTGCGGTTAGATAAACATGATTTAGGAATCCAGTACTGAGACACACGTCTGCAAGGAGTATACAAACCAGAAGTACTATCCTTGATTTCATCTAACATTCGGTTATGAGCAATATTTAAATTAAAATGAGACTTGAAGCGTCCATGGCGATCGGCCGGCGTTGGTGTGGTCGACCGTGACCAAAGCGGTCGGGCCGGTGACCACTCAATGATCGGACCTTGATCGATAAACATTAGAATTAGGATATCTAGAAACATAATGATTTGCATGAGAGAAAAATCCTAATCCAGGTTTATTCTTTTCAGTGTTACCATGTCTCATAGAAGCTCTAGGTTTCATAAATGAAATTCTATCAAAATTTTTCCTAGCATTTTTCAACCTCATGTGAATTCAATCAAATGTCCACCTTTTTGCAATAAGTGCAATGGTACTTGGTACCACTAGAAGAAGCACCATTTGAATTAATACAAGGTTGGGCAAAACCTGCAGATTTAAAAGATGTTTTTGCGAGGTTGGGTTTTGAATTCAATTAAACCTTTTCCAAGACTTGAATGACTTTTGGGTTTGAATTGTCTTGAAAAGAATTGAATCCTAAACCTTGCTTCTTATAAGGAGTTTTAGACTTGTCAAGAATCATGTTTAATTGTTTCTTACCTTTAGAAAATTTCTCTAATGTATCATGAAGGTAAGCATTTTCTTTTCTCAAGTTAACACAAGCATCACAAGTTTTATCCATAGATTTCTCCTTATACAAAGCAATTTCAAGCTTAAGAGCGGAACAAGAAGCACAAGTAGTATTTTCAATATTGTCCTTAAGCTTAGCATATTTGACTCTAGCGACTTCTAAGATATCTTTGATTTCACGTTCCTTTTCTAAACATGAAGTGCAAGGGCTAGAATCAAACACATCAAAAGCAATCAATTTACTAGATTCTAAACATTTTTCACAAGGAGCACTTTTAATTTCATTTAGTTCAGATCTAGCATTCTCAAGTTGTTGTCTGAAATATTATGAGCGGTTTGTAACTTAGTAATTTCGAGTGCATAGCATGACAAGATAAACATTCATCGAGTTCAAGAGTCTTAGCATTTTTAAGCTCTACTTTCAGTTTGTTAATCTTTGACTCTAATTTCTTATTTTTTGTCATAACAAATTCTAGTGCTTCATCTTGACTAAGCAATTGCTCAACTATAGAATCATATTTAGCGTAAAGCTCATCATAAGAAAAAGATACCTCATCATCATCAATGTTGTCGGTGTCAGCCATGAAGCACATGCCAGTGAAGTCTTTGGCCTTTCCTTTCTTTTTGCCTTGAGGAATCTCCTCCTCCTTGTCCTCCTCACTCCCGGTATCCACATCGCTCAAGGATTGATCCTCAAAAGCGGCAAGGACCGGTGGCGACCTTCACAAGCTTATTAGCCTCATACCTTGATTTGTTGAAAGGAGGCTTCTTCCAAGTGGCTTTCCTTCCTTATAATTGCTCTTACCTTTGACTTGGGGCAATTTGCGGATATGATTGAGCTCACCACATTCATAGCATGTCACGGACCACCTCTCTTTTGTTTCTCACATTATTGTAGGCCGTGTGAATTTTTTAGCTAGAAGAGCTAACTCTGTTTGAGAATACTTTCAAGCTCCTCTTCATGAATAGCAGATAAACAAGCAAATGAAAATCGAAGAAGATTCAAAAGAGTCATCAAAAGCCTTTTGAGAGGATCGCTACCAAAGCTAAATTATCTTTCTTGGGATGATCAACTCTTTTAATTTCATGAGTCTTGAGTTTACTATAAAGCAATTCTAAAGTAAGACTTGAAAGATCAACATTTTCCTCTATAGCGGTAGCTTTCATCTCCCACTCCTTGGTGTTGATTGCGGCCAAGAGGTTGGTGGCATTTTTGATTGAGAATATTCAATATCAACGACTTTCATTTGATTAATTACTTTATTAAAGCGATGAAAATTTCATCGATGCTCTCTCGGGGCGCATCTCGAATTTATTGTATTCACGCTTGTAAACTGTTTGGCGCACCTTTTGATTTGGGACGAACCCTCATGATATGTTTCGAGAGTGTTCCAAATTTCATCTTGTGATTGAAAGATTACAAATTCGATCATATTCTTGTCTACCAAGTGCACCATATAAAAGATTCTTAGCCTTATTGTTGTTAGCCAAAAGAATTGCGTAGCGGTGTAGCAATTTCGGGAATAACCAATGGGCTCTAACAACATCCCAAATAGCTTGTCCTCGCTCTCAAGAAAGACGCATACGATTCTTCCAATAGGCATAGTCGTGCCCATCGAAGATATGCGGTTTAGTAGAAAACTTATCCATCGCCAAAGTTGGTGACGGTTAAGATCAAGATTGAACTAGCAGGGCTCGATACCACTGTTGGACCGTAAAGGCGACTAGAGGGGGTGAATAGGAGCACGCTCACTTTTCACAAATTATGAACTCAATACAATTTAACTCCGGTAGCTATTAGAAAGCTATGAAGATCAATATACGATCTGTGGAAGACTAGTATTGAATCAATTAAACCCTAAGCAATATAACAAAATCAACTAAGATTACCAAGACTCACTGACAGGCGGTCGGTCCGTTATACTCAACCGGTCGGACCGACACGGGCGATCGACCGGCGTTGTCTTTGGCGGTCGGACGCTCAAAATCGATCGACCGGTGATGACGGCGATCGACCGCCGACTCGAACCGATCTGCTTGATAAAATCGGCCGATGGCGAAGTTGCAATTAGGTGAAACTTTTGATTCTCAACTCCAATCTTTATGAAACTTTGCACACACCTTCTATATGCTATTGAGGACCTATTCCAATCGAATATTATGATAATTCTTGGAGCGATCTTGAGCAATTGTCAATTGATTAAGAAGGTCTAAAGCAGGGCAAGAACAAAAACTTGATCCTAAAGCTTGTTCGTGAGAGATTGATGATCAAGATGATGCTAGATAGATTCACACATATCACAGCAAGCTAATTCACGTGAAAGAATCAATCACAAACTCGCGGATCAAAGAAAGCCCTAAAATCACCAAATTGAAAGCAAGAACGAAAAGAGACTTATCTCAAGCAAACCTTGCATAGATTGATTTCGTGATTGAAGCTGGATTACATCCACACCATCATGGATCAGTAGACAATCAAAGATCACGAAATTCTCCATAAACCATCAAGAGCCCTAGCCTCCACCTCAACTCCCCTAAAGACAATTAGGGTTTTGAAACATAAAAAGGCGAGAGAGAGAGAGGTGCAGCCACCATCTCCTCCTATTGATAGTGGAGGCCTAAAACTCTTAGGGTTTGACCCTCTTGGGCTCCCGTTAAGGCCCACTAACAAACGGGTCACACACGCACGCTTCGCGAAGCGCCGTCTTTAACTTTTGACCTAAACCGCTTCACCATGTGCCATGGATTCGCCAATAGGTCACCCTTGTCCATCTTGTGTCACACTTGAGTCGTTGACCTCACCCGGCATCGTCGATCGTTCTGGACCTCAACTCTTCAAGTCTAGTCCCGATTCTCCTCGCCGTTGACCGTCGTTGACCACCAAGCTACCTGCACAACCACAGACAAGAAAACACGTATTCGGGAACAAGTTCTTCACAACTTGACCCATGTTAGTCAAAACATGCATCATGCAAATCATATGCCATGAAACCAATGACTTTGACCTAACAAAACAACATCGCCACGAAGTTGGCCGACGTTCAAGTAGAAACCGGTCGACCGCTCGGGTGAGCGGTCGGACCGCCCATGGCGGTCGGACCGCTCCACAATGAGCCGTCGGACCGCCACCAAGGACTTAGCTGAATTTCATACCCTCAAAAACCGAAACCTTCTGGAAACTTAAATCCAATAGAACTTCTTACTGGAGACTCCAAAAATTATGAGACCAAGTGCATTGGGATCCCCTCACTTGCCTACAACACCTATTTTTGGCCCAGCTTATTTTGACCACTTTGGTCATCGCCGTCCGACCGCCCCACATGGCGGTCCGACCGATTTGGGACCGATCGGACCGCCGGTGCAAGGACCGGTCGGACCGCCCCATCCGAATACTGTAGCTTTGTCGAAAACACGTGAAACTACAAACCGTAAACGCCATTGCCAATTGTCACATCATCCTAAGATCTGGGACATATCCCCATGAAATCCACAGATGGCTCGGACCATGCTAGATGAGCATTCTACTCCTAGGAGATTTTGGGCTGAGGCGATCTCTACTGCTTGTTATATCTCCAATAGGGTTTTCTTGAGATCTGTGGTTGGGAAGACCTCTTATGAACTTAGATTTGGTCATTCTCTCAAAGTCTCTCATTTCAAGATTTTTGGTTGCAAGTGCTTCATTCTTAAACATGGCAACCTTGATAAATTTGAGTCTAGATGCTTTGATGGCATATTTCTTGGATATCCTGCTCATTCTCGCGGCTATCGTGTTTTTAATGTTGATACTAACAAAATTGTTGAGACTTGCGAAGTCACTTTTGATGAGGCTAGTCCTGGTACTAGACCCGATGCTTCAGGTACATAGGTTCCTGAAATTCAAGGAAGCATCTTCGTCGATGATGACTCTGAGGATGAAGAACCAAATCATCCTCCGATTACCTCGAGAGGGTGGAGAGCACGCTACTACTACTTGATTTGGTGGCGACCTCCTCCTATCCCCACCAAGCGATCGAGTGGCTCTGTTCCTACCTCCACAACTCGTGAGGTAGAGGCCATACGCACCAGAGCACCTCTTCGCATCTGGCGACAACATCCACTGAAGCGGATGATTGGGGATCTTCAAGAGCGAGTCACTCACTCCGAGTTTATTTCTCCCGATTCTCATGCACATTACGCTTTTGTCGCTTCTTTTGAACCCGAGATATCACCCATGCTTTATCGATGCCTCTTGGGTCAATGCCATGCATGAAGAGCTTGAGAACTTTGAAAGAAACAAAGTCGGACTTTAGTTGAGCGACTTCGACTCTCATGTTATTGGAATAAAATGGGTTTTTAAAAATAAGCAAAGTGAGGATGGATTGGTTGTTCGCAATAAGGCTAGACTTGTAGCTCAAGGTTATTCCCAGGTAGAGGGCTTAGACTTTGAAGAGACCTTTGCTCCAGTAGCTAGATTGGAAGTCATTCGCATTCTTTTAGCATTTGCAACATCCAAGGGTTTCAAGCTTTTTCAAATGGATGTTAAAAGTGCTTTCTTGAATGGTTTCATAGAAGAAGAGGTCTTTGTCAAGCAACCTCTGGTTTTGAAAATCAAAATTCCCAAACCATGTTTTAAACTCTCTAAAGCCCTGTATGGATTGAAACAAGCTCCTAGAGCTTGGTATGACAGGCTTAAGAGTTTCTTGCTTGAAAATGATTTCAAAATGGGAATGGTTGATAAAACCTTGTTCACTCTCAGGCATGGCAGTGATTTCTTGTTGGTTCAGATTTATGTGGATGATATTATTTTCGGTGGTTCTTCTCATGCTTTGGTGTCAGATTTTCATATTCGATGGCGGTGAGTTTGAGATGAGCATTATGGGAGAGTGACATTCTTCCTTGGCCTACAAATCAAGCAAGCGAAAGAAGGCACCTTCGTTCACGAGTAAGTATACAAAGGACCTTCTTGGCGCTTCAATATGGGAAGCGAGAGGCCAATGTCTACTCCCATTGCTACAACCACCGTCTTTGGACCACGATGAGGATGGAGAGTCAGTGGACGGAAGGTGTACCGCATGATATGATTGGCTCCTCCTCTATCTTACAGTGTCGAGGCCGGATATACAATTCGCCAGTATGTGTCGTGCGCTTCGCTTCGGGCTTCCCCTCGTGCTTCTCATCGTCAAGCGATGCGTCGCATATTCGGTACCTTCAAGATCGCTTGACTTTAGACTCGTATTCTTCTTCTTACGCTCTCTCAATTCGAGCATTTTTCGATCTTGACTTTGCGGGGTGTAGAGTGGATAGGAAGAGTACTTACGGCACTTGTCATTTCTTGGGCACATCTCTTGTTTCTTGGTCTTCTAAGCAGTCTTACATTGCCTGATCTCTGGTGAGGCCGAGTATGTAGCCGCTGCTTGATGTTTGCTCTCGAGTTCTCTGGATTTTATCCATGCTGGGACTATGGGTTATCTTTGGGAAGTGTTCCTCTTTTACGTGACAACACTACGCAATTAATATTGCCAAAACCCGATGCAACATTCGAGGACTAAACATATTGATATTCGATTTCATTTTCTTAGAGACCATGTTGAGAAAGGTGATGTTGTGCTTCACTTTGTAGAGTCTGAGCAACAGCTTGCAGATATTTTCACTAAATCTCTTGATTCTTCTCGTTTTGCTGCTTTGCGGGGAGAGTTAGGGGTTATTAGTCCTATTGGGCTGTTTTGAGGGGGAAGTTGTTCGTTTTGCATTCATTGTATCATAATGCATGTTTCAATTCATTTGTCTTGCACTGTTTGATAAAAGTTATTGAGTTTTGATCTTTATCCTTGTATGACTTGATTTCATATTCTATACCTTGTCATATCAAGTGTTAGTCTGCTAGACTTCTTTTATGGCTTTTCTTGTTTAGCTTAGCTTTTGCCTTGCTAGCTTTATATTTGTGAGCAAATTGAATCAAATCATGTCTTGTTGGATCTTGTGACTAGTTTTGCTCTAGTGATCCTCTTATGATTCTTGCCATGTCAAATAGGTTGAATTGAGTCTTGAACTTATTTTGAGATGAAAAATGAGCTTTTTATCTTATCAAGTCAAGCAAATGAAAAATGAGATTTTATGTGCGAAAAAACTGATCTCGCCAATCCTTTCTCATGAGACGGCTTGCCATTGCACTAGGCATGAACTCAGGGGGAGTTTTGGATGACCTAGATTATTCTTTTAAGCTTATCGCTTGAGATGGTCGCGGCAAGGCTTGAGATCTAGCACAGTAAAAAAAATCCTTTTAAGAAAATGCTCAAAAAGGCTAATGCTTGAGTTTTGCTTCAAAAATGTAATCTTAATGCTCAAAATGCCTCAATCCTTATCTTGAGTCTCCTTTTTACTTATAGACATGGCTTGACTCATTTGTAGTTGCTGTTTGTGAAACTATGATATTGAGCAACCTTTCATGGTTTTAATTCTGTTAATCTCAGATAACTGCTATCTTGGTTTTAGCTTTGCAGTACATGTTTTGCCTTGATTGAATATAAGCGTCTACTCTTTTATTGGCTTGGTATAATACTTGTCTTGTCTACATGTATAATGGTTATGGCTCCTTTTACTAAAGTTCAAAAATAAAGTCATTCTGCATGCTCTTTCTTTTCCCATGCATCTTGATGAATTCATTGTCAAAGGGGAGAAAGATTGTGAAGAAAATCTTTGTTTGGAGCTTTTGGTTTCATATAAGGTTTAATATAAAAGAACTTCATAAAATAAAAATTGAACCTTTTGAAAATTTGTGATCATAGTGAGTTAAGTCTTTTGGTTCTATTGCCTTTTCCTGATTTCATTTGCATTTGAAGAAGACTCACAATGATCAAAGGTCAAATAGAACAATTGTCTTTCATTTGGACCTAAGTGAGATTTTTGGCTACTTTACGAATTTGAATCCTCTTGTGCTTTCATTGCCTTATCTCACTTACTTATACTATTCTGAAGCCGACTTGGTGGTTCCTAGGCTTTTCTTGCTTATGGACCAAGTTGTGTCTTTATGCAAAACGCAATGAAGTTTTACTTTTCATTTCAAAACCATATTTTCTTGATAATTGCCAATGTGTTCATCAAGGGAGATTGTGGATATCGTGAGGATATGTGCACGATCTCAGGATGATTAGTCAATTGGCAATGGCGTTGTTAGTTTGCAAAATCTCGCGTTTTGGGTTTGCTCAAAAGGTGTCGGACCACAGTGGATCGACCGGTTGTGTCAGGCGGTCGGACCGCCCGTGGAGGAGTCCGACCGCCATGGTGGCGGTCCTACCGCTCATATTGAAAATTGGTTTTGGGTGAGCCAAAAATAGGTTGTGTAGGCAAGTGAGAGTCTCACGGATGTGGTCCCATCATTTTTGGAGCTCGAGTCAAAAGTTCTATTGAGTTGAAAATTCCGAAGGTTTGGGTTTTCACGCTTGAATTTTGGCTAAGTCTTTTTGACCGGTCGACCGCCGTTGTGGGAAGCGGTCGGCCGAAATCGGTCGGACCGGCCTTGTGGGGCGATCGGACCCAGATTGACTGGAGGTTAGCCAAGTCTGCATTGATGTGTTTTGATTGTAGTTTATGTTTGGTTATCAATGCTTTATTGTTGTATATTGCATTGCGGAGCTAACGTGGGTCAAGTTGTGAAGAACTTGTTTAGGAAGCGGTTTGTTTGTCTATTCTTTGTGCGGTGACTTGTAGGTCAACGGCGTCAGCGGTGAGTGGATCGGGACTACGCTTGGAAAGGCGAGGTCCGAACGATCATGGATCTGGGAGGTCGTGTGACTCAAGCATGGTGCGAGATGGGCAAGATGGATCGAGCAGGTGGTTCGGTGCATTTGGTTGGATCGGCGGTGCGGATATCGGTGCGAGTCTGCGGGAGGTTCGATGGGATTCGGACAAGAGAGGCTTGGCGACGCGATGAGAACCGCTGATCAACCTACACGTGGTGAAGCAGGCGATTGCTTCAATAGTTATGTGTGTGGGTCCCATGTGCAAGTGGTCCCAAAAGTGAAACCCTAGCCCTCTAGTATAAATAGAAAGGGGGAGATGGAAAACCCCCTTAAGCATTCATTTGGCCCCTTCTTCCTTTTTCTAGGGTTTGGAGGAGAGGAGAGGAGAACTAGGGCTTGGAGAGATTGAGAGTGTGCTCCTTGTGTGAGCTCTTGTCCTCCCTTGTGGAGAGGCTTTGTAAGCATCTAGTGTGATGAAACAATTTTGTGATGCTTAATTGAAAGATCAATTGTTCCCTTTGTGTTCTTCTCTCTTTTGGATGATTTTGGTGCTTCCTTGATTCAAAGGTTTATGCTTGGTCTCTTGGCCTACTTTATCTTGCTTTGATGTGTGGGAATACTCCTAGAGTCATCTAGATCATCAACCCCCACAAGCAAGTCTTGAATCAAGATTTTCATATTTCTAGGGTTTGTGCACTTCTTTGGTAAAATCTCGAGAAATCGATTCTGCGAAGTGGATCTGACGGATCGTCGCTAGAAATAGATCTCTAATATCATTAGGGAGGTGTGCTCGAAATTTGGTCAAGTTTCATTGGTTGAATCAAAAGTTGGATCAAATTTCGTTTTGGATTTGGGATTGGTTTTTCAGTTCTGGACTGAATCGGTCAGACCGGTGTTGCAACGGCGGTCCAACCGCCCGTGTTTTCAGACCGCTGTACTGCCGGGTCGAACCGCTGTCCACCGGTCCGACCGCCAGTTAGTAGCCGGTCCGACCGCTGGTTAGCCGTCCGTCAGACCGCCCCTGGTAGCCGGTCGGACCGCCTATGCCCAGATCTGCCTTTTGAGATTAAGTCTCAACTTTTGTGACGTGTGGTTATCGGGTTATCGAATTCAGCACAAGGCTTCCACTGTGCGCTTACTGATCTTCTTAGCTTTCATAGCTAAAGGAGTAAAGTTCGTGTTGAATTTGATTTAGGCGAAAAAGTTGAGAAAGCGCCTATTCACCCCCCCCCTCTAGTCGCCTTTACGGTCCTACAACAATCAACACACATTCATCAAGTTCTATCTTTCTTAGGCATTAAAATCATAGGTATTGCACAAGTACTTAAGCTTTCATGAACATAACCTTTATCTAAAAGCTCTTGTACTCGCCTTTGTATTTTCTTTGTTTCTTCAAGGTTGGTGCGGTAGGGTAGCTGGTTTGGAAGTGAAACTCTGGGAATCAGGTCAATTTGATGTTCAATGCCATGCAACAGAGTTAGACCAGCTGGAACCTCCTCCAGAAAGACATCCTTGTAATCCTGCAAGACATGGGAGACAGTAATAGGAAGACAAGTTAAGTCATTAGTTGTAACTCCCTCTCTTTTCTTTTTTATCTCTCATGTTTGGCTTGTGGTGCTCGTTCACTATTTTATGGATGTAACTCAAATTCTTTTTCTCCCTCTCTTTCTCACTTCCTATTTTTGCTTCAGAAACCTTGTGCATGTGCTCAGCCATGATTTGTTGCGGTGTCATGGGTCTAAGCACCAAATCCTTCCCTTTCCACTTGATAGTGTATTGATTAGTTCTGCCACAATGTTGAGCTGAAAGATCATATTGTCATGGTCTTCCCAACAGCAAGTGACACGCCTTCATGAGCACAACATCACACTCAACTGTGTCGGCGCAATCACCAATCTTGAACTAAACCTTCACCATGTGTGTAATCTTCATTTCACCATAATTACTCAACCATTGCACGTGATATGGGTAGAGATATTGTAGTAGCTTGAGCCCAAGTTTTTCACACATCTCTCTACTTGCAAGATTATAGTAGCTTCATCTATCAACTATGACTTTGCATTCCTTTTCTTGGACTCTAGCTCTTGTTTGGAAAAGATTGTGCTGCTGACTATTCTTAGCTTCCTTGATCTGCATGCTTAGCACCTTGGTGACAACAAGTGAAGCATCTTGTTCAAAGTCACAATAGGTTTGCTCTTCTCATTCTGAAGCATTATCATCTGCATCTTCTTCTAGATCACTAGCTGATTTGTACTCTCCTTCCTCCGTAACTAGCATGGTGCGGTTGTTGGGGCACTCCTTCATCATATGACCACGTCCCTTACACTTAAAGCACACATATCACTACTCTTACCTGCAGATCCGAGGGAAGAAGTAGCAATTGCTGCAGGTTTACTCTTCTCTCTAAAAGCTGAAACCACACTTCCACTTGTGGATGTACGAGCATTGGAACAGCTGTCACCACTAGAATTGGTTGTAAAGCCTCGTCCAATATTGAATTGTGGGATAAACTTACTTCCACTTGCTGTAGCTCGAGCACTGAAAGTGGTAGACCTGTTTTACTTGGGATCTTATTGCACTTGGCGTTCAGCCTTGGAAGATAAATGCACAAACTCTACAACATTACGGTAAAGGCTGCAGATCAATAATTCGCTTTACATTAGTATTTAATCCATACAAGGATCGTGCCATGGATTGATCCTCATCTTCATGTGTGTTGGCTCTGATCATTGCCTTGTCCATCTCCGTATGATACTCCTCAACAGACAGTTTACCTTGCCTCAAATTCTGAAGCTTATCAAAGAGGTCTCTTTTATAATACTTTGTGATGAGTCTTGCTCTCATCTCTCTTTTCATTTCAGCCCAAGTAGCAACAACAGCTTCTCCTTCTTCTTCTCGCTGATTCTGAACTTGTTCCCACCAGATTAGAGCATAATCTTCAAACTCAAGAGAGGCCATTACTAACTCCTTCTCTTTGGAGTAGTTGTGCATGCAAAATAGCTTGTCTACCTTTAACTCCCATGAAAGATATGCTTCTGTATTTGTTGGACCGAAATGGCGACTAGAGGGCGGGGGTGGGGGGTGAATAGGAGCACGATCTCTTTTTCACCAACATCGAATTCAACACGATTTTCACTCCAATAGCTATGAGAGCTCTGAAGATCAATATTCAAGCACAGCAGAAGACTTGTATTGAATCCAATCTAAACCCCGGAAGCAAAACAACCAAAATCAACAAAACCTCAATTTCCAAGTGTTGGGCGGTCTAACCTCTATGTCAATGCCGGTCTGACCGGTCCATGGACGGTCTGACCTCTATGTTAATGGCGCTCTGACCTCCAGCCTAATGAACAGTGAAATTAGCCTGAAAAAATGAAGTTGCAAATAGGTCTAACTTTTTATCTACAATTCCAAACTCGATGAAACTTGGAACACAACTTCTCTAGGATATCAGAACCTATTCTAATTAAAGATAGCGAGGATCCTTAGCAAAGTTCTGATCTTATTCCGTTTGAGTGAAGGATGGTTCAAAACCGAGTTAAAACGAAAACTAGATCCACAACCTTACTCGTGGGTTAGAGATGATCAAGATGATCCTAGATGAGTTCCCACATGTCACAGCAAGCAAGATTAGGGGCAAAAACCATAGGCAAACTTGAGAATCAAAGACGGCCCCAAAATCATAAAATAGAGAGCAAGAACGAAAAGAGACTCATCTCAAGAAAACTTGCATAGATTGATTTGTGATTGTTGCTAGTTTATATCCACTTCATCAAGGAGGACAAAACTCAATACATGAGCACACAATCAATCTCCTCTTCAAGAATCCTAACCTCTCCACTCCCTAATATCAAAAACAAAACTAGGGTTTCAAAATAAGCAAAAGGATTAAGAAGGTGCAGAGCACCCTCCCATATTTATAGTGGAGGCTAACCTTCTAGAAGAGTTTCCTATCGGGCACCCGTTAAGCCCACACAGAAATGGGTTTAACTCAAGCACGCATTTTAAAGCGCCGTCTTCATCTTCTCCTTGCGTCGTCTTGCGCCAGCTGTTTAGCCAAAAGCAATCAAGGCGGTATTTTAGTGATATTACCAAAATACCCCTTCTCGATCCTTCTCCAAAGACCGAGTCCAATCTTCATGAAGTAGTTCCATGCGCTGTTCCATGCTTCGCCATGTGTAGGTTGATCAACGGCTTTCATGATGTCGGCAAGTCTCTCCCATCCGGCTCCCACCGAAACTACCATGGCACTTGCACCGACCCCGCGCCGCTTGATGCAACCCGTCGCACCGAACTTCTCGTTCGTTCATACTTGTCCATTTTGCACCATACTTGAATCCATAGACTTCACCCAGCATCCTCGATCGTTCTGAACCTCAGCTCTCAAGCCTAGTCCCGATCATCCTTGCCGTTGACCGTCGTTAGCCTCCAAGAAACCGCACAACAATAGAGCAATAAATTGATTTGGGAACAAGTTCTTCGCAACTTGACCCACGTTTGTCAAAATATGCATCATGTAACATATATGCACTGAAACTCAAGAACTTGACTCAACAAACAAACATCGTCGCTACGAGAGCCAATGATACAAGTGACAATTGGTCAGACCGCCACTCAAGGGCCGGTCTGACCGCCGTCCTGGCCAGTCAGACCGCCCAGAAGGGACTTAGCCAAATTTCATACCTTGAAATCCGAAACCTCTCTGAAAATTTCAAAGGAATAGATCTTTTGACTGGAAGCTCCAAAAATTATGAGACCAAGTGTATGAGAATCCCCTCGCTTGCCCACACCCTCTATTTTTGGCCAAGCTCTAAATATGACAAAACATAACTTGCCAGTCCGACCACCGCCTATGGCCGGTCGGACCGCCCGACGATCGACCTCGAGGGTGGCGGTCAGACCCCCATACGGCGAAGAAGACCGCTGAGACACAGCAGTCTTTGGAATTTTGCCAAAAATGCGTGATTCGACAAACCTTTAAAGCCATTGCCAATTGTAATATCATCCTAAGATCATGAGCATATTCCCATTATATCCACAGTATTAGATCCACAATCAAACTTTGGCATGGTAAATTTTAGCTTACCAAACCTCTCCTCATCGTGCTGCTCATGACCATAGTTTCCTCGTCGATAAAACCCATTATTTCGGTGCAGCCCATGATCTTCGTCATCATACTCTTCAGTAATATCATCATGGTTGATATTTTATCTTCTGCGGCCTCTTCCCTGATCACGACTAGCAGTGATGCCACCATTATTCCAAAGACCAATAGCAACACCTCCATTCCTAGGATAAGGAGCGGAAGGTCGCGCGACATTGGCAGCAGCACGGTTTCTTCGTTGAGCAATACAAGTAGCAACTTCCTCATCTGTTTCATCGAGCTCTTCATCTTGTACACTTGCATCTCCGGGGGCTTGACGTAGCTCTCGGACAATTTCAGCAACAAGACCAGCTCACATTGCCGTTATGTTTTGGGTTAGCTGCTGATTGGCATTACCCATATGTTGCTAGAGGTCTTCGGATAACTTGTCTTGCTTTTCTTCAACTAGTTCAAGACTTGCTCTGAATTCTCAGTGAAGATGATTACACAAGGCGTTGAGGTGGAACCTTGTGATGGGCTGATTGGGTTGCCCAACAGCCTCAATATCGTAGTTATCTCCGTTACTTGCCATGATTAGTTGTACAAAACTCTATACTAGAGATATATGTATGTGGGCGATTCAATCTCACTTTCTCTAACCAACCAAAGCTCTTGTAATTTCCAAGTGAGTGCAGAATTGTGCTCCACTGTGGTGTTAGTGGTTGGTTTATGATACAGTGATAATCAGGCGAATACAAGTCGAGAATTGCACAACCGGTGGCTATTTTGTGGAGTTTAGTTAGAAAATATTTGTAGTAAGGGAATAACTAAGTTGCAATTCAATTATTGTAAAACCAAGTAATCATCCACACAAGATTTAAATGCCCTAGCTCCTGAATTGGATATAAGTGAGGAACAAGCAGAAACTCACATGAAGGAATCAAATTTGCTGCGAGCAAAGATATCAGAAATTGCACAACTTTGAGGAACGTTTAAGTTCTTTCTTTCTTTTTTACCACGAAGAGATCCAACTTTGTGGGGATGAAAACACTTAGATGTTCTGGTCTAGTAAGGATATATGGATATGCCTCGAAAAGACTCCTCCAACGAGCACAAGAACATTAAAAAATGATCTCCAGATGTGGAAGATATGCACGATTTAGTAGAAGGTGTGCAAATCTGAAAGTTGTGCGTGAAAATGGATAGAAAGGAAGCACAAAGGTCAAAGAACATTTAGCAACCTAAGACAATCGATCTAAAGGATTAAAACTTGATAAAACTTACCAAACGATATATTATAAACTGCAAATAGCTCAGTAAAGGTACATATTTTTTTGTGGGGTGATTATCTGGACTATAGGAATAAGAACAAAAAAACTAATCTAGGGGAAAATAGATCCTGCTGTGTTAACCATGGCTCTGATACTAAGATGATGCAGGGGGATCCCGATCTTGATGGTGGAGAATATGCGATATGATGATAACTAGCGCTACCGGAGGGAGACGATGCAGGCCACTAATTCCAACCAACAACACTCTTTGGTAACAACTAGTTGCGAGCAGCAATGATAGCAGTGCAACCCGACGATTCTTGAGGCCAACCACTGCTAGTACAATGACATGCAACAAGTATTTGCCTAACCACACTCTAAGTTTCCAATCCACACAATCACGCACGAGGTTGGAAGCACAGAAAGGTTGTCGTCAAATGACCGCTTTTTCAATCTCACAAAGAAAATTACAAGAGCAAAGGAATAGATAACTCTCAAACAAGATTATGGTAGCACTTGGCTATCCTATTCTGAAATCAAATTGCCAAAAGTGCCTTAAGGAGAAAGGGTGAAGGGGTACTTATACTAGGAACAACCCTCCTAGCTGGGTGTGAACACACTCCAAAATGGGCTCCATTTTTGTGGGAACCAAGCTTGGAGAGGGAGTAATTTCGTGTGGCCTTGCGCTGCAGTTATTGTCATGGACAGCTGGCCTTGGAACTTGCATATCTTTTGACTCAAGCCTCCAAATATGCCCCGTTTGTTGTGCTGACTTAATTTCCTATCCGTTAATGCTCCCCATGCGTGCTGGAGATGCCCATATTCATGTGGGATTAGGTGGGAAGTTGTTGGACGAATTTTGGAGCTACATATGCAACGTTTGATGGCCCGAACAGCTTGCTAGTGTTCTTGATATCCGGCTCTACCTTCTTCATATCCCACTGGTCATAGGTGGATGCTGTCAAGCAATGCACGCCGATAGCTAAGTCTTGATTCTTTCAAAGTGCTCCTTTAGTGTGAATTATCTCTGTAGGTGCAAACCTGAGTAAAATAAGCACACGAGACTTAGGCAGTATATAATTCTCATCTATAACAATATTAGACTCAGGTAGGAGCACATTCACCTCTTGTTGTATTTACTTAGCACGGTTCCTAGTTATAGGACCCGAATAAGCCTATTTTGTAGAAGCTTCAACTTGCAGCCGTCCGGTAATACCGGCCTTTGTGAGTTTGGTAGTACCGTACCAAACTTTAAATTCTTAGTTTTTTAGAATTTAATGCACCATTTGCGACCGTTGAACAGTGAGTGCGGTAGTACCATGTTTGTACAGCAGTACTACCGCAAATACTAATTTTAGAGGATTTCTTTTCTCAACGGCTAGTTTTTGTGGTAGAGGCTATAAATACCCCCTTGGTGACGGGATACGGGTAAGCTACACCCGTAAACAATTCAAAAATTATACCACATAAACAAGGATGCCATGCAAGCAAGAGATCATAGATCGTTACCACCAGACGCGTAGTGCAGCGGAAGAAGAGTTGGAGCAGCTTGATCCAACGTAGAGCGCGTCGATGAAGTGGTCGAAGTCGATCGTCCTCGATGACGATCGTCTCTTCCAACAACCAATCGCGTTTCTCGCCAAAGTCGTGGATCATTCTCAAGCGCCACAGCAACCGCAGTAGCGCCTCTACGGTATCCACATGTCCAAGGACGGAACATCGTGCGCCCGTGTGCTAGCACCAACTCGCACGGTAGGGCTCTCAGGAAGATGGCGGCTAGGGTTTCGGTAGAGCAACTCACGTCACGTCTATCTCTTATCTCCTAAAAGCCTCATGCATATCCTTACGTATTACCCATGATGGATCCTATCCGAACACGTTTGTTCTAACCCGATAAGTGTGTGACCCGTTGGGTTCATGCGTAGTCAGATGTGACTCGAAAACTTTTTCTGATCATGCATCGTTAGCGGTTCCTAGCAGGACATAACGATTCCCGAATACACACAAATAATATCGGACAAACCTTAATGTAATATAATCTACGACCATGTACTTGTCACTAACGACCAGCTTGTATCTCTATACGACCAGATCATATTTAGTCTTGACCGGTTCGTATCTCCCTACGACTAGGGTTCAACCACTTAGTGATTATGTTCGACCAGTGTACGACTAGCTCGTATCTCCATACGACTAGTCCGTATTTGATCGAACTAAACGATTTGCTTGTGTATTCTCCCTTTGCCTCACGATATCTGGTTGGACTCTAGGTGAGATATCATATCATCCATGGACTGTTCAATACTTTCTCGATCAACTGACGGATAACTTCATGTGGTCGAACTCTTCGACCACTAATGGCATCGCGATGCACTTTCTTTATCCGACCACATCGAGGGGCCCAGAGATATCTCTCCTGATATGTTTGGAGGGGCAAATCCCATATCCGACTAGTTACATTCCTCCGCATGTTTCATAGCATACCTGAAAGCTGCCTTTATAACTACCCAGTTATGAAGTAGCATTTGGCAACCCCAAAGTGTACTACTACATATATAGGAAATCATACTGATATCAGGTCTAAGGATTATACATCATCATTGCTTGAGACCAACCAATGACACATAAATTCATAACAATCTCAGCAGTATCTCAAGGTGGGTCAATCCAACACCATGTTCTCTAACATGTGTTCACATTATTGATTCGATATCCCTATATCCATGACCGGTAAAATATGGTCATTAATCAATACATGTGCTGGTCGATAGAGTCAGTAGTGTTCCGACTAATGACATCCGACTAGGGATACATTTAGAATGACATCATATAAGTTAAAGAGCTTCACTAACAAGTTACATACTTGTTAATATTTATCAATGATGATTCATTCAAGAAACATAATAATATTTATTCAATAACTCCTCAATATAGACGTGGTACAATCATATCTATGATTACCACTAGAGCATATCACCAACACTTGGCTGGTCGAGAGAGGATCTTTTTGGCCTCCTCAATCATGCACTGGGCCTCCTTGGCGAGCATGCTCCGGACTCCCCCGGACGCCATCATATAAAGAGGGAGGAAGCCATGGTTCCCTGCCACCACTTAGGAGCAAAACCCTAGCCACCAAAAATCGTCGTAGAAGTAGAGCACCACCAGCATCGACATTGAGCATTTTCTTCACCTTCGGAGCATCCCAAGCTTCACCGTCACCGCCGTTGAGTTCGCACGGTCCTGATCTACATCATCGACACCTTCAATTCAGCGGAGCATCAACAGAACATAGATCTCGTCAAGCCCGAGCCTATGCCACCACTTCGACCTCGCCGTCGGTAAGCACAGGGGTTCCCTTGCGCCCGTGAGTACACCAACGTGATCCCCGTCGCGTCCTCTTCCTAATAAACAACTTCGCCATCGCGGAGAGCCACCATTCAATGAAGTCCATCGATTCCAGAGCCCTCGCGATCGGCAAATGAAGTGTTGGCCACGTGTACACCACATCAGCGCCAACTCAGCGCATGTGCTTGTGTGTCGGTCGAGTCATCACCATGTCAACGCACACGTGTCAACATCAGATCGAAAAACTCTAAACTTAACAAAGTAGATCTAATCCACCGTGAGCCATCTCTGTGACATGGGGTCCCACTAGTCAGGTGCACTGTGATGCAGATTCATTTGCCGTAGACACGTGAACCAGATGCATATACTTGGCCCATAGACCCCTGGTCCCTCATGTTAGCCTCTGTTTCTAATTTTTAGAATTTAATTTTCATTTGGAAATCATTGATGATGTCATGCTAATGCAATATTTTGGAATTTCCTTTAGAAAGATAATTCTAGAAATTCAAAATATTAATTCCTTTTTCTTTTTCTTAGGTTTAGATCTTCCAAAAGCTCATTCTCCCTCACACGAACTCTTTTTGATCCCATTCAAATTTCTAAATTCATCTAAATTCAGGTTCTACATTCTTGGGATTTTTATTTAAATTTTGGAGTTTATTTATCTCTCTATTTGTATTTATTTTCTATCGTTTGTGAGTAGACGTTGATACTTCGGGAGTTTTCGAAGGAGAAGAAGTTGATCAAGCTTAGGACCAGTACCAAGATTTGCTCCAAGGCAAGTTGCACTATTGACCATGTTGAACCTAGTTTTCTAAAATTACCTTGATTCAATTATTGTATTTCACTTTAAGTATTTATTTAAATATTTTGGGACAGTTCCTCAGCAGTTTACTTGCTTTCTGCCGCAGAATTTGTTTAAAACGTCCGCGCCTGTTTTAGCATCTCGTCTAGTTGTACAAAATTTTCGTAATTCTACTTCAGTCAACCCTAATCCAGAGGCAACCAGCAGAGTGGACCTAGAGTTTGATACATTTGTAGGGAACTAGGACATTTTGCCAATAATTGTCCTTAGAAGGGAACAATGACCCCAGTTTATTTCAACCTTAGAGCTACACCGACCAAGACGCCAGCACCAGTCAACAATTGAGGAGCACCTCAAGTTGCCGGTTAAGTCGGAGGAGCACCGCAGTCTGTGGTTAGAGGTTGTGTCAACCACGTCACTCTGGAAGGAGCTTAGGAAGCACCCAATATTGTACTAGGTAAGTTTGTAGTTAACTCAGTACCTACGTCAGTTTTATTTGATTCTACAGCTTTGCATTCATTTGTTTCTCGAGCTTTTGCGAACAAGAACAATTTGGAAGTTATGTGTCTTACACATACTATGTTAGCCCAATCGCTTGGAGTAGAGTTAAGCTCTAGAGTGGGATGTTTAGGAGCTAAGTTACTGATTGCTGGAGTTGAGTTTCTAGCCAACCTCATCGTCTTAGACACCCAAACTTTAGATATTGTACTTGGTATGGATTGGTTATTAAAGTACAAAATGTGCTAGATTGTGGTCGAAGAGTCGTAACGATCGACGGTACCGATGGAAGGAAACTGGAGTTTCTAGCCACTACAATGCGGGATGGACATCTAGCAATAAATAATCTAAAGACCGTTTCTTTGGAAGATGTATTTATTGTTAGAGAGTATCCGGATGTTTTCGAGAAGATTTGTCGGGAATGCCGCCAGATCGTGATTGAGTTTTCTATTGATTTAGTACCGGGAACAACACCGATTTCTAAGAGACCCTATCGAATGCTAGCCGATAAGTTGGTGGAAATAAATAAACAGATTGGATAACTTCTTGAGAAAGGTTTTGTGCGACCTAGTTCGTCGCCTTAGGGAGTGTCAGTCTTGTTTGTTAGAAAGAAATACGGAAGCATGAGAATGTGTATTGATTACCGCGTCCTTACTGAGGTTACCATCAAGAACAAGTATCTACTTCCCTGAATTTATGATTTGTTTTATCAGATGAAAGGATCCGAAGTATTCTCGAAGATCGATCTACGATTAGGTTATCATCAGTTGAAAATATGTCCGAAGGATATACCGAAGACTGCTTTTTTCTACGCGGTACAGATATTGAGGAAGAAAGGGGTAATATTCATTGCATATGTTCATTCCATTCATGTGTTGTTCATGTTCCTTCCACGGGAGTGGATTTGTAAGGACCCATCAACTCCAGTATGGGCATGTAAGACCCACCATTTCAATGTGGGCGGTTTCGGACACCCGTATGAAACGTTCTTCATACGGTAATTGGGTCCCCGGGCTTTGTTAAGTACGGGCTTAAGTGAACACCGACGGGTGTCTCACTCGCTATACCGGTATGAGCATGTGTTAGTCGATTCCATTCAATGCATCCATTCATTCTATTCGCATGCATAAGTTCTCAGAGCTTAATTCATAATTCGTATTGAGATTGGCTTGTTCATAACATGATATGTTCAAATTGTTTACTGTACTTGCTGAGTTTCGACTCATTCTTGTTTTCTGTCTTTATTTAGGTGAACGTTGACAATGGCTTTGTTGGGAGGGATTAGACAAGCACATTTTACTCAGATCACTATTATTCTCCTTCATTGATTAAGTTTGATTATGTCTCTCATTTGTTAACTGAGAAACTGTAATAATTAAGTCTAAGACTGAAGGTTGCTTCGTTTGTTAAATGCTGCAAGTAGTTCTTTAAATTACTCCTTGACTATACTCTGATGTATTTTGTCTTAATTCCTGTCATGCTTCTATTAATGTTGGTCTCTATATGTTCTTAGAGGAGTTACAGTTTAAAGTCTTCCGCAATTTGGTTGTATGATAGTTGTTTAGGTAACGTCTTGGCTTCCGAAAAGCCAGGGTGCTACAAAAGTCGTTGGAACCTATTCGAAAAAAATCGAAACTACAATAAAAACGAATAATACCGAAAAGACCCAAAAATACAAATTCGTCCAAAAATCATAAAAAATTAACAGATGGTAGAGCATGATTTTAGATTAATTTAGCAATAAAAATCATTTGATTTGGATGCTCCATACAAAAGTTACGGCAGTTTGAAAGTCGATTTTCCAGAAAATCCAAATAAATTGCAAGCTGTTACTATTTATCCGAAATTAGAAGTTTTGGTAAAAATTTCCAGAGAGGTGGTGCACATGAAATTTTTATGGTAGATAGAGCATCACATGAGATGATCAACGAAAAATGATTCACCTCATTCGGAGCTAAGATTAATTTTCTATGATTTTTCAAAGACAAGAAAGTAGTGCACAATATAATTATACAATCAGATTTTCAAAGGTAGAAACATGCTCAAAACTTATTTTACACTAAAGTACAGTAATAGAGGAAAATAACAACATTGAGTTTTCTAAAATTGGAGCTACGGAGAAATACTTATGCATTTTTGAAGTCGAAATAATTTTTAGAGCAATAAAAGTATTAAACCTAAAGTAATTCTGCCAAAAGTGTTCTATGGAATAGTAACAAGGTTCAAACCATTTTTATAATAAAGTACATGCAAAAAGGAATCTAGCAAAATTTGAATCATCAAATTTGGAGCTAAAATGGATTACTTATGCAATTTTGAAGTTAATGCATTTTTCATTTCATAAATAAAGCATTTTCAGATTTCATAAAATATAAATACTTTTCATACCCAGCCGAACCTAGCCACAGCCGCTGACTCGTGGGTCCCTTGAACAATGCCTTACCGATTTTGAAACCCGAATAGAAAATACAGCCTAACAGGTGGGGTCCACATGTCAGACACACGGTTCACGGAATAGTGTGTACACTTTCCGGTCCACGGCTTGTCCACGAGATCCCAGACTGTGCGCTAAACCCTATGGCCCACATGTCATACACAGAGACGACCGGGATTTAGCCCTCGATCACTGTGTTCGGCCCCACACGTCATACACGAGAAAATCCGAATAAGACAGCCATTAACTACTAAACAATCATTAGCAGTTAATGAACAAGATTTAGTCTTAATGACGTTGCTATAGTGCGATCGAAATCTGACAACGCCGCACTGGCTTCGCCGGGCTCTCGCCGGCGTTTCTGGGCATGGCGGCACTGGCTAAGGGTATGGACGGGTCCACAATACTCTGGTGCACTCAATGGTGGTACTCACGGTGGCTGAGCCGGCCCGAGGCGGCAGCGCACCGGAGAGAGGTGGCGGGGAGCTACGGCTAAACGTGCACCGCACAACTGAGCTCTGCATTGTCCAAGGGAGCGGGTGCCACAGCATCAACAAGGCACAGAGAGGCTACCTGAGCGAGGGAGAGACTCGGAGGAGGCCGGAGTTGAGCCAGCGTCGAGGAGGGTGACGGCGGTGCGATACTTCACTGAGGAGAACTCGCCCTAATGAAGGAGACAGGGAATGAGTGGTAGAGAGAGCTCGAGGGCAGTCCACAGATGGTGTGCAAGCAAGGAATCAGCAAGGAGCTTACCACACCAGAGATGGGAAAGACAGGAGCTCCGCGGCCGAAAACCGGAACACACTTTGATCCCCCGGGCTCCTGTGATCCGATGGCTAAATAGAGTGAGGGGAAAGATTAAACAAGCCAAGGCACGGCTGGTGACACACTTGAGCGAGGATGGAACTCACCGGAAATGGAGTTGGCATGGCGACGGCTCTGGGTGTGTGCTCTGCAGCCGCAGAGAGCTTGACGGTGAACCGAGCGCTACAAGCCAAGACAGGGCCTTGCATTAGCAAAAATGGAATCGGAGATGGACGGAGATGAAGTAGGAGGTGGAAGCACGAAGCTTACCCGAGAGAGAGCCAAGATCTCGCATCCTTTCCCTCGGCCACCGAGAAGGAAAGTGAGAGCTAGCAGGCGAGGGAGACGGAGTTATAGAGCTCCAACGGCCAGGAAGGAAACGACGTAAAGAGGCGACGCTCCAGGAGTGGTCAGCTGGGGCGGTGGATCCACGACGTCAACGGGGCAACGCAGAGCTTCACCGGTACGTGGTGTGCGATTCCTTAGCGCACAGCGAGTTGGAGAAGACAGGTCTGACGAGCGAGCCCCGCGGTGTCAGCGACTCAACGGCGCAGCGCAGGAGTGGCCTGGTCCGCGGTTCTGGGCCGTTCTATCAGAAATGGACGGCTCGGATTTAGGAGAAAATAGCCCGGAGTGGTTCGATCGGGTGCGGAACCTGGACCGGAGGATCTGCATCGGACGGCTCACAAGCGACGCGGTTAGCTGGTTGGGTTGAGCCGAGGAGCGGGTCGAGTCGACTCGGGTTTGAGTCCGAGGCAGTGATTTGATTTGAATTAAAAAGGCTGAGATGGTTTGAGAATTTCTAGAGGTAGCTCCACAGATCCAAAAATTCTGCAATTTGTACTGAGTGATCCTGACTTCAAGATCGACCGCGAGTAAATTTTTCCAGAATTTTTCATGCGGTGCATTTTCTGCTAGAAAATTCGCAAGCTGCTGGTCTAGGGGTTTGACCAGAGAAACAACAGGTTTTACCAGCCCTTAAGAAATAGCAAATAATTTCTAAAAATTATGAAATTTCTCAGGAAGGTTAACAAGATGATCAATAATTTAGGAAAAATATTTCCAGAGGGTAATCACAAGGTTTGACTAGAAGATCTTGAATTGCAACACTTCGAGTCAATAAAATCAATTGAGTTTGAAGTCCACACTTCGAGGAAATAATTTCTAGAGATTTCAAATGACAACAAGGATGCATCCAAAAGTTTTAATTTATCCTCATTTTCATACATTTGAAACACAACCCCAGAGCTTTAGGATATTACAGGCCAACGTGCTCTCCTCTTCCCCTCCGCCTCCCTCTCTACTCTGTCTTTCTCTCATCGGCGGTCCTCACACCCTGGCACCTTGTGCGCTCGTCGGCTGTCCTCCTCCTGCAACCATGCTCCCTTGCCCTGTCGATGCTGCCAATGCGCTAGCATTGCAGTGACTCGGGCGAGGGGCATGCTTGCAGCGGCCGCAGTCGCAGTCGCCACGAAAACCTGAGTCCTCCACTCCCCGTGGCACACTGCCACCTCGCGTCCTCCCCATGCCGTTGCGCTAGGCTTGCAACAATCATGTCAAGATGGGGACTGGCGGCGGCGTGCTTGCGACAGCCTGCCTCCACCCCACCTATTCCCCACGCCATCAATGTTGCACATCTCTGCACCAGATATTTAAGACGGTCGTGTGTCCTCTCCTTCTTCACCGATGATTCCCATGCGCCGATCCGCCATCTCCAGTGTCGTGCTGCCATGTGCTTGATGGATGTCAAAGCCCCTCCCTCCCTCCATATAGGTCAGATGCGGCACAATTTTTCCCCTTCTATCCATTGGTCAGTGTTAGTGACTTGGTGTGCTTCATGTGTATTATCTTTATACCTTATTAAGGTCTACATCAGTGGAAGTTAACATGCCACATGAGAGAATTCGGAAAAATATAGATAGAACAACCATGAACAACCAAATCGCTTTGTCTGTGAGAGTGAGGTAGTAAGCATTAGCTGGCTGTGAGAGTGAGTTAATAACGACACTTGGATTTGATGATGGTGAGATTAAAAATATAGAGTTCTATAGATTAGTAGAGATAGGATAGTGTCAATTTCCTATGTTATATTTTCGGTCTACCAATTGAGCTTGCATGAGAGCATCAGCCCTTCGGTATGTGTTGTACATGTTTGCCTCTTTTTTGTTCCAATAATTTATTTACCATGTTTTTACCACCCAATAAGCTTCACCTAAGTGATTGTTGTCTGGTCAATGGGTTTCCATAATTTACATGATATATTTTCAGACTGTGATTATGTTACCACACTGATTATCTAGGTTAGTTTTATGTACCTTACACCATATTGACTATCAACATTATTGATTAGTCGTCATTCCAACTAAATGAGTCAAGTAAGATGCAATAATGGATATAACTGTAGCCCATTGCAGTTATCCTATTTGTCATATGTGTGCGAAGTAGCTAATGATGGATCTGTGCTTGGTGCAGTACATATTGAGCCGTCTGCCACTTGCTTTGGTTGTATGCTTGAGATGAGGTCTTTTTGGGGTCATATATACCACGATACTCTGTCGGCTTATGCGCATCATCTTTTGATAGGAATTGGTCAACGAGGGTGCTCAAAACACACCTATCTCAGAAAAAAAGAGTTTACCTCTTAAGAAGTTATTCTTACGACAATTTGTCATTTGTCCTTTTATTGTTTCTTTTGTTATTTAACATACCTATTTAGTTTTCTTAACTGTGCTACACCGTATCATCCAAACATTCTTTACTGTTCTTATTGATGTTCGTTATACACCACCATGCTTTCTTGTTTTCATGTGCTTGGTTGTTGCCTTTGTCATGTGTTACTTTTGTATGTATCTGTACTCTTTACTTTTCTTTACATGGTTTTAAGTGATTCTCTGCATAGAATACTAATATATTTATCTATAGTATATCGTTGGAATTAGTACTATAGTTGTGCATGTTCCTCGCTGCTACTGTTGTCCCTTGCCGGTCGCTAATATATTTAACTGTGCTACACTGTTTCTCTTTAACGCTATCTTTTATAATGATATCACAATAGCTAGTGTTTCCATTATTGTGTTCGCCTTTTTTTTTTGTTGCTATAGTCAATGTACTGTGCCACTACCACTGGTTTTGCTTCTCCTTCATTGCTTTTCCCCCTATTTTAACATGGTTACTTTGCTCTTTCGCATCATATCGATTCGATATGATCATCCTGAGAGAACGCCACTTTCGGTAGCAAAACAAGCTATTGTCCATATGGCTTCCTCCAGATATTCAGCTTCCTATCCTAAAAACTTTATTTCCCTCTATCAGTCAGCAGACTTTACTAACATAGTTATCTTTGTCGTTCAACTTATCACCTACATATTGTTGCTCACAGTAGGAAGAACAGGGCTGTACCACAAAGCGCGCACATAAGCTTATTTATTGACCAGGCAACTGAAAAAAAACAATGCTGATCCACAGGTAAATCTGAAGTTTCTAACATTCATTCGCTTGTGTTGGTTAATCCATTTATATTGTCCAGATAAATTTACTACTCTCCGCCCTTCTCCCTGTGAATTTATTTTACAGCTTGCAGAAAAACAACTGATATCACTGCAGCCCATCGATCATTGATCACTGATATAGACCATGTCTGTACTCAACATTGATTTTTTTGGCCAGTTTCTATCCATATTTTGCAACACAGAGGTAACAAGCTCAGGTTTGGAAAAATGATCTGTACAAGAAACTCATCACCCGCGAACAACAGTGACAACCGCGCTAGCTAGCCCGGATCTGGTAAGGACGTCGGTCACCGTAGCCGGCGGGACAGGGACATGGGTGAGGATGACAGCTGCTACGACCAACGACGGTGGAGCTCATTGGTAATTGAGCGAGGAATGCATCTTAATTCGCAAAGCTTTTATAAAACTCATGTCCGTATAACTCTTGAGCAGTTTGTTATTCTTCAACTGAGCAGTAAAATTTGAAGCCGTGAGCACATAAAGTACTCAACAAGTCATAGAGAAACAATACACAATTAATATTCATGCCAAGTTTGAGCAAATGAATAGTTGTATGGTTCTTTTACAGAAACCAGTAGTGACGATAAATGCAGTAAATAAATTAAAATGTGTTATCGAAAATAATAGTAAATAAATAAACAATTGCTTTGAAATAACCAGTGAACTTTCCATTCACTTCCCGACCAAACCGATAAGCGAATTCTCCATTCACCAAACGAACATCATATTCATCAAGTGAACTTCACATTCATACTCCGACACATGTTATAAAGAAACTCTACAACTCGTGTGAAATCCCCAAGTATGTCCATGACCGCGAACACGACTTTTAAACAGTTTTAACTCTACAAGAATTGTACAACTTTGACGACAAGAGATAAATCAACTTATAATATCCATACACACACTTCCGAAGGTGCATGACTAAGTGATTATCATAAGGCCTTTATAAAGCTCCTTCATAACCTAGTTCTGTCTGCTAAGGTTTCAACACTGAATGTCTCACCGACCAGACAGGGCCCCCTCTTGCGTCGTTATGAGTATACGTACCCAGTAACTCATGCTTCCACGACAGAACCGAAATTAAGACATTTTTAATTAATTAGCCAGGTTCATTCCATACTAGACATGTGGTAGTACGATAAGACTCATTTCAATGGCGCACAAGATTAAGTCATTGACAAGTTACTCAGGTGAGTCTACCATATCCCACAACGTGCTAACCGCACTTCCTTTACTTCACGCTCATTCGCTTGAGCAGAAATCATTTTGTTCAACCAAGACCAATGACATAGCCTGTCATGGTACATAAATTTTAACAACAGTGACTACCTGTCACAATTACATATCTCATTAAGTCAAATTTAACATTATTGTACATATGATCATGAGCCCATTACAACTAAGCATGACTAAGCATGTCTACGATACCCATGTTAGTGATACAATTATGTCCAACTAATATAATGATCATTTTAGGGTGACAAGTAACTCATGGTATTCAAACATTCAATTGAGGCATAATGACAAATAGGTGATTAACTACTCTCAAAAGTAGTTGATATAAAGATAGCATGCAATTGCCACTAAACAATATGCTTTTGAAATCATAGGTTCAATATGATCAAAGGACTATAACTTGCATTGGCTTTGGCTTTACACAGTTACCACACTTGGATCATCAAAGTTTGCTTCTGCTCTTGCTCCACGAAACAGATCGTCAAATGAGAGAGAAAACAACATGCGAAACACAAATAAATTCAAAAGAAATTTAAATAAAATCCAAAAATAGTAAAACCAACTCTAAAATAAATAGCTCAATTTTATATGAATTTTGAAATTTGAATGGATTGAATCAGAGTTCGAACGAAGGAGAGTAGACTCTCAGAAGATTTGTTGGAAAGGAAAAACAAAGAGAAAACACTATTTAGGATTTTATAATTTTCTTTCAAAGGAAATTCAGATTCGTGTCAACATGACGCGTCAGGGAAAAAGGATTTTCGATTGGAATTAAAGGAAAAGAAATTTAATACTAACATGTGGGACCTGTGACTAGGTTCATGGTGAGGTGAGTCTATGGAAGAGGCCTCGGGTTCACCATGTGAGCGACCACGCTGTGCCGACACACAGAGGCAAAGAAGATGTGAGGAACACCGGGTTATTTCCATAAACCGAGGCTTTCCCAGTCTTATGGAAATAACTTTGGGCCTCAAGTAAATGAACTCCATCAAAGTGAGAAGTCCCGATCGAAACTAGAGCTACGATGATCATACGTGCTAGTCCTCTGCAAGCACTACATGATGACCGGTTCTCCAAATGGTCCAAGTCCACACTTAATGAGTTAAAAAGGGAATTCAAAAATAACATGTATGTGATCTTGTTGGCTCCCAATATCAGTGACCAATACACCTGTTGGACCGAAAAAGCGACTAGAGGGCGGGTGAAGGAGCACGCTCACTTTTTCACAAATAATAGATTCAACACAAATTTCACTCCAGTAGCTATGTAAGCTATGAAGATCAATATACCAGTACAGCGGAAGACTAGTATTGAATCCAACTTAACCCCGAAGCAAAACAACCAAAGATAAACACAAGCTAAAACAAATCTCAGTGCAGGGCGATCGGACCGCTGGGTCAATGGCGGTCTGACCGATGACCTGCCGGTCTAACCGGTGACCACGGCGGTCGTCGACCGCACCAAGAATGTACGAGCGAAAGCCCCCGATGACGAAGTTGCAAATAGATAAAACTTTTAATCTACAACTCCAAACTTGATGAAACTTGGAACACACCTTATCTATGATGTCGGAACCTATTCCAATCGAAGATTATGACAATTCTTGGAAGAATAACGATCATTTTCAATTTGAGACGAGAAGGGTTCAAAACCGAGTCAAAACGAAAACGTGATCCAAAATCTTGCTCGTGGGTGATTGATGATCAAGATGATCCTAGATATGTTCCCACATGTCACAACAAGCTAGATCACGTAAAGAATTCAATCAAAAACTCACGGATCAAAGAAAGACTTAAAATCATCAAATATAGAGAAAGAACGCAAAGAGACAAGATATGATCAAACTTTCTCTAGATTGATTTCATATGATATAGGCTTATAGTCACTCCATCAATGGAGGACAATGCTCAATCCAAGAGGACAAAAATCACATCAAAATCTCTACAACCCTAGCCTCCGAAAAAGCTCTCCCTAAACAAATTAGGGTTTCAAATAGAAAAAGAGACAAACCGGAGGTGCAGCCACCTCTCTCCCCTATTTATAGTAGAGGCTTAGAACTTCTAGAAGTTTGACTCAATTGGGCTCCCGTTAAGACCCAAACCAAACGGGTCACACACACATGCATTTTAATACGTCGTCTTTAACACCTCTTGACCTAATTAGCTACACCTTACGTCATCTTGTGTCTCGGATTAGCCAATAGGTCACCTTTGTCCATCTTGCACCACGCTTGAGTACATTGACCTCACCCGGCATCGTCGATCATTCTGGACCTCAGCTCTCCAAGCCTAATCCCGATCATCCTTGCCGTTGACCGTCGTTGACCACCAAGCAACCTGCACAACAATAGACAAGTAAACCAAAATTGGGAACAAGTTCTTCACAACTTGACCCATGTTAGTCAAAACAGGCATCATGCAACATATATGCCCTGAAACTCATGACTTTGACCTAACAACCGAACATCGCTGCCACGACGGGCGACGATCCAAGTGAAAACCAGTCAGACCGCCCCTAGGGCCGATCTGACCGCCCACCCTGGCTGGTCTGACCGTCACCCATTGGCCGGTCAGACTGCCAGTTGCAACTTAGCCAATTTCAGCCTCTGAAATTCTGAAACCTACTGGAATTTTCAATCGAATAGAACTTTTGACTGGAAACTCCAAAAATTATGGGACCAAGTGCAATAGAATCCCCTCTCTTGCCTACACTCTCTATTTTTGGCCCAGCTCAAAACTTCACTTCTGAAGTTTGCCGGTCTGACCGCCGCTATGGCCGGTCAAACCGCCCTTAGGCCGTTCTCACCACTGCTTGGGCCGGTCTGACCGGTTATGGCCTGACAGCACTGTAACTTTGCCGAAAACACGTGAAACGACAAACCGTTAACGTCATTGCCAATTGTCACATCATCCTAAGATCTGGAGTATATCCCCATGATATCCACAACACCCATACCCATAACAACTTCAATCACAAGTCATATAAGGCACACATTGACAATACACAGTGGCATTCAATATAATAGTTAAAGTCTACAACTATTACTATAGGGCCGACAGGCCAAATTCCAATAAGAACATTAAGTAGCATCAGAAGTAAGCAAAATAAACAAATATCCAGCAATGGTGTGCCCCATAACCCATGGCAACCAACTAGGAGTTAGATAAAAGCACTAGGAGTTACCGTCGCCAAAATCGGCGCCAACGAACTCGTCGGGCATAGTATCATCTTACCTGAATTTGCAGCAACCAGGTTAAATACAAAATGTACTCGCAAGTCTTATACAAAGGAAAAATTATTTATGCTTAGAGGACAATCAAAGGATGACATTAATGGCTTAGTTTTGCGGAAAACACAACAATTTTCATCCTACACGTACTAGTTTTACAATTGCCATTTAGAAAATAGATTTAAAATAAAAGTAAAACATGTGACAAAGATAATCATTAATACATAAAATAGAGCAAAAAATACCAAAGTGGAAGCCCACTTTGATAAACAAACAAGCATGAATACCCGTTCATGCCGAATACCGAGTTGTAACCATATCAATTTTAATTGAAAGTCTAATGATGACGTCTCTCAAACCAAGTGTTGTCCATAATCGTGGACACGACTATTCCAATAGTTTAATCCCTGTAGTGGAATACTACTTTACCCACACGACTCGACTAGCCCATAAGCCTCCGAAATTAATACACTTCCCATGGTGTATCGGCCGGAGAAATCGAGATTCGGTACTTTTTAGCAAGAAAATCCCACCGAGATAAGTCCCCCTTGCGAGATGAACCCCAAGCTTAGTACAAACGACCGATAGTGTTTGCTAAGTGGGCTCGCTTGATTGTGTTTGAGATCCGATACAATGTAAATAAGAAAAAATAGTGCTCCCATACACATTATAGAAAATTGCATCAGATCCTACGAACAAATGATCAAACACAAATACTCTCATACCACCTAGTGTGGATTTCATGGGGATATGTCCCAGATCTTAGGATGATGTGACAATTGGCAATGGCGTTTACGGTTTGTAGTTTCGTGTGTTTCGACAAAGCTACGGTATTACAGACGAGGCGGTCCGACCGGTCCTTACGGCGGTCCGGCCGGTCCCAAATCGGTCGAGCCGGCCATGTGGGGCGGTCGGACCGTGATGACCTAAAGTGGTCAAAGCGAGTGGGCCAAAAATAGGTGTTGTAGGCAAGTGAGGGGATCCCAATGCACTTGGTCTCATAATTTTGGAGTCTCGAAGAAGTTCTATTCGTTTTAATTTCCGGAAGGTTTGGTTTTGGGAGTTTGAATTTGGCTAAGTCCCAAGGCGGTCCGGCCGCTCACGAGGAGCGGTCCGACCGCCATGGAAGGCGTCCGGCCGCTCACTGGGCGGTCGGACCGTTTCTACTTGATCATCGGCCAACCGTGGCGATGTTGTTTTGTTAGGTCAAAGTCATTGGTATCGTGGCATATGGTTTGCATGATGCATGTTTTGACTAACATGGGTCAAGTTGTAAAGAACTTGTTCCCGAATCGTGTTTGCTTGTCTATGGTTGTGCGGGTTGCTTGGTGATCAACGACGGTCAGCGGCGAGGAGGATCGGGACTAGACTTGGAGAGTTGAGGTCGAGCGATCGGCGATGCGGGTGAGGTCAATGACTCAAGCGTGACACAAGATGGACAAGGGTGACCTATTGGCAAATCCATGACGCATGGTGAAGCGGTTTAGGTCAAAGGTTAAAGACGACGCTTTGCGAAGCGTGCGTATGTGACCCGTTTGTTAGTGGGCCTTAACGGGAGCCCAATGGAGTCAAACCCTAGGAGTCTAGGCCTCCACTATAAATAGGGGGAGGTGGTGGCTGCACCATCTAGCTCTTTTCTCTCTCGCCTTTTTATGTTTCAAAACCCTAATTGTCTTTAGGGGAGTTGAGGTGGAGGCAAGGGCTCTTGATGGTTTGTGGTGAATTTCGTGGTCTTTGATTGTCTACTGATCCATGATGGTGTGGATGTAATCCAGCATCAATCACGAAATCAATCTATGCAAGGTTTGCTTGAGATAAGTCTCTTTTCGTTCTTGCTTTCAATTTCGTGATTTTAGGGCTTTCTTTGATCCACAAGTTTTTGATTGATTCTTTCACGTGGATTAGCTTGCTGTGATGTGTGGTAACCCATCTAGGATCAATTTGATCATCAATCACCCACGAGCAAGCGATTGGATCTAGTTTTTACTTTTGCGGTTTTGCACCTTCTTCAATCAGATCGTAAAAGATATTTGTTCGTCCAAGAATTATCATAATTGTTGATTGGAATAGGTCCTTAATATCATAGAGAAGGTGTGTGCAAAGTTTCGTGAAGTTTGGAGTTGAGAATCAAAAGTTAGACCTAATTGCAACTTCGTCATCGGCCATTTTCTTCGCTCGGAGCTGCGGTCGGACCGCCCCACACCAGAGGTCAGACCGATTTTGGTACCGGTCCGACCGCCCCACACCAGAGGTCAGACCGATTTTGGTGCCGGTCAGACCGCTTGCGTATAATGGTCGAGACCGGCCAGCCTCTGTTAAGATTTGATTCTTGCTGATTTTGTCGCATTGCTTAGGGGTTTAATTGGATTCAATACTAGTCTTCCATTTGTCTTGGTATATTGATCTTCATAGCTTCATCATAGCTATTGGAGTGAAATTGTGTTGAATTCATATTTTGTGAAAAAGTGGCGTGCTCCTATTCACCCCCTCTAGTCAACTTTTCGGTCCAACAAGTGGTATCGAGCCCGGTTAGTTCAATCTTGATCTTAACGGTCCTTTGAACTTTAGCGATGGATAGATTCTCTACAAAACCGCATATGTTCAATGGACAAGACTATGCATATTGGAAGAATCGTATGCAGTATTCCTTGAGAGCGAGGACAAGCTTTGTGGGACGTTGTTCGATCCCCGCTCATTATTCACGAGGTTGAAACTCACGCTTACGTGGTTCTTTTGGCTAACAACAACAAGGCCAAGAATCTTTTATATGGTGCGCTTGGTAGACAAGAATATGATAGGATTTACAATTTTGCATTGCACGAGATTTGGAACACTCTCGAAACATATCATGAGGTTCGTCTCAAATTAAGAAAGTCGCCAAACAATCTATAAGCGTGATTATAACAAATTTGAGATGCGTCTGGAGAGAGCATCGATGACATTTCGATCGTTTTAATAAAGTGATTAATCAAATGAAAGTCGTTGATATTGAATATTCTCAATCGAAAATGCCACCCACCTCTTGGTGCAATCAACACCAAGGAGTGGGAGATGAAGGCTCTTGCTATAGAAGAGAATGTTGATCTTTCAAGTCTTACTTTAGAATTGCTTTATAGTAAACTCAAGACTCATGAAATTAAAAGAGTTGATCATCCCAAGAAAGATAATTTAGCTTTGGTAGCAGATCCTCTCAAAAAGGCTTTTGATGACTCTTTTGAATCTTCTTACGGATTTTCATTTGCTTGTTTATCGCTATTCATGAAGAGGAGCTTGAGAATATCCACGAGGTTGAGTTAGCCCTTTTAGCTAAAAATTCACGGGCTTACAATAATGTGAGAAATAAAAGAGAGGTGGTCTGTTACTTGCTATGAGTGTGGAGAGCTTTACCACATCAAGCCAATTGCCCCAAGCTAAAAGGTAAGGGTAAGCACGGGGAGAAGAAGCGACTTGGAAGAAGCCTCATGAGAACAACTCGAGTATGATCTTTGTCAAGCTCATAAAGGCAGCTCACCGGGTCCTTGCCGCTTTTGGAGAGCAATCCGTTAGTGATGTGGACTCGGGAGCGAAGAGGAAAAGAAAGGGAAGGCCAAGGACTTTCTTGGCATGTGCTTCATGGTCGACAAGCGACATTGATAATGATGAGGTATCTTTTTCTTATGATGAGCTTTCGCTAAATATAATTCTATAGTTGAGCAAGTGCTTAGTCAAGATGAAGCGCTAGAATTTGTCATGACTAAAAATAAGAAACTAGAGTCAAAAATTGGTAAACTGAAACTAGAACTTGCAAATGTTAAGACTCTTGAACCTGATGAATGTTTATCTTGTCATGCTATGCATTCAGAAATTACCAATTTACAATCTGCTCATAATATTGCTTTACAACAACTTGAAAATGCTAGAACCGAGCTAATTGAAATTAAATCGCTCCTTGTGAAAAATGCTTAGAGTCTAGCAAGTTGATTGCTTCGATGTGATTGATTCTAGCCCTTGCACTTCATGCTTAGAAAAGAACGTGAAATCAAAGATATCTTAGAAGCTGCTAGAGTCAAATATGCTAAGCTTAAGGACAATATTGAAAATACTACTTGTGCTTCATGTTCCGCTCTTAAGCTTGAAATTGCTTTGTACAAGGAGAAATCTATGGATAAAACTTGTGATGCTTGTGTTAACTTGAGAAAAGAAAATGCTTACCTTCATGATACATTAGAGAAATTTTCTAAAGGTAAGAAACAATTAAACATGATTCTTGACAAGTCTAAAACTCCTTATAAGAAGCAAGGTTTAGGATTCAATTCTTTTCAAGACAATTCAAACCCAAAAGTCATTCAAGTTTTGGAAAAAGGTTTAATTGAATTCAAAACCCAACCTGCAAAAATATCTTTTAAATCTGCAGGTTTTGCCCAACCTTGTATTAATTCAAATGGTGCTTCTTCTAGTGGTACCAAGTACCATTGCACTTATTGCAAGAAAGGTGGGCATTTGATTGAATTCTGTTGGCGTAGGTTGAAAAATAATAGGAAAAATCTTGATAGAATTTCATTCAGGCAACCTAGAGCTTTTATGAGACATGGTAACACTGAAAGGAATAAACCTGGATTAGGATTTTTCTCACATGCTAATCATCATGCTTTTACATATCCTAATTCTCATATTCTTGATTTGCCGGTCGATCATTGGTGGTCACCGGTCGACCGATTAGTCACCGGTCGACGACCTTGACTGACAACGGGTCAGACCACCCCGACGATTTAATTCCATGTTAACTTAAACATTGCTCATATGAATTTTAGATGAAGTCAAGGATAACATACGCTTTGCATACTACTCGCAGACGTGTGTCTCAGTACTGGGTTCCCAAGTCTTGTTTAACTAACCCCAGTATCGAGACACATCGTTCTTCTGTGCCTTGATTTTTCAGGATTGCCGCGGAAAGAGGAAGGGCACGTGCTTTGTCGACTCCGACTGTTCACATCATATTGCCGGAGACTCAAGATGGTTCACCTCCTTCACGCGGTCGACGGGTCTCAAGCATCTCGAGAACTTCCCATCGCCAGCCGTTAAGCTCTTATTCGTACTTACACTCTACTCTCTTTGTATGGCATTTGATATTCCTGTTCTTTATCCTTGTCCATTCGGGGGTTTTTCTTATTCTGATTGTGCGGGCTGTCGGCTAGATAGGAAGAGTACCTCAGGCGCTTGTCACCCACTAGGCACTTCTTTTGTCTTTTGTTTTTATCCTCACCAAATCTTTAGACCCAACTAGGTTTGCCACCTTGAGAAGCGAGTTAGGGCTTATTTATCCTTATGGGTTGGTTTGAGGGGGAGTTCGATCTTTTCTGATCTTTCCTTGTTCTTTTGATCTTTTATTGTTCTTTTTCTGGACTTAGTGATCTTTTTGAACTTTTTAGGTTTTTAGGCTTTTTAATTGCATCTCATTGTGTCATATTGCATTCATTTGAAAAATCCAACAAGTGGTATAACAACAAGTGGTAACAACAAGTGGTTACATCAAGTGGTATGAAAAATCCAAAAAGATGCATTATAATATAAGTTTTTCTGCTTATCTTTTAAAATTGATGGAGCTTTGCCTATTACCCTTTGGAGCTTTTGTATTTCAATTCTTGCTCAATGTCATGTCTAGTTCTTTGACTTGCTAGAATTATCATGCTTTTACATGTGTAGCTAAGTCTTTGCTATATGAGCTAGAACCTTTTAAACAACTCGAATTAAGAAATTGCAATTTGTGGATGTTTTAGCGAGTTGCGCAATTAGTGCTCCTCTTGTGACATTGGCCCTGTCAGAATTGCTTTGTTAGCTCTTTGATCTAAAATTGACCATTACTTGAGCTTTTGTGTTCTTGAGATTCTAAAACTGCTCATGTGAAAAATGAAAATCAAGATTGTCTTATACTTAAATTGTGCCAAACTATTCTTACGAGACTGCTTGTCAAATGACATAAACTTGGAGATAGTTTGATGAACCAGACGATCTCATGGGGACTGCTTGTCAGAAATAACATGAACCTCAAGATTTGTCGCCCCGGTAGAAGCTTAGAAAGAGTTTGTGGATGGCTCCTAGTCCGGGATCTTCTTTACTAAGATATACCTTTAATCAACTTCAGTCGAAGCTTAGGATGAGTTTGTGGATGGCTCCTAGTCCAGGATCTTGTCACTAAGTTAGATCATTAGTCAACTTCAATATTCAATGCAAATGAGAAAAATATTGACAAATGGGCGTTTACAAAATATTGAGCAAAATGATTCAATACGGGACTTGATTGACTCTTAATGTGGTCTTTGTTAGATTTTTAATCTCTCTTTGACATTTTGACATGGCCAATTTCACTTTAGGATCCCTGTTGATGAACTTCTTTGAATTTGAGCGTTGCTTAAATTGATCAAATCTCTTGCTTTACTTTTGAGCTTTTGTGTTTAGCTTTGATATATATGTCTTACCATGATCTTGCTAATATTTGTCGGGCTTGATATGTTTGTTTGTGCAATATTAGAGATACTAGCTTGTTCTTTTGGGTAATCTCCAAAGCTTCTTGTAATCAAAAATTGAAAAATACAAAAAAATGAAGCCACTCCATTACATTTCATGCATATTCCTCTTTATGCTTCTTTTGTTTCTGCTTATTCTTTTATTCTATATTTATCATCTCTGGATGAGAGGAAGGTGTGATTCCTTGATGAATCCATTGTCAAAGGGGGAGAATATGTGTTAAATGAGAAGAGAAGATGTGTTAATAAGAAGAGAAGAGAAGATGTGTTAATAAGAAGATATTTCTTTATTGGGGGAGAAGTTTATTCAAAGGGGAGAAACTGAAAATTTGAAAATTGAGGATCATAGTGAGGGGGAGTTCTTGAGTTGCATTCTTATTATTTTATTGAATATTCTGAACTTGAATTGCATTCTTTTATCCTCACAATGATCATAGGTCAACTGAACAATTGTTCTTTCATATGGACCTTATGTGAGAATTTTGACCCTTTTCTGGAAATCAAAGTTTTTATGCTTACTTTTGCCGTGTCTCACATGCCTATATTATTCTGATGCCAGCTTGGTCATTTACATTGCTTTTTCTTGCTTATGGACCAAGTTGTGCCTTTGTCTAAAACTGAGTAAACTCGTTTTCAAACCTCTTACTTACATTTTACGGATAATTGCCAATGTGTTCATCAAGGGGAGATTGTGGATTTCATGGGGATATGTCCGGATCTTAGGATGATGTGACAATTGGCAATGGAGTTTACGGTTTGTAGTTTCGTGTTTTCGACAAAGCTACTGTGTATTCGATGAGGCGGTCCGACCGGTCCTTGCACGGCGGTCCGACCGGCCCAAATCGGTCGGACCGGCCATGTGGGCGGTCGGACCGGCATTGACCTAAAAGTGGTCAAAGCAGTGGGCCAAAAATAGGTGTTGTAGGCAAGTGAGGGGATCCCAATGCACTTGGTCTCATAATTTTGGAGTCTCGAGAAGAAGTTCTATTCGTTTTAATTTCGAAGGTTTGGTTTTGGGAGTTTGAATTTGGCTAAGTCCCAAGGGCGGTCCGGCCGCTCACGAGGAGCGGTCCGACCGCCATGGGATGTCCGACCGGCTCACTGGAGCGGTCGGACCGGTTTACTTGATCATCGGCCAACCGTGGCGATGTTGTTTTGTTAGGTCAAAGTCATTGGTATCGTGGCATATGGTTTGCATGATGCATGTTTTGACTAACATGGGTCAAGTTGTAAAGAACTTGTTCCCGAATTCGTGTTTGCTTGTCTATGGTTGTGCAGGTTGCTTGGTGATCAACGACGGTCAACGGCGAGGAGGATCGGGACTAGACTTGGAGAGTTGAGGTCCAGAACGATCGACGATGCCGGGTGAGGTCAATGACTCAAGCGTGACACAAGATGGACAAGGGTGACCTATTGGCAAATCCATGACGCATGGTGAAGCGGTTTAGGTCAAAGGTTAAAGACGACGCTTTGCGAAGCGTGCGTATGTGACCCGTTTGTTAGTGGGCCTTAACGGGAGCCCAATGGAGTCAAACCCTAGGAGTCTAGGCCTCCACTATAAATAGGGGGAGGTGGTGGCTGCACCATCTAGCTCTTTTCTCTCTCGCCTTTTTATGTTTCAAAACCCTAATTGTCTTTAGGGGAGTTGAGGTGGAGGCAAGGGCTCTTGATGGTTTGTGGTGAATTTCGTGGTCTTTGATTGTCTACTGATCCATGATGGTGTGGATGTAATCCAGCATCAATCACGAAATCAATCTATGCAAGGTTTACTTGAGATAAGTCTCTTTTCGTTCTTGCTTTCAATTTCGTGATTTTAGGGCTTTCTTTGATCCACAAGTTTTGATTGATTCTTTCACGTGGATTAGCTTGCTGTGATGTGTGGTAACCCATCTAGGATCAATTTGATCATCAATCACCCACGAGCAAGCGATTGGATCTAGTTTTTACTTTTGCCCGGTTTTGCACCCTTCTTCAATCAGATCGTAAAAGATATTTGTTCGTCCAAGAATTATCATAATTGTTGATTGGAATAGGTCCTTAATATCATAGAGAAGTGTGTGCAAAGTTTCGTGAAGTTTGGAGTTGAGAATCAAAAGTTAGACCTAATTGCAACCGTCATTGAAATGTTTTTACGCTCGACGAGCTCGCGGTCGGACCGCCCCACGAGAAGTCGACCGATTTTGGTGCCGGTCCGACCACCCACACACAGGTCGACCGATTTTGGTGCCGGTCGGACGCGCCGTATAACAATGGTCGACCGCCACCTCTGATAAGATTTGATTCTTCTTGATTTTGTCGCATTGCTTAGGGTTTAATTGGATTCAATACTAGTCTTCCATTGTCTTTGGTATATTGATCTTCATAGCTTCATCATAGCTATTGGAGTGAAATTGTGTTGAATTCATATTTTGTGAAAAAGTGAGCGTGCTCTATTCACCCCCTCTAGTCGCCTTTTCGGTCCAACACCTAGGACTTCATGCTTGTTTGTATCCGGAGAAATTGGTACCCTTGATGGTGTCTTTGGACCTTGCATCATCAAGCGGCGGGCGGGCATCCTTTGCATGGGGCTCCTCGTGAACCACTTGTCCACGATCATCGCCCGGCCTTTCGGGATCCGATTGGCACCACGGGGAATCATCTACCGTCATCAAGTATTTGACATATAAGAAGATCAAATTAAGCGTACTTAATCTCAAAGCGAATCAATATTAATGTTCTTCATCTACCTCAAAGTCCGGTCACGGTCGGCGTCATGTTTCTTGCGTCTTTCTTGGTGACCTTCTCTCAAGCTTCGACCCGTGGTAGTTCCGATGGCCGGATCGCACCTCGTGATGCATGTCGGTGATGAGTTTTTGGGCTTTGGTAGCCACGGTCCATGGCCTCAAATCCCTCATCGCATCGAAATAAGTGCGCATACAAGCGGATGTATCCATTCATTATTTCAAGAAAAGTCCAATGAATCGATGTATTGAGCAATGTTGTGCGAGGAGACTTACCCAAAACTCCGCCTTCCCGCGCCTTGTTGGGGTACTCCTCGCCGGGGCGGCGGCGTAGTGGTCAAGAGAGGCCGGCTCCGGTCTTCCCGTCCGTGACAATGCAAGGGGAGTGTTGCTGCCTGAAGAAACCGGATGCCATTGGCGGGCGTCCTTCCACCGACACAACCACCCGGTTCTGCACAAGTGATTAAGAAAATTATTAGTTTCTCTTTTTTCAACATATCATATGAAGTAGTGGTGACAACATCTAAAGTTACTTACTTTTGCCCTTGGGGAATCCTTTGGCGTCGGTGAGGATCACGGACCACGAGGGAGGCTCGCGGGACCTCAAGTAGACACTCGAAGAGGAAGAGGAGGAAGCGGAACCCGTGCCTACCGCCTCGTCGTCGTCCTCGTCGCCCCTCCTCCTCGCCCGTCTGCCAAGGCTCCTCGTCCAACTCGTCCCGAGGCCCACCTCCTCCTCGGTCTGCCGAACCCGGCTCCTCGTCCCTTCGTCCCAGGCGCCACCTCCTCCTCCGGCACCTCCTCACGCGGCGTGGGAGGGGCGACCCCCTCCTGCCGTGGGGTCCTCTTCCTCCTCCTCTGTCCGACCCCTCCCCTCCCCTCGCGGTCGGTGGTCTCAGTAAGCGAGGAACATCCCTCGACGGTCGCCCACCATCTTTGTTCACTCACCGCAATTAAAAAGAATAAGCAAGGGTAATTAGAAATAGATGCAAAAGAAAAAACATAATTACAAAAAACATAGTAATACATGTATTAGAAATAGATGCAAAAGAACAAAACATAATTACAAAAAACATAGTATTACATGTATTAGAAATAATCTTCATGATTGGGATTAAATTGGATCATAGGTCTCGTCATCACTATCAACATTGTCCAAATCATCAACACTATCAGAAGGAGGAATGTTGTCTTCATTGTCATTGCCTAACGTAATCGCTCAAGCATTTGTAAGTCCTTCACATTTGCACCTCGTCTCCGGCGTCCCGTCATCAACCCTTTCATTGTCTACTTCCATTCCTATCGCCGGTTAAGTCTATCTCAAACCTCCCTTGTAGCCCCTCTTCTTGAAAGAACTCTCCATCATATGTGTTTGGGTTGAAGTTGTAATCTTCATCGTTTGGGACGGGTAGTTTCGGTGTGGCGATACCTTGTGCACAATAGCCCAACCCTTAAGATGCTCTTTGTCTTGAGCGTTGGGTATAATAAACATGGGCCTTTGTTGAGCCACAATGAGACATCTTTTCTGGATAGCGGAATCTGCGAATCTCGACTAGCCCAAGCTTAGGGGTTCGTCCGTTACTCAGGATGAAACCTGGCATTTGAATATGACGGGATTAAGAGGTTTGGAACCATAAAATGGAAGTTCGTAGATTTCTTCAATTCTTCCATAATAGTCGAGGCCATCGGTGTGGGCGTAAAACTCCATTGTTTGTGGTTTTTCATTGGGGACTCTTTGTTGCTTGTGAAAGCGATATCCATTCACGTCATAACGGTAAATGACTTGACCCTAACGACCGGCCGTTTGCAACTTCCAACTTCGTCACTTATGGCGCTCGGTTTGGGCCGCAAGCTCAAGCGGGATAGATCGTTATATTATTGACGTCGATCAACTTGGAATGTCGAACTAAGTTAGCTAAATTGGGCGATACCTTCTTTTGAACCAAGAAATGAAATCGGGCTCCCGGTCCCGCACCGTGAAAGAAGGGTTCGGTTTCTGCGGTAGGATCCCTTGATTCATGCGGGATTGGAAGAAATTCCTGTACCGGAGAAACAAGGGGTTGGGCGAAGAAACAAGGATTGAGGCGTTTGAAACAAGTTCGTTGAAAACTTACCCAATGAGCAGTTGCACCTCGACAAGGTTGGTCAACACATATAGCATGATCTTTGCCACTCCATTTTTCAATTGCTTAGTGGTCGATGCACTTGCGCCAAGTTGCCCTTGGAAAAGTGAGGTTGATTCATTTTGCCATTTAGCAGGGGGTGGATTATAAGCGCTAGGAAGGTTCTCGTGTAGTATTTCTCGTGAAGTTTGACACCTCCTCCGAATGTATGCCTCTACAATGGAAGCCTCAATTTTGGCTTTATTTCTACATTTTTGCAAGAGTCTTGGACATCTCCGATTGGATAGCACCAAGCCTTTGGGCCCCCCTCCCGTGCCTCATAAGGAGGTGCACAATCAAATCTTGTCGCCAAGAAAAAGCGGGTGGAAAGATCTTCTCCAACACAGGCAACACGGGTGCCACTTTTTCCAAGTCATCAATGATCCAGATAGCTCCTTGGCACAAAGGGCGGGAAAAGCTCAACTCTGCCCGGCCTTGCGGACATCTTTGAGGACATAGCCTCGAACCATCGCGGAAGAAGCCGCTCAATCCATATGTGGTAGTCATGACTCTTCATCCGTTGATTTGAGTGCCTAAGTTCCTCCCTCTTGATTATTGCATACCCATCGGGGAACATTAGCGTCTGGATCCATTCAAGTACTTCCCTCCTTTGGTCCTTTTCAAGGCGAAATCGGTTAGGCCTTCTCCATGTCTTGCCCGACTAGGAGGTGCATCTCTTGATTTGGTCTTCCATAACGTTGCAGTCCACTAGCTTTAGGGTTGTCCTTAGACTTTTGGTGTCCATGAGTGTTGCCCAAAGTGCCTGGCGATATTCTTTTCAATGTGCATTACATCAATGTTATGTGGCGAAGAAGGTCATCGAAATAGGGAGCCTCGTCAAGCCCGACTTTGAGTCCAATATGTTGCTCACCATATCCCACAAAACCACCTTCTTGATTGGGCAGAGCATCTATGTGAGCATGAACCTTGGACACATCATCCGGCGGTGCGAGTGCATCCTCCGACACCTTTGTAAAGTTCTTGATGTCTTTCCGAATGGATGGTCAAGAGGGAGGAATTGGCGATGTCACTCCAAGCGGCGTCTTGCCACCCTTGGCAACCAAATGAACCTCACACCTTCCTTGCATATTGGGCATGGGAACTTCCGTGAACACACGGTAGAGAATAACCCATCGCCGAAAGTCATGCGAGGGTAGTGGTACCAAGCGTGCATTTTGAAGCTTGTCTTTGTAGCTTCGGTCGTATTCCATACCCCTTCGTCCCAAGCAGGACCAATTCATCAAACACGGGCTCCATGAACACACCCATATTACTCCCGGGTGTCGGGAATTATCAACGACAAGAATCGTTATGTCGTTGAAAGGAGGCCGGGGGAGATTGAGGATAACGAACAGGGCCAACATGTGTATGGGGACCATCGGTCCATAAGTTGAACCCATACATTTGCCGGTAGCGACCGTCATTCGAGCCTCATCCGCTTTCTCCGATGTTTGTCATCAAAGCGGGTCCATGCTTCACCATCGGATGGATGTACCATCTTGTCGGGATTGTACCGTTTGCCATTTTTGTGCCATGTCATACATTTCGCGGATTCCCGGTCATGTATAGCCGTTGGATCCTCGGTGAAAGGAAGGAGTAGGTTTTCACGAGGGATGTTTGGGCCCTCTTCGGCCATCACGAGTCTACCTCAGTACCGGAGGATTTACACTGGGACATACTTTGCATCCTTGTGTTCTTTCCTAAATAGGGCGCACCCCTTGAACAAGCATGTATCTGCTCATCCATCTTAAGTGCGAAGGGTTTACGTGACTCACATGCTCTTTGGCGAAATGTGGCCCTCCGGGCGGGGTGCCAATCCCAACATCTTATCAAAGCCTTCCACTGGGTTTCTTCGGACTTCCCCCATTAAGCGTCCAATGGCATCCGGTTGAGACCCGTTGACCGTCGTGAAGGGGTTTTCTCCCGAGTCCATCATGTCGTAGAAACGCTTTGTCGGTTGCCTCCATCTCCTCCTTCTCCCGTCCCTCATCGAAGTGTCCTTGGTGAAAGTCATCTAACATATACGCTACCCGCATCGGCATCATAAGCCTCGGCCGTGGTCTCACCACCTCCTCTCTCATACGATGGGCTTCACCATGGTGGACCCACCGGGTGTTCCGGCGTAAATCCATTCTTCAAAAGATGTTTACCCATGTCCACCTTGTTTACCCTTCTCCTTTTCCACATTTCTGCGAGGACACAAAACTAGACAATGTCCTTTAGCGACCTTGCCAAATGCATTCAAAAAGCATCGGTCTTGTTCATCCATTAGGTGGTGTAATCACTTTCCGACTTCTGGGTGTACATCCAATGCGGTCATCCATCCTCTAACATATGTATCGTGAGTTGTAACCATCAATTGCTTCTTTAGCGGACTATTTTCCTGACATGCTCTTCTGCTGGTACCACCTAACATGACATGGCAAGTAAAAAAATGTAACATACCACTTAACGGCGTCATCAAAAGGATTGACAAGTAGGCAAAGCTTAAATGATTACGGAATTGGGCACCCTTGGAAGGGCCAAGCCTTAGTTACATTGGTTAGGGTTTTAAATGATGAATCCTGCTTCATGTGGAAAGAAAGGATAAATATACCCTTCACCCATATAATCCTTGGGAGTAATCTTTACACTTTATTTGCTTAAAATTGTAAAGCTTTGTTTAGTGGGAAAGCGAAGCACTTTCCTTTGGTTTAAGTTTTGGCAAACCTCACATCTTTTAAAATATAATGCCCAATTATTAAAAAAACAAGATTTTATTCCAATCTTTTTATTAAATATTAATTTTTTATGCAATTAAGAAAATTTCAACATAAGGGACCCTAAGAAATGGGTTTTAAAATTCCAAAATTCCCTTGGGTTGCATTAAAAGTAAAATTAATTTGTTTTGAAAGAAAGGGAAATTGTGAATAAAATTCCAATTTGGACCCCAAAATCCAAAATTTGGTTCCAAATATCAAAATTGCCCCATAAAAATTAACCTTGACTTAATGGAACAAATCTAAAACAAAAAATTAAGGAATAATTTGAAAGGAAAGGTAAATTGGGCCTCATTACCACCAAAATTCCAATCTTGGCCAATCCATCTAAATTTGGAATAATTGAAATTAAACATTCCCTTTGACTTAAAGGCCATAAAGGAAACCAAACCTTTCTCAAAAAATTTTACAAGGTAAAAATTATTAAGGAAAATGGTAAAGGGCCTTTCTTGACTTCAGAAAGGTTCTTTAATTGGGCTAGGAACCAACCTCACCCAGCAACCATACCAAGGAAATTCCCCAAACCCCCTTTGCTCCCCCCCAATAAAGATCCCAAAAATCCACCGTCCAAGAATTTTTGGACTCCTTGGGCCAAAAAATTTTCTTACCCAAAATGGTAAAGAAAATTTATAAGACATTGAAAAATTTGAATTTTCCACAGGAAAAGGGGCAACTCCCAACAACCAATACCAAGGCCCAATCCGGAATGCTTCCCCCTTAAAGCTTCCCAAAATTCCCCTTCCAAACATTTACCCTTCACAAAATTCCCTTCTTACCCAAAATTGGGTGACAATGTATATAACATGGAAAGATAACCAAATTAAAATAATCCACATTGATAAATAACTGGGTTAGGGGCGAAATAAAGGGTTAACCTTGAGGCAATTGTGGGAATGGCAAGGCCAGGAAGACAATTTGGGCTTCCCAACCCCCACCTTTCCCGGCCCTAACCTTCCAGAAGTGGCCAGGGCGGCCAGTGTAGGGCCCTTGAAAAGGATTCCTAAACTGCCATTGGGTTTTTTTTGGGTTGGGGGGGGCGGGGTTAGGTTAATTTTTGAGGCAACCTTGGCGGGAAAAAAACCTTTTGGAGGGGTCGGGCGGGAGGGGTTGGGGGTGTTGTGGGGTTTTTTTTTGGTGGGTGTGTGGTTTGTCCCTTCTAATGAGTTTTGTGGAGGGCCCAATTTTTAATTTTTTTTTTAAATTTTTTGCAGGTTCGGATCGGGAGGGACTTTTGGGCCGGTTATATTTGAATTTATTTCTTTTAAAAAAAACAAATTTGAGTGCGGTGGGCATCGGAATTTTTGGAATTTTGTTCCAAAATGGAAGTTCTTTGTTTTATTTTGGGCCTAAATTTTGGCGGACCCCTTTTGAACTCTTGTTGGTTTGGAAACATTTTGTGGCCTTTGGGAATTTTTAAATTTCTTTAAACAAAAAATTTCAAAAATGAAATTTGGAAGTCATGAATAATGGGAATTTAATGAAAAAATTGAAGGTTTATTGGTTGTAGGTGAGGCCTTTCCAAACCGGGACCCCAAATTTTGAACATCTTGGTTTGAAACATGGCCGTGACCGTGAGAAATTTTTTTTCATAAAAACAAACCCAAATTTCAAAAATTTGGAAACTTTGTTTGGAATTTAAAAACATTTTAGGCTGTTTAAAAAAAATTGAAATTTGGTCCGTTTTGGATTGCCTCAAACCACACTCAATCCCAGGAATATTAAAGTTATTGGTGCGGTGCCAAATTTGTTTTCGTTTTGAAAGAAATTTCTAAAATTCCAAAGAAAAATTAAAATTTAACGTCCTTGGTTAGGGTAAAAAAAATTAAAAATAAAAAATAAAAATAAACATTTTGGAGTGCAGACGCGGCTTCGGAAAGGGTGTCTTTTGGAGTGCCCGGTGGCCTTTCGGCAAAATTATTTTCCAAGTCCAAAGCCTCGGGCAAAACGGCGTCAGGCGGAGGTTTACCTCGAGCCGCCTGCCAGTGCCTCTTCCTTTGCAGGCCCGGCAAATCGTCACGTTCTGGGGTGTTATTTCTTAAGTGTCCAGATATTTACTTCGGCAAAGGTTTCCTTTTCGGAAAAAATTTGAATCGGTAGTGATACCTACACACATACAAAAAGCGTAGCCGTATTCTTTCAAATACAACACAAATATAATCATTAAGTTTAGCTTCAACCTTATCATAGTGTTTTGAATTGTCATGTATACCGTGTGTATGCGATTGAGCTAGGGTAGTCCTCATCAAATAAAGGGATGAATTGGGAACCTTTCCACAAATAAATCAGAGTGCGTGGGATGTATTCGCAAAGTTGCGGGTTGGGGCTTCTCACCCACCTCCATCTTAGCTGCACCTTAACACCCAATTACCCTTTTGCATTACCTTATTGAAAAGTTAGTGATGTTAGCTGCATCTGGTAGCTGAACTGAACTGTACTGAACTTCAAACCTTCTCTCCTCCTTAATTGATTTACGTCAGCCCTCCTGCCGTTCTGTTCATGAACCACTAGTTAATTGCGAGATCAGACAACATCAACTGCAAAATCACGCGCAACGAATCGCGGGAGCCTCCTCCATCAACATGACACATCCATCAACATCAACATCAACATCATCTGAAACGATTTTAAATACGAGGAATCCATGTTTCTAAAACACCTCCCCACCTTAACCTCCTGTACTATTGCAATTTCCCATTCCAATATTCCATTATTCTTTTTAGCAACCGACAAGAGACCCTTCCGAGCAGCCGGTTCTCGATGGTTGGTACAAGTCGGCAGGGTGAGAACTGATTAGCCCTGTGAGCTGGATGGAAACAACCTGCACGCCCTTCATGTGCTCCACTTGAGCCTGCCTATCTCCTCTGACAATTCCTCTTCTACTCCGGGACTGGATCACAATGTGCATTGCGTTTATACTTTTGTCAATGGCAAGTAATGACCACTCCCTCCCTTCCTGAATATGCTGTGCATTGCGTTTATACTTTTGTCAATGGCAAGTAATGACTACTCCCTCCCTTCCTGAATATGCTGTGCATTGCGTTTATACTTTTGTCATTGCAATTTAGATGGCGTATTACTCTAGTCCATGGTACTAAATGGCGTTAGAAATAGTTAAAGGGGAGGGTTATATAAGGAAATGATGGTAGAAAGTCACATCAAAATCGTAGAATGACGTAGAAAGATGTGTATTTAGAAACAAAAATTGAAAGCTAGAATGACATGTATTTGGGAACAGATGATGTGTTACTTTTGCCGATGGCAAGTAATTGATACTCCATATGCTTATTAAGGTAGGAGAAGGCAACAAACCAAGCTGCACATTAGATAAGATAATAGATAAGACTTCTTTGCATCAGCCAGCTTTCAGCACAATCAGACCGATCAAATGCGCTTTCTGAAAGAGAGGGGCAGGAAAGGAGAGCACCGTCGCATGTGGCGAGCAATTATCTCTCGATCGAAGCTTTATGGGATGCCATCGAGTTTGGCGTGCTGTCGCAGCATGGATTACTGCCAGTGATGGTGAGCATATGTATGTAGGCACATGCAGAAGAGACAAAAAAAAAATGGAAGAAAATAAATTGGGGAACAAAACATATGGTACATCATAAGATCAATTCGTCAATTACGGACTGTAAAATGACGTTTTTTATTTTTGTTGTTGTTGTTATTGCGAGGGACTGTACAATCACGTTTTAACAATTCAGTTTCCTGCCAAACCGGCAACTTTTGATTTCGAGATGACGCGACTAAATAACGGTATCCTATCACCACCGCAATTCTCTTTCAGAAATATCAACTTCTAAACGGTGCTTTCGTGCTGTTTTTTCCCCGGAAGAAAAGAAAAAACGGTGCTTTCATGCTCTTAGAAAAAAAAAAGATTGTAAGAATCCTAACGCGTCAATGGGTATGAGCTGTTCCGTCTTGCTGCTAAACTAATCACTTGCTAATGTTAAGCTTCGCTTGCCACCTTTTCCTGCCTTTCTTCCTTTTGTTTCCTTTTTTTTATTCGAGTGTGACCAAGCACCAAAACATGGCTTCTCATGTGCAGGATTCAAAAGGTTGGTCAGCTCATCTTCTAGCACCTGACACCTAAGTACAGCAACCTTAGGCTTTCTTCTTATGCACGAATTAAAAGTGAAAAATGAGAATGAATCACACAGCACAAAAATGGTGCTCTCCACCTGCTACATTCTTATTGGTGCTATAGTTGATGTCCTTGCTGTCAGATCTGGAACATTCTACTCTCCACAATCATTTAGTAGCAACTGATCACAATGACTCATACACTGATATTTTCGTGCTTAATGCAGCCGTAAGAGTACAACAATTTACATGAAAGAAGGTTTTTTTTTTCCTATTTCCAATCAAGAAATATGCTATAAATGACAAATCTTGGATATCTGAATTTCAATCCATGTGGCGACAGCATTTTCTACATTTTAGACAAATAATAAAAATTTTCCTTGCTCATGTAATCAGAAGATGATCAACAAATTTTACTAAAGAAGAGAAGAATGGTGAAACAAAAATTTGTAAAGTTAACATCTAACACAGTGCCCCAACAACAAATCAGTATGCTTTATTGGTTTAATTGATCAAGGGCCTCCAAGAGTATAGGCCTGAACCGGTTGCAATCGAGCCTGACATTCTGCTTATCCATGAAGGTCTGCCTGATGAACCCAAATCCACGCTTGTGAAACGAAAGCGGGTTTGTGAAGATCTCATGACCAAGGGATATTGCTCAGTGAGGCTGCTCTCGTACACCGATGCTATACTGCTTGTATCGCAGGGCCATTTGCTCCGCTGGGTTGCCAAAATCAATTCGGGATATCCCGTCTAGGCCACCCCATGGCACAATCTGAATTAACGTGGCTTTAGGTGGCAAGAACACACAGTTTGTGAGCCCAGCACCATGGACACCCATCATCACATCGACAGAGTTAACTACCTTGGCGAAATGGGAGAGGTTTGAGCTCACATTGGCCTCTTCAACCACAACCTCGTAACCCAGCTCCTCAGCCATTGCCACGATCTCTTTGAGATTGAGGAACATCCTTGTCCTCTGCCTCGAGATAATGAGCAGCCTCGGTTTGGTCTTGGGGATCTCACCAAGTGCAGTCACTGCATCCCTAGGCAATGAGTAGGTCCGGCGCATGAACCTGTTGAAATCCACCATTGAGTAATTGTGCGGAGCCTTTGACGAGTCAATTGTGAACTCCATGTAGGCATGAAGGCCAACAATGGCATGCTTGAAGCAATGCACTTGATCATTGTTGTTAAAATCAATCAAAGGGTACTTGGATAGCTTGTCGAACACCACCTTGTACTTCCTTGTCCACCAAATAGCCATGTCTGTGATTAGGAATTGAACCTCACCATTGAACTCACTTGCAGTCGTGAAAAGAGGGACAAGCACATCGGTGAAGTCATGGAATAGATTTCCAGTGTATCCAGTAAGAGCAAAGACCACAGCAGGCACATCGTGGTACTTGGTACACTCAGGTGCCACTTTGCTTGATTTCACCGTCAGCTCTGTAATATGGCTGAGACAGAATTCATCACCTTTACGAGGTAAGGCTTAATTTTCCATAGCTCATCTCTCTTTGAACCGGCAGGTTCCATGTACATGACCGAACTTGCATTGGGTGAATCCTAATATTCCCTCGCATCTCACAGACATTGGCTCTGAAATTTGAGAAATCACACAGAGGTTTCCTGTCCGACTCCACATAATCTGTGGCTGCAAAATGGAGTATCATCATTGAAACAGAAGAAATAGAAAGAGTTGGACATATTGATATCCCATTGTGAATGTGCAAAGCATCCCTGATCTCTCAATCTAATTTAACATTTTAACTATGAATTAATTGACAGTCTAAAGTGGTTAATCGTACAATTCTTTGAACTGTGACCAAAACCACCAGACTCAGATGACGCAATTGTCTCATGGCACACGTTTTTATCTATAATACTAACCTGGTTGCTGAGATCTGTACCCGCGGTCACTCTTGTCCGTGTCCGTTTCAAGCTTAATTTCATCGGAAGTTTTACCATCTGCAGACAACATCAGCAAGGCCATCACACCCACCAAGAGCAAGTAAGTACCAGCACTGTTAACAAGTACCAAAACGGCTATACCAACAGCTAGACCCAGAAACACAAGTATCAGCGCCTGCTACCTTCTTGCTTGCCATTGTCGCTGTCCTCGGCGTCATGGATGGTGTAGTTGGAAACAGTTGGGAGGGTCACCTTGTGATGCTCTTGGTGCCCCCTCCTCTCCTTTCTTTTCTTCACCTCCACCACCTTCAATATCAGTACAGATCCCACCAAAGTTTCACACATAAAGCAAGCATCAATTCAAAGAGCCCAAATCTCTCGCGATCTCAGACCCCGTGAATCGAATCCGAGTGGAACGAACTCGGTGGGCATCCGAAGCAGAGCTAGACAAATAAATTATTAACGAATCGGAAGATGACGGCTCACCTAACAGCTCAGATGCAGTGGCCTCCTCCTCCTCCTCCTTTTTGCCCTGTTCGGGCTCACTAGTCAGCATCCTCTTCTCCTCCCCACTGGTCCCTGTCAAAAAGAGAAGCGTCGGTACCATACGACATCTTAATCGAAAAATTCTAAGATAAACAGGTACACTCGTAGAGCTAGGCCCCAAGATTTGACGATGGGAAGGTGGTAATTGGCCAAAGTTTTCACCTTTGGCGTTGGCATCCTCGCCGTCGTCGTCGTCCACCACCTTGGGATCCTCGGTGGCGGGGAGGGCGTCGGCGGATCTCCGGGAGTCGGCGTCCACCCGCTGGCGGATCAGAAGGGACCGCGGCGCCTGGTCCACCGACAGCCGGCCGTTCACTGCGCGCGCGAGAAACGAACGAGTTCTTGTTTGGTTAGCATCGATCCCAAGAATCCAAGAAGAAGAAATGGTGAAGAAACGGCCGTACGGTTGAAGAGGAGGGCGTCGGGCTTGAAGACGACGACGAAGGTGAGGTGACGAGGAAGAAGCCGATGACGAGGACGCGCAGCCGCAGCCCCGCGACTCCTGCCGGAGGCTCCGGACCAGCTTCGCGCGCTCCCCCGGCTTCATCTCCTCCTCCTCGCGCTTCTTGCCCTCCCACTACTACCTAGCTAGCTATGTCGCTCGCGAGGAGAGAGATGGAATGGGCTATGGATCAGAGCGCTTGCGAGCAGAGGTGGAAGCATTATAGCGTGAGTATTTGACCACGGACGGGCTGGGTGAGGTGGGTGGGGAACGGGGAAGGAGTTAGGCTTAGCCGCTTGGCTGGGAGCTGGAAGGGAGATGATGATGCGCTTCCTTGCCTCCTTTCGTGAGCCTTCCTTTTCTCTTCCCCGCTGCGTGCGTCTCTTGTCTCCGCGCGTGTGTGTGTTTGGCAGTGTGGAGTGATGGGAGCTCTCGGCCTTCACTGTTCCGGAATTTCCCGTTCCAAAGAAACAGCGGCAATTGGTGCCTACGCTCTCGTCGTAGGAGACCACTCAGACCGGACCAGACAGGAGTCTCCACCTAACTAGCACGATTCAATGATGGTAATAGCAAGTAACTGTTTCTTTTAGGCCTTGTTTGGTAGGTCTCTACCTCCCCAGTTCTTAACCAGAGCAACGGAAACTCATTCAAACACCTCAGCTACTCGTTTTTATAATCAGGAGGCCAGCCAGTGGAGCAACCTCTAGTTCATTTGGCGGAGCAACCTCGAGGTCTATTCTTCGTGCGAAACAATTAACTGTTGCAAAAACCCTTGACGGTGTGAAATTACCTTTTCCGTACGCGAAGAAAAAACCCCTTAGCTCCTCCGTTCGCTCCATCTCGTAGAACCCTCAGGAGTCCCAAATGCGTTCGTTCACTCTCCTCACTCTCATGAATGGAGCCCGAGTTTGGATCACCGTCGCCCCTAGAGCCATCCCTTCCCCTTGGCCTTAGAGCCCGTCCCACCGCCGGCTAAAGGCCCTTGCCGTCGCCTAGATCTTCCCGCCTCCCAAGATCAAGTATCTACCGTTGGCGCAGATCTCATCGTCGTAGTCTATCCTGCGACAGCGAACGGTGCGACCTGGTGACCTCCACGGTGACCGTCGGCTACCTCGTTCGCGACGAAGTGAAGGTTAAAGCCCACCAGCGATGTCCCTAGTTATATATGAATGAATGCATATCTGAGCAAATAAAGATGGTTGTGATTTTATGGCTTGAGCCGATCTCCTCATGATTCCTTTTTTTTTTTTGCTGCTTAGATGTGAAATATTTTTGTTGCCCACATGTTGATCAATGTATGATCGATGAATGATGGCCATACTACTTGCTATTACTTGTGCTAGCTGTTTCTTGTTCATGAACAAATCTATTCTTGCTCCTTTGTGCTAGCTATTACTTGTACATGAGTTGTGTACAAATGTTCCGCACTTCTGCCTTTCTTGTAAAATCAGTTGATATATATGCATCAATACCTAACAATAGTGCATATGGATTGTGCTTCCGTATGGATCTGAGATTGTAATATGCAAAGACCAACTGAAGCGTGTAGCCGATTTGGGTGAGACACCACAATTGATTTGTAAGAACGTAGTTAACTGAATGAATTTGTCTGCTTCTGTATCAGCTGTGAGATGAATTCTTATATCAATTTTGAGATGAACTCGTAGTTTTGTTCTTGTAATTGATGGATGAATGAGCCAACTCGGCAATAATCAAGCACCTGGTCATTTTGGTGAGTACCAGTAGTACTAGTGTCAGTATTTGTATATGAAAGGATAATGCTTTTGCTATGAACTGCTGTATCTAAATAGGGTATCAAATTCACACTAAATCATTCCTGGTTTCTGAAATTTATGTACAAATAGAAAAGAATGTGATACAAATAGACTTAGGTGTTAAAAATAGGGGTAGCATGGCCTTTTAAATCTCAAATCCTCGCTAGTTAGAGTTTAGTGAGCCAACCTCCAACCAAATGCATCGGTCAGCCAGTTCTAGATTCTTAGAGGTAAATCCTTTGAGAATCAAGAGCTAGGAGCTAAAAATGAGGAGTGAAGTCCTCACAACAGGCCTAGTTTTGCAACAAGAATGGCACTGTATGATTCATATGGTTTTAAATTTTCATATGTTTTAGAAGAAGGGTATTTGTATTTGTAACACCGTGTTACCACTTGGGATGATGAGACAGGAAAAGGGTCCACATTAATCAGGACAAAAATGTGCGACCTGTTGATATTTTTATATCGTGTCCCAAGGTCCACAAAAATACTTCCTTTTTTCTCTCTAATTGCTTGCACAACACAAAATGAATTGGCTAATCAATAAATATGGTAGATCGACTATATCAGTAGTATACTAGAAAAAAAATAAGTACACTGAAAAGGAACATATGAAACCTAGCTATGTAATGGACAAAATAATTATAGCTTAAACATTTTTCTTTCAGATACCATAATTTCGTATTTCACTTGACATACAACATATTATCGGAATAATCTACAAACTCACAATTTTTTTTCTCAAAAAATATTATTTTTCATTACATCTTACGCCCCTGTTTCTTTCCTGCACAGACTCATTGCTAAGTTATTTTTTCTATCTACAATTGTGGTAATTAATATAAGTTGATTAACCTATTATTAATACTAGAAAAGAATATTCCGCTGTTTTTGCTCAACATATATACGGGTGTAACCGCCAATTTTTATTTTATTTTTATTTTCCATTTCCATACTGTCTTCTTTTGGATTCTACAGTGGCACAGTGCATGTTTATCTTCCTGGCTCAAATATAGTATGTTGTTGCTTCAACATGCTAGATCTGTGTGACACATGAGTTGTGCACAGCCAAGTAAGTCATGCATACATACATACAAATGACAGCGCAATTGTTGTTTCAGATCAAAGCAAAAGTACGCATGTCCTTAACTCCTTGTAGCCTGAAGTACTCATCCTTCCTAATTGCAAAAGTAGAATGATTATCATCACACGCAGGCCCAGCATCTAATAGGCTATAGAGGTAAAGTTTACATAATTAGTTCTTCCCAGTAATAGACTATTGTCAAGTTGGGCAAGTGCAATTTGTAGCATCCATTTGGAAACGTGGTTATTACATACTTCTACACATTCCTTTTGTAACCACGGAGTAGTCATTCTTGCTGCAATTATTAATTTGAAGTGGAGGAGTCTTCGCTGCGCTTTGAGGATGAGTTTTTCGAGGAGGGTGATCGCTAGTCTTGATTCGGTCGGTTTATGCTGTGGTAAGTCGATGGGTTTTTCTTTGGAGTTGTTTCCGTTCATTGCTATAGTCTTTTTATTTAGTGTCGATCTGGGTAGCTTAATAAGTTTAAAATAGGTCATAAGGTCTGGCTGGTATTTATTAATCAAATTAGTCATTTATTCTTACATTCGTCTTGTTTGGAATGATATTCATCTATGTTGACACTTGTGTGCACTAACGTGATCTGGACTAGTGTATTATACACAAAGTGTCAGAATTTACATATTTGGGTCCGATAGAGGTGGTATCAAAGCCATCTTGTTGTAGGTCTTGACCTTAGTTAGATCGGTGATCCTTAAGAAATTCAAAATTATTTTCTAAAACAAAATTAACTTGCAAGATTAACAAATTGTTTGTCTTCTCTTGTCTCTCTCTTGACTTATTTATTGATGAAAGTCTTGTCTCCATTGATTTTAATTTAGTTCTTACATTTTGCACTGTCTTGTTAGATGGCACGACTTCACACCTATGAAGAGCGCCGGAGGTTCGCTCTTGAGTTATGGAAGATTGTACAAGTATTTGGAGGATCCGAGAGGCCACTCTCTGAGACACCAACTGGATGGGATTAAATTGGTCGAAATTAGAAATAAAGTTAGTGAAGTTAACTTTAAAATAAAATTTAAAAATATTAATTAATAAAAGTTTTTGTCTATACAAAAGAAACAGGAAAGTATGGGAGAAGTGACAAGTGAATTGGCGCGAGAAACGAGGGGAGGAAATAAAAGAAATTTAAAATAATTCCGACCTTGACTTCTGCCAGGTCCAAACCCACTTTGGATCCGTCAACAATTCACACTACCGCACGAATCACGGAGATACCAGGCGGTCCAGAAAGTTGCCGACGGGAGGTGGGAAAACAGGTACCTGTTTTTCAGCAATACCGTGTAAAAAAGATTCCTATGGGAATCAAAATATTTCTGTTAGAATATAAAAGAAGATTACTACGGGAATCAAATTATTTCTGTGGAGACAGTGGAAACAGAACATGCGGATACGCAGGCACCAGCAGAAAACTCCAAAGATCAATTATGTTGATCTCGCCTCCCTGGCGTCCGATATTTGCAGCTTCGCCCGGACAAACCATAACATTCCAGCTTTTTTAGTTTTAAAATCTTTTTAGTAGAAAAATTCACCGGTGAATTTTGTTTGAATTTAATAAAACTTAAATGAGATTTTCAAATGTTAAAACAATTTAATGTGATTAATTCTAAAACTATTCGATTTGAGTTCGTGTGCTTAAATATATTTTCAGATTTTTAAGAATTTTTCGAGTTCATTTGCTATTTTTAATTTGCCATTTGAATTTTATGGCATTTCTAAAATGCAAAAGCTATTTAAATTCTAAGAAATCCTTTGGGCGAAATTCTTTCACCATTCTTCCCACTTCCGGCCCATTCTGCTTGCAGCTCTCACTCTCTCCTCGCGCCCACGTGCGACCTTGGCCCTTTGTCAATCATTACACGTGGCGTGTGCAACACTAACTTCGCTAGCCTCTGGCTTGACATGTTGGCCTCGTCTATATTCTTGTTCATTGTCTATGCATGTGTGTAAGTGGACTTCATGCCATGTGCGTGTTGGAACTCTCTCGTAGCCCCAGCTCTCAGACTATTTAAAGCCTTAGCATGCGTATCAAAATGACGCCAATCCCTAAAGCTGAAGACCTAGATCGCCGCGCCGCGGTTGGAGATCTAAACTAGTAGCGTCGTCTCGGGGTTTCTTCGATTCGATGCGCCGGTAATCCCTGTCGTCATCAACTACCGTCAAGTTCGCCTTCTCGTGTTCTCTGGTGCGCACCCTTCCGTCGATGGATGATCGTTGTAGGCGTCGTAGCATCGGCGAGTCACGCTGCATTGCTACCTTGCAATGCGTCAATCGTGTTCCGTCACGCCGGTAGACCATTGATCCTCGCGCATCGCCCGAGCCATCGCCTCGTCCTTGCGATTCTTTGCGCCGCGTCCAAGGCGGCGCGCCAAAGCCCTTCGCCGACGATTAGTCGTTGACGAGCTTTCGTCATCATCCTCGTCATCGTTGAGCCTCTTGTCGACCCTACATCGCATCACGGCGAGGATGAGTTGACCAAATCTCGAGCATGCCGATGATGCCCTTCTTTCGTCATTGGTCACCACCATTCATTTGTGCGCGTCGATCTTGTCGACACGCGCGCCTCGTGCCTACCTAAATCCGCGCCTCCATATCGTCACATGTGCACAGCGTTAGCACCAACCGCACCTAAACCCAAAATCTAGGTCGGCATGGACTTACTCAATGGTGGACCCGACCTCGGCGTGTGGACCCCACATGTCGAGTTATTCTCATCATAGACCCATGAGCCATAAACTATGAGCCAAACCCATGGACCGGTCCATAGATCGTATGTCCCTTTGTCGACCTCTATTCTCTATTTTTAGATTTTCTTTTAATTTGAAATTCATTCTTGACATCATCTTTGGTGCAATATTTTAGACTTTCTTTTGGAAAGAAAATTATGAAAATTCATAATAGTATTTTCTTAGATATAAATATTTGAGTCATTCTTCCTCATACAGAACGCAGATAGAACCCATTCAAGTTTCTAAACTCAACCCATACCTTCTTGAGACTTTTATTTAATTTTTAGAGTTTAGTTTTTACTCTTTTTGGTATATATCTGGTTTTTGCTTTCGTTTGAGTAGATTTTGATACTTCAAGAGCTTTTGAGAAAGGAGGAGTTAAATAAGCTCAAGACCAGTACCAAGACTTGCTTTAAGTTAAGTTGTACCTTTTGACCATATTGAACCCAATTTTTTCAAAAGTTACTTTGATTCAAACTATTGCATGTTATTTCAAGTATTTAATTCTTTAAATATTTTGGGATTAACTATACACTTATTTATCTATATCCACCTTACTCATTGTATTACCTTGATCGTTTGTCACCTGGTTTGGTTAATTATTTGTTGGTATCATTATAGCACCAACATGAGTTGGTTAGATACTGAATAGTATGATTAGCCTGCAACGGATTATTTATATCATTTTGAGCTACAAAACTAAACTTTACTAAGTGAATATGGAATACTTTATGGAAAGCTTTGTGTAGTATGTTGTTACTCGTTGATGACATGTGTTGCACTTAACCAACGGGGTAGGAAAAAATTTAGGCGAGGCAAGTGGATAGAATTGTGATATGGTGGAGGTATGTGTGCTTGAAAAAATATGAATATGATAGTTTGTGGTAATTGGCGGTCTCGCATTGGTCAATTAAGTACTTAACTTTGTACACCATTGAACCGAGTCATAAGCATGCGACCATATGCTTGGTATGAGACATGCCTAACTTAGTAAGCTATGGAGTCTTGATATTGATTACTCGAGCGGATAGGTTAACCTATGTGCGGGGTGGAGATGTGATTATGTACGTGTGACGATTCACATTTATGAGTGTTCACCCTCTCCGAGTCCGCGATGTGCTTGAGGCCAAAACGCCGCGAGAGTTAATCTGTGGTAAAACACATCGGGAGGGTCAATTGTCAAGATAACATTTGAAAGGTTTTGTTATGATTGGTGCTAGCTAGACTAGTTATATCTTGTGGGTAAAGTGTACAAACCTCGCAAAGTGTTAATCAATCTATTCGAATAGCTACGTCGCGATCATGGATATGCTCGAGGATTTCATACGAGGTAGATTTTTATAAATATACTTGGGAAGTGACAAGTGTGTGGTTAAACTCATCATTGTGTGAAAGAAATCTATTAGTCTCTGTGTCCTTTGTGAAAATAATTATTACACTATTGTTGTTTATTCATTTTAAATTGTGCTTTCAATCTATTATTTATATTCAATTGTAAATGTCATTTTTTTTGCAAAATAACCATAGAAGTAATTTTCTTTGGAATAATCCAGCATCTATAATTACATTATGTGGTACAACTTGTTGAGTACTACTCGAATGACTCATTCTTGTTGCAATCATTCAGCTGAAGTGGAGTAATCTTCATCTGCTTTCGAGGAGGAGTTTTACGAGGAAGGTGATCGCTAGGTCTTGATCCTAGTTGGTTGCTGTGGCAAGTCGATGAGTTCATTGGAGTTGTTTTCTTTCCACTTGCCGTCTTTTTATTTAGCGTCAACCTGCGCATGGCTTATTAAGTGTAAACTCGACCATAAGGTCTAGCTTATTATTTATTAATTAAATTAGTTGTTTATTCTTATTTAAATCTTTGTGTGGAATGATATTTATCTATGTTGATCTGTGTGCACCAACGTGATCTTAGACCGGTGCATTATATACGAGATGATCCAAATTTGAATGTTTGGGTCCGACACATATGTTTTTTAGATAATGGAATAGCAAAAATTATTCCGGCCTCTGCATCAAAGATGCACACAGCCTATATTATTTAAAAAAAATTTAAGGTACCAAAATTCCCAAAGATAGTTAACAGTTGGGTGAGAATGTTATGCGTAGCATGTTTTACACTATTTGGATCTACCAAAACATTTCTGCTTCTGATTTATTTTATAACTTGCATTTTGATCACAAAGTATTGTATTGAAAAATGACCATGGCAGTTCTGGTACAAATGTCTTGAGAACAAGGGCGAGAAAATTGTAGACAATGTAAACTTATATCAATAAGGGCAAAAAGATGGTAAAACATTATTAAATCTGCTTGCGCATTTTATCCTTTTGTGATAAGATTGAAAATTTATGTCCTCTAAAATTTGTAGCTCAGCCAAGGTAGATCTAAATCAGCAATAGGTTATCTACCAACCCAGTCGTACCCTGAGAACTTGCATCGAATCAAACAGGGATAGATCTCTATACCTAAAGCTAGTGATCTACCCGACCAAACAGATTTAAGTCGCAATAATATGGACGAGAAGGTACTAACTACAATAATCAATCGACATAAAGAAAATGTTTAATGTTTGCATGAGGTTTGATTTGTCAATGTGTTCCGACTGGGCAACAGAGGGCCGTCCCTATATACGGCCCCATGTTTGACTGAGGAAGGCAGAGAGAAAAGGACAGAGAAAACCAAATTTTGCTTGACTCCTATTCCCCGATACCCTCGCAAAAGAGAGAAAAAAATGCTTTCCGATCATGGCAGGTCATATTTCACTTGTCAGGATTGTTCAAAGCTCTTGGTCTGCCTAACTGTATATGTTAGGCTGGAACAAGATGGCATGGTGAAAGCGATCGAAGGACGCTTCTCACAGTCCAAATTTGGCCTTCTCTCGGTTTAACTAAATCTCCCAAAAAGAAAAATATTCTGAACTCCAGGGCCTAATTAATTAGCCATTGAAGATTTCTCTCTCTCATGAAGCTCTTTTTCATTTTCAAGATACAATCCATTGTCATGCTTAACAATTCCAGGGGTCTCTCTCTCTCTCTCTCTCTCTCTCTCTCTCTCTCAGTGCAGAGTGCGGAGGCTTGTTCTGTTTTTATCTTTTAAATTTTTTGTAATAAGGTTGTGATCTATATTTATGAATATACGAATGATGGTAAGGCAAATATGTGGCATTCACATTTATGTTATATAAATTTTGGTTGTATGCCTTAGATTTTCAGTTTAAATTTAATTCTAAACTTTTCCATAGTAAAAGATTTGAAATGAAAAATTTGTGTGCAAGCGAAACAACCTCAAAAGCCTCATAAGGCTATGGAGAAAAGTAACTTGGCAAAATTGGAACTCATACATTCAGACTCGTGTGGGATAAATGATATATTGACAAAAGGAGAGAAAATATATTTAATGACTTTAATTGATGATGTCACTAGATATTGCTCTATGCATTTGTTGAAAACAAAAGATGAGGCATTAGACTACTTTAAAACTTATAAAGCCGAGGTTGAGAATTAATTAGACAAAAAGATTACAAGAATTAGGCTCGATCGTGGTGGAGAGTAATTTTCTAATGAGTTCAATCAGTTTTGTGCAGAACATGGTATTATCCATGAAAGGACATCTCCCTATTCACCCCAATCCAATGGGGTTGCCGAAAGAAAGAACTGCATCTTGAGTGACTTGGTGAATGCCATGTTAGATATTGCAGGTATATCTAAGGCGTGGTGGGGGAGGATGTCTTGATTGTGTGTTATGTCCTAAATAGAGTCCCCACTAAAAATAGTGAGATAACTCCGTACGAAAGTTGAAAAGAGAGAAAAACAACCACTATTATATTTGCGTACAGGGATGCTTGTTGAAAGTCAATGTTTTAATAACTAAAAAGTGCATGTCTAGGATATACTCATCATAGTACATGCTATAGATTTCTACTAGTTCAATGGGATATCGATATGAAAGTCAATGTTTTAATAACTAAAAGTGCAAACTTAGATCTAAAGCATTGGATTTGTATCATCTAGGATATACTCATCATAGTACATGCTATAGATTTCTACTAGTTCAATGGGATATCGATATGCTAGTCAATATGATAATGGAATCAGGGATGCTACTTTCTTTGAAAATATATTTCCTATAAAGAATTCACATAGCACTTCTAGACAAGCAAATGATTTAATTCACGAACTTCTTTGCTCGGTTGAGTATATTGAACACACATACGAACACGTACCTGGGGATGGCAGTGTTGTAGCTCCTCGAAGGAGAAAGAGACAAAGGATTGCGAGTCTTTTGGTGATGACTTCACTGTGTACCTTGTGGATAATATTCTCAAATCCATTTAGAGGCATATGCATCTCGATGCAGATCTTGGAAGGATGCTATTCGTAGTGAAATCGATTCCATTATGGCTAATGAACTTAGGAAATCACCGATCGTCCATTTATTTGTAAGCTAGTTGGATGCAAGTGAGTGTTCGGAAGAATCTTAAACTGTTAGTACTATCGAAAGTACAAGGCGGCTCGTGGTTAAAGGTTGTCTTGAAAAGAAGGTGATGATTTCTTTGATACTTACTCACCGTTCCCAGTTAACCACTATTGGAGTACTACTATCTTTGATCGCCTCACATGATCTTATTGTCCATAAAATGGGCGTAAAGACATCTTTCCTCAATGGAGAGTTGAGCGAGAAAATTTACATGGATCACTGATGGATTTATAGTACTTGGACAAGAGGACAAGGTCTATAAGTTATTAAAATCTTTGTATAGCCTCAAATAGGCACCTAAGCAATAACATGAGAAGTTCGATAAAACTTTAACATCTGTGGGTTTGAGGTAAATTAAGTCGATAAATGTGTATCGACCTCTATGGTGGGGTAAAGGAGTAATTTTATGTTTGTATGTTGATGACATACTTATCTTTGGGATAAACATTGACGTTATTAACGAGGTTAAGTCATTTTATCCTAAAATTTTGACACAAAAGATCTAGAAGAGGCTTATGTTATTTTAAACATCAAGTTGATCAAGGGTGAGAATGAAATTACCTTGTTGCAATCCCATTATGTGGAAATGGTCTTGAGCCATTTTGGCTATATGGAAAGCAAACCCTCTCTAACACCTTATAATCCTGGTCTAATACTTCGAAAGAATCGAAGACTAGAAAGGATCAATTGAGTTTCTCTCATATTATTAGTTCACTCACGTCTTGGCTAGTGCTATATCCATCCTAACATCTCTTTTCTTTGTAAGAAATTGAGCCGATTTACCGCTAATCAGGAGATGATCATTGTGCGCACTTGGCGAGTTATGCGCTATTTGAAAGGTACAATGAGTTACATAATTCACTATACTAGGTATCTGGTGTACTTGAGGATATAGTGATTCTAATTGGATTTATGATGCTAATGAGATAAAGGCTACAGTGGATATGTATTCACTCTAGGCGGTGTTCTTTGTGTGAAAAGGTGATACTTGTGCGTAAACACCTTGAATTTAAGGCTTAGTCCATTGTGTAGTTGTGGGCAAGTGTAACTTGAGGTTCTAGGTGGATGTTCAACCATAGCGGTGTCCATTAAAAAGCGATATATCAACAACACTTTGGAATTATTGGCAAATTCATTGTGCTTTGGGATCAGGTGGGGATTGTTGGAGTTTATGGGCTTAGCCCAAATAATATTATTCATAAATCCTAGGAAAATCCCAAAGGCTCACTCTTGTATGGTGGAAGGTGGGAAATTTAGTACCATGTTACTAGCCTAGGTGGGAAAACCAACTTATAAGGTGGAGTTGGTCTTACCTAGTTAAAGCAAGTAAAGAAGAACACATGCGCTTACTTTCTTGCTTGCCTCGCCACATCATCGCGCTGCTTTGTGTACAGCGTCTGCGTGGATGGTCCGCGATTCGTGTTCGGTTGGGTGTAGGGTTCTTTGCTTCTTTTGCATCTCAAAACCATGCAATACGTATACAAATTGAAAATTGGATGTTTCAATTACATAGATTCAACAGGGCTTTTATGACACACATTAAATCGTTTAATATGGTTTCCAAAACATTTTCATGATGTAATTGCGATAGTTTCCTTTCTTGCCGATTCCATATGAGGGAGGCGTCACTTAGACTCGGAATAGAGATCAATACTTGGTTTTTGGTTCCTTTGTCTTTGTGCAACCTTGGCTCTCCATATCCCTTTATCGGTGTGTCAGAGCATGGGAACAGCCGATGTTTTTGAAGGCGGCGCCCTCGTGATCCTACATGGGTTGGAGCACATTAGATTTTGGGAAGTTTTGCGCGATTGCTCACAACTTCCTTCATCGCTCGTTCCGTCGTCTTCTTCACATCGGACTTGAAGGGATCGCGAGTAAAACTACGATAGCACAAACAAAATTTAGCGCGCACCAAGGAACCTCCGCTAGTAATAGATCACGAGATTACCGCTAGACCCGTGACTCGTGGCGGAGTAGAGTCGTTATAACGAGTTGATGCGATCGTAGTCGTACTCACGGCGTCTCTCCTCGCCAGTGGTCATACTCACCGTGCGTTTGCTCCTCAAGTGGTTGTACTCGCGCGACTTCTCCTCCAACAGGTGATCGTCACGAGTTGCGGATCGTCCTAGTCTTTGATGCCGCAACAACACCTCAGAGGTATCCACACGTGCAGGCGGGATCACCACGTATTGGAGTGCTAGCACCGCAGCGTGGTTGAGAAGGCGTGGCTATTAGGGTTTCAGAGAGTTCTTAGAAGATCATCCTCTATCTTTCACCACATGCCACCGCCTCTCTTTATAGGCATCCATGATGGGTCTCGACCTTGAGGCCTATTAGGAACTCGTGGCCTATCTGAATTGGATCACTATCCAAAATAAATCCTAGCCCTTTAAGTGTGCGACCCTACGAGTTCATGTGCAATCGGTTATGACTCGAAAACTCTTTTCGACCACTAGTTGTTAGCGGTACCTCATGACACATAACGATTCCCAAATACACATAGAATATATCGGACGAACCTTGATGTAATATGATCTATGATCGAGTTCTCATCACTTACGATCGATTCGTATCTCCATCGACGGATCGTATTTGGTCCGACCGATTCGTAACTCCTACGACAAGGTTCTTACCGATGCAGTGATTACGTTTGATCGGTCTACGACCGGCATGTATCTCCATATGACTAGTCGTGGCGGTCGAACTAAGCGACCAACTCATGCATTCTCCCTTTGCTTCACGATGTACGGTTGAACTCGGTGAGAAGATGTGCCATCCATGGGTATTCAATACTTTCTCGATCGAGTGTCGGATAACTTCATGTGGTGACACCCGACCACTAGTGGTATGGCCATGCACTTTCTTTATCCGATCACCACGAGGGGCCGAGACATCTTTCTGTTATGATAGGAGGGCAAATCCGTCTCGATGATCACATCCCTCCGCATGTTTCATAGCATGAAAGCTACATTTATAATTACCGATTCACAGTAGCGTTTAGCAATCCCTAAGAGTGTTATTACACATGTAGGGAACCATGCGATCTCGAGTCTAAGGATTATACATCATCATTACTTGAGACTAACTAATGACACAAAGATTCATAACAATCTCAATAGTGTCTCAATGATGGGTCTATCTAACCCCATGTTCTCTAACATGTGCTCACATTATTGATTTGATATCTCTATATCCATGGCCGGTGAAATATGATCATCAATCAATACATGTGCTAGTCATAGAGTCACTTGGTATTCCGACCAGGATACATTTAGAATGATATCATATAAGTTAAAAGTTCCACCAACAAGTCACATACTTATTGATCTATAGCGATGATTCATTCAAAGAACACGATAACAAATTATCAAAGTTTCCATTATTCCTGAATAAATGTTATTTTATTACTATACATGTGGTCTCTCAGAACACAATGATTAACCATCCATATTCATAGTCGTATGTTGATACGTTGGTACAAAATATATTATGAAAATACCTTTGATGGTAAATCCATTACTATTTTTTTTTATGTATCCAATCAAATATTATCTTATACATCAGTAGTAGAGATTTTGGCTAAATGTTTTGTTCAAGAAGAATACTTAGGGTTTGCTTGTTTGGATAAATTGTGATCCGACTCAATCCTTTTGAATTAATTTGGAATTTGAACTAAAATCTCTTTTAACTCGAAAAATTGATTCTAATCTCTCTCAATTCAAACAAACCTTAGGAGCTAACAAAACAGTATCTGTAGGGCAGAGTCCATCAGAAAATGCTCATGTGATCACATAATCACAGCATCGCCAAGCATGATGTAACCACGGCGATGCGAGACGAAAGTTCCTCCACCTTTTAGTCGAAAGAGGAGACACATGGGAACAATACAGCGGCGTGCGGCGGCGGTGTGGCTCTCATCAGTCATCATGTAGGCCCCTAACAGTGTGTGTGCACATGTTCGTTAATCTGCTTGCTTGTAATTTTTGTACTGACATTCTCCAGCTTAATGACTTTGTTGCCTCACTAAATGACCTAATCACTTGTAATCGATCCGTGTACACGCTTCATCTCGTCTTGAAGGAGCCGGATTGGTCCTCACAGTGCCACTTCAGGTGATGTGAGCCGGCCGGCGTTGAAAGTCGTCAATGGTGTCATGTGGCTACTAAGCTCATGCACTTCTAGTTAAGAGTTGGAATAGTGAGCTAGCTAGAGTAACAGGCTAACTGCAACGTACTGATCGAGTTCTTCACCGTTGGCCCCAAATTATGTGAGTGCGATGCCGTTTAGTAGCTGAACTCCTTTGCGACGATACCGAGCTAATTTAGATTAATATACTGTGCTTCATGTGCACCAAGTTCTTGCTCTGATCTCGAAGGAAACTGAACATAAAAGCGTGCAATGATGCCCTTCACGGTATTCCAGATCACAAGATATCCAGCTCGATTGCACATGCGTGCAGGTACTTGGGACACACATAGCGGACATTATTAAACACGGTAATCACATACCAGAAGGTGAGGCCAGATCCTTCAAGCTTATCCTCAGCAGCATTGCAGTCCAGCTTTTGTTCCACCTGTTCAGCCAAGTGGCTCCCGATCGGGGCTCCTGAGCTTCTGAAGCTACACATCCCCTTTACCTCTTCCACGACTCCGTCGCCACTCCTCCTCGTCGGAATTCGGCGAGCAGCGAGTCACAGACATGACGCTCTTCACGGATCGAGGCGTCAGGCAGCCACCAGTGCAGCTTAGACGACCGTGATCTGCTGATACTGGCTAGACACAACAGTGTATGCTTTGCCGTTGTACCGCGTAAGAGCAGTAGCAGATCCAGGAGACTGAAATTCAGAGAGACCAAGCTCATACGAGACAAGCATACGAAACATGGATATGCATAAATAGAAGATAAACATGGTGAAAATGCTTGCACCGCTGCCTGCCGACGTGGCGTGCCTGCTTCGCCGCTTGCCGATGCGGCGGTGCTGAGCTGCTGCCCTTGCAGCTTGTCGCCCTGGCACTGCCGCGCCGCCGTCGTGCAAGGCATCCATGCTGGTGCCTGGTGGATTGGGAATATGGTGAGGAGAGAGAGGGCGATACAGGGCCAGAGCCCATAGGGGTAACAGGCACGTTCGGTAGGCTTGGTTGGTTGGCCCAGCAAGGAAAAAACAACACCCAAGGAATTTCAGCCAGAACTACGAGCAATAAACAGAACATTCATCTTCTACCTCAGTTCACAACGAAGCTCCGAGCCATGGCGCTCTATAGATGTAACCATATAGCAGTGGCGGAGTCAGGATTGTAACTATGTGGGGGGTGGTTATCTAGTTACGTGGGGTTAATTCTTATTAAATTTTTTATAGAATTTTGCATGAATTTTAAATGGTATGGAATGGTTTTGTAAAAAAGCTGTAGGGTAACGTGGCTTTGCCACTGAACCATGGAAGGAGGGGCCAGAGGGGGTACTCACTGTTAGGGCAGGCAGAAAAGTTCAAAGCTTGCGAGCTGCTCGAGCTCAGCTTGTTATGAGCACGGAAGGAAAATTATAGAGTGGTAGAGTCTCCTTCCTAAGCGAGTCTCCTTTCATTCGGTCTCTTACGAGCCAAGCCGAGTCGGTGGCTCATAAGTCGCTCGTCGGCTCGTTATGAGCTTAGATTGTTAACTATTTTGGCGGTTGTAGTTGGACTAAAAACTTGGGTGCATGGGTGATGACTTTTGATATGTAAGGCTGATTAATTAGCTATATATTTAAATTATTGTATGTACATGTAACAAAATTACCATGTGCTCGGATTAAAAATGGTTAGAATTGCTAATCAGCTCTAACCTTATTGCCTATGTTTTACTTGTATGTTATATAGTTAGCTACGTTTTCATTTATACTGTCCTCCTGTTGCTTGTATGTATGCCAATAGTGTCATCATGTTGATGTTTCGCTCATCTTATCTTGGCTTGCATGGCTCACGAGCTACTTGAGCTTTTATTGAGTTGGCCTCGTTAGTTTAACAAGCCGAGTGATGCGGACATCCTTAGCTCGTTGTTTCATATAATGTTTTCAATTCATTAAATACCTCGAGAACAACATGAGCTTACTAAGAGTTGAAAAACAAGAGAAGCTTATCAACAGGTGAATCTGTTCCACTTGAATTTACTTTTAAATTAGTTGAGAATTTCATACTACCTAAAACTAGTGTTTTGCTTGTGCTCAGTTGGAAGATTCAATAATGAGCGGAGATGAAGGATATGAGGTTGTTCTTGAAGAAAGGTCATCACAATGGAGGCTCGTGGGAGACAAGCAAGGGAAGAGAAGTCAAGAATCCAAGTCAAATTGAAACTTCCACAGCCCAACCAAATTCAAATTCGGAATTAACTCATAATTCAATTCGGATTCGAATCGACCTCAAATTCGGATTCGAATCGGCCTCGGATCTGATACCACTGATGGGGTGCCGATCTTCTCGGCGTAGGACCTCTTGATAACTTGTATCACGACGAACCACGGTGATCCCGCGCGATGCGGACTTGCAACTCTATGGAAATCGCCCAAACACACACTTGATTGGATCCTCGTGACCTGGCGAAGATCGTGAACCCTCAATTCCCAACGGAAAAGCAAGAACGACCCCTTGTTCTCAATGCCCAATTCCCTCTGTTTTGGCTATAAGCACAGGAGAATCAAGCAAAAGCTTTGAAAATATATTAAGCGTGGTGCGAGGTTACAATGGGGTCTACCCTCTATATATAGTACTCCTACTCCTCCTCATGGCTGGCCAAGAGGCCCTACTCCTATTCTAATTCGGTTTGGAGTCCTACTCCAATTCAGACACATTCAAAGCAGAAAGAAACTACGATTTTACAACCATCACATTGATTCGATCATATCTTTTGATCCAGAAGGAATTTCGGAGTGAGGAGGATCCGTTGGATCGGGCTTGAAGTTAGCTTTCCAACAAGCCCAAGAACACTCGAATCGGACTCCGTTTGTAAAAGTTATGGCTGTTTTAATCGGACTGTCCTGCTGATTCGAATCCGAATTTGAGGCTGATTCGAATCCGAATTGAATTATGAGTTAATTCCGAATTTGAATTTGGTTGGGCTTGTGGAAGTTTCGAATTTGACTTGGATTCTTGGACTTCTCTTCCTTGCTTGTCTCCACGAGCTTCTCCTCCATTGTGATGACCTTTCTTCAAGAACAACCTCATATCCTTCATCTCCGTTCATTATTGAATCTTCCAATCGAGCACAAGCAAAACACTAGTTTTAGGTAGTATGAAATTCTCAACTAATTTAAAAGTAAATTCGGTGAACAGATTCACTGTTGGATAAGCTTCTCTTGTTTTCAACTCTCTTAGTAAGCTCATGTTGTTACGAGGTATTTAATGAATTGAAAACATTATATGAAACAACGTAGCTAAGGATGTCGCATCATCCTCCCTTTCTTCAAAAAGCCGTCCTCGGCTTTTGATAACTGAAAATGTGCTAGGCGAAGAAAACAAGCGTATATGCATGGTATATATATTTATCATCCAAACAAGTTCCGTGTAGCGCATGATGATTTGCGAGCGTGTATTAAACAAAGAGAACAGCGTATATCGTGATATATGTATGAATCAATTGTTGTGTTATTTGCGTTGTTTTGTACAATCGATAGCTCGGAATCACATTTCAAATTGCTGGCCAGACTCATATGATAAAATTTCACCTTCCCAATACAAAGTCAACTAAAGTGGGTGAAAACCAATTGATACCATTCCATAATTCAAGCTGCGCTACTACGATTAGTTATACATTTAAGAGATAAACAAGTAGGCATCATGTTGCATTCTAAACAATAGACACTTGTATTTAAACCCATCTTAAAGATATAATGAAATTGCTCAATAGATGGTTTCATAAAGCATGTGATTGTAAATCAACAAGATTATCATAGGTAATGTATATTTGATAAACTTGAAACATGTTGTCTACACCAACATCACCAATCAAATTGAATTTATATATGTGTATGTAGCTATTTACTAGTGATCTTAAGTGTGAAATTTCAAAAACCTTCTTAATCACACTAGATACATGTTTAGGACTATCGAATATGATATAACACAAAGAATTATTAATGTGTATTCTACTAAGAACTTCTTTTTGAGTAATCAATTTCACATTATGCAAATTAAGCATATCAAATTTAGAACGTGGAATCATCAAATGAATAATGGAGTTCTCAGTTTTACGCACCTTGTTTTTATAAACGACCAATTCAGTACAAATAGTGTTACCTTGATGTTCAGGTATTCCCTCTCCATCTATGGTTAGCTCTTTCTCTTCCAATGGTGAGGGCTCTTGAATCTCCAACTCCTTATTTGCTTGGTCCACCTGCAGAATGTGGGATACAACACTAGAAATAGAGGGTAAGTTGTTAGGTTCAAAAATAATCTTATTTATCCTATCATCTATCTCTCCCTTTTCTTTTGGTGTATCTCTCACACTCTCAATTGGGATGCTCTCAACCTCGCGTATGGTGGACTCACACAGCTCACTCTTTTTATCACTCTCACTCAATTTGGCTATGTGGCTCTCATTCTCACATGGGTTTTGATACATCTCATCCTTGTAAGACCGTAGGCGGCAAGGGCACAACTACCACCACCAACCGACCTCCTCACGTGTTGCGGGTTGTGAGCGACACTACTCATCACCTCGGTCGAAGAAAAATTCCGTTGCTCGATCTTCTTCTCAAGTGACACACCAGTGGATGAATTAGAACTAAAGAGCCGGCGCAGATTTAATTGATGTGCTTGAATGTGTTTAAGTCTCTTTTCTGCCTTCATAGCAAATTTCACAAGATCTTGCGGACTCGAAAATATTCATCTTGAAGTGCGACAACGATCGATAATTCAAGCTTGCTTTGAAGTATGTCTTTTCTTGATATGGACTAGTGATATTGTACGGCGCATTGCATGATTCAACTCAATATAGTAATCTTTGACAACTTTGCATCCTTGTTTAATGCTCTCCACGTGTCGTAGTAGTTCCGCTCATAATAGTGTGGAACAAATTCTCTTCTCATGATGCTTTTAAATGGACCCAAGATGTAATGAATCGTTTTCCACCTAGTTGTTTCCACCAACTAGAGGCATAGTCCGTAAAAAACAAAGTGGCCCTCTCACTTCCTTGGCTTACGATTCGAACTTATGGGATTCAAGCTCGAACTCCATGTCTTGTACCACTCAAGATACTCCTACGGATCATTACTACCATAGAAGGAAGATACGTATACTCAACATACGCCATTGTTAGCGACAAAGCAAAGAATATGTATGTAGGTGTATGTGTATATGTAGGGTCACTCAACTCACAATCCTAACAAGGTGAAGTTTCTTTACCGTTAGAAAGAATTAAGATCAACAATACTTACACTTGAGGCGGGAACCACAAGGTGATGTGTGGCGAATTTCAAGAGCAAGTCAAAGCACGACAACGGGTGTTTGTGGAGCTTGGTATGGATACCTACTTAATTTGAAAATTCTAGGTATTGTAAGGCTAAGTAAATATCAAACTAGAATCTAATGCCTAGTTGCGATCACAAAGATATAAGTGAAAATCAAAACAACTCACACCCAAAGATATTAGAACTTAGTGCAATCAAGGAATGAGCTATGTAAGATATAAGTGAAGAACAAAATAGCTCGTATTGCACAAGTTATAGAAAGACGCTAGCTAGTTGCAAATAATGAAACTAGGGCACAAGATTGCACAAAATATTGATATTCTAACAATTGAATCAAGAATGAGTGGGGATTTTCGCTCAAGTTTATGGTTCGGCTATGCGTTTTCTTTTTTTTTTCCTTTTCTCTTTTCTCTTTTTTTCTTTTTCTCTTCCTTTTTTTTTCTTCTCTTTTTCCTTCCTTCTTTTTTTTTGAACTATTGCCAAAATTCTTGTTCTACCAAAAATGAGCAAAAATTCTTTCCCACCTTTTGATCTTTCAACAATTGCAAGAACACAAATATTAATATGCAGCCCTAAGCAACGATTTAGCTAGTCTTAAATAGGTTCAAAGTATTCGCAAAAGATTGAAGGGTTCACAAAGGATAAATGGATGTCTCACTTCTTTTTGGTTTTTTTATAGACACGACTAAAAAAATAAAACTAGGCTCAAATAAAGCAGCATAAAAGAATTCAAGATCAACAAACTAAACTTGATTCTAATGGACAAAAACTTAACAAAACTCACTAGAATAACAAATTAAATACTACAATTTGAAAGAATTTTTTTGTATGGCTTTTTCGTGTATGGGAAAAAGATAAGCTGGATAAAGATCCTACCGAGTCAGCGGACTCGATACCACGATGCGGGGTGCGATCTTCTCGACGTAGAACCTATAGATAACTTGTGTATCTGACGAACCACCGGTGATCCCAGCGATGCGGACTTGCAACTCTATGGAAATTCGCCCAAACACACACTTGATTGGATCTTCGCTTGTGGTCGCGAGGATCAATCAAGTGTGTGTTTGGCCATTCCATAGAATTGCAATCCGTGCGATGCGCGAATCAGTGGTGGTTTATCGGGATACAAGATTATCTATAGGTTCGTCGAGAAGATCGCACCACGCATCACCAGCAAAGCAACTTTATTAGCAAGATTACGGCAGCGGCCCGGCCCTACTCATTGTCGGCCATGGGTGGCGGGGCCAACCAATCGCGACCCCGGTGGGTCCGCCCCTGCGTAAGGCGTGGGCGGGCGAGCGATATTACCTATTCGGCTCGAGGCAAATGGGGATGCGAGTTCGGCGTGGGGCGGTGGGAATTGGGCCTTGGCTCAGAGAGTTCATGAGGAGTTGGGACAATCAAGCGGCCCTGATGGGACGAAGTGAGCAGCCCAGGTGGCGGCGTGGAGCTCTGATACAACTACACACTTTTGTCCAAGGAACCCCTCCACCCAGCAGCGGGAAGATAGAATTGTAGTGTGTATAGTGGTAGTTTGCGTTATGAAATCGGAGCCGGGGCGAGAGTCTTAGCTCAAGGTGGACTACTCCTTTGTAGATCGAGCATGTCGACTAGAGGAGGGTGAATAGGCGATTTTAAATTTTTTTGGCTAAAACCAGATTTTTATGCGGTTGTAAATCAATTCGGTTTTGCTCAATTAAAACCTAAATCAATTAGTCTTAGCAAGGAGTGCACCAACGATATAAGGCTATTAATAATGATAGCAAACACACAAAGACTATAAAAATTTTAATTATAGGAATGTAAATAGCACAAAGTAAAACATAAGAGAAATAAACCACAATGACACAAGAACATTTTACGTGGTGTTTGGAGACTTGCTAGTCTCCCTAATCCACGTTGAGTTAAGCTCAAATTAATTGGACCGGCTCCACGAATTAAGCCAAACACCTCAATTCCACGGTGGTAGCTCTTTTCCACTCCGGGTAGGTGAGCTCCAACCTTCACAACACATCGAACCTTCTCACAAGCTTCTTGAGAAGATCAGGTCCACACGCCTCCACGTCATCTAGGTGTCGATAAACACTAAGAGTAATAAGACAAACCCCTTGCTTGACTCTCACCACGTGCAGCGAATGTACAAGCTCAAGTGGATACAAAATTCACCTATAGATGCAACACATGCAACTAGAGATATCTCTCCTTGCTCACAAGGTGCAACACATGCACAATTGAGAGGAGAACCTCACACTAATTTGTAATACCGGAATCGAATCGGGTAATTAGAAAAGGAGCAGGGAGGAAAAGACAAATAAAGAACTGGAATTTCTGAATCGACGGGATTTTCGTATTTTCTCGCCAACTTGGGCGCGGGCGCGACCAGAGGCCCATGAGGGGCCGGCCTAGGGCGCCGGCCAAGCGGGGCGCCCCAAACCCTAGCCGCCTCCCCCAGCCGCCACCCCTCTTGCCCTAGGCACCCCTGCTGCTCGGTGTCGGCCACTGCCATTGGTGCCTCCCCCCTCGCGAAGCTCTCATTGCCAGGTACTCGTGAGAAAGTGGGAGGACAGCACTCGTGTCGGCCAAGGAGAAGAGGCGAGTAGAAGGGGATCTTCCCAAAGCCTCGTTCATCACCTTCTGGGTTCTTCAAGGGTAAAAGTCGTTTCCCACTTTGTTGTTGTCGTCTAGATGCGGGTGGATTAATTTGATTGGATTGAATTGATCTTGTCAGAAAGTTGAATCTGTCGATTTCTTGTGTGGCGGTTTGATTTCTTAGATGCGATCTAGAGGTTTTCGTCTCCTATAGATATGTAGATTTTGTTCTTAGATTTCCATATCCACCAAGATCATGAAATTCCACGTTCGATCAAAAGTTATGGTACATTCTTTCCACGCTATTACGAATCTGGCGAGAATGAAGTGTCAATTTGTCTTTTAAAATATGACCATGTTAATGGAAGATTCAGGGTTTACACCCAACTAGCTTATTGTGGTTATTTTAATAACCTTTCCAGATTAGTAAAGAACACATTAATCGAGTCATATATTAAAAATTATGTTATGTTTTTATTTCTTTGTTCCGTTCGCCTGGACAGATTTCTGTCAGGCATATTCACCTACTGTTTAGTTAATTATTTTTGCAGAATTAGAAAATCTTATCAACTAGAGTTTTTTAGGTTTGCTTGTTAAGTTTCGTTGGGCACTGAACTCACCTCGTTCCGAGTCACATATTAATAAATATAAAAATTTTCGTGCTGCTGTCTTGAATGGTTGTCGGTTTGCTGACTGTAGTTTTGAGCCGTGGGCTAGATTTTGGTAAAGGGAAATTATGAGTATCATGCCAACTAGACTTTTGAAGGTCATGTTCTTAGCTTTCCATAATGACAAGAATCATGGATTTTGGTTAATTTTATCAAAATTTATGATTATTTCTTTACTTCGGTGTAATTCTGCTAGAAAATTTTTGTATTAAGACTTTCATCTAAATGTTAGCCTAGGTTGTTTGCCGAATCAGAAGGTTCAGCCAAATAGGTTAATGTGGAGATTTTCGTTTCCTTTCCATAGGATTTGAGATCACCTCTTTTCGAGTGTCAGACCAAAAGATATGGTGTTTTTAGTATCCTTGTCCGATTCAGATCTGCTAGGTAGCCGGTTTAATTGGGTAGATCGACTATGTGAACCATGGGTTTAGGATGCGGTGAATAAGCGTTTCGAGTAGCGTCTTTTTCACTTTGTTACTTATTTAAATAATTAATTTGTGTAGGAGAAGGGAATTGAGATTAGTGGCCGTCCTTGCCTCTAGCAGCGTGGCGATTCGAAAGGCAAGTACAATTGATTTGTCTTGTTTGTTGTTTGTTCCACTAGATTGATGAATATGAAATGGTTAATTTCGGTATTCCTTGTTTCCTTTCATAGTTGATTACCATGATTCTTCAATAATAGGACTCGTCCATTATATTCATTCGTTCATTCGTTCTGTTAGCCCGCGGGAGTGGTAGTAGAAGTCCCATAATTTCAATATGGGCAAGAACCTTGTGAGTCTTATTGTTGGTGAATCTTGAGTGCTTGTTGATTCATCTTGTTATTTCTATGATCCGAGGACTAGATTCAATGCTTCATGTTCTTTTCACGTTCGTTAATCCATGTTTAATGAGATTATGTCTTTCATTATTCATTCTATTCATTCATTGTTCATGTTTAGTCACGGGTGGAATGTAAAGACCCATCAATTCTAGTGTGGGCATGTAAGACCCACCATTCCAATGTGGGTAGATTTGGATCCCCGTATGAAACGTTCTTCATACGGGCCTTGGATTCCCGCATTTTGTTAAATGCGGGCCTAAGTGAACCGACGGGTGTGTCACAGCTATCTTGGTATAAGCAGAAGTGGAGTTCATGCATTTCATTCATTCATATGATTTCATCCATTCTACATTCAATTTCTATTATGTGATGTTATGTTCTTATTCATATGTTCTACATTCGCATTCTATTCCGTGATTGATATGTTCATATTCGGTATGGTTCGCTTTATTAGTTGTACTTATTTGAGTCGTGGACTCATTCTTGCGATGTTTATTTGTTTTAGGTAACTATTGAAGGCGGCATGTATGGGAGGGCTTAGTCACGTGGATCACATCATTCACTTCACATTCTTTCTTTCACTTCACAATATTCAGTTTTCATTTATTTGAACTTGTCTTTGCCTTTCATTTGTTAAAGCTGAACTGTAATAAATAGGGTATGATGGTGGATGATATCATTCCCTATGTTTTGGTTGATTAAATAACTGCTGGTAATTTCTAATTAGTCTAGTATTTGAATTATCTTAATCGATTCAGATTATATTCTTGTAATCATACTAATAGATGATGATCTTTATATGCTATTGGATTGAAGTATTGTTTAAATTCTTTATAATGTGGTTGTATGTTAGTTCTTTAGGTAACATTTTGGCTTCCGAATAGCCAGGGTGTTACACTAGCTCAAGTGAGTGAAATGGGATGCCAAAAGTTATATATCAACCGACCAAGGTGGGTATTTATAGCCCACACACAAAAACCAGCCGTTGGGAGTAGAAACCCTCTAAAAATAAGGATTTTCGGTAGTACCACCGTACAAACTCCGGTAGTACTATTTTCTACTGTTCATCGGTCGTAAGGGTGCATTAACGGCTCAAAAACTAGTTGTTAAAGTTTTTGTCTTGTAATACCGCAGTACAAAGGCGGTACTACCGTTACTGCGGTAGTACCTCGCTTCTCGGACAGTATTACCGCGATCTAATTTCAACACAGAGCGACACTCGGTAAAAATATCATAACTTTTGACTCCGATGTCGAATTGAGTGTTCGGGCTCTATAGAAAGCTTATTCAGAGGGCTACACAGACAAACTATTTGATTGATCTCAAATACATTTGATCAAATCAAAAGCACAACTCTAAAGAGCCACTACCATGGTCTAAGTCCAAAGAAACATGAACAAGCAATCTAAGACTATGTTAAGGGAAAATGCATGAATCCCAACAATATGCAAAACACATTTGCAAACTTAGATCATACCACAAGAAGTAGGTACATGGACTTTAACTATTTGTAAAACACATTTGCAAAGTATAGTCACATGCTACATGAATTAGATACATGAGTCTTGGCTATTTGCAAAACACATTCGCAAATAATAGCATCATGCCACGGAGAGCTAGGCGAGCAAGATTGAGCTATCAATACATAATGAGACTCAAGCTACTAGACAAGGCGCCTCTTAATAGTACAACAATCCTATACTAGCAATACAGTCTTCCAACCAAACACCAAGACCGATAAAAGACTAGGAACACATCCCTAAGCCTAGTGGTCATACCTTTGCCTTGAGCATCTTCTTGAAGCTTGATGACGCACATCTTTACTTCAAGTTTGGGTCATCGTCTTGACTTGCATCAACCCAAGATACATCATTTACTTGACCTCTATCAACACATGATGAGTCTTCTCTTGACTTGATGATCAACTCATAATCATATCCTCTTCGAGATCTTGATATGCACCAACACATAATACATCCTCTTTTTGAACCTTGACTTGATGACGATCAACTCATGATGCAATCCAAAGTCTTCATCACCCTAGAACATAACCTATTCATCCAACTCATGAAAAATATTAGTCCCATAATAATTAACATTAATTACCAAGATATACATACATTAAATGTTTCCAAACAAGCTATTACCGAAAGGTGCAGTACTACCGTCGTTGATCATACGATAGTTCCGTTCACATAGGGCGGTACTACTGCATCCCTTAGAGGTCCAAAACTGGTCCTTACTGGAAATATCATATCGCTGTCTATATTTTGGAATATCCGGGCTGCAGTAGTTCCGCTCAAGATGCGATCATACCGCGATGCGGTAGTTCCGCTAAATGAATTCCGATACTACCGCTTTCCATGGAAGCACTCAAGCTCAAAAAAGGTGTCACTCTGGAAAACACATACCACCAACTAATCTTCAGTTCAATCGAGTTGCGGTAGTACCTGCGGTAGTACCGACAAGACAACGTCGGTACTACCGACTTCACTAAATACTTTTCAAGAAGCAAAACAAATAAAATGCATAACAAAAATGGCACAAAATAAACTTCAAGCCACTAGCCATGATCCCTCCATTGTCTTTGCATTGCCATTTCCATGTTATCTTCCATAATCCGGGACCAGGCCTTTAAAACAACTTGGTACACACATTAGTCTGTAATACTACGAAAAATATTATTAATATTAATAAAAGTGTAAGTAAGTGGGCGTAATTAATTAAGAGTAACAATAAATAATTAATTATTAAAAGCGTGTTAAGGGCTTGTGCGTAATTAAATAAAAGATTTTGTGAAAAATAGATTATTTTGAATTTTAGAGCTATATAAATCAATTTTGGGGTTTTCTAGAAACCCTAGCCAATTCTTTTCTTCTATTTTTCTTTCCAGGCGTGCTTGATTTCTCCTGTGCCAAAGCCGCCATCCAATTTTCGTTTCAACGCATCGCGCCGCCAATTGCTTTTCTCGCATCCTTGCATTTGTTCTTGATTTTTCTTTGCCGAGCCGGTGATCTGCTTTGGCGTGGAGCCGGCCGTTCTTGCCGTTTCTGCGCAAGGCTTGCATTGCTGAGTTTTCCTGCGCCTTCTTTGCCGGTGATTTGCAATCTTTGTGAGGCTCTCTTTGTCTTTGCCGTTTCTACGAAGCCAGCTAGCTGGCGCTATTGCATGCGTTGATTTTTTTACGCCACACGTCCATTTGCATCGGTGGGAGGTTTGGTGGCCATTTCACGTGAGGCTAGCAATTGGCAAGCGGCGAACGATGGGAGGTTAAGTCAAAGAAGGATGCGGAGAGAAGAAAAAATATTTTTCGGCGTTCTTACGTGGGTAACGATCAAGCTTTCTTCGCTGTTGTTTATCTTATTTATAGTTTTAGAATCGAGTTTAGAATAAAGAATTGACATGTTTCTAGTAGGGGGAAAATCGAACAGTAGATTGGATTAGCCTGTTGTTCTGTGTACAATTTATTCGGTCACCTTAATGGCAAAATTTTGAAAATGTCATCTACTAGTTAATTGTAGATAATTTCGATATCATTCTATAGCATTTTTATCATGTCGATCGGACAAGTAGAATTCGAGTTATGATTTTGGAAGACCGCTGTTTTTCGGTTGTCGTCTTTCGGCGCTGTTTTGGTAGACTGTAGATTAAAAATAGTAAACAGATTAATTAGAGTTTTTGATCTACATAAAAGCTGTAGATAATTGTCCAATGGTTCTGTAGGATCTGAGAACACGCATTTTGGTTGAGTGAAACAAAAGTTATGAATTTTGGAAGTCTGCTGTTCCGAAGCGGACAGATCGACTTTCGGGCTAAATACGGAGGTTAGATGATTCAATTAGAAGTCTTCGTAATCTGAGAAAAGGTGGATAATTTTATAAAGAATCCAGAATGGGGTGGTTTGTAGTGATCGGACTTTCGAGTCAAAAGTTACGCTCTTTTTAGTAACCGGACAGCTATGGGTAGCTTTTGATACTGCGTCGTCGTGGTATATTGGGGGCGTGTAGGGCGATGTATATTGATTGTTATGCGTATGATGCTGTAGCTTGTATTGAGATGAGTGTATTTAATGTAGGAGAATCGTCGTACTTGTTGCCATCTTGAGTCAAATTGTGCGTCGCAACTAAATGCGAGCAAGTGCATGGTGAGACGGCGATCAATGATCGATCCTTGTTTTCTTTATCTTCTATTACCATTATTGTTGTGCTTTTATTTGGTTTAATTGCAAACAATGAATTGGTATGTTTATATTTTGTTGATGAGCATGATGAAAAGTTGGATGTGATGTTTATGATGGAGTTTGCATGTTTGCATTCATAAGCATCTTTGCATAAGAGAAGGTGATCATGATTGATCACAACTCCACGGAGTGGAGGAGGTCCCGATCCTTATGGAGGAGCGGGCTTGAGAGTGAATGTTGTCGCGAGCATTCACTCACGCTATCTGATATCTGTGAAAAGAAGTGCATGTGGACATATAGAATAGAGTTGCATTGATATTTGTGATTGATAAATGAGAATGTGAATGGAAGTGTATGTGATGATAATGAAGCTATTGAAGGTGTTGATTTATTATTGTTCGTTGTTTATGATGTGTTTCTTTGAGTCGTGGACTCACCCTTGCTCTATTGTTGTTTTTAGGTGATTTTCGAGGTTGCCGTGGCGAGGCGAGTAGAGCACATGGACTTCACATGATCATTCGCCATGATAATCATTCATTCAATATTGGTTTACACATGGACATGTTAGTTATTGAATAATGTTTAGGATATCATTTGGACTAGACTATTTGCTTTATTAGTTTGGATTCATTGGTTGATCTTTGCTTTGGATTTTGGATTATTTGCACGATTATAATTCCCATTGCTTATTTATTGTCGCTTGATCCTTATTTACATGTTCGTTTGTGATCCATTGATATGATTATTGATGATTTCTTGATGTAATTTTATAGTGTGTCAATAATTATTAGTATGAAGAGTAGTGTGGTGGCATTCTAGGCTCGAGTGTTGGGCTAGGGTGTTACTGATTGGTATCGAGCGGGCTTTAGGTCCGTGGTGAATAGATTAACAACTTAGATAAACTAAAATTGTTAAAATTTGTTTTAGTTTTAGTAAATCAACTAAAATTTGCTAATGGTTAACAATCTAAAATTTGACACACTAGTGCAGATGGGTTAGAGAGAGATGCGATTATAGTTTTACGCTTCCGTTATGTTGTTTATTGATGGATGAGTTTATTTTGAGCTTTGAGCTCATTGTGTATTATTGATTGTGGTTGATAGCTATCAGGGGTAGAGGGCGTGGTCGTGGTGGCCTTGATCGTGGAGGTCGGTGTCGCGGAAGAGGTTCAGTGGAGCCACCTCCTATGTGATTGAGTCGATGGTGAGGGGTTCTTGTTGACCCGCCTCGGTTGTGGTCGAGATGAGACCCCGCTTCTTTGAGAGAGTTGGTGGGAGAGATCCGTGCTCTTCGTCAGCAGTGCGGTAGCTCACATTCTTGCGGCATCTGTTGTTGCTCTGTCGCACATCCACGGTTCTGGCGCGGATGTCACCGAGTGGATGGGGTTGAGGTTTGATTCGTTTGTGGTCGGGCACACGGTCCAAGCGTGAATGGTTGCGTTATATGGAGAGACAGTTTGGAGCTTTAGAGATGTCTTCACATCGGAGGGTCCGTTTTGTAGCCTTTCATTTGAAAGAGGCAGCGAGATATTTGGTGGGGGCGTGTTGTCTTCGAGGACCGCCACTCAAGGGCGATCACTTGGGAGGACTTTGTTGATCGGTTCAAGGGAAGTTCTACCCTACTCTTTCGTTGAGAAGATGGAGGTTGCCTTGGCGACCTTTGCTCGGGAAAGAGGTCTATTCTTGAGTATGAGGTGAGTTCAACAACTTGGTTCGCCGTCCCTTGGTGTCGAATGATGATCTTGAAAGCCAAGAGGTTCGTCGGGTCTCAATGCGAGTGCGGCATGTGTTGGGAGCTACTCCACTCGTGACTCTGACTCTGTTGTGGAGCAAGCTAGGGGCATGGAGTTGGAGATCTGACTCACAAAGGCGACAAGCCTCAGTGGACTAGTTGCTTGGTGGTGACGGAAGAGGAGCTCTAGTGAGGGAAGTGGGTGCATTCGTTGACACCTTTCAAGAAATTCAAGGAGGACGCGATTTTAGTCTAGCGATCGAGCCGTTCCTTCTTGGCGCCTCGTCCTTTGCGGAGTACTCGGCTCTTCGTCTGTCGAGGCGGGGCATGCTGCTTTAAATGCGGTGATGGACCTTGGCTGCTTTGAGTGCTCTTGGGCGGGAGATTGCCGTCGGTGTGGCCGGCCAAGGTCACAAGGGCGGGTGTGTCGCGAGAACCCGCTAGTGTGATCAAGTGGAGCTGTGCCATCGTCTTCTTCTTGATGGGTCTGCTCGAGGATCTTTCGGATGATGGCTGCTCCTCCGGCGATGCCATTTCCTTGGCTTAGGCGCCTCGGCGGTACTCTGGCGGCCGCCACCTCCGCACCGCTTGACTGCACGACCGGCTTTACCACCGCCCGCGCAGATTGTTGGGGCTCGCCGCCCGGCATCGTCTTCTTCGCCATGGCGCCACAGATGTCACGCCATGCCTACTGCGAGTCGCGGTCGTCTGGCGTGGTAGCGGTACTTTGCTTGTGGATTCGTTTGATGCTTTAGTCCTTTTTGATTCGGGGCTACCTTTTCGTTTGTTTAAATGGCGTTTGCTAGAAGAAGCGGACTTGAGTATCTGATGGATTTCTCGATCGGTGTTAGTTAGTTCTCTGAGGGTATTATTGCTAGTTCTCTTGTTTGTCTGGATGTTCATTGTCATTGATGGAGAGAAGTTCACGGCGAATTTGATAGTTATTCAAATGGAGCCGTTCGATGTTATCTTAGGTATGGATTGGTTGCACTCTTATCGGTGTGATATCTGTTTACGTAGAGCGATCTCATGCGGACCTCGTGCAGGAGACTTTGACCTTTCAGTGCACCTCCGCGCTCTCTTCGATATTAGCGGGATTGTTCGGGTCGTCGTGCGATGGCGAGGCTTCTTAGCTCTTCTTTGAGAAAGCGAGTGTGGCCCGCGATTGAGGAGATTCGGTGGTTAGTGATTACGGATGTGTTCCCGGTGATCTTAGGGTTTGCCACTGCGCGAGGCGTGGAGTTCGCATTGATCTTGTTCGGTACTCGTCCCATCTCGATGTCTCCATATCGATTACACGTCCGTTTGGGGCGAGTTGAAGAAGCAATTGGATGATTTGTTGGCTAAAGGTTTGATCGGCGTAGTGTATCGCCGTGGGAGCTCTGATACATTCACGAGAGAAGAAGGATGGGAGTTGGCGTATGTGTATTGATTATCGTGCGCTTAATGCGGTCACAATCAAGAACAAATATCCATTGCCCGCATTGAGGATTTGTTTGATCGGTTGAATGGAGCTCAAGTGTTCTCCAAGATTGATCTCCGATCGGTATAACCAAATCCGTGTGCGTGGCGAGGATGTAGAAAGGCGCTTTCTCCACGGTATGGGCATTATGAGTATAAAGTTATGTCTTTTGGATTGACTAATGCACTGCCATTTTATGGAGACCATGAACAACATGTTACACGAGTATCTAGATGACTTCGTGGTGGTGTTCATTGATGATATTCTTATCTATTCCAAGACCAATGAGGATCATGGCGTCATTTGAGGTGGTTTTAAATACTTTGAGAGAGCACAAATTCTATGCTAAGTTGAAGAAGTGTGAGTTGGATTTGAAGTGGGTTTTACGGGTCATGTGATTAACCCTCGGGGCATTCTTTGTTGATCTGGTAAGGTCTCCACAGTGGTGGATTGGAAGAGGCCGACTAATGTGAAGGAGGTGAGGAGTTTCTTGGGATTGGTGGATATTATCGGCGTTTTGTGCGGGATTTCTCTATCCTCGCCAAGCCGATGTCTCGGCTACTCGAAAGGTGTGAGATTCAGTGGGTGATGAGTGTGGCCTTGATTTACGCATTTTGAAGGACGAGTTGGTGACCTCTCCTATTCTCACTCTTCGAGGCAGGAAGCGGTTCTGATCTTTTGAATCGTCTCGAGTGGGTCTTGGCTGTGTTCTCATGCAAGGCGGTAAGGTGATTGCTTATGCGTCGAGGCAGTTAAAGAAGCGGCGAATTATCCACTCATGATTTGGAGTTGGCTGCGGTTGTTTTGCTCTGAAGATTTGGAGGCATTATCTATCGGTGAGCCTTGTGATATTTTCCACGGATCACAAGAGTCTCAAGTATATTTTCACTCGAAGGATCTGAATTTGAGGCAAAGGAGGTGGTTGGAGTTGATCAAGGATTATGATCTTACTATTGGTATCATCGAGCAAGGCCAATGTAATTCTTGATGCTCTTAGTCGCAAGCGACTCCTACTCTAGATTGCCTTATTGCTGATTTTGATCGCATGGGAATATCTTATTGTTATGCGGGCACGACACATGTTGAGACAGTTGATTCTTGAGTCGGCTATTCGGACCGTGTCTGAAGCATGAGTGACCGGTTATTACAGGAGGTTAGGAAGCATCTGGATGAGGGTAAAGAGTGTGATTTCAGTATGGATGATTACGGTACTTTGAGGTTTAAAGGCCGTCTTTGTGTACCACAAAAGCGGAGGTCAAAGATGATATCTTGAGGGAGGCACATCGCACTCAGTACTTTGTTCATCTGGTGAGACTAAGATGTATCAAGATCTGAAAGCAGAAATTTTTGGTGGAAAGAATGAAGGTGGATATTGCTAACTATGTGGCTTCTTGTGGTGTTTGTCGACAAGTGAAAGGCGAGCACAAGCGTCTGCGGGGTTATTGCGACCTTTAGAGGTTCCCAGTGGCCTTGGGATGATATCTCTATGGACTTTGTGGTGGCGTTGCCTCGTTCGCCTGAGGAAGGATGCGATTTGGGTAGTGGTGGATCGATTGAGCAAGTCTGCGCACTTCATTCCTATTCCACGACAAATTGTGAGTGATCTAGCTCCTATTTATGTGCGTGAAATAGTGAGGCGCATGGGGTGCCAAAGACCATTATTTACGCGAGGGGCCAAGTTTGTCTCCAAGTTAGGAGAGTGCGAGTGCATTGGGCTGCAGCTCCGCCTTAATCTGACGTTTCACCTGAGCAGATGGGCGATCGGCGGACTATTCGGACTTTGGAGGACATGTTGCGATCTTGTGTTCTATCTTGGAAGGGTAGTTGGGAGGACGGTTGCCACTTGCGAGTTTGCTTATAATAATAGTTACCATTCGATATTAGAGCGCGCCATTTGAGGTTCTCTATGGCGGAAGTGCGGATCGCCGCTTTGTTGGGATGCGATTGGAGAAAGCGATTTAGGTCGGGTGGATTGGATAACCGTTGAGCGTGTGGCCATGGTGAGGCAGAATCATTAGCGGCTCGGGCGAGCAGAAAAGTTATCTTGATTTGAGGCGTGATTTGGAGTTTGCGGTGGGTGACGGTGCTCTTGAGAGTGTCTCCCACTAAAGGTATTGTTGATTCGGTACCAAAGGAAAGCTTAGCCCGAGTGCGTTGGACCGTTCCGATTATTGCAAGAATTGGAAAGTTAGCTTACGCTTGGATCTTCACGAGTCCATGCGTGGAGTTCATAATGTGTTCCATGTCTCGATCTTTGAGAAAGTTTTGAGAGATCGAGCATAAGATTTCATTGGAGCGGCGTGACTATTGAGCAAGACCTCACAATTGAGTCGCGTCCGTGGCGCGATTCGGAGAGGTCGGAGGCGAGTCTTTGAGGCACAAGGCGTTGGTATCGTCAAGGTCTTGTGGGCCTATCGATCAGAGAGGCGACTTGGGAGTTGGAGTCTCGCATGCGCGAGCAATACCGGAGTTGTTCACGTCAGTCGTGTTATTTTGTTGTTTAATTTCGGTTGTGCGGTTTTTTAGTAGAGCGGCGATGTAGAATTCGGGTCGAATTCCGTTAAGAGGTAGAATGTAATACTCGAAAAATATTATTAATATTAATAAAAGTGTCGTAAGGGTCGGGCGTAATTAATTAAAGAGTAACAATAAATAATTAATTATTAAAAGCGTGTTAAGGGCTTGTGCGTAATTAAATAAAAGATTTTGTGAAAAATAGATTATTTTGAATTTTTAGAGCTATATAAATCAATTTTGGGGTTTTCTAGAAACCTAGCCAATTCTTTTCTTCTATTTTTCTTTCCATAGGCGTACTTGATTTCTCCTGTGCAAAGCCGCCATCCAATTTTCGTTTCTTTGCATCGCCGCGCCAATTGCTTTTCTCTTGCATCGTTGCATTTGTTGCTGATTTTTCTTTCTGTAGCAGGTGATCTGCTGGCGTGGGCCGCCGTTCTTTGCCGTTTCTGCAAGGCTGCTGCTGAGGGATTTCCCTGCGCCTTCTTTGGGCCGAGCATTTGCAATCTTTGTGAGGCTCTCTTTGTCTTCTTGCCGTTTCTACCGAAAGCCAGCTGGCGGCCTTTGCATGCGTTGATTTTTTACGCCTTTGCGTCATTGCATCGATAGGAGGTTTGGTGGCCATTTCACGTGAGGCTAGCAATTGGCAAGCGGCGGAGCGTAGGAGGTTAAGTCAAAGAAGGATGCGGAGAGAAGAAAAATATTTTTGGCGTTCTTACTGTAGGTAACGATCAAGCTTTCTTCGCTGTTGTTTATCTTATTTATAGTTTTAGAATCGAGTTTAGAATAAAGAATTGACATGTTTCTAGTAGGGGAAAATCGAGCGATAGATTGGATTAGCTTTGTTGTTACGTGTACAATTTATTCGGTCACCTTAATAGCAAAATTTTGAAAATGTCATCTACTAGTTAATTGTAGATAATTTCGATATCATTCTATAGCATTTTTATCATGTCGATCGGACAAGTAGAATTCGAGTTATGATTTTCGGAAGACCGCTGTTTTCTGTTTTGTCGTCTTTGGCGCTGTTTTGGTAGACTGTAGATTAAAAATAGTAAACAGATTAATTAGAGTTTTTGATCTACATGAAAGCTGTAGATAATTGTCCAATGGTTCTGTAGGATCTGAGAACACGCATTTTGGTTGAGTGAAACAAAAGTTATGAATTTTGGAAGTCTGCTGTTCCGAAGCGGACAGATCGACTTTCCGGGCTAAATACGGAGGGTTAGATGATTCAATTAGAAGTCTTCGTAATCTGAGAAAAGGTGGATAATTTTATAAAGAATCCAGAATGGGGTGGTTTGTAGTGATCGGACTTTCGAGTCAAAGTTACGCTCTTTTTAGTAACGGACAGCTATGGGTAGCTTTTACGATGCCGGCATCACGTGGTATATTCGGGGACGTGTAGGAGCGATGTATATTGATTGTTATGCGTATGATGCTGTAGCTTGTATTGAGATGAGTGTATTTAATGTAGGAGAATCGTCGTACTTGTTGCCATCTTCGAGTCAAATTGTGCGTCGCAACTAGTACAGGCAAGTGCATGGTAGACAGCGATCAATGATCGATCCTTTATTTTCTTTATCTTCTATTACCATTATTGTTGTGCTTTTATTTGGTTTAATTGCAAACAATGAATTGGTATGTTTATATTTTTGTTGATGAGCATGATGAAAAGTTGGATGTGATGTTTATGATGGAGTTTGCATGTTTGCATTCATAAGCATCTTTGCATAAGAGAAGGTGATCATGATTGATCACAACTCCACGGGAGTGGAGGAGGTCCCCGATCCTTATGGAGGAGCGGGCTTGAGAGTGAATGTTGTCGCGAGCATTCACTCACGCTATCTGGTATCTGTGAAAGAAGTGCATGTGGACATATAGAATAGAGTTGCATTGATATTTGTGATTGATAAATGAGAATGTGAATGGAAGTGTATGTGATGATAATGAAGCTATTGAATTTGTTGATTTATTATTGTTAGTTGTTTATGATGTGTTTCTTGAGTCGTGGACTCACCCTTGCTCTATTGTTGTTTTTAGGTGATTTTGAGGTTCTTAAGTGGCGAGGCGAGTAGAGCACATGGACTTCACATGATCATTCGCCATGATAATCATTCATTCAATATTGGTTTACACATGGACATGTTAGTTATTGAATAATGTTTAGGATATCATTTGGACTAGACTATTTGCTTTATTAGTTTGGATTCATTGGTTGATGCTGCTTTGGATTTTGGATTATTTGCCTGATTATAATTCCCATTGCTTATTTATTGTCGCTTGATCCTTATTTACATGTTCGTTTGTGATCCATTGATATGATTATTGATGATTTCTTGATGTAATTTTATAGTGTGTCAATAATTATTAGTATGAAGAGTAGTGTGGTGGCATTCTAGGCTCAGTGTTGAAATTTGAGGGTGTTACAAGTCCCATAAACACAATTACAAATAATTGAATATAAAGTGATATGAGTATATATGAACTACACATGTTTTATATACTCAAAGGATATGTTTCAAAGTAGAGATTCCTAATATATGTAGATAAAGAAATACGAATCAATACTAATGAAACCACAAAACATAGAGTGAACTCTTGCTAAACGTGTGTATACACAAATGTGCAATAAAAACATATGCACATATTCAAGTTAGACTTTTAGTGGAGTTCAACCTACATTTTGGATCCGAGGAATGCAACCCTATATAAGAATATGATGTCGAGTGCATACCTCCATGATTTCTACCTTTTTATCCAAATAAGACTACACAATAATGAAATTGTTAGTCTCACATATAGATTTATCATTAATCACCAAAATACTCCATTAACTCATAATGGCGGGTATAGATTCTTAAATCTCCCCCCTTTTAGTGATTGATGACAAATCCTTAAATAAATCATTATAAGATAAGAGTTAAGCTATTGAACTATATCCATGCATGTCACTAAGAAATTTAAAGCTTCAATAATAATGTATGTGAGAATGATATGCATGAAAGGTGAAATCACTGGAAAGAATATATTAATCTTCCAAATGTGGAAATATATTGATAATATAAATATTATCACCCTTTTGGCATTAATCACCAAAAATTCAAAAAAAATCTAAAGCTAACATAGAGGTTTTGCAAAACGATGAGCTTGGCAATTGTAATTATTTTATTATGATCATTGAAATGTTCTCCCCTTTTGAAGTAAGGATTGTTTTCAATATATTTGAGAAAACCAAAATAGGTCACAAAAAACCAAAATAGGTCACAAACTCTCTTTGTATGGCCGAGAAGAGCAAAGCAACTTGAAATGAGGCCATATTTAAGTTTAACTAATAGAAATGATATTTGGAAGACATTAAAATAATCTCCCACTTGAAATATTCTCAAGAAATATTTTTCATGAAGATACCATGCTTATTTTCACAAATTAGAAATCATGTTGAGCTAAAAAAAATTCTTAAAACATTTGAAAATATATGGAAACAAGCTCAGAAAAATCTGAGATAAATCATGGAGCTAGTCCTTATAAATACACACACTTTTCATTTTGGGAGTCATGACCAAATATCAACTATTTTGAAGATATCAAAATCACAAAGTTTGAGCGAAAATTTTAGGATTTTGATTTTCATTCCTTTTAAGCTTTGAAAGATAGCTGAAAAGCTGGTTAAAATTGTTCTAATAAATCTGTGAAAATTTAGCAACATAGAAAACTATATAGGATCAAAGTTAATCATTATAACTTCCTCCAATTATGAATCATTTTGGAGATACAAGAATCATTAATCAGCTTAAAACATGCAAAAGTCTGAATTTTCAGCATGTTGATTAATGAGAGAAAAAGTTAAAACCTTTTCAAATCAAGTCAAAATTATTTCAAATTTGAAAGAAACAGACTTTGGACTCCTAAGAAACTTTTCCAAGAAGAAGTTTCGAAAAAGAAGTCTCCATTCAAAAGATATTTCAAAATGAGCTCTGCAGGCATGATTTTTGCTTATGTGAATAAAAAAGCAAAACCTTTTCAAATGAAGTCCAAAAACTTTAAAATTTTACAGAATTTAAATTTGGATTATTTAAAATGTTTCACAAATTTTGTTTTTTGGAAAATAAATTTTCTTTCGAAAGATAAGGTAAAATGCGCTTTGTAGGCAAGGAAAGAGAATAATTTTGCATTAAAGGTTCAAAATGCAAACTAATTTGAATTTCATGGAGTTTTTCACTTTCTTGGCTTTATGTGAGTTAGAAATACAATTTTAAGCCAAGATACATAAAGAAATTTGGTTCAAATAGCGAAACTCACTATATGCAAGAATAGATCATTTTGGGTCAAAACTAGTTTTTCGGTGAGTTTCAAATGAATATAACTTTCCAACGATTGATCTTTTGTAAAAACTTTGAACTAGACAAATGTCTGAAATGACCAACCTTACGACTTTGGTATTGGAAAATGTTTCAAAAACACAATAGATTTTTGATTTATGAAAATATGTCATTTAAATAAAAAATAAGATCTTTTTGAGGCCAAATTTGATATTTGTTTTCTAAAATAGAAATTTTTACTTAAAATACATTGGAAAATATTTGAAGTACATATTTAAGTACTTTATCTAGTGTTTCACAAATTTGAGCATTTGAAGCATGATTTTTGACTTTTGACAAAAGAGGCTATTTAGAAAGGCTAAACTTCCACATCATTGACAATCTCACTCAAAAAATACCAAATGAAGTAAATGAGAATGAAAAACATGCATTCACAAGATCCATAAATTATTTTGGACAAATAGCTAAAATAATTTTTTCAATACTTATACTTTACCCCTTTCTTAAGTAATCCCAAAATCTTGAATAAGTTTTTCATAAAGAGAAAAACTCTCCTTTACACAAACGTTCCTCTTGGCATTCTTTTCTTCTCATTTGACATACAAATTATTATATTCCGTCTTGTCATATTCTCTTTTGTCATCTCTTTGAGATATATCCATCAAAACTCATGCTGACTTTAACCTCTTTCCTTTGATTATTATTTGCAACCAAATTCTCCCTCTTTGACATTAAGCACCAAAAATATCTACATATGGATCACACTTGAAGGATAGTCTTTAAACATCTCTTGTAGAAAACATGCATCGACAAGATTTGAATTTGCAAAGTGCTCGAACTTCTCTTGCAAAGATCCTCGAAGAAAGCATTCGAAGAGAAGAGGGAAAGAGAGAATCCACTCGTACACAAAGAGTACTTGAGCTTTGTCAAAATAAGTATGATCAGCAAGTAATGAAATTAGATACCACCTTGAAGGAATAAGATGATGTCTTGTGAAAGGATGAATTTCATACCGAGGTCAAGATGATCAAGAGAAGCTACCACTTTTAGAAAGAATACCATTTTTATGATAAAAACATCACAATGCGATCAAAATGACATATGGAGTCAAGAAAGTACTTGAGGGTAGCTAGCGAATATAACAAAGATCAACTTGACCAAAGGAAGCAACCAAAGTAGGTTTAAAATTGAATGGAATGAAATGGCTATCTTATCAGAGAAATCGGTAGTACCGATGTGCAAATAATGATGTAATCTAGAGATGCGAAATACCGCCTTTCAATGGTGGTAGTCTTTGCAAGCGATAAATACCTTTGTTAAGCGCGGTAGTTCGATATTTACGGAACTTGAGGATAGAACTTGTAATTGAGAAATATACAAAAGATCCTTCGTTTTGCACTCAAATAAATATCATTCAGGATCATTATGCATTGAAGAGACTAAATGTATATAAGAACATAGCTTTTTTATGAATTAAGATTTTGTTTTCGCAAATGAAACTTATTTTGACGAAGCTTCTTCAAATGGGAAAAACTAACCATATGAAGGAATTTAAAGCATCCAATTTCATGTATGAGTCATTAATACCATTGTGGACCTATTTGTGTGAATAAATTTGGCTTAAATGACAAAGCTCACTTAAGTGCTAGATTCTGACCGCTTAGGTCAAAATAGGATTTTGGACGAGTTTCAAAATCAAATAACTTTTACTAGGTTGGCCTTTTAAAATCTTATGAATACCAAAAGGTTTAGAATAGCCAACTCTAGGTTACTTTTGGGAAGGTTTTCAAATTCCTTTTAGAGTAGATTTCACACAAAAATCTAGTTTATGTCAAAAACAAGATACTATAATTTTAGATTTTAGCTAGAAGCACTTTTTTTAAACTTAAAATAGGTTTTTCTTGAGCCAAAACCTTTGGTAAACCTTTAAATAGTATTTGTATATATTTTGCAACTAGTTTTTCAAAGGATTGCTAGTAGTTATGAAATTTTGACTTTTGGCTAAAAGGCTCAATTTTGAAAATCATTACTAGCACTTAATTTATTTGGGTAGACTTAGGGATGTGATAAACATGATTATGATTTAGCACTCCCCCTTAATGTGCCACACCCATCTTGCTCAAAATTTTAATAATGAAGATTATGAATAAGAGCAAGAACACCCTTTTTATAGGATTTTCATGGAATGCAACCTACACAAGGCATAAGGGCTAGATACTTCAATATAAATACTTTTTACCGAAATGACATTGGCTTATGATATGAAGTGATCATCCCCATGCTTGGCTCTAATTTTGATATATGATGAAATCCACTGTTATATGACTAAACCAAGCCTCCAATGCCTCTCCAATTACCTATTAAGCATTTAAGCGTATTTTGGTACCTAATATTTGGTTGGGTCCATGAATGTTAGTCACAATACTTTTGGGTACCCAAATGACCCTTGAAATAATCTTAGGTGAGCTAACAATCCTAGCAAACACGTTGCCATTTTTATTCTTCCTAAGAAAATAATGATCATTATAGATAAAAGGCTTAGGAGTGATACATTTGGGATAATCCTTACTAAAATATCCCTTTTCTTGGTAATTATAGCAAGTTGGGCTTTTACTTCCCCTTTTTGTCTTCTTTACTTGCTCCTTGCCGCCTTGCCACTTCTTTGACGACAATTGTTTGTCATTTAACTTGTTTGTGCACAGAGGCAAAGTGACCTTTCTTCTTTGCAACCAATGCACTTGAAATTCTTCATGTGTTTTGCATTGTGCCTTGTCTTGTTTCTATTTTTCTTTTTCTTGGAGATGAAACCAATTCCTCTCTTGTCATTCATCCTTTGTTACTTACTCACAATATTATCAAGAGAAGGCCTCCCCTTTGTAGCGCTTCCCCAAGTCATTGCTCAGCTTGGTGACTTGGTCCTTTAGCTCTTTGTTTTCCTCTACAAGGTTAGTCTTAACAAGCATAAGGGAAATATAAGTATCTATTTTGGAGCAACAAGGCATGTCAAACAAATCATCACAAGAACTGGATATGCTAACCTTAGATGAAATGCAAGAGCTAGGAGCTAAACATGGCATATCATATAGTAAATTACATGTAATGCCTATATCCACCGTAGAGCTAGTGACTTCCTTGAGAATGAGATATTCATGTTCTTCTTTTAACATATCATAATTATTTTGAAGACAGATATGCTCTTTCTTTAAAACCTTGAATCTCATCTTCTCTTTCCCAAGATATTCATTAAGACATTCTAACATATCCATCAACTCATCATATGAAGGTTCATTATCACCATTGACCTTCCTATTACCTTTGGCCATAAAGCAATGATGTGATGTAGATGAGCTTGTGGATTTTTCATTGTCGGAGCTAGAGGTTGAGCATTCTTCTCCCAACATCCATTCTTGTATGCAATCATCATTAGTGGAGGTGGATACTTCATAATGATCTTGAAGATGGGTCCACATCTCATGAGCGTTCTTGAGCTTGTATACTTCATTGAACACCTCTATACTCAAAGCACTAAATAAAGTGTTAATTTCTTGAGTGTCGAGATGTAAGTATTTCTCTTCCTCAATAGTTGGAGTAAGAGGATCCAATAGAGGAGAAAAGCTCATATCTACAATCCACCATATTTTTTTTTGGCTCATGGCCTTAAAATAACATGACATGCAGATTTTCCAATGAGCAAATTTTGTGCCATCGAATAGAGGTGCTTCACCTAGGCGCACTATATCACTAGTCGTCATCCTTTGCTCTCTAGATGGTTAAGTCTAATAAAATGAGAGACCAAGCTCTTATACTACTTATAAGATCGAGGAGGCCAGGCCGGAGGGGGTGAATAGATGGTTTTTAAAATCTTTTGGCTAAAACCGAGTTTTATGTGGATTTGTAAATCAATTCGGTTTTGCTCAATTAAAACCTAAATCAACTAGTTGTAATACACCGGAAACGAATAAGGTAATTTGAAAAGAAGCTAGGGGAAGAAAATACAATTAAAGAACTAGAATTTTCTATTTAAAGAGGGGGTTTTCTATGATTTCGCCAACTTTGGGCGCGTTCGCGACCAGAGGCCCAGAGGAGCCGACCTAGGGTGGTGGCCAAAGGGTGGAGGCACCCCAAACCCTAGCCGCCTGCCCCACTTCCCCTCTTCCCACCCCAAGCCGCCACCCCCTCCCCATCTTGGCGCCTCCCCTGCTGCCCCTGCTGCCGCCCTCCCTGGTTGTGGTGCTCCTCCTCCCCCGAAGTCGAGTGCCCCTGCCGATCCCTCCTGCTGCTGTCTCCGGGCGTCGGTTTTTGCGTGTGGTAGCCGGCCAAGAGGAGGAAGAAGATAGGAGAAGGGGGATCATCTTCCCCAAGCCTCGTTCATTGTCCTCCTGGGTTCTACAAGGGTTCTGGCGTTTTCTCCGTTGTTTGAAGTTGTTTAGTTGCGAATTCGATTAGTTTGATTGGATTGAATTGGTGTTGTTAGAAATTCAGATTCTGTCCAGGTAGGTTCTTGGCCGATTTGGGTCCTTAGAGGTATAATACCGAAGGTGATTCGACTTATTAGAAGAAGTTTTGGAAGAGGAGCTAATCGAAAAACCGAATCATCTTTTCACGGGGGTTTTACGTGATTTCACGACAACTTGGGCACAGGCCACGGCCGGAGGGGCCATGTGGTGGCGGCCATAAGAGGGGTTCCACCCCCAAACCCTAAACTCCACATTTCTCTCCCCTCCCCTTTGGAGCCGCCCCCATCCCCTTGCTTGTGCACCGCCTTATCGTCGATTTTGGGTAAGATCGTTCGTTTTCATCCTGTCCATCGCTTAGAAAGTTGTAGGTATTGTTCTTAGCTTTCCATATCCACTGATATCACGTGATTCCTCCTTACGGTTTAGGAGATATGATTTTTTTAGTGCTGTGTTTGTTCATGCGTGTGTGAGAAGGATCTGTCGGCTTGGTCCTAGGTTTTGATTTAGTTAGAGGTATTTCCAGAACCTCCACCCCAATAAGTTATTGTAGCCCTTGAAATTATATTTCAAAGCTGATAAAGATCATCTCCATTGGATCTGTATAATGAAAGTTATGATATTTTCTTTACCACTGTTCTAAATTCTGGGCAGATAAATGTTAGTGTTTTCTTCTATTGTTTAGACTACTGTAGATGCCGAATCTGGGGTTTTACCCTTCTAGCGTTTTATTCCTGGGAACGTTAGCTTTCTTTTGGCACCGAGATCAGGAAAATCCGATCTGTAGTTTGGGAGATATGAATTTGTGATTACTGAACTGTCGGTCAATACGAAAGCGAGGTTAGTAGGTTTGTCCCTCGGTTTTGTTCAAATTAGGGACCGAATCAGAACCTTCACCCAACTAAGTTATTTTAGCCCTTATAATTATATTTCCAAGCTGATAAGAATCATTCTCATTGGATCAATAGGGTGAAAGTTACGCCGTTTTCTTTATCTCGATCGTGATGCAGACAGACATAGATGGGTTGTGTTTAGCTGTTAATTAGCCCTCTGTTTTGGCGAATCAGGGATTCCGCCAACTAATGTTTTGTAGCCTGATCTGTTAAGATTCAGTGAGCACTAGTTTCAGGTCTTTTGGAGTTACAGATAATTAATGGTGATTTTTCTAGTATCGCTGCCAGTTTAGCGGTAATCGGGTTGTTGGGTAAACTTGGTAAAATTGATCCCGTTGTTTGTGTGGTAGAGATAGAGGGGATGGAAGGGCTCTTGTAGCAATGTCATACCTTGTTATTCTTATTTCGATTATACATTTGTGTAGGCGGTGAGGCGGTGAGTGGAGGGCATCTTCGTGTCCTCCTATTACGTCTGTCGCATCGCGGAAGGCAAGTACCCTATCTTTGTTTGGTGATATTTCCAATTGTTTGCTTGATGTTGGGATAAATTGTGAATGCCTTTTTCTATCCATCCTGATGTTTATTTCATTTCAAGAAGATGATTCTTGTGATTAAAGAATTAACATTCATTTCAGTTGTTGCATTCCATTACATGCAACTAACTTGTGTGGCATTCTTGATATATTATGTTGTGTGGGAATGCATACTCATACTTGTTTACACATGTTGTTGAATGCCATGTGTCTTTTCCACTAATGTGTGATATTCATTCATACCATGAGAAATCATCATGTTCATTCATAAAATTCATTATGACCACGGAAGTGGATTCTTTTGGTAAGTCCCATCAATTCCAGTATGGGCATTTGAAAGACCCATCAATTCCAGTATGGGCATTTGAAAACCCACTATTCCAATGTGGGTAGTGTTGACCACCATTCCAATGTGGCAACTTGGACACCCGTATGAAACGTTCTTCATACGGTGATTGGGTCCCGTACTTTGTGAAATCACGGGCTTAAGTAATTTCAAACGGATGAATCACTCGCTATCTACGGTATATCACGATCGATAAGTCCATACCTTCAATGCATTCTTACATTTCATCCATTCATGTATTCATTCCATACATACATGTATGTGTTCCAATAATTGTTAAGTAATTCAAGCTGAATTGTGTTGTCCACTCCATGCTTGATTATTCTTGTTTAGTACTTGCTGAGTCTTGACTCACCCTTGCTTTGTATGTTTTAATTAGGTAATTGAGGAGGACGACAAGATGATTTGGTGGGGTAGTTCGGCACACTACACTTCACTTTTATCCAACCAGAATAATTATTATTACCTTTCAGTCAAGCCAACTTGTTAACTAAATTTCTAGATTTGTAATAATCCAACTTTGGTATTGCTTATTGTTGTGGTATTATATTTGTTTATCCATTCTTTTCCATGAATCTGGTGATCGTTTATTGTCATTCTTTAGAAATTATTGTTGATTGAATCTGTATAATCCAGCTTTAATGCTATTTTTAGTAGTTTGATAGTTTTGCGTGACATCTTGGCTTCCGAATAGGCAGGGTGTTACAGTTGGTATCAGAGCGGGCTTTAGGTCCGTGGTTCATTCAAACATATTAAATTGACACACTGTGCACATTAGGAGGGGTTGGGTGGCTGTTGCTTCGCATTTCAATTGTGGTGACTCGAGTATTGAGTCGTTGTTAAATTGTGTTGTGCTATGATGTGTTAATCCATGATATGATGTGATAACCTTTATCTATGAAATTATTCTATGATCGTCATGAGATGATCCGATATAAATATATATATTCATAATTGATTGCATTAGTTATGCGTTTCGCTAGCGGGCGTTGATCAGTTGAGTTCGTGGTTGATGTCCTGGGTTTTGCCAGGCTACACCACTGTTTGTAGTATGATATTGGAGAACTTCTTACCTCTGTTCCATAAGCTCTGTATTGAGCATGAGCTCATTGATGAACTTGTTGCCTTTCTCGAACTGATATCTGGTTTCCTGGTTGTGGTTCCTGGTAGTTCGTGAATTCTTTTGAAATTAGGGTTTTAATGAAGAAGGCAAGCTCCAGCAGTTCTCTGATTCGTTCTTTGAAACAAATATTGCCCTTTTGACTATTGTGATATTTCTGCTCCACGTGAGCATAGTTCAAATGCAAGATTCCTCTTTTCACAAAAGACTTGTTTTACCCCTGTTGGGGAAATTTAACTCATTCGTTCGTTTGGAATCTCGGTATTGGAAGACTTCTTTTGCAAGTTCTTTATCAAGTGTGTATTGATCTTGCATATTTCTTTTGATTTGCTTTAGTAAGTCGTTCTCTTCCTTGATTTTCGAATTTGACAAATTCTTGTCCGGTGGCGATTGATGAATTTCTCTTGGGTTCATGATTTTGGTAGACGAGTTTAAATAGGCCTTTAATGGTACTCCGAAAACATTATTATTTTTCCATTGTCGAATTGTTTTTACTACGAATGATCTTTGTAAATTGACAACATTGATATTTTCATGATTGTTCTTTCTTTCTCATTGGAAAAGAGCGACTCATTAACTCGCTTGATGGTTTGCCTAATGAGAATTCTTGTTGCAAGATCGTTAACTCGAGAAAGCATTAGCTCAATGTATTCCTTTTGGAACCCTCTGCTTGTTGAAATTTGATGCATATCTTTTATGAAGAAAAGCGTTAAAACCCTTTTGGAGTGCTTGGTTATGCTTAAGTCGGGGGTTGCACCCAAACAAAGATTGTGGGCTACGGGTTTCTATTAGACCCTATTTGTTTTTTTTAAAATAGTTTCTTGCCTTTCTGGCTGTGGAGCTCTCATTGCTGTTTGTGAACGTTATTCTTGACAAGGTCGTTCTCTTTATGTTAGCCCTATCTCTCTTGTTGATAAGGGCAGCTCGGTTATCCGTTTGACAGTTCGGAGAATGAAAATTTCCTTTCACAAAGTTCATTGAAGAAAATTTCGACTATGTTCATTTCTTTGAAATATTTGGAGTGTTGGAGTTTAGAACCTCCCTTTGAAAAGAAAAGTGTCGAAATTTCTCTAGAGTTTTGTAGTGCTGGGTGTGACGTTTGTTCAACTTTATGGTTTTCATACCAGAATTCTTTTCTAGAATAAGTTGTTATTACAATTCCATTTGATGCTGAAAATTTTTATGGCCCGATTTGTCATGTTCCCTTTAGAAGGTTTATTGACACGATCAGTAATGTGAGAGTAAGGTTGATTCTTTTATAGAGAAAGAAGTTTGACCACCTTTCTTGATGTTTCCAAAATGATTCAATTTTGAGTTTTGTGTTCATGACCTATTGGAGGTCCCAGTTAATTACGATAAGCGAAGTTTGCCACGTAAAGCGATTTGTTGCGAGTTATAATGGTTCTTGATGATCGGCGTTTTGATCTTGAATGCTCGTTGTTCTTATGTGTAAAGATCCGACATTCTCTTCTTGTGAGGCTTATATTTTCAATTGTGGACTCCACCTAAGTTCAATGAGTTCATTGCCTAAATTTTCTGCCCTTTTCACTCAAAAGATTTCGAGTTTCAATCGTAATGCCGTTTTCTTATCGATTGTTATTTGCTATTATCTTCTGAGGAATGTGTTCCCTCAACCACGAACTTAGTTTTCGTTTTCCAAGATCATATTTAGCAGAATATTTCTTTTGGTTTCTTGGCCGCCGTGGTGAGCAACGCTTTCCTGTATGAATGAACTTGTTTTGTTCGCCTCTTCCTTTTGAGAAAGGATCACGATTACGTGTTGCAAAGTGGTTGCAAAGTGTAAGTTTGACCCTTTGTGTAGTGGTGGATGAGTAATTGTGGTGGTGATATTTTGTTAACAAGTTATCGGAGGAGTTGTAGAATGTGAAATGGTTTTGATCTGTATCCCTTGGAGGAAATTGATTCACGAGATGTTTGACTTGAGTAAGTCCGAAAAGTGTTACGGTGATTAACACTGGTATAGTGAAATTCGAACTTCAATTCGAGTTGAAAGGTTGGTGATTATCGGAGTATGGAAACCTTGATTGAATTTATAGAGTAGCATGCAATTGGATAGCATTGCGAGATGGTGTGGGTGATTTCTGATGATGTCAATGAGTGAGTATGTTAGAATTGTGGGAATGTTAGAGATTTAATTCGATGATTTAACTATCAGTTATAAGAGCAATCTGTTGTAGAGGTTTTGAAAGTTAAATCTGGGCTTTGCATTCGTTTATGCTAGACCTTTGGTCACCTACTGATTGTGTGTATAGAGGGTGGAATAAATGAGTTTCCCGAGCATATTTATGATAGGACCCTTTTGAAGTAGTGTAACACCCCAGCCCAACACTGAGCCTGGAATGCCACTAAACTACCCTCGAAACTAATAATTATCGACACACTAGCAAGAAAACAATGGTAATCATATTCATGGACCACAAAAGAGCAATACATAATTATGGATCAAGAGGTAATAAATAAGCAATGGGAATTATAACCAGGTAAATAATCCAAAATAACATCAACCAATGAATCCAAATTAATAAAGCAAAGAGTCTAGTCCAAATGATGTCCTAAACTTTATTCAACCTCTAACATGTCCAAGTGTAATCCAATTCTGAATGAAAAGATTATGAAGGTAAATGATCATGTGTTGCCCATGTGCCCTACTCGCTCTCAGTTACGGCATCCTCGAAGATCACCTAAAGACAACAATAGAGCAAGGGTGAGTCCACGACTCAGCAAACACATCCATAAACAACGAACAATAATAAATCAACAGCATTCAATAACTTCATTATCATCACAGGTACTTTCATTAATAATCTCATGCAGTTATCTTCTCTTTGATTCACATCCATTAATCTCATGTATGAATGCAACTCTATTCTACATGTCGCATGCACTTCTTTCGGCGTATACGGTATAGCATGAGTGAATGCTCGCGACAACATTCACTCTCAAGCCCGTTCCTCCATAAGGATCGGGGACCTCCTCCACTCCCGTGGAGTTGTGATCATCATGATCACCTTCTCATATGCAAAGATGCTTATGTATGCAAACATGCAAACTCCATCATAAACATCATATCCAACTTTCCATCATGCTTATCAACAAAGATATAAACATACCAATTATTTGTTTGCAATTAAACCAAATAAAAGCACACCAATAATGGTGCTGAAGATAAAGAATCACGATGATCAATCATTGATCATTGTTTACCATCACTTGCCTTTACTAGTTGCGGCGCACAATTTGGCTAGCAGATGGCAACAAGTCTGACGCCTCTTCTACATTAAATACACAAATTTCAATACAAGCTACAGCATCATAAGAACAACAATCAATCGACATCGCTCCTACCGTCCCCAAATATACCACGTTACTCGGTGCGAAAAGTTACCCATTGCGGTCTTAGTACTAAAACGAACGTAACTTTTGACTCAAAAGTCCGATCACAACAAACCACACCATTCTGGATTCTTCATAAAATTATCCACATTTTCTTAGATTACAAAGACTTCTAATTAAATCATCTAACCCCCCGTATTTAGCCCAGAAAGCCGGTCTGTCCGCTTCGGAACAGCAGTCTTACTAAATTCATAACTTTTGATTTACTCAACCAAAATTCGCGTTCTCAGATTCTACAGAACCATTGGAAAATTATCTACATCTTTCGTGTAGATCAAAAACTCTAATTAGGCTATTTACTATTTTTACTCTACAGTCTACCAAAACAGCGCCGGAAGACGACAACCGTAAAAACAGCAGTCTTCCAAAATTCATATCTCGAAATCTACTTGTCCGATTGACATGATAAAATATGCTATAGAAAGATATCGAAATTATCTACAATTAACTAGTAGATGACATTTCCAAAATTTGCCATTAAGGTATCCGAATAAATCGTACACGGAACAACAGGCTAAACGGATCTATTAAACAGATCTATTACTCGGCACTTTGACTAAAACTATAGAACCTTCTCTAATTAACCTCAATTATAATCTCTAATTAACAGTGTCTAGCAAACCAGAGGAAAACACGTACTTAATGCTAGCAAACCTCACTGGCGATGCTCGGCGCTTCGAGGCGGCGGATGAATCATGTTGCGGCGGTCTTGATTTGGATCGGCAAGGAAAACAGCGGTATGACCTCGCGCGAGGCGAAGACCGCAGCCGGCGGCGTTGCGATTCCTGCTTTGCCGCGCCTGGTGCACAACTCGGCGAACCGGCTTCAGCGGCGGCGAGGGGCGCGGCAACGCTTTCGGCGGCGGCGGGCGTCGGCCATGCGGCAATGCCGCGACAAGCGGCGGCGCAGCAACTCGGCGGACTCGGCGGCGGTGGAAGCAGCGACCACCGCGAGGAGAGGCGGCAACGACAGCGGGGACTTCAGTGGCTCGCACGAAACAAATTGGTGGCAATTTTGCGGCTTGGAAAAACAAAGGAAAAGAAAATGGGACTAGGGTTTTCTAAAATCCACAATCCATTTATATAGCTCATAAAAATTGAAATTCTATTTTCCACGTATACTAAATTCTTTAATTACGCACAAGCCTAAATTCTTTAACTAATTAATTTATTATTAGTATTGTTATTATTATTATTTTTGAGAATATTACATTCTACCCCTTAGCGAATTCGACCCGAATTCTACTCGTGAATTCTACTCAAATAAAAACTACAACTGCTGAAATTAAACAACAAAACAACACGTGCCGGCGTGAACAACTCTGGATATTGCTCGCGCATGCGGGCTCCAACTCCCAAGTCGCTTCTCTCTCGGTGATCGTCCACGGCACCTTGGCGTATACCAACGTCTTGTGCCTCGGCCTCGCTCAGACCTCTCGAGAATCTTGCGGCGGACGCGACTCAACTGTGAGGTCTTGCTCAATAGTCAGCGGCTCTAATGAAATCTTATGCTCTGGATCTCTCAAAAACTTTCTCGAAGCATCGAGGCGTGAAACACATTATGAACTCCACGCATGGACTCGGGAAGGTCGAGCGGTAGGCTAACTTCCCAATTCTTGCAATAGCAGGAGCGGTCCAGCGTACCTCGGGCTAAGCTTCCCTTTGGTACCGAATCGGACAATACCTTTAGTGGGAGACACTCTCAAGAGCACTGGTCACCCACCGCAAACTCAAATCACGCCTCCTCAAATCGGCATAACTTTTCTGTCTACTACGGTGCTACGGATTACGCCTCACCATGGCACACGCTCAGCGGTCTTGAATCGGTCCGGACCCAAAATTGCCTTCTCTCAAGCGCATCCCAACAAAGTGGCGATCGCACTTCGCCCATAGAGAACCTCAAATGGCGCGGCTCTAATCTTGGAATGGTAACTATTATTATAAGCAAACTCGCAAGTGGCAATGGTCCTCCCAACTACCCTTCCAAGATAGAGCATAAGATCGCAACATATCCTCCAAAGTCGAATAATGCGCTCACTTGCCCATCATGCGTGGGTGAAATCTTGTACTAAGGCAATTTGTGTGCCCAATGCACTCTGCAGACTCTCCCGAACTTGGAGACAAACTTGGCGTCCACATCGAGAAATGATGGTCTTTGGCACACCATGCGGTCTTACTATCTCACGCACATAAATAGGAGCTAGGTCACTCATTGAATTTGTCGTGCGAATAGGGATGAAGTCTTGTGAGACTTCTGAATCGATCCACCACTACCCAAAGCGCATCCTTCCCTCGCGTGAGCGAGGCAACACCACCACAAAGTCCATAGTGATATCATCCCAAGGCCACTGGGGTACCTCCAAAGGTGTAACAACCTGCGGGGCGCTTGTGCTCGACTTTCACTTGCGACAAACACCACAAGAAGCCACATAATTAGCAATGTCCACCTTCATTCTTTTCCACCAAAAATTACATTTGAGATCTCGATACATCTTAGTCTCACCGGGATGAGCGATTATGCAGTGCGATGTGCCTCCTCAAGATATCATCTTTAACCTCCGCCTTTTGCGGACGCGCAAAGCGACCTTAAACCTCAAAGTACCGAATCATCCATACTAAAATCACCCTCTTTACCCTCATCCAGCGCTTCCTAACCTCCTGTAATAACGGTCACTCTGCTGTGCTTCACACTTTGCGATGCGAATAAATGACTCAGAATCAAGCGTGTCTCAACATGTGTTGTGCCGCATAACAATAAGATATTCCCATGCGATCAAAATCAGCAATGAGGCAATCTAGAGTAGCGGGAGTCGCCTTGCGACTAAGAGCATCATAACAACATTGGCCTTGCACGGATGATCTTGAATAGTAAGATCATAATCCTTGATCAACTCCAACCACCTCCTTTACCTCAAATTCAGATCCTTACGGTGAAGATATACTTGAGACTCTTGTGATGCGTGAAAATATCACAAGGCTCACCGTATAGATAATGCCTCCAAATCTTGAGAGCAAAGACAACGCGACCAACTCCAAATCATGAGTGGGATAATTACGCTCGTGCTTCTTTAAGCGCCTCGGCGCATAAGCAATCACCTTACCGTCTTGCATGAGAACACAGCCAAGTCCCACTCGAGGCATCTGAAAAGGCGTGAACCGTTTCCCGGCTCGGGAAGAGTGAGAATAGGAGAGGTCACCTTTGTCCTTCAAAATCTGACTGCGCTCACACTCATCGATCCTTTGGAATCTCACACCTTTTGAGTGGTGAGACATCGGTTTGGCGATGATAGAAATCTGCACAAAAGCGCCGATAATATCCGGTAATCCCAAGAAACTCCTCACCTCCTTCACATTAGTGGCCTCTTCCAATCCACCTTTGTGGAGACCTTACTAGGATCAATGACAATGCCACGAGGTTAATCACGTGACCCGGAAAACCCACTTACGAAATCCGAACTCACACTTCTTCAACTTAGCATAGAATTTGTGCTCTCTCAAGGTATCTAAAACCGACCTCAAATGGCGCTCATGATCCTCATTGGTCTTGGAATAGATAAGAATATCATCAATGAACACCACCACGAAGTCATCTAGATACTCGTGCAACATGTTGTTCATGGTCTCCATAAAATGGCGGTGCATTAGTCAATCCAAAGGACATAACTTTATACTCATAATGCCCATACGGTGGAGAAAATAGTCTTCTCTACATCTGCTCCGCCTTTCGGTTTGATTATACCACGGCGGAGATCAATCTTGGAGAACACTTGAGCTCCATTCAACCGATCAAACAAATCCTCAATGCGGGCAATGGATATTTATTCTTGATTGTGGCGCATTAAAGCGCGCGGTAATCAATACACATCGCCAACTCCCATCCTTCTTCTCGGTGAATAGAGCGCAGGAGCTCCCCATGGCGATCGCTACGCTGATCAAACCTTTAGCCAACAAATCATCCAATTGCTTCTTCAACTCGTCACGAAGCGGACGTGCTAATCGATATAGAGACATCGAGATGGGGCGAGTACCGGAACAAGATCAATGCGAAACTCCACGTCTGCGCGGTGGCAAACCAGCTCGGTAGGAAACACATCAGGTAATCACTAACCACCGGAATCTCCTCAATGCGAAGCCACACTCGGTTTCTCGGCAAGAGCTAAAGAAGTCCGATTTTCACTTGCACGCTGACGAGAACGATCAGGCCAACATCGAAAAGAGGCGGGCGCCTCCTGAAAAGTCAAAGTCTCCCCGGGCGAGTGCACTGCGAGCATTCTCTGAAGCAGGATATCACGGCTCGATAAGAGTGCAACCAATCCATACCCAAGATAACATCGAGCGGCTCCATTTGTATAACTATCAAATTCGCGTGAACTTCTCTCCATCAATAACAATAGAACACCCGGGACAAGCGGTAGAACTCACAATAATACCCCGGAGAACTAACCAACACCGGTGAGAAATCCGGCGCATACTCAAGTTCGCTCTCCTAGCAAGCAGTTGAGACAAGCGAAAGGTAGCCCCGAATAAAAAGGACTAAAGCATCAAGCGAATCCACAAGCAAAGTACTGTCACCACGTCGGGGCGACCCGCGGACTCCATTGTAGGCATGGCGTACACTCCGAGTGGCGCCATGGCGAAGAAAACGACGCAGGGGTGGCGAGCCCCAACAATCTGCTTGTGGCGGTGCGAGCAAAGCGGTCGTGCAACTGAAGCGGTGCGAAGGTGGCGGTGCCGATGGTACCCTCTTTGGGCGCCCAAGCTAAAAAATAGCGATCTTTGGAGGAGTAGTCATCATCGGAAAGATCCTCGGCGGGACCCGAAGAAGAAGAAGATGGCACGGCTCCCACTTGATCACGCTAGCGGGGTTACGGCGACACACCGCTCCTTATGACCCGGTCGGCCACCCGGCGGCAATCTCCGTCCAAGTGCACTCAGCGTGCTGGTGTCCATCACCTTGATTAAAGCAAAGCATGCCTGCCTTACAGGGCGGGGCGAAGAAATGGAGTACCGCAAAGGGCGAGGCGAAGAAGAAAACGACCTCATTGCTTAGACTTGAAGGATTGCGGTCCTCCTTGAATTTCTTGGCGGGTCGTTGGGCGGACCCACTTCCCTCACTAGAGCTCCTCTTACGGTCACCACGAAGCTACCGATCCACAGGAGGCTTGCTGCCCCTTTGTGGTGCATCTCCAACTCCATGCCACGGCTTGCTCCACCACAGGCTGTAATCACGAGTGGAGTAGCTCCCAACACATCTTGGGTACTCGAGGTGAGACCCAGCGGAACCTCTTGGCTTTCTGAAGATCATCGTTCGCTACTAAAGGGACAAAGCGAACAAAGTTGTTGAACTCGGCCTCATACCCAGCAATAGACCTCTTCCCCTGAGCGAAGGTCGTCAAGGCAACCTCCATCTTCTCAACAAAAGAATAGGGATAGAACTTCCCTTGGCCGATCTACAAAATCCTCCCAAGTGGCGGCCCTTGGTGGCGGTCCTCGAAGACAACACGCCCTCCACCAAATATCACGCTTGCCCTTTGGTGAAAGGCAACAAAGCGGACCCTCTGAAGTGAAGACATCTCTAAAGCTCCAAACTGCCTCTCCATGTAGCGCAACCAGTCCGCTACTTGGACCGGTGTGCCCGACCCGTCAAACAGATCCAACCTCAACCCCATCCACTCTCGAAGTGACATCGCGCCTCGGAGCCGGTGGATGTGCGGCAGGAGCAACAACAGATGCCGCGACAGCGGGGCTGCCGGCGCTGTTGGCGAAGAGACACGGATCTCTCCACCAACTCTCTCGGCAAAGCGGGGTCTCATCTTGGGCCCCAACCGGAGTGGTCAACCGCAACCCCTCGACTCTTGACTCAATTGCTACAGAGGTGGCTCCACGGAACCTCGCCGCTTGGCCCGACCTCCACGACCGCGGCCACCACGACCCGTCCTCTACCCTCGGCATAGCTATCAACCACAATCAACAATACACAATGAGCTCAAAGGTCAAAATAAAATCATCCATCGATGAACAACATAGCGGGCGTAAAAACTATATTAGTACCTCTCTCTAACCTATTGTGCACTAGTGTGTCAATTTTAGATTGTTTAACCATTAGCAAATTTTAGTTGATTTACTAAACTAAAACAAATTTTAATGATTTTAGTTTGCCTAAGTTGTTAATCTATTCACCACGGACCTAAAGCCGCTCGATACCAAGCTAACTTTTGACCCAACCTTGAGCACAGGAATGCCACTAAACTACCTCGAAACTAATAATTATCGACACACTAGCAAGAAAACAATGGTAATCATATTCATGGACCACAAAGAGCAATACATAATTATGGATCAAGAGGTAATAAATAAGCAATGGGAATTATAACCAGGTAAATAATCCAAAATAACATCAACCAATGAATCCAAATTAATAAAGCAAAGAGTCTAGTCCAAATGATGTCCTAAACTTTATTCAACCTCTAACATGTCCAAGTGTAATCCAATTCTGAATGAAAAGATTATGAAGGTAAATGATCATGTGTTGCCCATGTGCCCTACTATAGCTCTCGATTCTGGCATCCTCGAAGATCACCTAAAGACAACAATAGAGCAAGGTGAGTCCACGACTCGGCAAACACATCCATAAACAACGAACAATAATAAATCAACAGCATTCAATAACTTCATTATCATCACAGGTACTTTCATTAATAATCTCATGCAGTTATCTTCTCTTTGATTCACATCCATTAATCTCATGTATGAATGCAACTCTATTCTACATGTCCACATGCACTTCTTTCGCGTATACCGGTATAGCATGAGTGAATGCTCGCGACAACATTCACTCTCAAGCCCGTTCCTCCATAAGGATCGGGGACCTCCTCCACTCCCGTGGAGTTGTGATCATCATGATCACCTTCTCATATGCAAAGATGCTTATGTATGCAAACATGCAAACTCCATCATAAACATCATATCCAACTTTCCATCATGCTTATCAACAAAGATATAAACATACCAATTATTTGTTTGCAATTAAACCAAATAAAAGCACAACAATAATGGTACTGAAAGATAAAGAATCACAGTGATCAATCATTGATCATTTATTTACCATCACTTGCCTTTACTAGTTGCGGCGCACAATTTGGCTAGCGAGATGGCAACAAATCAGCGCCTCTCCTATATTAAATACACAAATTTCAATACAAGCTACAACATCATAAGAACAACAATCAATCGACATCGCTCCTACCGTCCCCAAATATACCACGTTACTCGGTGCGAAAAGTTACCCATTGCGGTCTTAGTACTAAAAGCGAGCGTAACTTTTGACTCGAAAGTCCGATCACAACAAACCAACCTATTCTGGATTCTTCATAAAATTATCCACATTTTCTTAGATTACAAAGACTTCTAATTAAATCATCTAACCCCGTATTTAGCCCAGAATGCGGTCTGTCGGTTCGGAACAGCAGTCTTACTAAATTCATAACTTTTGATTTACTCAGCAAAATTCGCGTTCTCAGATTCTACAGAACCATTGGAAAATTATCTACATCTTTCGTGTAGATCAAAAACTCTAATTAGGCTATTTACTATTTTTACTCTACAGTCTACCAAAACAGCGCGGAAGGCGACAACCGTAAAAACAGCAGTCTTCCAAAATTCATATCTCGAAATCTACTTGTCCGATTGACATGATAAAATATGCTATAGAAAGATAGCGAAATTATCTACAATTAACTAGTAGATGACATTTCCAAAATTTGTCATTAAGGTATCCGAATAAATCGTACACGGAACAACAGGCTAAACGGATCTATTAAACAGATCTATTACTCGGCACTTTGACTAAAACTATAGAACCTTCTCTAATTAACCTCAATTATAATCTCTAATTAACAGTGTCTAGCAAACCAGAGGAAAACACGTACTTAATGCTAGCAAACCTCACACGCGGCAGTACTCGGCGCTTCGGTAGCGGCCGTGAATCAGCGGCGGCGGTCTTGGTGGATCGGCAAAGAAAACAGCGGCGCTGACCTCGCGCGAGGCGAACACGCGGCAGCGGCGTTGCCGATTCCTGCTTGTTGCGCGCCTCGGGTGCACAACTTCGGCGAGCCCGGCTTCACAGCGGCGAGGGCGCAGCGGCAGCAACGCTTCGGCCGGCGGCGGCGTCGGCGGCGCGACAATACCTGACAAGTGGCGTAGCGGCAACTCTCGGCTTCGGCGGCGGCGGAAGCAGCGACCACCTTGGCGGCAACGAGGCGGCAGCAGGCTTTGCGAGGACTTGAGCGGCTCGACGCAGAAACAAATTGGTGGCGGTGCGGCTTGGAAAAACAAAGGAAAAGAAAATGGGACTAGGGTTTTCTAAAAAATCCACAATCCATTTATATAGCTCATAAAAATTCTGAAATTCTATTTTCCACGTATACTAAATTCTTTAATTACGCACAAGCCCTAAATTCTTTAATTAATTAATTTATTATTAGTATTGTTATTATTATTATTTTTCAGAATATTACAAGTAGTACATTAGCATGTGTCTTGGCGATTACGAGTTTTTCTTGAAAATTTGAGGTAATATGATTGTGTGGTATCTATCCTGTGGCGCTTTGGGTGCCTTTAATCAAATTAAGGTTGAATAGTAGAACGAGATGTCTAGAGCAATCGAAAAAAAATTCAATGGAGTCTCTCCACCATGGTGTGGATGATGTATTTCAGTTTGAGCATAATTTGATAATGTTCAATTAAGAGGTTTAATCTCTTGAGGTATCACGATGAATTGAATTCCAATATTGGAGAGAAGTTTTACTCCTCGAAGAGAGAAGCGGAAGAAAGGATGTTTCTCGGAAAATGATCGTTTCCTTGCTTCTCGTTTGGGTTTTGTCTTTGTTGATAAGTGTTTTACGCACTTTGAGTTGGGGCGTGTTGGCATGTTGAATCTTTCGATTCGATCGGAGTAAAAAATATTTTATTTGAGTATTCAAGCAAATTTCTCTTTTGGTTTCCGTGGTGTTCTTTGCAAATTGATTCATTGGAAGTGGAATTGATTCTTGATGAATTGTCACATTTGGGATTTAACCTTTTTGGTGAAGAGTTAACATTGCGTGGTTGCGATGAGAACTCTCTATTTTTCGATTGGATTCTCTTCATTTCCGTGATAGAAGAAATTAGGAAGGCGGCTTATCGCTTTGACCGTCACGGGTACATACGCGAAATGCATAGCGTAAGGTGCGTCTTTGGTCTTGAAGCAGCGAGGACCATTCAAAGTTTGAGATTAAGTTAAGCACGTTGACCATCGAGTAAGGTCTTACCTTGATCCTCTTCGATGAGTGTACCTAGAAAGTTGAAGTTTATTGTTAGGTCGTGAGTAAGCTTCACATCTTTGCTTTATGGTTTCTCTATTAGAGAGAGGCCACTTGGGAGATAGAGTCTCGCATGCGCGGCGATATCGAACCGTTTGTTTCAGTACGAGGTTAAATCCGTTGATTTCAACTCCTTCGAAATTCGTTCTGGTTTTAGTTGCCGGTTAGAATTCGAGGTCGAATTCCGTTAAGGGGGGTAGAATGTAATACCCCGAAGGTGATTCGGCTTATTAGAAGAAGTTTTGGAAGAGGGAGCTAATCGAAAAACCAGAATCATCTTTTCACCGGGAGGTTTTCTGTGATTTCACGGCAACCTTGGCCTGGGCCATGGCCCAGGAGGGGCCCATGTGATGGCCGGCCATAAGAGGGGGGTTCCCACCCCCCAAACCCTAAACTCCACATTTCTCTCCCCCTCCCCCCTTTGGAGCCGCCGCCCCACCTTCCCCCTTGCTGTGCACCGCCTTGTACGTCGATTTTGGGTAAGATGCGTTCGTTTTCTGTCCTGTCCATCTCTTAGAAAGTTGTAGGTATTGTTCTTAGCTTTCCATAGCCACTGAGATCACATGATTCCATCTTACGGTTTAGGAGATATGATTTTTTTAGTGCGCGCTGTTCTGTCTGTCTGACGAGAAGGATCTGTCGGCTTGGTCCTAGGTTTTGATTTAGTTAGAGGCATTTCCAGAACCTCCACCCAAATAAGTTATTGTAGCCCTTTAAATGATCTTTCAAAGCTGATAAAGATCATCTCCATTGGATCTGTATAATGAAGGTTATGATATTTTCTTTACCACTGTTCTGAATTCTGGGCAGATAAATGTTAGTGTTTTCATCTATTGTTTAGACTACTGTAGAGGCCGAATCTGGGGTTTTTACCTGCTATAGTTTTATTCCTGGGAACGTTAGCTTTCTTTTGGCACCGAGATCAGGAAAATCCGATCTGTAGTTTGGGAGATATGAATTTTGATTCTGACTATGCGATGCATAAAGCGAGGTCGATAGATTTGTCCCTCGGTTTTGTTCAAATTAGGGGCCGAATCAGGACCTTCACCTAAATAAGTTATTTTACCCTTAAAATTATATTTCCAAGCTGATAAGAATCATTCTCATTGGATCAATAGGGTGAAAGTTCGCCGTTTTCTTTATCTACGATCGTATTGCAGACGGAGCGTAGATGAGTTGTGTTTAGCTGTTAATTAGCCTTCTGTTTTGGCGAATCGGGATTCCGCCAACTAATGTTTTATAGCATGATCTGTTAAGATTCAGTGAGCACTAGTTTCAGGTCTTTTGGAGTTCTGAGATAATTAATGGTGATTTTCTAGTATCGCTGCCGGTTTAGCGGTAATCGGTACATTGGGTAAACTTGGTAAAATTGATCCCGTTGTTTGTGTGGGAGAGATAGAGGATGGAAGGGCTCTTGTAGCAATGTCATACCTTATTATTCTTATTTCGATTATACATTTGTGTAGGCGGTGGCGGTGAGTGGAGGGCATCTTTGTGTCCTCCTATTACGTCACATCGCGGAAGGCAAATACCCTATCTTTGTTTGGTGATGTTTCCAATTGTTTGCTTGATATTGGGATAAATTGTGAATGCCTTTTCTATCCATCCTGATGTTTATTTCATTTCAAGAAGATGATTCTTGTGATTAAGGAATTAGCATTCATTTGGTTGTTGCATTCCATTACATGCAACTAACTTGTGTGGCATTCTTGATATATTATGTTGTGTGGGAATGCATACTCATACTTGTTTACACATGTTGTTGAATGCCATGTGTCTTTTCCACTAATGTGTGATATTCATTCATACCATGAGAAATCATCATGTTCATTCATAAAATTCATTATGACCACGAGTGGATTCTTTTAGTAAGTCCCATCAATTCCGGTATGGGCATTTGAAAGACCCATCAATTCCGGTATGGGCATTTGAAAACCCACCATTCCAATGTGGGTAGTGTTGACCACCATTCAATGTGGCAACTTGGACACCCGTGTAAACGTTCTTCATACGGTGATTGGATCCCGTACTTTGTGAAATGCGGGCTTAAGTGAACACCGACGGGTGAATCACTCGCTATCTTATTATATGCACGATCGATAAGTCCATACCTTCAATGCATTCTTACATTTCATCCATTCATGTATTCATTCCATACATACATGTATGTGTTTCAATAATTATTCGTAATTCAACTGAATTGTGTTGTCTACTCCATGCTTGATTATTCTTGTTTAGTACTTGCTGAGTCTTCGACTCACCCTTGCTTTGTATGTTTTAATTAGGTAATTGAGGAGGACGACAAGATGATTTGGTGGGGTAGTTCGGCACACTACACTTCTCTTTTATCCAACCAGAATAATTATTATTACCTTTCAGTCAAGCCAACTTGTTAAATAAATTTCTAGATTTGTAATAATCCAACTTTGGTATTGCTTGACTGTTCGTGGTATTATATTTGTTTATCCATTCTTTTCCATGAATCTGGTGATCGTTTATTGTCATTCTTTAGAAATTATTGTTGATTGAATCTGTATAATCCAGCTTTAATGCTATTCTTAGTAGTTTGATAGTTTTGCGTGACATCTTGGCTTCCGAATAGCCAGGGTGTTACAGAGGCCTAATTGGAGATTTCCACCAGCTAGAGATTTGTAGCCACTGTTCTTAGCTTTCCATATCCGCCAAGATCACAAGATTCCGATCTATGGTTCAAAAGTTATGATATAATCTTTTCACGCTGTCCTGACTGCCTGACGAGAATGAACTATGTAGTTGTCTTTTAAAATATGAATAAGCTAATGGTAGATTCACGGTTTTACCCAACTAGGTTATTGTATAAATTTTATAATCTTTCCAGATTGATAAATAACACTCCAATCGGAGTTGCAGATTAAACGTTATGATATATTCTTTGCTGATGTTCCTTTCATCTAGATAGAACCCGTCGTGTATTTTCCTCCACTATTTAGCAATTTAGTTTGGCCGAATTAAGTGATCTTGTCAACTAGAATTTGGTAGACAGGTTCGTTAAGTTTCCATAGGATATGGCCTCACCTCGTTCCGAGTCCCAGATTAATAAATATGAATTTTTTCGTGCTGATGTCCAGACTCATTCCGGCGATTGAGTTGCCCGTTTTCAGATTAATACTACTAGTTAACTCTAGGGTTTCGGGATTGTGTTGTAGAGCGTCTCCGGTAGCATTTCATACCATGTCGTTCTTATTTTAAGTACATACTTGTGTAGGCTGCGAGACGTCGAATTTAGGAGCACCTTCGTTGCCTCCTAGCGCATCACAACGCGGAAGGCAAGTATTTTGTAATCCTTATGGTTGAATGATGAGTGTTGGTGTTTATGCTGTTATTTGTATGAACCATGATTACATTTCATGTTTTTGTTCCTTTCAAATGTGTTACTTCCATGATTAGAGATGTTCTCATTCATTATTCATATTTCATAACATGCACCTCTTGTCATGGTCCATTCACGGGAGTGGACTATAAAGACCCATCAATTCCAGTATGGGCACGTAAAACCCACCATTTCAATGTGGGCAGAGTTGGACACCTGCATGAAACATTCTTCATACGGGATTTGGATCCCTGTATTTTGTTAAATGCGGGCTTAAGTGAGCACCGACAGGTGTGTCACTAGCTATACCGGTGTGAGCATTTGTGCAGTCCATTCCTTCCATTACATCCATACATTCCATTCATTCATATATTCATTCGGTGTTATGTTCACATTCTTTAATGATGTGGTCTTGTTCATATGTGTTGTATGTCCAGTACTTGCTGAGTCTCGGACTCAATCTTGCTTAGTCTATTTATTTTAGGTGATCGTTGATGATGGCTCTGTTGGGAGGGAGTATACATGCACTATTCACTCAGTTCACCATACTCCATTTTCAATAATAAGTCTTGATTATGTTTTCCATTCGTCAATCGATGAACTGTAATAAATAAAGTTAGAAGTGGTTGATATTTCTATCCATGATATGTTTACTTAAGTACTGCTTGTGGTCTCTGATCACCCCCTTATTATAATAATTTGGATTTAGACTTTATTCTGCATTTTTTCTATCGTATGTTGATCCCTTTTTGCCTGTAGAAGAGTTATTGTTTAAAATACTTCTGAATTATGGTCGTATGTTAGATCCTTTAGGTAACATTTTGGCTTCCGAATAGCCAGGGTGTTACAGTTGGTATCAGAGCGGGCTTTAGGTATGTGGTTAATAGAAAAATCTTAAAATGACACACTGTGCAAAGTAGGAGGGTTTGGTAATTCATTACTTCCGCATTTTCATTGATGTGTCTAAATTGATGAGCAGTTGTTGAATTATTTTGTGTGTATGTTCTGTTAAGCTAAATGTTAAGTTTTTGTTGTTGTGTTCTTAGATGGCAAGGGGTAGAGGCCGTGGCGTGGTAGATCCATCGATCAAGTGGCCGTGTTCGTGGGCCTTGATCCATTTGTGTCTTCACCTTCGTCAGGGATCTGCTTGGTCTTGCTCTTGAGGAGATTGCCTCATTGCTCCTTGGGCGCGAGAGGCTCGGGCAGCGTCGGCGAATATCATTCGAGAATCTTGGAGGAAAACCGGCAACTCCGCGGCAATTGCGGCGGTATTTCTATGGCCGTTACTGTAGTGGAACCGATTCTTTGCAGCGATTCCACCGAGGCTAGGATGAGTCTCCGCTAGTGGATGTCGCCGCTGGACACCTTTGATGACGAGTACTCGGTTCGGTATGGATTGGTTAAGGTACTGGAAAGGCAGTTTGGGGCATTAGAGTGACCTGCTTGAAGGTGCGATTTTGGCCTTCGGTGATGGGCCAAGTTGATATCGGTGGGAAGGGATTTTATGCGCTAGGACCCGATCCGAGGACGATTACTTGGGAGGTATTCGTGGAGCAATTTAGGACAAAGTTCTATCCGGTTCCTTCCTTGAGAAGATGGAGCAATCGGCTAGCGACATTTGTTCAAGGGAAGATGTCGATTAATGAGTATGAGGCGGGTTTAACAATGCAGTGCGCTTCGTACCAATGGTGGCTAATGATGACCGGGTGAAGGCGAAGAGGTTCTGTTGGGGCCTCAATGCAGGTATCACCGATTAAGGGCCACCGGTTTATGTGACTTGACTCGTGGTCGAGCAGGCCGGGGATGGGCGGAGAGGATCCTTCTTGCGGAGGCGGTGCTAGTAGCCCCGCCCTGCTTTGGTGGTCTTGGTGGTGGCGAAGCGAGTTTTGGTGGGGTGGGTCTTCTCGGCGACCTGCTCCCAAGAGGTTTCAGGGAGGTCATCACTCGCGTCCTGTTCAGCAGTGGCAGTCTTCTTCATCGGCGCCACGTTTTTCGTCATCCACACCCCAGATGCATCCTGCTATAGGTCAAGGTATGAACTACTTCAGGTGTGGTGAGGGGCACCGGGCTTCAGAGTGTTCTTTCAAAGGTACATGCTGTCAGTGTGGTCGGGAAGGCCACAAGATATCTGTATGCAAGTAAAACCCAGCGAGCCTCATCAAGTGTGAGTCAGTTCCAATAGCTTCTTCTTCCAGTGCTCCTCGGGGTTCAGTTCAGACCCTAGCTGCTATGCCTATGCCTCAGTTCTCTTCAGGATGGGTTCCTTCTACAGCGTTTACTCCAGCACCTCCTGCGGGGTTCTACTGGAACCCCGTTCCGTCTGCACCACCGTCGTTCGTTTCTCCCACAGTAGTTCCTGTTTACCCTTAAATCCAGTGTCGGTGCATCCTGCTCTCGGCACTCACAGGGTCTCGCCATGCCCACCACTGAGACTATGGGCCGTCCTAATGTGGTGACAGGTACTTTGCTAGTCGATTCACATGATGCTTTCGTTCTGTTTGATTCAGGGGCTACTTACTATTTTGTGTCTCTGGAGTTTGCTAGAAGGGCGGGTTTGAGTTTGCAGCGTATTTACGAGTCGTGGTATTTTCGGCTCTCAGGGGTCTTATTTCTAGCTCTACAGCGTGTCAGGCTGTTCTATCACTATTGATGATGAGAATTTCCTTTGCTAACCTTATAGTAATTACATTGTCACCTTTTGATGTTATTACGGGCATGGGTGGTTATTAAGTTCTGTGCCAAGATTTGTTGCTTCGGAAGAAGGTGACTTTACAAGCCCGTCGGTGAGCAAGCGGTGTTTTGAGGCGGTGCAGTGCGATTAATTGTTTGTGTTAGCTAGTCTATTTCCTAGTCACCGGGCCTCAACCATTGGGTTGCTTTGGTCTCTCGGCGAGAAGACTGACTCTTCACTGCGTATTGAGGAGGTTCTTGTCGTGAATGAGTTTCGATGTCTTTCTGTGGAGCTTCTTGGGATGCCTCCAGAGCGGAAAGTGGAGTTCAGATTGATCTTATTAGGGAACTCGACCCATATCAATATCTCCTTACCGTTTGGCTCGACCCTTTCAAGAGGAGTTGAAGAAGCAATTGGACGACCTGCTGTCCAAAGGTATGATTCGGCGTAGTGTTTCACCGTGGGGAGCGCCTGTTCTATTCACTAAGAAGAAAGATGGTAGTTGAAGAATGTGTGTGGACTACAGGGCACTTAATTAGATACTGTGAAGAATAAATATACATTGCCCCGCATTGAGGATATCTTTAATCAACTGAAGGGAGCTAAAATATTGTCCAAGATTGACTTTCGATCGAGTTATAACGATTCGAGTTCGGGAGCAAGATATCGAGAAGGCGACTTTCTCTACGGTATGGCCATTATGAGTATAAGGTTATGCCTTTTGGACTAACAAATGCTCAGCGATTTTCATGGAAGCCATGAGCGTTATCTTTGCCGATACCTTGATGATTTCGTTGTAGTATTCATTGATGATATTCTGACTTATTCCAAGACGGAAGAGGATCATGTCCAGCATCATAGGTTGGTTCTTGAGACTTTAAGAGAGAATCAGTTTTACGCCAAGCATAAGAAGTGTGAATTCTAGATTTACGAAGTTGAGTTTTTGGGCCATGTAATTAATCAAGAGGGTATTTGAGTTGATCCTAGCAAGATCTCAACGGTGGTCGAATGGAAAAGGACAACCAATGTCAAGGCGAGGAGTTTCTAGGGTTTAGGCGGCTATTATCGGTGTTTCGTGGAGGTTTTCAACTATTGCTAGACCGATGTCCCAAGCGACACGAAATGTATCAAATTCCGATTGGTCGGATGCGTGTGGCGTAGTTTTGTACTTTGAAAGATAGGTTAGTGACCACTCTAATCCTTACTCTTCTGAGCACAGGAAGCATTTCACAATTTATTGAGATCGTTTAGAGTTAGACTTGGTGTGTACTCATGCGGAATGACAAGGTGATTGCCTATCCATCGAGGCAATTTGAAGAAACATGGCGAATTATCATACTCATGATTTGGAACTTGCTTGATGGTTCTTGATTTGAAGATCGGCACCATTATTTATGCTGGCGAATCTTGTGATATATTCACTGATCACAAGAGTTTGAAATACATCTTTACCGAAAGACTTGAACACGAGGCGGAGGAGATAGCTATAGTTGACAAAGACTATGATCTCACCATTCGGTATCACCCTAGCAAAGCGAATGTTGTAGCAGATGCTCGAGTGCATGAAGCGACTTTAATAACACCCGACCCAACATTGAGCACGGAATGCCACTAAACTACTATAACCATCTAATTTACATCAACTTACTATAAAATTTCAGCAAGCATAACAACATTAAAACCCATCCACGAATTCGCATTAACACAAGCACAACACTATGACAATCATAGATAAATTAGACCTAGGAGCATAGCAAAATAATTAACCAAGATTAACATAAACCAAGCATCTATGGTTATTCAATACCATCATGTCCTAGACATAAATATTCATGTTATTCTAAAGTTTCTCATATCCAATGAATCAAATAATTGGGTGAAGTGCATGATTCCAAGTGTGCTAGCCCTTCAGAGTAAAACATCATCATTGGTCACCTAAAAACAACAATAGAGCAAGAATGAGTCAAGACTCGGCAAATACATAATAAAGCCATAAACAATAGTTTATTAACCATAATTAAAGTTATCATCATCATCCATTTAGTTAATGCCATTGTCATTCTCAAACAAACAAGCCATATTCCATATAGGTAAAGTTGCACAATTTAACAATTTACTTAGATATGCGAATGCACCAACATGCTCATGCTCATATGCATCTCATCGGTGATACGGTATAGCGGAGTGTTCACCGTCGATGACACACTCTATCCTTCACTCCGTGAAGTCCCCACCAAAGTAGGATTTTATCTAGAGCTCTCGGACTAGTCATGTATCTTCCTCACCGACCTCACGGAATAGTTACATGACTTTCTCACCGACACAGCTCATGCAACCCCTGTCATGATGAATGTAAATGATCGACATCTTTATTTATTCATCAACATAGTCCATCTCATTAACTCAATATCTCCTCCTCATTATCTCAATATCATAATCTCATTATCATAATCTCATTCACTCAAGGTCATCAATATCATGTATAAGAATAAGCTGAACAAAAGCATAATAAATAGCATGATAAGTAATAACAATGATCATGGTGAACAACCCATTGTTCACCACTCTACCATGTACTTGCCTTCATGTTGTGTGTGAGTTAGGAGGCAGCGGCGAATTCTCCACTCCCACCTTACCGCCTACACAAATATTTATTGAAATAAGAATAACAAGACATGATGTGGCTACAAGCGTTTTACCATAACCCTCTATCTAATCAACATAACCAAAAACTCAAAATGGCGAATTAACTAATCAGTCAATATCGGCCCTTCGATCAGCAGTACGAGAAAAATCATAATTAAATATCTATAACTCGAATGACCTGAAACCAGTGCTCAAATACTCTTAACATAACAGGCTACGAAACTCTAGTTGGTGGGGTTCTTTGATTCAGCCAAACCAGTGGTCTAAACAACCGTTGAAAACAACTGACAGATATCTGTCCAGAATACAGCACAGCAGTAAAGAACATGGCATAACTTTTACTCTACAGATCCAATTGAGATGATCTTTATCAACTCAGAAAGATACTTTCAAGGGCTACAAAAACCTAGTTGGGTGGAAGGTCTGAATCGGACTCTAACTAGATCAAAACCGAGGGTAAACCGACAGTTCCAAATTCTCAGGCAGACAGGACAGCGCGCGATTAAAATTCATATCTCCTAAACCGTAAGGTGGAATCAAGTGATCTCAGTGCCAAAGAAAGATAACGACATCAGGAACAAAACTCTAGAAGACGAAAATACCAGATTCGGCCTCTAAGTAAATCATAATGGCCCGACAAGAAAATCTTTCAAATCACGTCAGCTCTCCTGGACAGTCGCGGTAAAACTACCATATCTCTTAAACCGTAACTCCAAATCGGATGATCTCGGTGCCAAAGAAAGCTAAGACCAAGGGCTACAACTTTCTAAGAGGTGAGAAGATCAGAAAACATACGAAACTTACTCAAATCTGACGAACAAAAGCGCTGCACTGCAGGGAGGAGGGTGGCGGCTCCAAGTGGGGAAAGGGAAAAGAGAGTGGGGCTAGGGTTTTGGGGGTGGGGTTTCCCTTATGGCCAGCCAAACACATGGGCTTCCCCACAGGCGCTGACCCATGCCAGTTGTCGAATAAAGTAGAAAACCCCTATTTTTCTCAGAATTTCTATTCCTTTCTTTGCATTTTCTCCTCCATTGAATCTCTAATTACCGATCCATTTAGGGGTATTACATTCTACCCCCATAGCAAGTCGACCCGAATTCTACCAATAAACGAATACGATTAAAATATCACGAGAATTGCAATCAGCGAATTAGCACATATCGAAATGAACAGGTCTAAATACTACTCGCACATGCGAGACTCTAATCTGAAGTGGCCTCTCTCTCGGACTAGAGAAACCACAAAACAAAATGTAAAACAATGGTGACCTAACACTCAACTTTGAACTTTCTAGGTTCACTCATTAGAAGAGGATCGAAGGTAAGACCTTACTTGACGGTCAGCGTCTTTTACTAAATCTCAAACTTTGAATGGCTCATTTGCTCTCGGCCCAGAATACAACAGGCGTTGTGTACCAGCGAATGAACCCAAGGCGGACAAAGCGATATGCTAACTTCCCAATTTACGCAAGTTTAGGAACAAAGAGAATCAATTGCAAATAGAGAGTCCTCATCGCATCCACGCAATGCTAACTCTCCACCAAAAAGGTAAAATCCCAAAATTTGACATTTCAACTCGAAAACAAATCTATTTTCTAAATAGGCGGTTCTGAATGAACACCACGACGACTAAAGAAGAAACCACTCGAATGCCCAAATTAAATACTTCTTTTGGTTTATGCGAATTAAAATGAATCATACATGCCAACACAACGCCAACTCAGTTGCGGAAACAACAGTCAACAACACATAACTCAAAGCGAAATCGGAAAATGCTTCACTAGCAGAAACATCCTTTTCCTCGGTTTCTCTTTAGGAGTAAAACTTCTCTCGAACCTTGGAATTGAATTCATCGCATACCACATGAGCTTAAACCTTTTAATTGAACATCCTCAAATTATGCTCAAACTGAAATACATCATTAACACCATTGTGAAGAGGCTCCATTGAATCCTCCAAGTACTCTAGGCATCTCATTCTACTAATCAACATTAATTTGATTGAAGGTACCCAAAGCGCCACAAAATAGATCCCACAGTCACATTACCTCTACTTTTCAAGAACAACTCGAGAATCCTCGATTACACGCTCATGTACTACATCGAAAGATTCTATCAATGATCATTCCTTTGCTCGAAACTCTATTATTCCACTTTCTTTACACACTCATTGTGTGACCAAAGGTCTAACATAAAAATGTAAAGCCAGATTCAACCTCTAAGACTCTTACAATGAACTTACGGTATACTTGATAGGAAATTCTTTGATCGGATAACTAAAATTCACGGAATCCAAACAATATCCTCAATCATTAATATCAACATTCCTCACTAATCAAGTAGCGCCTAATGTGATTAGCTTCACCAAACTTGAACCCACTAAACCACACTATTCCATTTCACCCACACGGCCTTAACATACACATTAGCAAGACTCTAACTAATTGACCAAGTTCCAAACTTTTGAATATTTCAATATTCCACCGACATGAACAAGGGTTCTGAATTACAATTCACTATTGGTTTTACTAGTTGTAACAACATAGTCGGTTTTACCTCAACGACCATCATTGCTTTTGGATCCAATTCTCTACAAGATCTACATCACAAAATCAATTCTTCCTCCAATGCTCTTGAAATAACTTACAACATCGGGTCTCACATCAACATATACTTGACCACTACTAACGGATGCCTTTGTATACCCCATAAGGTTTTGTAAAACAAATTGATGAAGTGGCAAATAAAATATATTTTTTATTTTAGGAAAAAAATATTTTCTTTCATAACAAACATAAGGCAGGAGAAATAGACAAATAACAAGGACCTCGGAAAAGCAAAAGCGGAGACCACAATTGAGGCACAAGTCCCACAAAAGAGAATATGAAATCTCAAATAAAACAAAGCACCACTTTTGAAAATCGAGAAACTCCTATGGGGCAAAAATAGAAAGTTTAGGCACACTTCAAGTAAGCTGCGAGTTACAAAACTTGACTTGATCTCGAATACTTCTACTTCACTCTTTCTTTAACAAAAAAAAGTAATTTTTTTATTATAACGTCACGTTGCCCACTCAAACAAGAAAAGTTGTAAGACCAAATCACATGAATCACTTAAGAACCAATAAAGCTTTCCAACAGGCCACTTGCTCAATCCAATCCCGGCTACTCCATAAACCATGAACTACAAAAGATCACGGATGCAAAACTTGAAAATTTTCATTTGGCGATACCACAGTGGCGATCAAATTACGTTCTTTATAAGAATCGACAACACACTACCAATCTATTCTTGATAATCTTACTAACATCGAGAATAATACTTTATTAACGAAAATTCATCATAGTCTACCCTTCCATTATCTGACTCTCTAAAACTCACCAAATTGTTTCATACTACTTTATCATCTAGTCCTCAAATCGAGAGTCCACCAAAAGCTTACAAACTACTACAACAACAACTTTATTTTAGCAGAGATCTACTACACAAATCAAAATGTTATACCAAAACCCTTTTATTAGGGACATGCTATCGTCTAACAATTCCACTATCATAAAAGCATAGGCCACCAATTAAATCCACAGTTCAACTCTTATAGATGATCAACACCAAGCGTCAACACACAATTGTTGCACTCAACCCTTTGTTGCTATCAAGCGGCTTCATCAAGAAATCTAGATGCTAACTACTTTCCTTTTCAAATCACATGAACAATCACAAATACATGTTCAGCTGTCCATCCTCATATTCATATTTGATTGCAAAATCGACAAAACTTCCAAAATCATAGCCTTCCATCGATCAAAAAGTCTCAACAACTCTGCAACCAAATTCGTCCAATTATTCTAGTTAAAATAACTATCTATAAACTCCTTCTATAATATAAAATCATCTAGTATCTACAGATAAGATAACTCCAATACTAATATCCACTATGGTAATAATCTAGTATCTCTAACTTTTCCTTCCCACAGTAAGATTAATCCTTTGAGACCAACTAATCCAACAAGTTTAGCAAAACTAAATAATTTTAATGATCATACCAGTCATCAATGTTCTACAATTCTTAATAACTCCTTTTAATCCAATTAGGTACAGCCATACTATTAATCATAGTTCATCAAGAACTACAACATGACACCATCAAGTTAATCAACTTTCCTTCCAAGGTTCTTGGTTAAGATTGATTATACACCACACTACAGACCCAACTTGATAACTCATACCACATCCATTAATTTATTTAATTACAACCTTTAACTTAACCACAACAAGACATCGCTAAAGGGTTTTAATATTTTCTTTTATAACAGAGAAGCATTCAACTTCAATACTCAAAATACCCAAAAGAAATACATTGGGTCGAAGCTTCCACATGTTAAAGAACTTGAAAAAGAAAACTTTCGTTATCCAAAATACCAAGCTAACAAATGAGTCATTTTTCCCCAACAAGAATGGCAGATCTCTCGTGAAAAGATCAACCTTGCAAATTAACGGCGTTCACAGAAACAACAACGGATCAGCGATCGGAGAACAAATAATAACTTAATAGAACCAACAAAGACTAATGAAAATACATCAACTGCATTGTAAATACTAACCCAAGAAAATTCATCAACCGCAACTATAACAGGAATAATCAAATTCAAACTCAAGGAAGAAAACAACTTTTCTAAAGAAATATATCCTCACACACAGTAACTAAGTTACCGATGTAAACACTCCACCACTATCATACAACAAGCGGTGATATAACTTGGCCATGCCTATGGCCACAACCACAATCTCCACCTCTCGACTATCATGACCCATAGCAATCACATAATCAAATCATAAGTAGTCGAATAAATTCATAACATAAATCATCAATACAACATAGCAGGCGTAAATGCGATACTCATCCCATTCCCATCCTCATGCACGGTGTGTCAAAATTTTAAGTTAATTAACCATTATCAAATTTTGGTTTATTTTACAAGTCCTAAAACAAGTTTTAGCAATTTTAGGTTAAGCGAGTTATTAATCTATTCACCACGGACACGAAGCCGCTCGATACCAAGCTGTAACACCACGATCCAAAATCGGCTCAATGCCCATTACAGTGGGGTGGACCCTTTTACCATAGCACCTCACTTACACTTTCGTCCTCGCTTCATGTAAAAGGTTAACAGGAGGTGCTATGTTTGGATCAACAGGCATTATATACTACTACAACTCACTTGAGACAAGCAATGTGGGATTAATCCCACCACACAACTCCTCATGGGCCACATGGGCCACGCTACAAGCGGTAGGGGTATTACACTCCACGCCCCTTAAATTTGGCGCCCTCGGCGACATCTAGCATCTGTGACAAATGCCCGAACCACCCTCGGTGGCGTCAGTGCGTCCGTCTGCGGCACATATGCCATGCCATGTGTCCCTCCGGGCCCACATGTGCCATCGCCATATGCCGCGCCCACATCCCGCAGCGCGTCTGTGAAGGTTGATCTTTGAGATACCATCTGTAACACCACCCAACATTGAGCACGGAATGCCACTAAACTACTATAACCATCTAATTTACATCAACTTACTATAAAATTTCAGCAAGCATAACAACATTAAAACCCATCCACGGGTCACATTAACACAAGCATAACACTATGACAATCATAGATAAATTAGACCTAGGAGCATAGCAAAATAATTAACCAAGATTAACATAAACCAAGCATCTATGGTTATTCAATACCATCATGTCCTAGACATAAATATTCATGTTATTCTAAAAGTTTCTCATATCCAATGAATCAAATAATTGGGTGAAGTGCATGATTCCAAGTGTGCTAGCCCTTCCCGAGTAAAACATCATCATTGGTCACCTAAAAACAACAATAGAGCAAGAATGAGTCAAGACTAAAGCAAATACATAATAAAGCCATAAACAATAGTTTATTAACCATAATTAAAGTTATCATCATCATCCATTTAGTTAATGCCATTGTCATTCTCAAACAAACAAGCCATATTCCATATAGGTAAAGTTGCACAATTTAACAATTTACTTAGATATGCGAATGCACCAACATGCTCATGCTCATATGCATCTCATCGGTGATCTGGGGTATAGCGGAGTGTTCACCGTCGATGACACACTCTATCCTTCACTCCCGTGAAGTCCCCACCAAAGTAGGATTTTATCTAGAGCTCTCCGGACTAGTCATGTATCTTCCTCACCGACCTCACCGGAATAGGTACATGACTTTCTCACCGACCTGGCTCATGCAACCCCTGTCATGATGAATGTAAATGATGCGACATCTTTATTTATTCATCAACATAGTCCATCTCATTAACTCAATATCTCCTCCTCATTATCTCAATATCATAATCTCATTATCATAATCTCATTCACTCAAGGTCATCAATATCATGTATAAGAATAAGCTGAACAAAAGCATAATAAATAGCATGATAAGTAATAACAATGATCATGGTGAACAACCCATTGTTCACCACTCTACCATGTACTTGCCTTCCATGACTTTGTGGCGAGTTAGGAGGCAGCGGCGAATTCTCCACTCCCCCTTACCGCCTACACAAATATTTATTCGAAATAAGAATAACAAGACATGATGTGGCTACAAGCGTTTTACCATAACCCTCTATCTAATCAACATAACCAAAAACTCAAAATGACGAATTAACTAATCAGTCAATATCGGCCCTTCTGATCAGCAGTACGAGAAAAATCATAATTAAATATCTATAACTCCGAATGACCTGAAACCAGTGCTCAAATACTCTTAACATAACAGGCTACGAAACTCTAGTTGGTGGGGTTCTTTGATTCGGCCAAACCAGTGGTCTAAACAACCGTTGAAAACAACTGACAGATATCTGTCCAGAATACAGCACAGCAGTAAAGAACATGGCATAACTTTTACTCTACAGATCCAATTGAGATGATCTTTATCAACTCAGAAAGATACTTTCAAGGGCTACAAAAACCTAGTTGGGTGGAAGGTGTGAATCGGACTCTAACTAGATCAAAACCGAGGGGTAAACCGACAGTTCCAAATTCTCAGGCAGACAGGACAGCGCGCGATTAAAAATTCATATCTCCTAAACCGTAAGGTGGAATCAAGTGATCTCAGTGCCAAAAGAAAGATAACGACATCAGGAACAAAACTCTAGAAGACGAAAATACCAGATTCGGCCTCTAGGTAAATCATAATGGCCCGACAAGAAAATCTTTCAAATCACGTCAGCTCTCCTGGATAGTCGCGGTAAAACTACCATATCTCTTAAACCGTAACTCCAAATCGGATGATCTCGGTGCCAAAAGAAAGCTAAGACCAAGGGCTACAACTTTCTAAGAGGTGAGAAGATCAGAAAACATACGGAACTTACTCAAATCTGACGAACAAAGCGCTGCACTGCAGGGAGGAGGTGGCGGCTCCAAGTGGGGAAAGGGAAAGAGGAGTGGGGCTAGGGTTTTGGGGGTGGGGTTCCCCTTATGGCCAGCCAAACACATGGGCTTCCCCACAGGCATGACCCGCGGCTGGAGTTGTCGAATAAAAGTAGAAAACCCCTATTTTCTCAGAATTTCTATTCCTTTCTTTGCATTTTCTCCTCCATTGAATCTCTAATTACAGATCCATTTAGGGGTATTACGGAGACCTTTGTAACACCTTGGCTATTCGGAAGCAAGATGTCACATAAATCTAACAAACACTAAGAATATACAACAATACCAGTTAATCGGGCTCAATTAACAATATCTCATAAGGAGCGACGATAAGCGATTAACGGTTTCATAAGAAGGAATGGAAAACATTCAGAATAAAGACGTACGGTAGGCGTTAACAAAATTGGATTATTACAATTTGGAAATCTATCAGATAGTTGACATAACTGAAAGATAACACTAGTTATCTTGGTTTGATAAAAGTGATGTGCGCGTCTTGGACTACCCCTCAAAAGGTCTTGCCTTTGTAATACCCGAAATTTGTTGATCGATTAAAAGAATATTTGGGAGAAAGATGTAATATCCGGAATTGAATCGGGTAATTATAAAATAGCGGGAGGAGAAAAGACAATTAAAGGAGTAGAAATTCTGAAAAATAGAAGTTTTTTCATAAACTCGACAACTTTGGGCACAGGCCACGGCCGAGAGGGCCCATGTGGTGGCCGGCCATAAGGGGTGGGGGTTCCCCCCAAACCCTAAACTCACATTTCTCTCCCCTCCCCCTTTGGAGCCGCCGCCCCCTTCCCTCTTTCTGTGCACCGCTTTGTACATCGATTTTGGGTATGATGCGTTCGTTTTCTGTCCTGTCCATCTCTTAGAAAGTTGTAGGTATTGTTTTTATCTTTCTTTTGGCACCAAGATCATGTGATTTGGACGTACGGTTTAGGAGTTATGGTGGTTTTACCGCGACTGTCCAGGAGAACTGACGAGATTGGACAAATTGTATTGTCTGGCGTTTTGAATTATTTATAGGCCAAATCAGAGATGCCACCCAAAACGAATGTTGTAGATAATTCAATAATATTTCCAAGTTGATAAAGAGCACAATTTTTAGAGTTTCCAATCAAAAGTTATGCAATTTTTACCGTCGCTGATTTCTGTCTGTGGGTTGATTCTATACAGTACGTTGTACCTCAGTTTTGGGTGTCTTAGAGGCCGAATTGGTTATCTTCGTATTCTGGAGATACGTTCCTGGTTTCATTAGCTTTCTTTTGGCACCTGGATCACGAATTTTCACCCAGTAGGTTAAACGTTATGACTGTTTTACCACGTACTGTTCGGTCTGTCTGTAAACTGAAGACAGTCGTATTGTCCCTCAGTTTTGATCAAGTTATTGTCAGATTCAGAACCTCCACCCAACTAAGTTATTGTAGCCCTTTTAATTATATTTCCAAGTTGATATGGATCATCCTCATTGGATTAGTAGGTTGAAAGTTACGTCATTTTCTTTGCTACTGATCTGCATCCATGACAGATGTCTATTGATTGTGTTCAACCGTTGTTTAGTCCCCTGTCTTGGCCGAATCAGAGGATCTCGCCAACTAAAGTTTTGTAGCCTGGTCCGTTAAGAATAGCTGAGCACTGATTTCAGATCTTTAGGAGCTACAGATATTTAATTGTGAATTTTCTCGTACAACTGCCAGTAGAACGGTAATCTGGTCTTTTTGGTGTAGATGTCAAGTTGAACCCTTGGGTGTGTGAGATGGTTGGAGGGTATGGTAGAGCCCGTGTAGACATGTCTTACCCTGTTATCCTTATCCCTTGTAAACTTTTGTGTAGGAGTTAAGGCGGTGGGTGGAGGAACACTTTCATTGCCTCCTAGCACGTCGCAGCACGGAAGGCAAGTACCACTTGTTAAATTGTATCGTTCTCAAGGGAATGCATAATGATATGATGTTTACATGAATGTTCTTGTGCTTTGTTCATGATGTTGATACTGCAAGTAACTTGTGTGGCATTATTGGTACATTATCTTTGTGGGTGAATACATACTTATACTGTTTATACATGTTGTTGAATGCCATGTGTCTTTTTCATTAATATGTGATATTCATTCATACCATGAGAAATCATCATGTTCATTCATAAAATTCATTATGACCACGGAAGTGGTTTCTTTTTGGTAAGTCCCATCAATTCCAGTATGGGCATTTGAAACACCCATCAATTCCAGTATGGGCATTTGAAAGACCCATCAATTCCAGTATGGGCATTTGAAAACCCATCAATTCGAATGGGTGCGTGTGATCCACCATTCCAATGTGGGCCACGTTGGACACCCGTGTAAACGTTCTTCATACGGTAACTTTAAGTGAACACCGGCGGGTGTTACACTCGCTATCTGGTATAATTTGTGATTAGTCCATTCCTTCAATGCATTCTTTCATTCCATACATTCATGTATTCGTTCCATTCAATCATGTATGTGATGCAAGAATTGTTCATAGTTCAACTGAATTGGTTTGTCCACTTTTTGTTTGAGTATTCTAGTATGGTACTTGCTGAGTTTGACTCACCCTTGTTTTACGTGTTTATTTAGGTGAGCCTTGATGATGATGATGATGTCGTTAATGGGAGGAGTAGACCATCACAATGCACACTTCCTATCTTAAACGAATTCATTGTTGGTTTTAATCCATGTTAATTATTTGATAGCTGTTGAATTTGTAATAATCCAACTTGGTTATGATTCCTACATCGCGTGATATAATGGCTTCCCTTTCATCATTTGAAATGGTTAATTAATGTTGGTTTAAGTAGTAATTCTTGTTTTGGTATCATTGATATTGGAGTACAATTGTTTGTTTCCTAGAGTTTTGATAGAATTGGGTGACATCTTGGCTTAGAATAGCGAGTGTTCTGAGTTGGTATCGAGCGGGCTTTAGGTCCGTGGTTCATTCAAACATATTAAATTGACACCTTGTGCACATTAGGAGGGTTGGGTAAAGCTATTGCTTCCGCATTTCAATTGTTGTGACTCGATTAATGAGTCGTTGTTGAGTTGTTTTGTGCTATGATGTGTTAAACTATGATATGATGTGTTATCATATATATATATATATGGATTAATTTTATGATTGTCATGAGATGATCCTATATATTCCTAATTCATTATTTTGGTTATGCGTTTGATAGCGGACGACGACGAAGTTGAGTTCGTGGTTGTTGTCTGGGTTTATGAGCTACACCACTTGTTGGTGGTATGAAATTAGAAGTTCTTACCTCATTCCATGAGCACTATGTCGAGCATGAGCTCATTGATGAGCTAGTTGCCTTTCTAGAAGCGGTATCTGGTTTCCTGGTTGTAGTTTCTGGCAGTTCGTGAATTTCTTTTGAATTTGGGGTTAATGAAATAGCAAGCCCGTCGGTTTCGACCGTTCTTTGAACCAATTGGTGTTCTTTCGATTATTGTGAAATTTACGCTCCACGTGGGCATAGTTCCATTGCAAGATTTATCTTTTGGAAAAGACATGTTTTACCCTTGTTGGAGAAGTTTAACTCATTCGTCGTTTGGAATCTCGGTATTGAAAGACTTCTTTTGCAAGCTCTTTATTAAGTGTGTATTGATCTTGCATATTTCTCTAGGGTTGCATTAGTAAGTCGTTCTCTTCCTTGATTTTTGAATTTGACAAATTCTTGTCGGTGGTGAATGATAAATTTCTCTTGGGTTCGTGATTCTTGGTAGACAAGTTTAAATAGGCCTTTAATGGTACTCCGAAAGCATTATTATTTTTCGATTGTTGAATTGCTTTTACTACGAGTGATCTTTGTAAATTGGCAACATTGATATTTCCATGATTGTTCCTTCTTTCTCATTGGAAAAAGCGACTCGATTACTCGTTTGATAGTTGCATAATGAGAGTTCTGTTACAAGTTTGTTAGCGAGAGAACATTGGCTCCATGTATTTCCTTTGGATCCCTCCGCTTGTTGAAATTTGATATATCTCTTTCCCGAAGAAAAATATTAAAACCCATTTGTGGTGCTGTGTTGAAATTAAGTCGGACGTTGTACTTAAACAAATTGTGGCTGCGGGTTTCTATTGATCCCTATTTGTTCTTCAAAGCAATTTCTTGTCTTTACATTCTTTGAGCTCTCATCGCTACTTGTGAATGTCATTATTGACATGATCATTCTCTTTATGTTAGTCCTATCTTTATGGTTGATAAAGACAACTTGGTTACCGTTTGTCATTTGGAGAATGGGAATCTTCTTTCACAAAGTTCATTGAATAAATCTCGACTCTATTCATTTCTTTTAGAGCATTTGGAGTGTTGGGGTTTAGAACCTCCATTTAAAAAAAATTATAGTGTCAAAACCCTTTGTCAGGTTTTGTGTTGTTTTATGAGTGGTTGTGAGTAAACAATCTAAATGATAATCTATGAGTTCATCACTTTAATGGTTTTTTCCCTTGATTCTGTGTTCATTGCAAGTGGTAAGTGATTTCCCGGTTGGTGAAAAGCGTTTTCTCGTGCCTCTTCTTTTGAGAAGTATTCAACCCATTCTTTTTGCGTGGGTCTTTCGAAATGTTTTCTAATGTGGTTGTGAGCTTGATGTTATTACTTGTAGTAATTAGATCGCCTTTGGTGACATCGTTCAAATGAGAATATTTCAAGTTTAGCTTTCGCGGTACCTTGGAGATCGCGAATCAGCGAATGCTTGAAATCATTTGAATAACTTGAGGAATTGGATTATCCTATTGCTTCTTAAAGATTTCGTGTGATTTAGTCAGAAAGGCTCCTTGGTTTGAGTTCGCAAAGTGAAGTTGCAATCAAAGAAAAATTTCGTCGATCTCTTGAGGCGAAGTTAACCCATTTGCTTCCGTGAAATCTGTAAAGGAGATGTTTCAAGTTTTGTGGCTGCGATCATTTGGATTAGTGTTTTTCCAAGTAGATGAAGCTATTTGAGCAAATTGACTGTTGAAGGATTTTATTGATTCTTAATTAAATCTTGAGGTTTGGACTAAAGACCCTATCTTGTCTGTTGGGGCAAAATGTTGTTAGACAAGTGATTAACTCCAGTGTTAAAGGAAAGAGTGCAGTAGGAGTATTTGAGAATTTGAGTCAAGTTTTGTAACTTGTGGGTATTTGAATCATTTCTAACTTGTTGTTCTCCCCGCTCAAGAGATGTCGAGTTTCAATCGCAGTATTCGTATCGGCGGTTATTTGCTAATCTCTTTTAGGGATGTGTTCCCTCAACTGTGAACTCAATTTCTGTTTTTCCAAAGTCACCTTTACCAGAATATTTCTTATGGTTTCTTGCTCGCCGTGTTGAGCAACGTCTTTCTGTGTGATTAAACTTATCTTTGTTCGCTTCTTCCTTTTGAGAAAGGATCACAATTATGTGTTGCAAAGTGGTTGCAAAGTGTAAGTTTGACCACTGTTTAGTGGTGGATGAGTAATCGTGGTGGTGATATTTTGTTAACAAGTTATCGGAGAGTTGTAGAATGTGAAATGGTTTTGATCTGTATCCCTTGGAGAAATTGATTCACGAGATGTTTGACTTGAAGTAAGTGCGAAAAGTGTTACGGTGATTAACACTTGGTATAGTGAAATTCGAACTTCAATTCGAGATTGAAAGGTTGGTGATTATCGGAGTATGGAAACCTTGATTGAATTTATAGAGTAGCGCAATTGGATAGCATTGCGAGATGGTGTGGGTGATTTACGATGATGTCAATGAGTGAGTATGTTAGAATTGTGGGAATGTTAGAGATTTAATTCGATGATTTAACTATCGATTATAAGGGCAATCCGTTGTAGAGGTTTTGGAAGTTAAATCTGGGCTTTGCATTTGTTTATGCTAGACCTTTGTTCACCCTTGATTGTGTGTAGAGAGAGTGGAGTAAATGGGTTTCAGAGCATGTTTATGCTAGAACCCTTTTGAAGTAGTACATTAGCATGTGTCTTGTGATTCGAGTTGTTCTTGAAAATTTGAGGTAATATGATTGTGTGGTATCTATCTGTGGCGCTTTGGGTGCCTTTAATCAAATTAATGTTGAATAGTAGAGCGAGATGCCTAGAGTATTGAATAATTCAATGGAGTCTCTCCACAATGGTGTGGATGATGTGTTTTAGTTTGAGTATAATTTGAGCATGTTCAATTAAAGGTTTAAGCTCATGTGGTATGCGATGAGTTGAATTCATATATTTGAGAGAAGTTTTATTCCTCGAAGAAAAAAGCGGGAAAAAGATGTTTCATCGGATAATGAGGCATTTTCTTAATTCTCGTTTGAGATTTGTGTTGTTCACGGTGTTTTCCATAATTTGAGTTGGGGTGTTGGTATGTGTTGATTCTTTCCAACTCGGACAAACCGCAAGTATTTGGTTTGAGCGTTTGAGTGATTTCTCCTTTGGTTGTCGTGGTGTTCATTGGGAAGCGCTTATTTAGAAAATGGATTTGTTTTGAGATGAGTTGTCAAATTTGGAATTTAACATTTTGGCGAGTTAACATTGCGTGGATGCAATGAGGACTCTCCACTTCAAGTTGGATTTTCTTCGTTTCGGAAGTTGCGAGATTAGGAAGTTGGTGTATCGCTTTGACCATCTCGGGTCCATCGCGGGATATACAACGTTTCGTATGACCCGATGTCGAGGGTATTTGAGAGTGCAGGTGTGAGATTCATCGAGGACGGCGAACCACGAGTAAAATCTTCGTCCGAGTCCGTTCGTTGAGTATACGGATAAGGTCAATACGGCGTGGTGGTGTCGATGTTGGAATCCATCAAGGTGCGGTGAGGCCAAGCGGAAGCGACATGGGAGTTGCGGTCTCGCATGCTAATTGTAAATGTACTTGAGTAGAGCAGCGAAAAGAATTGGGTCGAATTACATTTAAGAGGTAGAATGTAATACCCGAAATTTGTTGATCGATTAGAAGAATATTTGGGAGAAAGATGTAATATCCCGGAATTGAATCGGGTAATTAGAAAATAGCAGGGAGGAGAAAAGACAATTAAAGGAGTAGAAATTCCTGAAAAATAGAAGGGGTTTTCCATAAACTCTCGACAACTTTGGCACAGGCCACGGCCGGGAGGGCCCATGTGGTGGCGGCCATAAGGGGGTTCCCCCCCAAACCCTAAACTCCACATTTCTCTCCCCTCCCCCTTTGGAGCCGCCGCCCCCTTCCCCCTTGCTGTGCACCGCCTTGTACGTCGATTTTGGGTAAGATGCGTTCGTTTTCTGTCCTGTCCATCTCTTAGAAAGTTGTAGGTATTGTTTTATCTTTCTTTTGGCACCGAGATCTTGTGATTTGGACGTACGGTTTAGGAGTTATGGTGGTTTTACCGCGACTGTCCAGGAGAACTGACGAGATTGGACAGATTGTATTGTCTGGCGTTTTTGAATTATTTAGAGGCCGAATCAGAGATGCCACCCAAAACGAATGTTGTAGATAATTCAATAAGATTTCCAAGTTGATAAAGAGCACAATTTTTAGAGTTTCCAATCAAAAGTTATGCAATTTTTACCGTCGCTGATTTCTGTCTGTGGGTTGATTCTATACAGTACGTTGTACCTCAGTTTTGGGTGTCTTAGAGGCCGAATTGGTTATCTTCGTCTTCTGGAGATACGTTCCTGGTTTCATTAGCTTTCTTTTGGCACCTGGATCACGAATTTTCACCCAGTAGGTTAAAAGTTATGACTGTTTTACCACGTACTGTTCGGTCTGTCTGTAAACTGAAGACAGTCGTGTTGTCCCTCAGTTTTGATCAAGTTATGGTCAGATTCAGAACCTCCACCCAACTAAGTTATTGTAGCCCTTTCAATTATCTTTCCAAGTTGATAAGGATCATCCTCATTGGATCAGTAGGTTGAAAGTTACGTCGTTTTCTTTGCTACTGATCTGCATCCAGGACAGATGTCTATTGATTGTGTTCAACCGTTGTTTAGTCCCCTGTCTTGGCCGAATCAGAGGATCTCGCCAACTAAAGTTTTGTAGCCTGGTCCGTTAAGAATAGCTGAGCACTGATTTCAGATCTTTAGGAGCTACAGATATTTAATTGTGAATTTTCTCGTACAACTGCCGATGAGAGCGGTGTCTGGTCTTTTTGGTGTAGAGGTCAAATTGAACCCTTGGGTGTGTGAGATGGTTGGAGGGTATGGTAGAGCCCGTGTAGACATGTCTTACCATGTTATCCTTATCCCTTGTAAACGTTTGTGTAGGAGTTAAGGCGGTGGGTGGAGGAACACTTTCATTGCCTCCTAGCACGTCGCAGCACGGAAGGCAAGTACCACTTGTTAAATTGTATCGTTCTCAAGGGAATGCATAATGATATGATGTTTACATGAATGTTCTTGTGCTTTGTTCATGATGTTGATCTGCAAGTAACTTGTGTGGCATTATTGGTACATTATCTTTGTGGGTGAATACATACTTATACCTGTTTATACATGTTGTTGAATGCCATGTGTCTTTTTCATTAATGTGTGATATTCATTCATACCATGAGAAATCATCATGTTCATTCATAAAATTCATTATGACCACGGAAGTGGTTTCTTTTTGGTAAGTCCCATCAATTCCAGTATGGGCATTTGAAAGACCCATCAATTCCAGTATGGGCATTTGAAAACCCATCAATTCCAGAATGGGTACGTGTGATCCACCATTCCAATGTGGGCCACGTTGGACACCCGTATGAAACGTTCTTCATACGGTAACTTTAAGTGAACACCGACGGGTGTTACACTCGCTATACCGGTATAAGCTGTGATTAGTCCATTCCTTCAATGCATTCTTTCATTCCATCCATTCATGTATTCGTTCCATTCAATCATGTATGTGATGCAAGAATTGTTCATAGTTCAACTGAATTGGTTTGTCCACTTTTTGTTTGAGTATTCTAGTATGGTACTTGCTGAGTTTCGACTCACCCTTGTTTTCTGTGTTTATTTAGGTGAGCCTTGATGATGATGATGATGTCGTTAATGGGAGGGAGTAGACCATCACGATGCACACTACCTATCTTAAACCAGAATTCATTGTTGGTTTTAATCCATGTCAATTATTTGATAACTGTTGAATTTGTAATAATCCAACTTGGTTATGATTCCTACATACGCGTGATATAATGGCTTCCCTTTCATCATTTGAAATGGTTAATTAATGTTGGTTTCGTAGTAATTACTGTTTTGGTATCATTGATATTGGAGTACAATTGTTCGTTTCCTAGAGTTTTGATAGAATTGGGTGACATCTTGGCTTACAAAGCGAATAGCGAGGTGTTACAAACAATTAAGAATAACAAGACATGACATGGCTAAAGCATTTTACCTTAACCCTCTAGCTAGCCAAAATAACCAAAGACTCAAAATTACAATTAACTAATCATTAATTTCACCCTTACGATCGGCAGTGCGATAAAAATCGTAATTAAATATCGTAACTCATAACGACGTGAAACTGGTGCTCAATTAATCTTAGAGAACCAGGATACAAAACTCTAGTTGATGGAGTTCTTTTATTAGGCCAAAGCAGTGGGCTAAACAACATTTGAAAGCAAGCTGACACATCTGCTTGATTACGAGCAGTAGAAAAGAAATTGATGTAACTTTCAATCTACTGATCAATGGAGGTGATCTTTATCAACTTGGAAAGATAATTTAAGGGCTACAATAACCTATTTGGGTGGAAGTTCTGAATCTGAATTTAACTAGATCAAAATCGAGGAACAAACCCACGGTCCCGGATCTCGGACAAACATAACGTGTAGCGGTTAAAATTCCATAACTTTTGATTTCCAACTCTAAAAATTGTGTTCTTTATCAACTTGGAAATATTACGGAATTATCTACAACATTCGTTTTGGGTATCTGTAATATTCGAAAATAATAATATTAATAATAACGTCTTAAGGGTTGGTGCGTAATTAATCAAATAGAATACGTGAAAATAGGATATTTGAGTTTTTAAGAGCTATATAAATCGCGGGGTGGAGTTCTAGAAACCCTAGCAGCATTTTTTCCTCGTCTTGTGACCGCCTCCACATTCTTTTCTCCGACCAACACCTTGCTACTACTACCGCGTCGGCCTCGCCTTGCCTTCGCCCGCATACTCGATTCTTTGTCTTGAGAATGCCGTGGCATACTGGCGTGGAGTCTAGCGCCCGTCGCCATGCGTGAAGCGCCAGCGCGTGAGGATGTCTGCTGCTGCCCGTGCGTCCGCATGCGGCGTTGCTAGCTCGGCCACATCTCGGTTGGTCTGCTTCTTTGCTTGCGTGATTTATTAGCTTTGGCCGATTGTGTAGAGTGCATTATCTTGTGGAGTTTCATTTGTTTGTTTGTTTCTTGCTATGATTATTAACGGGATTACCACTTTTGTGTCTTGCTAAGATTAGCTAATCAATGGGAGGTGCAATGCATGCGTGATTAGTGGTTCTAGCTAATTGCTTTAGGTTCAATTAGTGTTGTGATTAGAGAAAAGTGCATGCTGTACAATGGATAGAGAAAGATGGAGTAGATATTGCTAAGTAGTAGTTAACTAGTTGGCCGTAGCATTATATGCATGCAGACTAGAATGATTTGTCGAACGATAAGGTAGTTTATTATGGCGTTGGTAGTCGGAATCTGATTATTAGATCTGTTAGTCTGCTGTTACTGTTGAACGATTTATTCGGATACCTTAATGACTAATTTTGGAAATATCATCTACTAGTTAATTGTAGATAATTTCGGTATCTTTCTATAGCATATTTAATCATGTCGAGCGGATAAGTAGAATTCGAGTTATGATTTTTGGAAGACTGCCGTCTTTGTAGCCGTCTTTTTTCGGTACTGTTTTGGTAGATCAGATATTAAAAATAGTAAATCCACTAATTAGAGTTTTGGATCTACATGAAAGATGTAGATAATTGTCCAATGGTTCTGTAGAATTTAAGAAATCGAATTTTGGTTGGGTAAAACAAAAGTTATGAATTTAGTAAGACCGCTGTTCCGAAGCGGACAGATCGGTTTTCTGGGCTAAAAACGGAGGGCTAGATGATTTAATTAGAAGGCTTTGTAATCTAAGAAAATGAGGGTAATTTTGTGTAGAATCCAGAACTGGGTGGTTTGTCGTGATCGGATTTTTGAGTCAAAAGTTACGTTCGTTTTAGTACCAAGACAGCAATGGGTAACTATTGATCTGGGAGAAGTGTGGTATATTTGGGGACGGGTAGGGGCGATGTCTATTGATTGCTATTCTTGATGCTGTAGCTTGTATTGAAATTTATGTATTTAATGTAGGAGAGGCGTCGTGCTTGTTGCCATCTTCTAGCCAAACCGTGCGTCGCAACTAGTAAAGGCAAGTGCATGGTAGACAGCGATCACTGATTGATCACTGTGATTCTTTATCTTTCAATACCATTATTGTTGTGCTTTTATTTTTATTTAATTGCAAGCAATGGATTGGTATGACTTTACCTTGTTGACGAACATGAGAAAATTTGGATATGATGAATATGATGAAATCTTGCATTTTGCATTCATAAGCATCTTTGCATAAGAGAAGGTGATCATGATTGATCACAACTCCACGGAGTGGAGGAGGTCCCGATCCTTGAGGAGGCGGGCTTGAGAGTGAATGTTGTCATGAGCATTCACTCATGCTATCTGCATATCTGTGAAAGAAGTGCATGTGGACATGTAGATTAGTGTTGCATTGACATATGAGATGAATGTGTGTGAAACAAAGAGAAGTTAACAGCATGAGAATATTAATAGAAGTACATGTGATGATAATGAAGTTATTGATTGCTGCTGATTTATTATTGTTCGTTGTGTATTGATGTGTTTGCTGAGTCGTGGACTCACCCTTGCTCTTTGTTGTCTTTAGGTGATCTTGAGAGCAGCAGTGACTAAGGCGAGTAGAGCACATGGATTAGATCTATAATTCAATCACATGATCATTTGCCATAAGAACCTTTTCATTCAATGCGAGGATTACTCTTGGACATGTTAGAGGTTGAATAAAGTTTAGGTCACATTTTGGACTAGATTATTTATTACAATAATTTGGATTCATTGGTTGATGCTATTTTGGATTATTTACCTGGTTATAATTCCCATTGCTTATTTATTATCGCTTGATCCATAATTATGCATGTCCTTTTGTGGTCCATGGATATGTTTATTGATGTTTTCTTGCTGTAATTTTTATAGTGTGTCGATAATTATTAGTTTAGAGAGTAGTTTAGTGGCATTCGAGGCTCGGTGTTGGAAATTTGGGGTGTTCTGATTAGTATCGGCGGGCTTTAGGTCCGTGGTGAATAGATTAACAACATAGGCAAACTAAAATTGTTAAAATTTTCTTTAGGTTTAGTAAATCAACTAAAATTTGCTAATGGTTAAACAATCTAAAATTTGACACACTAGTGCCGATGGGTTAGAGAGAATGCGAATATAGTTTTACGCTTAGTTATGTTGTTTATTGATGCATGATTTTATTTTGACCTTTGAACTCATTGTGTATTGTTGATTGTGGTTGATAGCTATGCTTGAGGGGTAGAGGGCGTGGTCGTGGTGGCGCGATGCGTGGAGGTCGGGGCGCAGGCGGTCAGTGGAGCCACCTCATGTGAGATAGTCGATGGGCGAGGGTGCTTTGTTCACCGCCTCGGTTGTGGTCGAGGATGAGACCCCGCTTTCTTTGAGAGAGTTGGTGGGAGAGATCCGTGCTCTTCGTCAGCAGCGTCAGCGACCCTGTTCTTGCGACATCTGTTGTTGCTCTGTCGCACCTCCACCGGTTCTGGCGCGGATGGCCTTGAGTGGATGGGATTGAGGTTGGATCCGTTTGTGGTGGGTACACTGTCGACGGCCGGTGGTTGCGCTATATGGAGAAGCGGTTTAGAGCTTTAGAGATGTCCTCACATCGGAGGTCGCTTTGTGGCCTTTAATTTGAAGAACAGCGGATATTTGGTGGGAGGCGTGTTGTCTTCGAGGACCGCCACTCAAGGTCCGATCACTTGGGAGGACTTTGTTGATCGGTTCAAGGAAAGTTCTATCCCTTCTCTTTTGTTGAAAAGATGGAGGTTGCCTTGGCGACCTTTGCTCAAGGAAGAGTTCTATTCTTGAGTATGAGGTGAGTTCAACGGCTTGGTTAGCTTTGTCCCTTCGGTGTGAGCGATGATCTTGAAAGCCAAGAGGTTCGTCGGGTCTCAATTAGTCTCAGGCATGTGTTGGGAGCTACTCCACTCCGTGATTCTGCTCTGTTGTGGAGCAAGCCGGGGCATGGAGTTGGAGATCTGACTCACAAAGGCGACAAGCCTCTGGTGGGTGGTAGCCGGTGGTGACGGAAGAGGAGCTCTAGTGAGGGAAGTGGGTGTTCATCGACACCTTTCAAGAAATTCAAGGGAGGACCACGATCCTTCAAGTCTAGCGATCGAGCCGTTCCTTCTTGGCGCCTTGTCCTTTTGTAGTACTCGGCTCTTACGTCTGTCCAGGCGGGGTATGCTTTGCTTTAAGTGCGGTGATGGACACCGCTGCTGAAGATGCTCTTGGGCGGAGATTGCGTCGGTGTGGCCGCCGGGTCACAAGGAGGGGTGTGTCGCGAGAACCCGCTAAGCGTGATCAAGTGGGAGCTGTGCCATCTTCTTCTTGATGGGTCTGCTCGAGGATCTTTCGGATGATATTTGCTCCTCGGTAGCGCCACTTCCTTGACTTAGGCGCCTCGGTAGGGTACTCTTGGCGCCATACCAGCACGCTTGAGGTTACGACCGGCTTTACCTGCTGCCAGCAGATTGCCGGGGCTCTCGCCGCCACGACATCGTCTTCTTTCGCCATGGCGCCACAGAGTGTCGCCATGCCCACAGTGAGTCGCAGGTCGTCTGGCGTGGTGGCCAGTACTTTGCTTGTGGATTCGTTTGATGCTTTAGTCCTTTTGATTCGAGGGCTACCTTTTACGTTTGTCTCGGCGGCGTTTGCTAGGAGAAGCGAACTTGAGTATCTGATGGATTTCTCAATCGGTGTTGGTTAGTTCTCTGAGGGTATTATTGCGAGCTCTCTTGTTTGTCTGGGTGTTCTATTGTCATTGATGGAGAAAGTTCACGGCGAATCGATAGTTATTCAAATGGAGCCATTCGGCGTTATCTTGGGTATGGATTGGTTGCACTCTTATCGGCCGTGATATCTGTTTACGTAGAGCGATCTGCATGCGGACCCGTCTGAGACTTTGACCTTCGAAGTGCGCCTCGCGCTCTCTTCGATATTAATTTGGGTGTTTCCGGTCAGCGTGCGATGGCCAGGCTTCTTTTAGCTCTTCTTTGAGAAGCGAGTGTGGCCGCGATTGAGGAGATTCGGTGGTTAGTGATTACCGGATGTGTTCCGGTTGAGCTTAGGGCTTGCCACTGCGCGAGGCGTGGAGTTTCGCATTGATCTTGTTCGGATACTCGTCCCATCTCGATGTCTCCATATCGACTATACGTCCATTTCGGGACGAGTTGAAGAAGCAATTGGATGATTTGTTGGCTAAAGGTTTGATCGGCGTAGCGTATCGCCGTGGGGAGCTCTGTTCTATTCCACGAGAAGAAGGATGGGAGTTGGCGCATGTGTGTTGATTACCATGCGCTTAATGCGGTCACAATCAGAACAAATATCCATTGCCCGCATTGAGGACTTGTTTGATCGGTTGAATGGAGCTCAAGTATTCTCCAAGATCGATCTCGATCGGGGTATAATCAAATCCGTGTGCGTGGCGGGATGTAGAAAAGCCTTTCTCCACGGTATGGGCATTATGAGTTTAAAGTTATGTCTTTACGATTGACTAATGCATGCTATTTTATGGAGACCATGAACAACATGTTACAGTATCTAGATGACTTCGTGGTGGTGTTCATTGATGATATTCTTATCTATTCCAAGACCAATGAGGATCATGGCGTCATTTGAGGTTGGTTTTAGAGACTTTGAAAGAGCACAAGTTCTATGCTAAGTTGAAGAAGTGTGAGTTGGATTTGAAGTGAGTTTTACGGGTCATGTGATAAATCCTCGGGGCATTCTTTGTTGATCCTAGCAAGGTCTCTCTGATGGTGGATTGGAAGAGGCCTACTAATGTGAAGGAGGTGAGGAGTTTCTTGGGCTTGGTGGTTATTATCGGCGTTTTGTGCGGGACTTCTCTATCATTGCCAAGCCTATGTCTCGACTTACTCGAGAAAGGTGTGAGGTTCGGTGGGTGATGAGTGTGGCGCGGTTTACGCACTTTGAAAGAGAGGTTGGTGACCTCTCCTATTCTCACTCTTCGAGGCAGAGGCGGTTCTGATCTTTTGGATGCTTCTCGAGTGGGACTTGGCTGTGTTCTCATGCAAGGCGGTAAGGTGATTGCTTATGCGTCATGACAGTTAAAAAAACACAGCGAATTATCCACTCATGATTTGGAGTTAGGTGCGGTTGTCTTTGCTCTCAAGATTTGGAGGCATTATCTATCGGTGAGTCGTGTGATATTTTCACGGATCACAAGAGTCTCAAGTATATCTTCACTCGAAGGATCTGAGCGATCGCACAAAATGGCCATATCTTCTAAGTAACTCCGTCGGATGATCTCGATGCCTAAAGAAAGATAAGACCAAGGGATACAACTTTATAACGGGGAAAAAAATCGAGAAAAGCGTCTGGAACTTACCGTCGTGAACAAACTGGCGAGAGGAAGGAGAAGGGTGGCGGCTCAAGTGGGGAAAGGGGAGGAGGGGAGTGGGAGGGAGTTTCTAGGGTTTTGGGAGGAGTCTCTCCCCCTTGCAACCCCTAATGGGCCTCCCAATGGCGGCCCAAGCCAGGTTGGGAGAAAAGCTAAAACCCCAGACCAAAAAGGAAATTTAGATTTTCCGATTAGCTCTCTCTCAAGAGACTTCTTCTAATCTGTGGATTTACTTTTGGGGTATTACATTCTACCCCCATAAGCAGGATTAGACCGAATCTACTCACCGATCTTCGGAAGAAGCTGCATTGGAATGAAACAACGATATCTCAAGCTTGGAATTGCTCATTAGTCACTTAACACTCGAGCACAACAGACGATGCGTACTTCGCATAAGGACCCGAGACAAAGTGATATGCCAACTTCCTAGTTTGGCACAAAAGCACACAAATTGCTCATAATCGAACTCTTCATTTAACAAGGAGTATCTCCTTTAAACAAGAATCACATAGCGAACTCGTTCTTAAGCGGTATTTTGCAAGGAGAACCTAAGCTGAAATTAAAGGGTTCCCATCGCCGCACGTAATGATAACTCTCACCAAAAGGATCAAATCCAAAATTGACAACTCTTAATGGAAGTAATTCCACTTACGATTAGGCAATTCGCGAATGAACACCACAAAAGCCAAAGGAGAAACTCCTTTGGAATGCCCAAATTAATTAATTAAATAAATATATATTTACGAATTGGAAAGAATCAAGCGAGCCTGACGGAAGGCGTCATTCAATCAACACAAAACTCAAGCGAGAATCAAGAAAAGATTCACTATCGAGGGGACATCCTTTTCTCGGTTTCTCTTAGGAATAAAACAGCTCTCGAACCTTGAAATTGAATTCATCATTTACCACATGAGCTTAAACCTCTTATTTAAACATCCTCGAGTTATGCTCAAGCGAAACACATCATCCACACCATTGTGAAGAGGCTCTATTGAATCCATGAGAATACTCTAGGCTACTCATTCCACTAACAAAATTAATTTGACAGAAGGCACCCAAAGCACCACAAAATAGGTCCCACGCAATCACATTACCTCCCATATATCAAGAACAACTCAAAAATTTTCAGTACACACGCTCATGTACTACATCAGAAGGGTTCTATCAGTGATCATTCCTGCTCGAAACTCCATTATTCCACTTTCTCTACACACAATCATTGTGTGACCAAAGGTCTAACATAAAAATGCAAAGCCCAGATTTAACCTCCGAGACCTCTATAACAAGTTTCTCTTATAACAAATAGTGAATTCATCGGACTAAATCTCTAAGATTCCCGCAATGCTATCATACTCACTCATTGACATCATCAGAAATCACCCACACTATCTACGTAATGCTATCCAATTCGTTACTCTATAAACTTAATCAAGGTTTCCATACCCCGATAATCACCGACCTTTCAATCATGAGCTGAAGTTACGGAATTTCACTATACCATAGGTTCTACTCGATCGTAACACTTTTCGGACTTACTTGAGCCAAACATTCCATGTGAATTAATTTTCCTCCAAGAATCTGAGATCAAAACCATTTCACATTCTACTACTCCTCCAATAATTTGGTAGCAAAATATCACCGCTTCGATTACTCATCCACCACCAAGCGGTTGCCAAACTTACACTTTGCAAACACTTTACAACACAAAGCGTGATCCTTTCTCAAAAGGAAGAGGCGAACAAAGACAAGTTTATTCACCCGGGAAGGCGTTGCTCACCACGGCGAGCAAGAAACCAAAATAAATATTACGGTAAAGGTGATCTTGGAAAGCGAAAGCGCGTTCATAGTTGGGCACACATCCCTCAAAAGAAAATAGCGAGATAACAACCGATCTGAAATAAAGACATTGCGATTGAAACTCACCACCTCTTGGCGGAAAGAGCATCAAGTTTAATAACGATTCAAATGACCACAAGTTACAAAACTGACTCAAATTCTCAAATACTCCTCTGCACTCTTCCCTTTAACTGGAATTAATCATTTGTCTAACAACACCTTGGCACAACGGACAATATAGGGTCTTTAGTCCAAACCACAAGATCTAATTAAGAATCAATAAAATCCTTGGAGTCAATTAAACAAAATAGTTCATCTACTTGGGAAGCACGAGATCCAAATGATCTCGGACACAAAACTTCGAAACATTTTCCCTTACGAGTTTCACGGAAAGTAAAAGATTAATTTCCTCTCGAAGAAATCAGCGAAAATTTTCTTTGATTGCAACCTCACTTTGCGAACTCAAATCAAGGAGCCCTTATGACTAAATCACACGAAACTCTTAAGAAGCAATAGGATAATCCAATCCCTCAAGTTACCCAAAATAATTTGAGTTACGGATGATTCCACGAGCTCCAAGGTACATGAAAGCTAAACTTGACAAATTCTCATTTGAGCGATATCACCAAAAGCGATCAAATTACTACAAGCATTAAGATCAAGCTCACAACAACATTTAGAAAACTTTTGAAAGACCCACATGGAAAGAATGGGTTAATTTCTTCTCAAAAGAAGAGGCAAATAGAAGCGATCTTCACCAAGCTGGAAAATTACTTACCACTACTTAATGAACACGAACCAAGGGAAAACCAATTAAGAAATGAACTTCGAGAAAACATATGGGAAGTCCACGATTGAGGTCACATGACCCGCACAAGAAGGAGATCTAACTCCAAATGAGAAGAAGTCTTGACTTTGAAAGCTAGAAATCTCAATGTGGTACCGCATAAGTTTTCAATAATAATAATAGCAAGCCAAGAAAAAATTAGGTAAATCTAGCTAACGATTCGCTCTGAGGACATCGGTCAAGATTAATTATGCATCACGCTAAAAATCCAACTTGAACTCATAGATTATCAATTAGATTGTTTACTCACAACCACTCACAAAACAACACAAAACGACAAAGGGTTTCGACATTTTCGTTTTCAAAGGAGGTTCTAAACTCCAACACTCCAACTACTCCAAAAGAAATGAGCAGTCGAAATTTCTTCAATAAACTTTGTGAAGGAAATTCCCATTCTTCGTAATGCCAAGCGGATAACCAAGTTGCCTTTATCCATAAGAAGATAGGGCTAACAAAAGAAACGATCACATCAATAATAACGTTCACAAGTAGTAAAGGGGCTCGTGATCGAGGAAGACAAGAACTAATTTTCAAAAACAAATAGGGTCCAATAGAAACCGTAGCCCACAATTTTTATTTTTTTAGGTACAACCTCCGACTTAATCATAACACAACACCACAAATGGGTTTTAACATTTTCTTGAAAAGAGATGCATTAAACTTCAACAAGCGGAATGTTCCAAAAGAAATACATGGAACCAAAGCTTTCGTGTTAACGAACTTTGATGAAACTCTCGGTATACAAACTATCAAGCGAGTAAAGTGTCGCCCTTTTCCAATGAGAAAGAAGGAACAACTATAGAAATTTCAATATTACTAATTGTGAAGATCACCGATGAAGAAGCAAACCAACGATTGAAAAACAATAATGGTTTGAGTACCATTAAAGGCCTATTGAAACTCGTCTACCAAGAGTCATGAACTCAAGAGAAATATGCAAGATCAATACACACGTAAAACAAAAGATTACTGAAGAAATATCCCAATACCAAGATCAAGCGAACAAATGAGTTAAAAATTTTCAATGAGGGTAAGCAGAACTTTTGTGAAAAGATAAATCTTGCAATTTAACTACGCTCACGTGGAGCGAAATATCACAATAATCGAAAGACACTAAATATTTCAAAGAGCGTTCGGAGACCTGCTGGAACTTGCCCACTTCATTATATAAAAAAAGAATTCATGTACTGCAATAAACTACAAGCAGGGCAGGATACAAGCTCGAGAAAGACAACAAATTCATCAACGAGCTCATGCTCAACACAGAACTTATGGAACAGGGGTAAGAACTTCTCTACTTTCATATCACAAGCAGGTGGTGTAGCTTTGGCAAAACCAAGACAACAACCACGAACTCAACTACTCAACATCCACTACCAATACACATAACCAATGTATTCAATTATGAATATATATAGGATCATCTCATGACAATCATAGAATAAATTCATAGATATAGGATATCACATCATATCATAGATTAACACATCATAGCATAAAATAATGCAACAACGACTCATTAATCGAGTCACAACAATTGAAATGCAGAAGCAACAGTTTACCCAACCCTTTCCTAGTGTGCACAGTGTGTCAATTTAATATGTTTGAATAAACCATGGACCTAAAGCCGCTCACGATACCAACTGTAACACCCTGGCTATTCGGAAGCTAAGATGTCACGCAAATCTAACAAACACTAAGAATATGCAACAATACCAGGTTAATCAGGCTCAATTAACAATATCTCATAAGGAACGCCGATAAACAATTAACAGTTTCATAAGAAGGAATGGAAAACATTCATAATAAAGGCGTCACAGTGGCGTTACCAAAATTGGATTATTACAATTTGGAAATTTATCAAATAGTTGACATAAGCGAAAGATAACACTAGTTATCTGGTATGATAAAAGTGATGTGCGCGTCTTTGGACTACCCCTCAAAAGGTCTTGTCTTCTTCCTCATTTACCTAAATAAAACATACAAAGTAAGGATGAGCCAAAGACTCAGCAAGTACTTTAGCGAATAACAGAAATATTAAGCGAACAAAGCAATCAAAATCCACTTGTGAAAAACTTCTCTGAACATATATGGGAATGAATGGAATGGAATAATGCAATGAAGGAATGGACTACTCACAACTTATCTTAGGTATAGTGGTGACACACCGTCGGTGTTCACTTAAGCCGTACTTAACAAAATGCGGGGATCCAATCACCGTATGAAGAGCGTTTCATCGGTGTATGAAGATTGCCCACATTGGGTGGTGGCCAACATTACCCACATTGGAGTGGTGGGTCTTACATGTCCATCTTTGGAATTGATGGGACTTTTGCGTGCCCATCTTTGGAATTGATGGGACTTACAAATTTCCATACATGGACAACATGAAACAAATGCATGAGCGGAATGAACTTCATGCAATGAACTCTTATCACATCATAATGAAGAAATATACATAGCATACGAACATGAATAGCAAGTCTAATAATTCATCCACACATAATCATCACCATTCATTATGATAAGACTCAAAATTACGAATTAACTAATGGCCCAATTTCATTATACGATCGGCGATGCGATAAAAATCGTAATTAAATATCTGTAACTAATACGACGTGAAACCGGTGCTCAATTAATCTTAGAGAACCAGGCTACAAAACTCTAGCTGATGGGGTTCTTTGATTAGGCCAAAACAGTGGGCTAAACAACATTTGAAAGCAATGACGGACATACGCGATTACGAGCAGTAGAAAAGAAATTGATGTAACTTTCAATCTACTGATCCAATGGAGGTGATCTTTATCAACTTGGAAATATAATTTAAAGGGATACAATAACCTATTTGGGTGGAAGTTCTGAATCTGAATTTAACTAGATCAAAATCTAGGAACAAACCGCGATCCCGGATCTCGAGACAGAGCCAGAACAGTAGCGGTTAAAATTCCATAACTTTTGATTTCCAACTCTAAAAATTGTGTTCTTTATCAACTTGGAAATATTACTGAATTATCTACAACATTTGTTTTGGGTTGCCTTTCTGATTCGGCCTCTAAATAATTCATAATGGCCGGACAAATAAAGCTGCCAAATCTCGTCGACTCTCACGAGCGATCGCACAAAAATGGCCATATCTCCTAAAGCGTAACTCCAAATCAGATGATCTCGGTGCCTAAAGAAAGATAAGACCAAGGATACAACTTTATAACAGGTGGAAAAATCAGAAAACATCTGGAACTTACCCAAATCGACGAACAATCACATGCGAGAGGAAGGAGAAGGTGGCGGCTCCAAGTGGGGAAGGAGGGAGGGAGTGGGAGGAGTCTCTAGGGTTTTGGGGAGAGACCCTCCCCCTTAGCCAGCCCCTAATGGGCCTCCCAATGGCGGCCCAAGCCCAGTTGCGGAGAAAAGCTAAAACCCCAGGCCGGAAAGGAAATTCAGATTTTGATTAGCTCCCTCTCTGAGACTTCTTCTAATCGCCAATTTACTTTGCGGTATTACAGACACCTCCTACTCTCGGTTGCTTTTTGCAGATTTTGAGCATATGGATATATCCTTTTGCTTTGCGGTCTGCCTTGAGGCAGAGACTTCGGTTACTTCTTGACCCGGATCGAGTGCGGGAAGCTCAACAACATGATCGAGATGCTCTAGCGGTGAGGAAGCATTTTATTGAGGATAAACAAGGCCACTTGATGTAGGTGATTACGGTGCATTGCATTTTAAAGGCCGCCTCTGTGTACCGTAGGAGGCTCAGGTCAAAGATGAGATTCTAAGGGAAGCACATCGTACTCCGTATACTGTACATCCAGGTGAGACCAAGATGTACAAGGACTTGAAGAAGAGTTTACGGTGGAAGAGGATGAAGATCGATATAAGCAATATGTAGCATCTTGTGGAGTTAGCGGTAGTCAAAGCGAAGACATAAGCGACCAGCGAGGTTCTTTGCAACTTTTGGAGGTTCGGGTTGGCCATGGGATGACATATCCATGGATTTCGTAGTTGGTTTACCTGCGCCTTGTGACGAGGAAAGGATGTTATTTGAGTCATAGTGGACCGATTTGATAAATGCGCTTATTTCATTTCTATTCGTACAACTAATTGACAAGTGATTTGGCTCCTCTCTGTATGCGAGAAATAGTGCGGTTGCATGGGGTTCCTAAAATCATTATTTACGATCGAGATGCTAAATTTGTCTCCAAGTTACGGGAGAGTTTACAAAGTGCCTTGGGCACACAACCGTCTTAGTACCGCATTTCACCCCCAAGCGGATGGTCGGTTTGAGCGTACCATTCGGACCTTTGGAGGATATGCTCGGATGTTGTGTTATGTCTTGGAAGGCGGGTTGGAAAGATCACCTAGCTTTGGCGAGTTACGCCTATAATATGATTACCACGCTAGCATTGTTTGCTCGTTTGAGGTTCTTTGTGGCGGAATGCGAGATCCTCGTTGTGTTGGGATGCGGTTAGGCGGCGACTTTAGGTCCCGTTGAGTTCGATGAACTATGGCGAGGTAGCGAGATTGGCGAGAATCATGTTGGTTGCTTCGGCCGATAGAAGAGCTATCTGAGATGTCGGGAAGCGAATTTGGAATTGAAGTGGGGGCGAGGTTACGTTGAGAGTATCGCCTACAGGCGTAGTGCGGTTTGGTACCAAAGGAAGCTTAGCCCGAGTATGTTGGACCATTTCCAATCGTAAAGTGCAATTGGAAATGGTCAACATCTATTCCATAATGAGTTCAACATGCTATTGGAACACATTAATGGTCAACATGCTATTTACATTAATTGGCTTCTGAATCAATGGCGGAGTTCATAATGTGTTCCATGAATCAATGTTGAGAAATTCTTGAGAGACCCGAGCATGCTATTCCATTGGAGCCGTTGAGCATTGAGCGGGATCTTATTTTGAGTCCAGACTACAAAAGATTCTAAGCAGAGTCGAGGCGGGTTACGAGGAACAAGACTACGAAGTGCGTAAAGGTTCTTTGGTCTCATCGGACGGAGAAAGAGGCCACTTGGGAGCTAGAGTCCCGCATGCGAGCGATGTCACGAGACCTATTCGTTTACGGTACATGTTTATCATTGGTAAATTCTAGTCATGATTTCTTTCGAGTAGATGGTGTGTAGATTAGAGTCGAATCACATTAAGTGGGGTAGAATATAATACCGAGGAAGCGAATCGGGTAATTTGAAAAGAAGCTAGGGAAGAAAAGACAATTAAAGAACTAAAATTTCTGTTTAAAGAGGGATTTTCTATGATTTCTCACCAACACAGGCGCGGGCCTCGACCAGGGAGGCCCAAGAGGGGAGCCGGCCAAGGGGGCGCGCAAACCCTAGCCGCCTCCCCACTCCCTCTCTTCCACCCCAAGCCGCCACCTCCCCATCTTGGCACCTCCCTGCTGCCGCCCCTCAGTGGTTGTGGTGCTCCTCCTCCCCAGTGAGTGCCCTGCCGATCCCTCCTGCTTCTTGTCCCGGGCGTCGGTTTTTGCGTGTGGTGGCGGAAAAGAAGGAAGAAAAGAGGAGAAGGGATCATCTTCCCAAGCCTCGTTCATCATCCTCCTGGGTTCTACAAAAGTAGCGAGGCATTTTCTCCATTGTTTTATGTTGTTTAGTTCGAATTCGATTGGTTTGATTGGATTGAATTGGTGCTGTTAGAAATTCAGATTCTGTCCAGTAGGTTCGCGGCCAATTTCGGGTCCTTACAGGCCGAATTTGAGATTTCCACCGGCTAGAGATTTGTAGCCACTGTTCTTAGCTTTCCATATCCGCCAAGATCAGAAGATTCCGATCTACGGTTCAAAAGTTATGGTATAATCTTTACCGCTGTCTGACTTGCTGACGAGAATGAACTGTCTAGTTGTCTTTTAAAATATGAATAAGTTAATGGAAGATTCACGGTTTCACCCAACTAGGTTATTGTAGAAAATTTTATAATATCTCAGTTGATAAATAACACCCCAATCGAAGTTGTAGCTTAAAAGTTATGATATATTCTTTCTTGTTGTTCCTTTCATCTAAAGCGAGAACCCGTCTTGCATTTATTTTAGGTGATCGTTGATGATGGCTCTGTTGGGAGGAGTAGACACGCACTATTCACTCGATTCACCATACTCCATTTTCAATAATAAGTCTTGATTATGTTTTCCATTAGTCAATCGATGAATGTAATAAATAAAGTTAGAAGTGGTTGATATTTCTCAACATGATATGTTTACTTAAGTATTGTTTGTGGTCCTTGATCACCCCCTTATTATAATCATTTGGATTTAGACTTTATTCTGCATTTTTTCTATCGTATGTTGATTCCTTTATGCATGTAGAAGAGTTATTGTTTAAAATACTTACGAATTATGGTCGTATGTTAGATCCTTTAGGTAACATTTTGGCTTCGAATAGCGGTGTTACACTAGTCTTAGTTGATACACCGACAATATAAGGCTATTAATAATGATAGCAAACATACAAAGACTATAAGCAATTTAATTCTAGAAATGTAAATAGCACAAAGTAAAACATAATAGAAATAAGCCACAATGACACAATGACGTTTCTGGGTGGTGTTAGGAGACTTGCAGTCTCCCTAATCCGCGTTGAGGTAAGCCCAAACTAATTGGTCGGCTCACGAATTAAGCCAAACACCTCAATTCCACTAGTGGTAGCTCTTTCCCGCTCGAGTAGGTGAGCTCAACCCTCACAACCATGTTGGGCCTTGTCACAAGCTTCTTGAGAAGATCACAGGTCCACGGCGCCTCCACACCGTTTAGGTGTTGGCAAACACTAAGAGTAATAGATAAGCCCCTTGTGATGTGTCGGTGGCCGATCTTAGAAAGTCTTGATAAGTCAATTGTGGAGAACTTCGGCGTTGATGATCAGAAGGCTCAGGCGAAGCGGATCTGCAACATTTGAAGCTTCATCACTTATGATATGGTATAAAATGAGCCATCTTAGAGAATATATCACGACAACAAAATACTATCCCCTTCTTTGTTCTAGAAGCCCTAAAACAAAGTCCATAGAAATATCTTCCCAAGGTATGCTTGGAGCAGGAAGAAGCATGTATAAACCATGAGGATTAAGTCGTGACTTAGCTTTTTAGCATGTGGTGCGGCGGCTATTCAAGAGTTCGACGTCACGCCTCATCTTTAGCCAATAAAAGTGGTGGGTTAGAATGTCCTCGGTCTTCTTCATGAAGTGACCCATCAATCCTCCTCCATCGCCTCTGTAACAACAAAAGGCGAAACGAAGCTAGGCATTGGAATGCATAGCTTGTTAACACAGTACACAAACCCATCATGCACCACAAATTTATTCCAACTCTTACCCTCTTGACAATTTAGCAACACATCTTTAAAATCAACATCATGCACATATTGCTCCTTTATTGTCTCTAATCCAAGATTTTGAAGTCAAGTTGTGAAAGCATGGTATATCTCCTAGACAAAGCATCGGCTATCAAATTTTCTTTGCCCTTTTTATATTTAATGGCGTGGGGAAAAGACTCAATGAACTCAACCCACTTAGCATATCTGCGGTTAAGGTTGGTTTGACTTGAATATGCTTCAAAGATTCATGATCAAAATGTATTACAACTCTTTGGGCCATAAATAATGTTGCCATATTTTTCAAAGTTGAACTAGAGCATATAATTCTTTATCACAGGTAGAATAGTTCAAACTAGGACCACTTAATTTTCACTAAAGTAAACAGATTTTCCTTCTTGAATTAACACACTACCAAGATCTATGCCACTAGCCTCACATTCTAATTCAAAAGTCTTGCTAAAATCGGAAGTTGAAGCAAAGGCGTGTGTTAGTTTATCTTTGAGGCGTCGAAAGCTTGATGTTGTATGGTGGCCCAAGTAAAAAGAAACTCTCTTCTTTGTAAGCTCATTCATTGAGGCGTGAGAGGTGCTAAAATCCGAACAAAGCGCAGATAGAAACCAATGAGCCCTAGAAAACTCCGCAGCTTGTGTGACCGTTTTTGGGGCGGCCAACTCTCGATAGCGACGATCTTGGCGATCAACCCGATGCCACTGTGGAGTAACAACATAGCCAAGAAAAGAGACTTGATCCGTGTAAAGGTGCACTTCTCAAGGTTACCAAACAAGCGTGCATCTCTCAAAATATTAAAACAACAACGTAAATGATTCATGTGTTCTTCATATGACTTGTTATAGATCGAATATCATCAAAATAAACCACGATAAATTTTCCAATGAAAGCACATAAGCTTAGTTCATCAAGCGCATGAAAGTGCTAGGTGCATTGGTTAAACAGGAAGGCATCACTAACCACTAATATAATGCGAACTTAGTTTTAAGCGGTTTTCCATTCATTTCCCAATTTCATTCTAATCGGTGGTAACCACTCCATGAAGTCAATCTTTGTGAAAATAATAGAACCACTCAACTCATCAAGCATGTCGTCTAGCCTAGGAATAGGATGGCGATACCTTATAGTAATATTATTAATGGCTCTGCAATCAACCCACATAAGCAAACTACAGTCTTTCTTAGGAAGCAAAAAAGGGAAGAACAACACAAGGACTAAGGCTTTCTCTTACGTCTGTGGCGGTCGAAAAGATCTTGGACTTGTCGTTGAATTTCCTTAGTCTCCTCCGGATTGGTCCTTGTGGATATCATGGGGATATGCTCGGATCTTAGGATGATGTGACAATTGGCAATGGCATTTATGGTTTGTCATTTCACGGGGTTTTCGACAAGGTTCGAGCATTGTGGCCGAAGGTCGGTCAAGCCATAGCATGGTAATCCGACCGGTCCATCGATCGGGCCGAGCCATGTCTTCGTGATCGGGCCGGTGATGACAAGAATGGTCAAAAGCAGTTTGGGACAAAATAGGTGTTGTAGGCAAGTGGGGATCCCAATGCACTTGGTTTCATTATTTTTAGACTTGCAAGCAAAAGTTCTATTCGTTTGAAATTTCCAAAGGTTTGAATTTCGGGGCTTGTATTTAGTTAAGTCCCTCTTGGCGGTCGGTAAGCCTTGAGGTGTGATCGGGGCCGTGATAGCGGTCAGGCCGATACCACGTAGAATGCATCGGCCGGTTTGACTTGTTCATCGGCCAACCGTGGCGATGTTGTTTATTAGAGTCAAAGTCATGGGTTTGAGTGCATATATGTTGCATGATGCATGTTTTGACTAACATGGGTCAAGTTGTGAAGAACTTGTTCCCGAATCGTGTTTGCTTGTCTATGGTTGTGCGGGTTGCTTGGTGGTCACTTGACGGTCAGCGGCGAGGAGGATCGGGACTAGACTTGGAAGTTGAGGTCGAGCGATCGGCGATGCGGGTGGTCAATGACTCAAGCGTGGCCTTAAGATGGACAAGGTGACCTATTAGCAAATCGAGGCACAAGATGGCGCTAGGTGGTATTTAGGTCAAAAGGTTAAAACGGCGCTGCTTTGCGAAGCGTGCGTGTGTGACCCGTTTGTTAGTGGGGCTTAGGGGCCAATGGAGTCAAACCCTAGGAGTTCTAGGCCTCCACTATAAATAGGAGGAGGTGGTGTTTGCACCACCTAGCTCTTTCATCTCTCGCATCTTTATGTTTCAAAACCCTAATTGGCTTAGGGGAGTTGAGGTGGAGGCTAGGGCTCTTTATGGTTTGAGGTGATTTTAGTGCTTTTGTATTGGGCATTGGCATCCTTGATGGAGTGCATGTAATCCGGCAACAATCACGAATTTAATCTATGCAAGGTGTGCTTGAGATAAGTCTCTTTTCGTTCTTGCTTTCAATTTACGTGATTTTAGGGCTTTCATTGATCCACGAGTTTTGATTGATTCTTTCACGTGGATTAGCTTGCGTGATGTGTAGGAACCCATCTAGGATCAATTTGATCATCAATCACCCACGAGCAAGCGATTGGATCTAGTTTTCACTTTTACGGTTTTGCACCTTCTTCAATCAGATCGTAAAGATCTTTGTTCGTCCAGAATTATCATAATTGTTGATTGGAATAGGTCCTTAATATCATGGAGAAGGTGTGTGCAAAGTTTACGTGAAGTTTGGAGTTGAGAATCAAAGTTAGATCTATTTGCAACCGTCATCGAAATTTGTTTTCTTGTTGCAGAGGTCTGTAGGTCAGACCGCACACCAGGTCGAGACGATTTAGTCTGGTCGAGACCACCCCACACGGAGGTCGGACCGATTTGGTACTGTCGGGCCCTTGATATAACGGCCGGTCGGACCGGCCGACCTCTGTTAGATTTGATTCTTGCGATTTTTGTCGCATTGCTTAGGGGTTTAATTGGATTCAATACTAGTCTTCCGTTGTACTAGTATATTGATCTTCATAGCTTCATCATAGCTATTGGAGTGAAATTGTGTTGAATTCATATTTTGTGAAAAAGTGGCGTGCTCCTATTCACCCCGATCTAATCGCCTTTTAGGTCCAGATCCTGTATGCAACCTTTGTTTGGTAAGTCGCTCACAGGATCAAAATCAATTTGATGCTCAATCCCTCAAATAGGTGGTAGTCCCGAGGTATCTAAATTTGGAAATACATCCACATACTCTGCAAAGGTTAGCAATAGCGAGGAGGCAAAAGAGGAAATATCCTCAAGTGAATATAAAGCATTTTTGCATATCAAAGCATAGCATGGCGACTCATTATCAAAATTTCAGCAAGATCAGATTTGGTTGTAAGCATGACACAACCCTTTAATTAAATTCCCTCGGTCTTAGAACTAGGTGCCAACCGCTCTTTCTTAGGTGAGGAAAACATTCTTCACTACTTGCTGATTTTCAAATTCAAGTTCAAGTTCTATCTTCTCATTTTATTAGCTCTTTATCACAATTCACAATTTGATTGGCGTCAAAGGTAGCAAAGTTATTTTCTTTCCTTTGTGCATAAAAAGTAATTATTACTTCTACCAAGATGAGTTGCATCGGTATCAAATTCCTATGGACGTCTAATAAAAGAGAACGAGGCTTGCATAGGTACTCATCGAAATCGGCAACATCATGATAGGAACTAATGGAAAAATGCACTCATGATTGTGTTACCTTCACCTTCACATTGTTGTTGAACCACGAGAATGTGGTATGGGTGAGGATCTTGCGTGTGGTCAAGCCAAGCTCATTGACCAATCACGAATTCACCGTTATTGCAGCTTAGCCATCAATTATAACCACGAACACGGCAATCCTTAGCGATGAGGAACATACGAAACAAATTATGGCGTTATGGCGTCTCCTCTTGCTCTCTTTGAGAGCTCAATACTCGTTGCACAATTATGGTCCTATAATTAGCGTAGCAGTGGCACCTAAAATTTTCTCACGCATCTTCTCGCCTCATTATCATTATCATTGCACGCAGGTTAGGCTGCAAGAGCATATTCATCCTCAAAATCACTAACTTACATAACCACCATCTTACATCACAATGTCGCTCGTTGACTTGGGCAATCTACGATGAAGTGACTTATTCCTTTACAGCGGTGGCATACAATTCTGTTATGCGACACTCGGAAACAATAGATGAAGAACTTCTGTGGCTGGAACACACACACTAGTAGATTTGCTCGTCTCGAGTGCGGCGTGGCGGTAGAGATAGTCTTCTTGAGCAGCCCTACTCACAGATGGGGCAGCAGACCGAAAAGCATCAGGTGGGGCTATCTTGGCTTGTCTCGGTGTTGATCTCGATGTAGACATACTGCCAAATTTGCTCCTAGTCCTTTGTTGTCTACCCTGCAATTCCTTTTCTGCCAAACAAACAAAAGGTGGAACAACCTATTAATATCATTATAGTCTTTGTAATCAACTATGTCCTGAATCTCACGCCTTAAACCACCATAAAAATGAGCCATCTTATCCTCATCATCCTCAACAATATTACAATGCAGCATGCCTATTTGTAGTTCTTGATAATATTCATCGACATATTTATTACCTTGGTCTAAGCGCTATAATTTCTTGCGCATATCACGTTTATAAGCAGGAGGAACAAATCTAGCACCCATAGCTACTTTCAATCTATCCCATATATCGGTGTTAAAATAGAATTAACTACCAGATTCCACCAAATGATAGCAAAATCTTTAAATTCACTAGTAGCTTGTCTCTCTATATACGGGGAACTATATGGGTATTAAATTTTTGTTCAAGCATCATCTCCGGTCTCACGTAAATTTCAGCATCATACACACCGCATAAAGATGGTATGAGTAAATTTAACTTTAGCAAATGGGTCATCATTGACACGAGCATTGTAGTCTTGAAAATTATTACCTCCCATACCGTGGCGGTTGTGATGTAGGCGGTGTCGTTAGCGTGCATCTTGGGCCGCAAAGGCGATGCAGTAGCGTCGCGGTTTTGTCTCTCATTATCATCTCCCTCCACGATGATCTTGGGCTGCGCCATGATCATACTCACGTCCAATGTTTGGTGGCGGTTCACCATTCTTTTAAGGTGTGTAGTGGCGATGCAATACTATCGTTGATTAGTGACGCAATGTGATCGTGGTAGCTTGAAGCTTCCTTTAGATGTCCTCATGAATGGTTGTGCGTTGTTCATCTAAGAGCATCATGAGCTCTCCTTTACAACACACTCTTTCTCATTAGGCGTCTCATACTGCTATAGTTAGCGAGAAATAAAAAACAACACAAAGGTATTATCCTATCAACTAGGTGATGGAAGGTGGATAGACATACTCTCAGCGTCTTACCACACTCTTACAAGTGTTCTTACCAGCGCGGCGGTGTGGTATGACCGGTAGGCCCGTTCGTGATCTGAGTATGGTGAGTGGAGTACGATTGCAGAGAGACTTGTTACGATCAAGAGTAGGTGGAGCTCGGAAGGCACAATATGTAGCAAGGAGTAGCAAAAGCGTGTAACTGATTAGCAAAGTTGAATAAGGTTCCAAAGTACCTGTCACGGTTGCTGGTCTAAAAAGTGTCCCTAGCCCTAGCACAACACTAATCGATAACAAGGACTAGATACAAAGGATTCAAAGGATGCAATTTGGGAGTGGTCGTGAATAATAGCTGTAGGTGATCGATTTGCTTCTTCTTCTTCTCTCTTTTTTTGACTTAGAAACCCAAACTAGGGTTCCCTTTCTTTTCTTTTTCTTTTTTTCTTTGTGAAACCCGACTTAGGGTTTCTTTTTTTTTTTTGCGAATGTGACCTTGACTCAAACTCTTCAAAAACCCTCTTCTAGGTCTATGGATATATACGGGTCATAAACTTTTTTGTAGAAGGCAGGGGTATACAGGTAATTAAAAGATACTCTCTACGAACTTTGGCTATGGAAATTATTCTCGGACTTTGTATGGCGGATGCGATGATGTAGTGCGTGGGGTGTCAAGAACAACAAGAAACAAATAGGGTGGTGAGGTGGAAGCTTGAGTAGATGGTGGACCAGGTAGGTGCTCGAATCCAGCCAGATGGTGAGCATAGTAGGTGGTCGAACACAGAGAGGTGGTCGAACTTCAGTAGCGGTGGCGCTTGACCGAGGATGGGTGGTGGCATGGCGGGTGGCGGTGTTGACTAGAGACCAAGAACACGACTCTAAACCCGACAACATGACTTAGACAAAGGACACTAATTCAACAACGAAACAAAGAACAAAAATTGCAAAGGCACAATGGGTGATGGGGCGGCGGAAGAACACGACGAACAAAAATATTTTGTGTGGCAATATTGGAGGTTTTGGGCGATGGAAAATAACTAATCTAACGGGAAATTTTGATTACCCAACGGGCCTTTGTTACGATCCCAAGCGATGTGTCGGTGGCGAGATCTTAGAAAGTCGATGACTTCGATTGTGGAGAACTTCGGCGTTGATGATCAAGAGGCTCGGCGGAGAGCAGATCAAACCCCTCGGAATCACTACACCTTTGCCCGATGATTATCAGAAATGCGAGCGCGGTTGACCTCCTGTAAGAAGGCTATCTCCTGCATATGAATCGAGAACACAAGCAAGAAAGTAGAAGATGCAATCGATATTGTATTGCGAATATAGATGAAGCACACAATGTAGGGTTCCTCAACCAAGCGTCTTGGTGAGGCCCTAAGCAAAATAATCTCAAAGAAAAACCCGTTAAACTATGGCGTCTTTGCGTATATATGAGGGGCGTGATGAGGTCGACCTAGGGTTGTGCGGCCGTGGGAAGAGGCGTACACAACCGGACTCCGACCCGACAAGCACAAGACCATATTAGGCCAAAGCGGTGGCGTAGCACCTTATTAAATATTCGGATCGCGTATCTCTAGTCGAAGACACAGTGCGTGGGGCCGGTCTGAGGGTGGTCTTGAGGAGTCCATGTTATCTCTGGTCATAAGCCTTCTTGAAGTGGTGCTAGACCTGCAGAACTTAATAAATGAACCTTCTTAAAGCTGGGTCGTAGTCCTAGATTCCTAAGTACAAGTAAATCATCTTAGTTAGGCGACATCATAGAGTTCTCAAATAATACACTCGGCCCTAAAAATGAATTTACACGATAAATAGGTTGCGAGCACTTGCATATAATGGTGGACCTTACACATGAGGAGTATTCATATCGGTAGAAATGATGTCCTCATCACCTTGCTGACTCTCACCATGTGCAGCGAATGGACAAACTCAAGTGGATACAAAATCCACATCTAGATGCAACACATGCAACTTGACACTGTCACCTTGCTCACAAGGTGCAACACATACACAATTGAGAGAGAACCCACACTAGGTCAAGTGAGGTGAAATGGGATGCCAAAAGTTATCTATCAACCGACCAAGGTAGGTACTTATAGTCCACACATAAAAACTAGCCGTTGGGAGTAGAAACCACTAAAAATCAGGATTTGTGGTAGTAGCGCCGTACAAACTCCGGTACTACGGGTTTCTCTGTTCATCCGATCAAATCTGATGCGATACGGCTCAAAAGTAGCCGTTAAAGTTTTTATCTTGATAGTACCATAGTACAAAGAGCGGTACTACCTTTACTGCGGTTGTACCTCTCTTCTCGGGCGGTATTACCATGGTCCAATTTCCTTACAGATAACACTTTCGGTAAAGGGTCATAACTTTTGACTCTCATGTAGGAATTGAGTGATCTTGGGCTCTATAGAAAGATTATTAAGAGGGCTACACAACCCACTTATTTGATGGATATCAAATACATTTAATCAAATCAAAGCATAACTCTAAAGAGCCACTACCATGGTCTAAGTCCAAAGAAATAGGAATAAACAATCTTAGACTATGCTAAGGAAAATGCATGAATCCCAACAATATGCAAAACCCATTTGCAAACTTAGATCATGCCACAAGGAGTAGGTACATGGACTTGAACTATTTGTAAAACACATTTACAAAGTATAGTCACATGCTACAAGGATTAGATGCATGAGTCTTGACTATTTACAAAACACATTACAAAACAATAGCATCATGCCACGGAAGGTAGAGCAAGCAAGATTGAGCTATCAACACGTGATGAGACTCAAACTATTAGACAAAACCCCTCTTAATAGTACGGTCACATATAGATTTGTCATTAATAACCAAAATACTCCATTAACTCATAACGGTAGGTCTAGATTCTTCACTCATTCAACCAGCAGGCTATATAAAGGAGGGGAGAACCTAACCATTGTACTATAGTTTTCAGAAGGGTAATAAAGAGAAGCCAGAAGTCCGCTCATATATCTGTGTTCAATCTATTATTATGTTCTTACATTCTTGCATCGTCTTACTATTCTGAGTTTGTGTACGTGGTAATCGCTCGGACTGGAATCACCAACTACGGTTCCTCAACACGTTATCAGCACGATCGACTCTCCTCAGATCATAATGTAATCATCGAAGAACGATGCTCGTAGATTAAATCATATTTTTTTCTAGATTGCTTTCAATTCTACAAATTTAGCTTTCTGGATTGGTTTTTTGTACAGTGCAAATCCACTCTAATATATCGCGAGCCGACTTGAAGTCGCCAGCACAATGCCGCTTGGTAGATTGCATGATGATTGCGCTGTGGATTGGAAATATGTTCTAATCTACCGCAAGCCGACTTGAAGTCGCTAGCCAAGCCGATCGGTGGATCGCATGAGCAGTAATCGCAATGAACAGTAACAGATCAAAAAAGGAGAAATCTCTACCAATGGCCGGATGGCACGGGCTCGCATCTCCACTAGCGGCGCCGCCCATCTGGCTTCCACGAACCATCGCCGAGGTCGGCGCGCCGCGACGTGCCATCCACTGCCTATAATCGCCATTGGCCACGACACTGCTAGAACCAGTAGCGACCTCGCCGCCATCGCCACAAAGACTTGCCAAGCAAAAGAAAAATGGGGAGAAGGAAAAGCATTGGTCTTTGCGGCACGCCACCACGTCACCGGCTCGAAGACGTGCACTCACTAACCACCACACCATGTCCCCATAGGACCACTGCTGGTCCTGTACACCACAGCACCAGTGGTCGTGGTCGTGTACGACCACTGCACCGCGTCCCCTACAACCATCGCTGGTCCCGTACACCACAGCACCGATGGTCATGGTCGTGTACGACCACTACACCGCATCCCCGTACGACCACCGTTGGTCCCGTACACCACAACACCGGTGGTCGTGGTCGTGTACAACCACTGTGCTGACCCCGCACAGCCACGGCGCCGCAACCTCGCGTCTAGTACCCACCACCAAGGGAGTGGCCCTGCAGCCACTGCCGCCCGCGTTGTGTCGCGCGACGCTGCCTCACCCGCGCCGGCAACGCACGGTAACTAGTCGCCGCCCTGAAGAGGCATCCGCCTCCGACGTTGGTCCCGAATGCCCAAGATCCGCCACCTCGAAGCGCGCCCACCGGCTGCCCGCAGCGCTGCTCCCCAGCCGTCCCCTTGGCGTCACACTTTTTCTCGACTGGCCTGCCCATGTTGCGCTCGAAGCGCCGCCGCCAGTGGATGAACAGGGGGTAGGTTTTCCTAGACCCAACCTGCTCTTTGAGTCGATGTGTGTGGGTTAGGTTAGGCCCGAAGGCCAAATGGGCCGTGGAAAATAGCCCGACCGACACAACCGAAGAAGAAAAAAAAATGGGAAAAATAAAAAAGAAAATCCTTTTTTTAAAAAAAAGTCCTCATGAATTTTAAAAATTGCGCAGAAAATTTTATCAGAACAAAAAATTAGCAGTTAGTCCCTAGAATTTGCAGAATTCGCTGAAAATCCATATTCTATTAGAAAAGGGGCTCAGGATTTCAATTTTTGAATCGGTTTTAGCATTTGAAGCACATTTTGTTATTATTATTTATATGTAATTTATGTATTGTATTTACTATTTTGATTATTTGTGATTGTTTAGATTGCTTTTAATTACTGAAAATAGCGGTAAATCATTAAAAATGCATAGAAAAATACGGGAACATTTTGAGAATTTTTGCAACTATTTTTGCAAATTATTAGCAGTAATCTTATGAACTCCTTGCATGAATATGCAGATGACTGGCATTACGAACCGAGAGTTCGAAGAGCTGGCCTAGCATGGCCACAATTACCTGACTTGGGCATCAGATGTCAAAATCGTACTTGGAGCCAAGAAGCTTCGTGATGCTATTGGACTTGGCACCTTGAAGGACACCACTCCAACTGCTGAGGAGAATGATCAAGCACTTTATTTCCTCAGACACCATCTTTGCCTAACCCTCAAGAATGAGTATATGGAGGAAAAGAACAAACTTGCTTTATGGACCGCACTGAAGAAGCGGTTTGAGAAGCTAAAGTACACCATTCTTCCTCAAGCAGAGCAAGAATGGAACCGACTACATTTTGCTGACTACAAGACCGTGGGGGAGTACAATTCTGCATTGCACAGAATTTATACAATTCTTGGTAAGGTAACAACGGATGAGCAGAATATCGAGAAAACTCCCTCTTTCTTTCGCCCAAACGAGGTGCAATCCGCACGCAACTATCGTTAGGATGGTTAGAAGGAGTATACCGAATTGATTGACATTATGCAAGTTGTGGAAGCTCAAGATGATGTTATAAGAAAGAACTACATCTCACAGCCGCCTGGTAGCAATTTTGGCCATGAAGTCAATGCTAGCAGCTATAAGGTGAGGAAGACTCACTCAAAGGAAAGAGACAAGAAGGGTAAGGTCATGGGTCGCAAGACCAAACAGAATGCTCAAGCCAAGAAGAGCGGACAAAAGAAGCGCGATGAGAAGCCCTATGGTCAACATGACCAAAGTTGCTACAAATGTGGCACTTGAGGACATTGGTCACGTGTTTGCCGTGAGCTGTAGCACGTGATTGACGGTTTCAAGTCTAAGAACAAGGGCAAAGGACAACATGAGGCACACCTCGCCATTGTAGGCTGTGGATATCGTGAGGATATGTGCACGATCTCAGGATGATGAGTCAATTGGCAATGGCGTTGTTGGTTTGCAAAATCTCGCTGTGGTTTGCTTCATCTTTGTCGGACCACGGTGATCCGATTGGTGGTTTAGGCGGTCGGATCGCCTGAGTGGACTGATCGGACGGCGGTGGTGGCGGTCGGACCGGCTGACCTAAAATGGATTTTGGGGCTAATCCAAAAATAGGTTGTGTAGGCGGTGAGGAGTCTCACGGATGTGGTTTCATCATTTTTGGAGCTCCGGTCAAAGTTCTATTGAGTTGAAAATTCCGGAAGGTTTCGGATTTTCAAGTGGAATGTTAGCTAAGTCTTTTGACCGTCCGACCGCCGTTGTGGGGAGCGGTCCGACCAAACTGATATCGGCCGAACCGGCCATGTAGGGCGGTCAGACCGGCAGTGACTTGGAGGTGAGCCAAGTTTGCATTGATGTGGTTTCAATGTGGTTAATGTTTAGTTATCAATGCGTTATTGATGTATATTGCATTGCGGAGCTAACGTGGGTCAAGTTGTGAAGAACTTGTTCCCGGAAACGACTTGTTTGTCTATTCGCATGCGGTGGCTTGCGAGTCAACGGCGTCAACGGTGAGTGGATCGGGACTACGCTTGGAGAGCCGAGGTCCAGAACGATCATGGATACCGGGTGAGGTTGTGTGACTCAAGCATGGTGCAGGATGGGCAAGATGGATCGAACGGGTGGTTCGGTGCAGCTGGTTGGATCAGGCGGTGCGGATATCGGTGTGAGTCTCTGGGAGGTTCCGATGGGATTCGGACAAGAGAGGCTTGGCGTCGATGAGAACCGCTGATCAACCTACACGTGGTGAAGCAGGCGATTGCTTCAACAGATTAGTGTGTGGGTCCCATGTGTGAATGGGTCCCAAATGTGAAACCCTAGTCCTCTCCTATAAATAGAAGGGGGGAGATGTAAAACCCTCTTGAGGCATTCATTTGGTTTCCCCCTTTCTTTTCTAGGGTTAGGGTTTGGAGAGGAAGAGAGGGAGAGATTGTATGCTCCTTGGGTGAGCTCTTGTCCTCCTTGTTGGAGTGGCTTTGTAAGCATCTTGTGAGATCAATCAATCTTGTGATGCTTGCTTGTGAGATCTTTTGTCTCCCCTTTTGTGTTCTTCTCTCATTTGAATGAATTTGGTGCTTCCTTGATTCAAGGATTTTTACTTGGTCTTTTGACCCACTTTGTCTTGCTTTGATGTGTGGGAATACTCCTAGAATCATCTAGACCATCAATCCCCACTAGCAAGTCTTGAATCAAAGTTTTTCATATTTCTAGGGTTTGTGCACTTCTTTGTTTAATCCTTGAGAGATCGATTCTGCGAAGTGGATCTGAAGGATCGTCGCTGGAAATAGGTCTCTAATATCATTAGGGAGGTGTGCTCGAAATTTGATCAAGTTTCATTGGTTGAATCAAAAGTCGGATCAAATTTCGTTTTGGTTTTGGGTTCATTTTTCAGTACTGGACTGAACCGGTCCAACCGGTGTTTCAACGGCGGTCCGACCGCCCGTATATTCGAACATTGATCGCTTGGTCGAACCATCGCCCACCGGTCCGACCGCTAGTTAGTTGCCGGTCAGACCGCTTGTTGAACGTCGGTCCGACCGCCCCTGGTAGCCGGTCTGACCGTCTGTGCCCAGATCAACCCTTTGAGATTGAGTCTCCACTTTTGTGTCGTGTGGTTATCGGGGTTATCGAATTCAGCACAAGGCTTCCGTTGTGTGCTTACTGATTTTCTTAGCTTTCATAGCTAAAGGAGTAAAGATCGTGTTGATTTTGATTTAGGCGAGAAAGTTTTGAAAGCGCCTATTCACCCCCCCCCCCTAGTCGCCTTTCCGGTCCTACATAGGCACAGAGGATCCGTAGTCATAGGTTGCACTCATGGATGTAGACAGCCCATTAGCAGCCCCATCACACTTTCTTTGTACATCGCAGTGGCAGCAGCCGTAGTTACCGAAGAAGAGAAGATGGACATGGAGCAGATTCAGGCAGAAGTTTCTTCATACTTCGCTGATTCGATCCAGTGCATGCATTGCACTTAGATTTTTATATAGTCATTTGCAGTTTATGGTTGTGATAGAACATTGAATTTTTTGAATAATGGTTGTAAGCTCTATGAGAGCAAAACATTAAATTGTTATGATGAGTCCTACAAAACTTTTTCCCGTATTAATAATAGCAAGTGGAGTATTTTATTTGTATGTGTGGATTGTTTCCTACCCCATATTAATAAATACTTTATATATCAGAACGCGTGTGGCACCCTGTGGAGGAAGTGTACTTAGCAGATAGCGGCACAACGAATACCATCTTCATAGAGAAAAAATTTACAGTCGATCAGCAAGAATGCTGGTAGTCTTATGACAATCGTAGGCAGTGACACTTGTACAATAGGTCTAGAAAGAGCAACAATTATGCTCCCGATGTGCACAACATTGGTCATTGAAGAAGACTTGTTGTACCTAGAATCGACTAGAACTCTCTTAAGCTTTAAAGATATTCGCACTAACGGTCTCCACGTTGAGACTAAAGAAGAGTATGAAAAGTAATACATGCTCATTACAAAGCGTGAAAAAATAGAAAAAGGGTATTAGAATGACTTTCTTCCTATGAATATGGGCTATACTACACTCATATTAAGGCACCTGCGGCCTATACTGTTCTGAAAAACACTTATAGAATCTCTGAACTTTTCTATCTTTGGCATGATATATTAGGCCACCCCGGTCTTAGGATGATGAGAAATATAATTACTAATTCTCTGGGACATAATATCATGAAGATTTTGTGCCCCACATATGCCACCGAGAAACTAATTACTAGACTTTCTACTATGAATATAAAAAATAAAGTTCCTGCAATCCTAGACCGTATCCAGGGAGACATTTTCGGTCCTATACAACCCCTGTTAGGGCCATTTAGGTACTTTATGGTGCTTATCGATGCTTCCTTGAAGTGGTCGCACGTATGTCTATTATCTACGAGAAACCATACTTTTGCAAAGCTGATCTCGCAGATAATTAAAATTAAGGATAATTTTCCTAATCATTATGTGAAGTCCATCAGAATGGACAACGCTAGAGAATTTGCTTCAAAGGCATTTGATGATTTGTAACACCCCAGCCCAACATTGAGCCTGGAATGCCACTAAACTACTATAACCATCTAATTTACATCAACTTACTATAAAATTTCAGCAAGCATAACAACATTAAAACCCATCCACGGGTCGCATTAACACAAACATAACACTATGACAATCATAGATAAATTAGACCTAGGAGCATAGCAAAATAATTAACCAAGATTAACATAAACCAAGCATCTATGGTTATTCAATACCATCATGTTCTAGACATAAATATTCATGTTATTCTAAAAGTTTCTCATGTCCAATGAATTAAATAATTGGGTGAAGTGCATGATTCCAAGTGTGCTAGCCCTTCCCGAGTAAAACGTCATCACTGGTCACCTAAAAACAACAATAGAGCAAGAATGAGTCCAAGACTCAGCAAATACATAATAAAGCCATAAACAATAGTTTATTAACCATAATCAAAGTTATCATCATCATCCATTTAGTTAATGCCATTATCATTCTCAAACAAACAAGCCATATTCCATATAGGTAAAGTTGCACAATTTAACAATTTACTTAGATATGCGAATGCACCAACATGCTCATACTCATATGCATCTCATCGCCTAATTAGGGTATAGCGGAGTGTTCACCGTCGATGACACACTCTATCCTTCACTCCCGTGAAGTCCCCACCAAAGTAGGATTTTATCTAGAGCTCTCGGACTAGTCATGTATCTTTCTCACCGACCTCACGGAATAGTTACATGACTTTCTCACCGACCTGGCTCATGCAACCCATGTCATGATGAATGTAAATGATGCGACATCTTTATTTATTCATCAACATAGTCCATCTCATTAACTCAATATCTACTCATTATCTCATTATCATAATCTCATTCACTCAAGGTCATCAATATCATGTATAAGAATAAGCTGAACGAAAGCATAATAAATAGCATGATAAGTAACATCAATGATCATGGTGAACAACCCATTGTTCACCACTCTACCATATACTTGCCTTCCGCGCTGTGACGAGTTAGGAGGCAACGACGGAATTTCTCCACTCCTTGCCCCACCGCCTACACAAATATTTATTCGAAATAAGAATAATAAGTTATGACGTGGCTACAAGCGTTTTATCATAACCCTCTATCTAATCAACATAACCAAAAAACTCAAAATGACGAATTAACTAATCAGCCAATATCGGCCATTCTGATCAGCAGTACGAGAAAAATCGTAATTAAATATCTATAACTCCGAATGACTTGAAACCAGTGCTCAAATACTTTTAACGTAACAGGCTACGAAACTCTAGTTGGTGGAATCCTTTGATTAGGCCAAAACAGTGGCCTAAACAATAGTTGAAAACACTAACAGATATCTGCCCAGATTTCAGAACAGTAGTAAAGAAAATGGCATAACTTTTAATATACAGATCCAATTGAGATTATCTTTATCAACTCGGAAAGATAATTTCAAGGGCTACAAAAACCTAGATGGGTGGAAGTTCTGAATTGGACTCTAACTAGATCAAAACCGAGGGGCAAACCGATAGTTCCAAATTCTCAGGCAGACAGGACAGCGCACGATTAAAAAATTCATATATCCTAAACCGTAAAGTGGAATCAAGTGATCTCAGTGCCAAAAGAAAGATAACGACATCAGGAACAAAACTCTAGAAGACGAAAATACCAGATTCGGCCTCTAAGTAAATCATAATGGCCCGACAAGAAAATCTGCCAAATCACGTCAGCTCTCCTGGACAGTCGCGGTAAAACTACCATATCTCCTAAACCGTAACTCCAAATCAAATGATCTCGGTGCCAAAAGAAAGCTAAGACCAAGGGCTACAACTTTCTAAGAGGTGATAAGATCAGAAAACGTACGGAACTTACCCAAATCTGACGAACAAAAGCGCTGTACTGCAGGGACGAGGGTGGCGGCCGGTTGGAGAGGGGGAGGAGGGGGTGGCGGCTTGGGGAGGGGAAAAGGGGAAGGGGGAAGGGGTTTTAGGGTGTAAGGGGGGAGAGATACCCCCCTTTGGCCAGCCCCTCATGGGCCACCCAAATTTGAGGCCCGAGTCCAGGTTGCTGAAAAACACGAAAAACCCTCAAGAAAAAACGATTCAGATTCTCCCATTAGCTCCTTCTTCTGAAACTTCTTCTAGTACGCCGATTTACTCTTGGGGTATTACATGATTATTGTATGGCAATGGGAATTACCGTTGAGCATTCCGTACTGCATATCCACACCCATAATGGACTAGCAGGGGCATTAGTTAAAAGAATTAAATTTATTGCCCGACCACTCTTGCAGAATTATAATTTACCAACTACATGTTGGGGATACGCAACAACTCTCATCAATTTTAGACTGTCGGCATATAACATCCATTCGCCTATGCAACTAGCGCAAGGGTCAACACCAAAAATATCCCATCTATGAAGGTTTGGTTGCAAAGTTTATGTACCTATACCACCACCGCAGCGAACTACAATGGGCCCTCTCCAAAAGTCTGGGATATACGTTGGTTATGAGACAACATCCATAATCAGGTATCTAGACCCTGTAACTGGAGATTTGCATACAACCCGCTTCACTAACATCATATTTGATGAGGATAGTTTCTCGTCATTAGGGGGAGGAAATCAACCCATTGATGAAAAATATTGAGAAATGACGTGGCAAGCCACGATAATCCATGCACATGACCCGCGCACTAGTGAAGCAAATAGAGAAGTCCAGAAGATAATTGATTTGCAAGTATTAGCGAATCAGCTGCCTGACCACTTTAGTGATTTGAAGAGTGTAACCAAGTCGCATGTGCCTACACGCAATGCACCGGAGAGGGTTGAAATACCAAAATTTTTTTGAAGGTATCCCTAATCCCGTTCAGATGCATCATAATAAAAGAACGAGAAATCCGGCCCCTCGACTCCCAAGTAAACGGGAACGCCTGGCCAAAAAGGATAAGAAGACTTGATACAGCCGATCACTGAAGTTCCCCACAACCAAAAGGGGAGCCAGTTGAGACCTGGCACCAGTATGGAACCTTTAGTAAAAGGCATACCAGATTTGAATATTCCCACGAAGGGAGACATCAGTGTGGATGTGTGCACACACATTGGAGATGAAAAACTGAAGGGACTTGCTCCCGCAATTGAAAGCAGAGGTGTGCAAGTAGAAGTATTAGAAGTATCGGCGCATGAATAAATAGCTATAAATTATGTGATAACGGGAGAATCTATGAATAGAACAATAGCCAATGTCGATATTTATTTTGCAAAGAAAATTGCTACAATCATCGATCTTGATCTAGAGCCTGCATCGCTCGCTGAATGTAAGAAAAGATCAGATTGGAAAGATTGAAAGAAGGCAATAGAAGTAGAATTATAATCTCTGAATAAAAGAGAGATTTTTGGGCTTGCAAGCCGCACGCTTCCCTATATGCACCCCGTAGGGCATAAGTGAGTATTTGTTCGAAAGAGAAATGGAAACAATGAAGTTGCAGGACATAAGAAAGACTCGTTGCACAAGATTTCACTCAATGATCAGGAGTCGATTATGAAGAAACTTATTCCCCGATCATGGGAGGAACTACCTTTAGATATTTAATCTCAATGGCAGTAAACTTGAATTTAGAAATAAAATTGATGGATGTGGCAACTGCTTACCATTGTGGGAACTTGGATTCGGACATTTATATGAAAGTACCTGAAGGTATCCCAATCCCGAACCAAGACATAGCAAATAGAAATATGTACAGTGTGCAACTCAAAAAGTCACTGTATTGACTGAAATAATCAGGCAGAATGTGGTATAATCGTTTGAGTAACTTTCTATGAAAGAAAGGCTACACGAATAATAAAGATTGTCCCTATATTTTTATACGACAATCCCAGGATGGATTATGTATAATCTCAGTATGTGTAGATGATTTGAATATCATTAGGACCCTAGAAGATATTAAGAAAGCAAGTCCTTACCTGGAGTCAGAATTCGAAATGAAAGATTTGGGAAAAACCAAATATTTCTTAGGCTTCCAGCTTGAGCATACTCTTGAAGGGATTTTAGTACATCAATCAATATACACTCAGAAAGTGTTAGAATGATTTGGCTTTGAAAAGGCATATCTTTTGAAAGTGTCAATGGTCGAGAGATCTTTGCAATAGGATAAGGACTTGTACAGACCTACATACCACTCGAAAATCATAGCACTATATGAGGCCTCACGAGAATGTTCTTGGCTTCGGCGAATGACTCACCACATCCAGCAATCATGTGGAATGAATACCGCGTAAACCCCCACTATTATCTATGAAGATAATGTAGCTTGTGATGCACAAGTGCAGATGAGTTTTATCAAGAGTCCTCTCACAAAGCATATTAACTCAAAGTTCTTCTATGCTCATGAATTGCAAAAGATGGATGAAATTAAAGTACTGCATACTAAGTCATGTGAAAATCTTGTAGATTTATTCACTAAGTTACTTATAGCGTCTAGCTTTGAAAGTTGCATACGTGGAATTGGAATGATGAGACTTAGGGAAGTGCATAATTCAGTGGGAGAATCTTTACGAACTCTTTATTAAAGCTTGATCACAAAGATCGAGTACCCAAAGAATAAATCCTGGAGATTAAATGAAATTAGGCGGATAGTACTCTTTTTCCCTTAACGACTTTTCCTGAAGTTTCTCAGCTAAGGTTTTTAATGAGGCAATTCGTGCTGCACAACAGAACGTGTATCATGTACTCTTTCTCCAAAAATATTCCCACTGTATTTTTATGGAGTTTTGATGAGACATGAACACGACGAATGAGTGTCCAAGGGGTAGTGTTAAGAAATCGGGCCCAGGCTGGGAGTCTTGGCCCATGGTGGGCTCCTCATCCAACCAGTAGCTTATATAAAGGAGGGGGAATCCCAACCATTGTACTACAGTTTTTAGAACAGCAATAAAGAGAAGCCAGAAGTCCCCTCATATCTCTGTATTCAATCTATTATTCTGTTCTTGTATTTTTGCATCGTTCTTACTATTCTGAGTTTGTCTATGGGGTAATCGTTCGGACTGGAGTCGCCAGCGACGATTCCTCAATAGTTGTATACCGTATACGCTTTTTATCTCTTCTGCCTATACTCCTAGCCCTTCTCAAAGAAAAAGAGAAGGCTCCTAGGCAGGTGCGTAGCTGGCTAAGAACTAGCTCTCGGGCCGGTCCAGTTTTATTTGGTCTAAAACCAGTTTTTCTATTTTTTTAATAGAATTTCACGTGGGATTTTGATCCTGAACCTCGTGTCATTGTCTCAGAGGCCCGAAGGCTAGCTCCGCCCCTGCTCCTAGATGAAATTTTCATCGTGCCACTCTCCTGGCTGGACGTTTTTTCATGGCTGCTAATGGAACACTTGTGTAGATCAACATGCAGTCATGAATGAATGTACAAATTATTAAGTTCCTAGTAGAGGTACTGTCTCTATTTCAAAATAGATGATATTTTAGAATGTATAGTAGTTAACCTTTGAAAACTTTGACCACTACTAGTCTAATATACACAAAAGTATTTGAGTTTATCCTATGGAAATGATATTAAAATATTTGTCATCAAAGTATTTCCAAATCATTATATCCTTTAATGATTTTTGTTAACACATAATTAAACAAAAAAATAAATTTTCAACCTTCAACTATAATCTAAGTATGTATTTCAATTCTCAACTCCGAGACCATTCACTTCTCATCCTGAACTCTCAAAACCTGTGTAAAACACATACACTCCCTTACCCGAATCAACCGTGGTTTCATTGATGTGGCACCAACTTGTCAAAATTCTATTGACATGGCATCGACGTGTGCTTGTAGCCACGTCAGCAAAGCTAAATTATATTAAAATTTTCTAGTGTGGCCCACTGATCAAACTCTCCTTGCCTTTCTTCCTTTTTATCGTCTCTTTTCCATCCTGGAAGCGCCTAGATGCAGACCAACGACGATGGGGAGCAAGGTTAGGAGGCACTGATGTGCGATGGGGAGCATGGCAAGGAGTAAGAGAGGCGGGGGGGGGGCGATGGGGCACCATGGCATCGTGAGTTACGAGAAGAGCACCTCGTGGTGACCTCTACAGCCAGTGGAGCCCTTACACCAGCCTGATCATCACCGCGAACTCCTCCTCTACCCCAGATCCCAAGAACCATGTGGACGTGACATCCAAATGCCGTGGCGGGTTCTTCTTGGACGTCGCCGCCGCACCATGGCATCGTGAGTTGCGAGAAGAGCACCAGGTCTTAGGAGGTAGATGTTGCCGGTGGCGTCCTGTGGTGACCTCTACAGCCGATGGAGTCCTTACGCCAGCCTGCTCATCACCGTGAACTCCTCCTCTACCTCGGATCCCAAGAACCATGTGCACATGACATCCAAATGTCGTAGCGGGTTCTTCTTGGACGTCGCCATCCCCGGGATGCGCCACCGCCATTGTCATCGTTCTTGTAACACCTCAGCCCAATATGAGTTTGAAATGCTACTAAAATAACAAGATAAACATAATTAACTAAAACACTTTACCAAATTCCGACAGAACCTCCTTTGTATAGTTACTATATTGGAGGTTCCCACAAGCAAATATAACAAGAGGTAGTCTACTTAAAAAAATGATCCCAACATAACCCACATAGGCTATTCATCTTTATCAAATAGACACCTAAAAGTAGATCATAAGTATCCAATTTTTAAACTGCTTTATTACAGTCTAATCCAATCAAGTAATGATCATAAGCAGAATGTTAAATAATTCATCCATCTACTGAATTAATTTTTCTTTTATTCTCATGTGTGTATATAGTGCGAGCGTGCAACTACTCTAGCCCTTCCTTTCTCCCATGCATGCCGATCTCATGCAGGTACCTAAAACACAACAAACAACAAGGGGTGAGTCCAAAGACTCGGCAAGCATAATAATTGGTAACAACAGTATAAGAAAGAAACCCATCAATTATATATCACAAATCTATTCACCGAATAAATCACATTCACGTGACATGCAACCTGCTTATATGCTCTTTGTGCTCTTTGTCTTTATCTTTGTCTTTTTTGCATTTTCCGGTAATGCAAAGTGCGCATCCGTCGATGCACACCCATGCCTGTGCCATCTGGCACAGGGACCTTTGCCCATACTTTGCAAGTATGAGGACCTTTGCCCATGCTCTTCAAGCATGGGGACCTATTGCCCGTCACCAACATGACGGGGACCCAACTCTGGCTTGATCAACACATGACCAAGACTTCAATAACCACATGATGCATATGTATGAATTCTCCATTTGACAACAATATACATCCATAACAACATTGCATATGAATATCCTACTCATACTACAAACCTCACAAACATAGTCCTTCCAACTTTCAAAGCAACCATGATAAACACGTAACTCGTAACAATAGAGTCTATGCTCATTACCAGACATATCACCAAATCAATCATGAACAATATAAATAACCATAGAATGTATCGGTCAAGTCATTCGATAATATCTAATATAACCATGATCACACTTTCCTTAACCGAGAGAGAACGTGGGACATGCAGAAGGCGCTGCCCCCGGGACCCGTCCACCACATGAATAAATAGTTAACGCATACTAAGGCGACAGCAGCGGGTCAAAGCAAAAAAAAATACAACAACCTACTCGAACTCGCGAAAGGGTCTAACTCGATTCCAACCACAAATCCTAAACGTCGATCTGTCCCCTCAGTGGACAGTCAACTTATAAAATTCATAACATTCACTAACGGGATCCAAATTAAGTGTTCTCAGACTTTTTGGAAAGGTAATTAAATTACCTAAATAAACTTAGTTGGGAAGCCCTTCTGATTCTTCCATAAACTACCCCTACCAAGCCAATCTATAGAATATCAATTTTTACGTCGGGTTCTCTGGACAGAGCACGAAAACTACCATAACTTTTTCTACGCAACTCGGAACAGGGTGATCTTGGGCTCTATGGAATCACGACAAAACCAAATACAATAGTCTAGTTGGGCAAGTCCCCTGATTCAGTCTCGTACTAGTCCTAATGTTCAGGTGAAGATCTCTGTCCCAACAATCTGACAGACAGAAAACGTCGATGGTAAAACTTACATAACTGTTGATTGGCAACTCTAAAAAAAATGTTATTTATCAACTTGGAAATCTTACAGAATTATCTACAACATTCATTTTGGGAGGCATTTCTGATTCGGCTTCTAAAAAATTCAAATTGGCCAGACAAGACAATCTGCCAATTCACGTCAACCCTCCTGGAGAGTCGAGGTAAAAATACCATAACTCCTAAACCGTACGTCCAAATCAGATGATCTCAGTGCCAAAAGAAAGATAAAGACGATACATACAACTTTCTAAAAGGTGATCAGGTCAGAAAATGAACGCAACGTACCCAAATCTGACGAGCAACAGAGGCGCAGGGGAGAGGTGGGGGTGGCGCATAGCAAGGGAGGGGGTGGCGGCTCAATGGGGCAAAGAGGAGAGGAGGGGAGGTTTAGGGTTTTGGGGAGGGGGATCCCCCCTCATGGCCGGCCCCCTCTTGGGCCCCTCCTGGGCTGCAGCCCAGGGCCCAGGTTGTCGAAATAATGTGAAAAATTCCTTCTTGTTTCAGAATTTGTACTTGCGTGACATATATCCGGGAACCTGAATATTGTATTTGTACCTTGTTAAGAATTATGCTTTTGGTATGATTGTTAATTCGGTATAAACCTCCAATATTCCAGGATCCTCACATCGTTGGTATCAGAGCATACGTTTGATGGTAGGTTAGAATTAGCAAGGTCGTTATTATTAGTGAGTTTCTGTGAAGTGACTTTAACATAACTAATTTCTGAAAATTTAAGTATGCTATCTTTTATTTCTTACCCTCCCTAGTATCAATTCTTACCCAATTTTCTGTTGGTTTTCCAAGACAAGTTGTTTACTTACCTTGTCTTTTGTCTATAGATGAGCGGCTGGTACCTGGTTAAGGAGACCCGAGCGGAAGACGTAGATGGATTTTCGGCTTTGCTGCGGGATATGATGTGGCGAGCCAACTTTACCTATCAGCCGGAGTATGCCATCTATCGTCGTGATCGAGGCCTGGGATGGAGGAATACCGGGCTATCATTAATGTGATTGCTAGATAGGTGGTGGCTAGTATCCCATACTGTATCCATGTACATGCCACGTCTGAGTCTATGGCCGTTCAGGAAGCAGCTCATAGGATGATGTGTCTTCTTCTTCATGATTTGACGGAGTTGTCTCAACCACCCTATGATCACTTCCCGAAGCAAGGTCCTAGAGCAGATGTGAGCACGTTCGATGAGATTCAGTTTGGAGAGGACCCACATGTGCGCCAGTTGGCGAGGTTGGTTCATATTATGGACCAAATCCATCGCTGTCTGGTGTATGAGCTGTGGGAGAGCTGCTGTCGTCTACATGAAGCTCAGGAGTATTTGACGCTTGGTGTTGTCATGAACCGCGTTCCCTGTAATGTGCTTTATGGTAACAATGAGATCTCTCCAGCTGCTGCTGCACCACCAGGATTTCGACTTACCGAGGTGGCCGGACTTGTTCCTATCCTTGGACAGTGTCGCCAAGCCCGGATGTCTGCAGGCTTCCCTCGCACACAGCGACCTGCACCTCCTGGAGTTCATCATCTGCTGCCAGGTTCTCCTCGGCGTCTCATCAATCCATCGAACCCCATAGACACAGGTTCACCTGAGGCTCATTTGTTAAATGAGTTTCTGGTGAATTTTAACCGTGATCACTATGTGTAGGGAATGAATGATGAGCACCATGTTTAGGAAGTAGTAGTAGCCGACCAGTAGCTGTCTTGTATTAAAAATAATAGGATGGCCCTTTTGTTCGACTTTGAAGGTTGTAAAGCTTTTGTTGGATCTTGCCCATTATTGTCTACCGACATATATGGGTGTTGTACTAAACTCGTTTGCTGAAATGGAACTTGTGTTCTTTTGGTGTTAATTCTGATGCATTTCATATCATTGTGCATGTGGGGGTTTAGTATTTTCTTTCTCTCTGTTCAATCTTGTTTGTGTTTGTTTGAGTGTATCCTTGTGATGTTGTTAACTATTGTGTGGTAACAGTATGACAGGACCTACTACTCGCGTGCAAGCACAACAAGAGGAGAGATTCTCTACCCCAATTCCCTACTCTCAGGGAGAGCAGGCCGACCCTTCTGGTTCTCATGGTACACAAGGTGGTCGCCATGAAGAGGAGCTTCCTCCGCCGCCCTCATTGGCCGATGTCCTCATGCAGATAGAGCGCAACAGGATGGACCAAACGCGCATTCTGGAGCAAATAGCGCGTAACACTTCTTCCACTACCGCACCAGCTGGCAGTGTAGGAGGCCATCATGTGCATGGGGGTCTTGCTGATTTCCAACGAACTAACCCACCAGTGTTCTCCAGCTCCCAAGAACCGTTGGAAGCCGAAGATTGGCTCCAGAATATTGAGAAGAAGTTGTTGATATCTCAATGTTCCAAGAGGGAGAAAGTCCTATTCGCTAGTTACCAGTTGGATGGAGCAGCTAGCGTTTGGTGGGATAACCTTCTTGCCACCCGACCTGCTGGGCATGTCCCTACTTGGGAAGAGTTTGCAGAAGCCTTTCGTGAAGCTCATATTCCCGAAGGAGTGATGTTGGTTAAGCAGCATGAATTCCTCGCACTTAAGCAAGGGAGAAAGTCAGTGACCGAGTATTTGCATGAGTTCAACTTCCTTGCTCGGTACGCACCTGATGATGTTTCGACTGACCTTCGTCGTCGAAACCACTTCATGCATGGATTATCTGAAGAGCTACAGTTGGCCCTGGCAGTGCAAGACTTCAGGAATTTTCAGCACCTCGTCGACAAAGCCATTATTGCTGAGACTAAAAGCAAGGCTTTGGAGGAGTCACGGAAACGGCAGAAAGCTACCAAGTTTGCAGCTAGTAGCCGTTCAATAAGACCACGTTTGTGGAAGCCTCAGTCCTTTCGAGCGCCAGCTCCAGCACCACCAAGGGCGCCGGTGTTTGCATTTCGTCCACCTCCACCCACTGGGCAACCCAAATCTGGTGGGAATCGGCCACCCACTGTCAGCAATGTCAGGCCTGGTGTGATCTATTTCCATTGTGGACGTCCTGGACATTTCGCAAACCAGTGTTATGCTAAGGCACGTGGGTTACCACTTGTTGACCTTCCCGGTATGCGTCGTCGGCACCATCTCAAAGCCCTCTGTCAAGCCTGATCTAGTTCCGGCCCGAGGTCGTGTGAACCAGATCACTGCTGAAGAGGCGGCTGATGCACCTGATGTTGTTCTCGGTATGCTCCTAATTAATTCCAGTCCAACTACTGTTTTATTTTATTCTGGAGCATCCCATTCTTTTGTTAGTAGGCATTTTGTTGTACAGTATCATTTGGGCATGCATCAACTTTATCCACCACATGTTATTCGTTCACCTGGGTCAGTTTTCAAAACTGATCAAATCTGCCGTAACGTCAACATAAGCATTCAAGGTGTAGATTTTTGGGCAGATTTGATTGTGATAGACTCTAAAGGGTTGGATGTTATCTTGGGAATGGATTGGCTATCCAAGAATCGAGGGCAAATTAATTGTGCTCGACGGTCTATTTCTATAACTAATGAAGACGTCATTTCAGTCGTTTTTCAATCCAAGATATTCCATTCTCGTCTCTGTGCGTTGCAAACTGAAGCCACCTCTACTTTGGAGTCAGTACCAGTTGTATGTGAGTATCCTGATGTCTGTCCTGAAGACCTTCCCGGTATGCCACCAGATCGGGAAGTGGAGTTCGTAATTGAACTAGTTCCTGGTACTACTCCCACATCTAGAAGACCTTATCGAATGCCTCCTAATGAGCTAGTTGAATTGAAGAAATAGCTTGGAGAATTACTTGACAAGGGATTTATTCGACTGAGTTCCTCACCTTGGGGATGCCCGGCCATCTTTGTCAAGAAGAAAGATAAGACTTTGCGGATGTGTGTGGATTACCGTCCGTTGAATGAAGTAACTATCAAAAACAAGTATCCTTTACCTCGAATTGATGATCTTTTTGACCAACTGACTGGAGCCCGAGTCTTTTCTAAAATTGATCTACGATCGAGCTATCATCGGATCAAGGTTAGAGCTGAGGACATTCCTAAAACAATATTCTCTACTCGTTACGGGTTGTACGAGTATACTGTTATGTTCTTTGGTCTAACAAATGCTCCGGCTTATTTCATGAATCTTATGAATTCGGTATTCATGGATTTTTTGGATAAGTTTGTTTGTCATGTTTATTGACGATATTCTTATCTATTCCAAGTCTACTGAAGAGCATGAGCAGCATCTGAGACTTGTGTTGGACACACTTCGCAAGCATCAGCTATATGCTAAGTTTAGCAAGTGTGCTTTCTGGCTCAAGCAAGTTGCATTCTTGGGACATGTGTTATCCGAATGAGGGATCACTGTTGATCCTATCAAAGTACAAGATGTACTAGACTGGAAACAGCCTCAGAATGTTTCCGAAGTTCGAAGTTTTCTTGGACTTGCGGGTTATTACCGTAGGTTCCTTGAAAAATTTTCCAAAATTTCGAGGCCTTTGACTCAGCTTTTGAAGGAGAAGAAATTCGAGTGGTCAGATGAGTGTGAAGAAAGCTTCCAGCTTTTGAGAACTCTTCTTACCAAAGCTCCAGTTCTTACTCTGCCAAATGTTCATAAGAGTTTCGATATCTATTGTGATGCATCTCGCCACGGACTTGGTTGTGTGCTTATGCAAGAAGGCCGAGTTGTGGCGTATGCATCCAGGCAGTTGAGACCTCATGAAGTGAATTATCCTACTCATGATCTGAAATTGGCAGCCGTAGTCCATGCCTTGAAGATTTGGCGATATTACCTCATCGGTAATCGTTGTGAAATCTATACTGATCATAAGAGCCTGAAATACATATTCACTCAAACTGATTTGAATATGAGACAGAGAAGATGGCTTGAATTGACCAAGGACTATGATATGGGTATTCATTATCATCCAGGCAAAGCCAATGTTGTGGCTGACGCTTTAAGCAGAAAGTCACAATGCAACTGCTTATCGACAGTACCTCTGGCTAAGAGTTTATGTGCGGATTTTCAGCGCTTAAGTCTCGAAATGGTGGAAGAAGGAACTCTCGCTACCTTGCAAGTGAAATCCACACTTGAAGATCGGATTCTGGAAGCTCAGAAAACTGATACGGAGGTAGCTAAGATCAAGGAAAATTTGAAGGCAGGTAAAGCCGACGAATTTTCTGTAACATCCCAAAATTGGTTTGTGTTTCAAATGTAATAAAAATGAGGAGAAATTAAAACTTTTTCTCTGATCTTGATTTTTGTAATCAGTTCCATAATTTTTGTAAAGGAATTATGTGGAATCAAAAATCAAATTGCCATTTGGACACCAACACAAATCTCCTTCATGAAAATCTTGTGCCCAACCCCTGAAAATAATTTTCATTGAACCTAGGAGGGATGGTTAACACCTCGAATTATTTCATAATTTTGAAATTATTTGATAATTTTTGAGACAAGTCAAACCTTAGTCAAACTCCTAAAGTAGCCTTCTGAAATTTTTAGAGAAAAATGCAATGCATAAAAGTCTCTGAAAATTTTATATAAGGTTCCCCTGCTGTCAGCAACCTCAGATTAAAATTTCATAATTTTGGAGCTGGTTTGCTACCTTAAACAAATTCCTCAAAAATCAGCCTTTAATTCAAACCCTAGTTGGTTTGCCTTGTTCCTGTTCGAACGGGCTCGGGCTCGAGCCACTGGACTCGGTCCAGTCAACTAATCGCACCGGCGTGGTCGATCGGGTGTGCAGGTCGTGAGCCGTTGGATCAGCATCGAACGGTCTTCGACCAGTTGAACGACGGAACCGTTGTAATCCATTCGATCTAACTCAGCCTTTCGATTTCCATCCGACGATCGACGAGTCGTCTCCTTCCTCCGTCGGTAGCAGCGTGGCGGCGCCATGGCGTCAGAGGAGAAAAGCCGCGGCGTCGGTCAATCCACGATGCGCCTTTAAGCGGCTATCTCTGCGCGCATTTAATGCCCGTCGTGCTCCTCCCTCAGACGTCCACTCTCCAACTGCTCCCGTCGCCCTCTCGCGCTCAAATGGCTAGGTTGACCCGAGCGGGATATCGCCTTTGCTCTCGGCCATGCCCGGCTATTTAAGCTCCTTGGTTTCTCCCTTAGCTTCCTTTAGCCACACCGCAGCTCTAGCTAGCACTCACAAGCCCGCTGGAGCCACAGATTCTCGGGAAGCTCTCGCGCCATCGACGGTTTGGAGCTTGGTGAAGTCGGTGCGTGGGGTTTTCTTCCACGAGTCTTTGCTCCCTCTGCTCTCCCTCTACTCACTGACGCTTAACCCTCACTCAATTCGGTTCAATTTGTCCGAGGACGAGCCAATTGATTTCCCTTTTCGGCCGAAATCGCCATTCTTCTTCGCCGAGCGGCCGACTCTTCTCGGTGCATCCTTTGCGCCCAGGTAACCCCTCTTTAGTCCCTAGTGGCCTGGCACCAGCTCCCTTGGACCGCAGCTGAGCCGTTTGCTTTTTTTCGTTTTCGTCACTTTGCGGTCACCTCGGTTCTATCCGGCTTGCCGGCGTTCTGGACCACCTCAGCTAACGCCGCTGGTACCATTGGGTGCGCAAGAGTATTAGGGACTCGTTTTGGGTGTTTGCTCGCACCGCCGCCGCGGCGAGCGCCCGGCGGCCGTTCTCCTCCGACATTTTTGCCGGACAAAAACAGGACGTTGGTTTGAACGTGCGTCATTTTGGACCGTTCTCCTCCGACATTTGAGTCTGTCGCGCGCGCCTTGGTCTGTGATCCGTTGGATCCAAGATCAACGGTGCAGATCGGCGTGAACGTTCGGACCCCCGGATCCACGTGAACCGTCGGATCCCAGATCCACGGCTTCGCGTGCGCGTGAGCGTTCGGACCGCGAGCGCTCCCATCTCGTGGACCGTTGGATCCAGATCCAGCGGCGGACGACCGATGTCCGGACGCTCGCGCTTCGACCAAAGTGGTCGTGGGACCGTTGGATCTGATCCAGCGGTTAACGACGAGTTCGCGGACGTAGCGCCGCGCGTCGTGGCTGGGACGCGGACCGTTTGATCCAAGATCAACGCTCCTCGTTCGGCCACGTCGATTCTCATTTCTGAAATTCCCGAGAGGATTTATTTATCAACTGAAAAATGTGATAACTTGTAAAATGCATAACTAATTCATTTCAAATCCTTTTCGGTTGATTCAAATTTTGTGGGTTATGTTTTTAATTAGACTTTAATTTAAAAATGTTTCCAAACCCAGTATAGCTCCAGAAAATTTTGCTAATGAATAGTAGCATTTTTTTTTATTTATAAAAGCTGAGCAAAATTGTTTTGGTCATATCTTTGGCATTAAGAATCCAAATCAATTGGTTCTTGTTGCTAAATTCTTTATAAATCAAGACCTTGCTACTGTAAAAATTTTAGAATTTTTGGAGGGGGTTTACTGTTGGGTCTTTGTGTTTTATTCGTTCTTATCGGTTGCTTTTGCTTTCTCGTTAGGATCCGAAGAGCACATTCATAATATTGTTGATCCTCAGCAACACCCTGACCCTCAGCAAGCAGGCAAGATATTTGATCATAAATGTCCCATTACTTTCAAAGTCTAATATCTTGTTTACAAATTATATGTATGCATTGCTTTTGTGTCCAAGTATTTTTGTCCTGTTTAGAGGTAGCTACTCCTAATGCATTGTTGCCATTAAAATGTCATCCCCTGCCACAACCATAAGTTATTAATATCGCTGGTGAATTAGAGCCCGGTGATTTAATTATGCTCTTTTTCTGTCTTTGCGATGTCATGCTTAGAAATGCTTAGCTACCGGTAGAATTGGGCGGTTATCGACTTAGTCGATGACCTTGATCACACAAATCATTTTGTTTATTTTTGGTTCAGTACCTTATGCTTTTGTTTTGTAAAAACCGAAAATGAAACAAAATGATTTGACTTGGGCACAATGGCATGTTGGTGTGATTGTTGGGTGTGATAAGGAAAGGTGCCTGTGTCCCTAAGGACCGAAAATGTTGCTTGCGCCATTGATCCAAGTACTTTTGCGTACTAACCACATGAGGGTTATATGGGACCCTCTTGACCTAGTACTTTGGAGTGTGTTATCTCCAGTCGCAGGAGGAGCGTTGTGTGTGTTGTGTGAAACATGATATGTGTTATCGGTGTTCTTGTGTTGGGTGTGCGGTGGTGGAGATTCGGGTAGGCTCTCCACCTCGAGGGGCGTCATGATTGTCCAAGGCTTTACCGTGACGGGTAGTTGTCGAGGTGGGCCACGACCCGACACAACGTATGGGTTTCTATCCATACAGGCGACTCGAAGTTAATACATAAGATTGGAAGCGTCTCGTAGGACTTAGCCGTCTGAAGCATACCAAAGGAAGTGTGCTTAATCATGTGGCAAAAGGCGGTCCGACATGTGGGTAAGTTGGTGCACCTGCAGGATAAAACTATTCGAATAGCCTCGTCCTAGGTTATGGACACGCTTGGTGATTTCCGCAAGATCTAGACTTCAACAACTGTTTTGTTTTTAAAATTAAAACTTGACATGGTTGGCATGAATGGGTAATTCATGCTATTGTGGTGGCAATTGGGTTAGTCACCTCCGGATTGCTTTTCTTGTTGTTGATACTTGATTACTCTTTTTTTATCAAATAAAATCAGATTGCAAAATTGCCTTCAATCTATTACATTATTGCAAATAAAACTTGCTTTATGCTTAAAAAATTGAGTCCTAACTTTGCTCCACTTAAATAAGCTTGCATGTAGTTATTGCATAGATCATTATCATTCTTATATATCTTGCGAGTACATTCAAAGTACTCACCCAGTTTTTCTTTGTCATTTGCTTTTGTTCTGAGAGGAAGAAGGTGAGCCCCAAGGGCCTCACTTTTGTGAGTTGTCTTTGTGGATTCGACGACTAACTTTGGCGGTCCGGTCGGTTGCCTTGTGGGTTAAAGGCACCTTGATTGGCTCTTTGTTTATGGCCATCTTATGGCACTTTTGCTTCATTGTTATTTTCTTTATGTATTTGTCATTTGGCCGGTCGGCCTCTCTTTTGTAATGACTATCCTTTATTTATGTTATTTTGGTTTGTTGTTCATGTTTCGGTTCTATGTGAATGAATGGAATTGGTGCATGAACTTTGTAAAGAGGTGTGTATACTGCACTCTGGGAAGTATACATGTCTCGAGTCTCGGATTATCTGATTTGTGATGCTAGGACCAAGTGGATGGTTAAGCATTACAAGCCGGATAAACCGGGGTCTCACATTTTCTGAGGATGCCCGAGGTATCATCCGATATCGCAACCGTTTGGTGATACCCTCAGATCCTCAACTGATAGGCCTAATTCTTAAAGAGGCTCATAATTCCAAAAAAAAAAATTTGCATCCTAGAAGTACTAAGATGTATCAAGATTTGAAGAAGACATTTTGGTGGAGCCATATGAAAAGGCAAATTGCTCAGTATGTTGCTGAATGCGATATTTGTTAAAAGGTTAAAGCTGAGCACTTGAAGCCAGCTGGTACCCTTCAACCTTTGCCTATTCCACATTGGAAATGGGAGGAAGTCGGTATGGATTTTGTTGCCGGTCTTCCAAAGACTCAGAATGGGTTTGATGCCATTTGGGTTATCATTGATCGTCTGATGAAGGTGGCTCATTTTATTCCTGTCAAAACCACCTTCAATGGCAAGCAATTAGCATAGCTCTATATTGCTAAGATTTTTTGTCTCCATGATGTTCCGAAGATCATTGTCTCAGATCGTGGACCTCAGTTCACTTCTCATTTCTGTAATTGTCTTCATCAAGCTATGGGGACTGAACTCTCCTTTAGCCCTGCTTATCATCCTCAAACCAGTGGTCAAACTGAAAGGGTAAATCAAGTGATGGAGGATCTCCTTAGAGTATGTGTGCTATCATATGGCAAGAACTGGGAGAAATCTTTGCCGTATGTGGAGTTTTCCTACCATAACAGCTACCAAGCAAGTATTCAAATGTCACCTTTTGAAGCCTTGTATGGAAGAGCTTGTAGGACTCCATTGAATTGGCCAGAGTCTGGTGAAAGACCATTCTATGGTCCAGACTTGGTAATGGAAGCTGAAGAGCAAGTTCGTCTGATTCGAGACCGTTTGAAAACTGCCCAGTCTCGTCAGAAGAGCTACGCAGACCATCGTCGTCGTGAGCTAAGCTTTGAGGTAGATGATTATGTCTATCTTAAAGTATCGCCGATGAAGCGTACTCATCGCTTTCAGGTAAAAGGAAAGCTAGCACCTCGTTATATCAGACCCTTCCGAATCATTGCGAAACGAGGGGCTATGGCTTATCAATTGGAGCTACCTGACTCTCTCTTAGCAGTGCATGATACTTTTCATGTTTCTCAGCTGAAGAAATGCCTTCGTGTTCCTACCGAGGCCACTGCTTATGAGAATCTTGATCTTCAACCAGATCTTTCCAATCAAGAGCAACCGGTGCGTATCCTCGATGAAATGGAACGCAGGACAAGAAACCGCACCGTTAAATTGTTAAACGTTCAATGTGCTAATCATTCAGAGGATGCAGCCACGTGGGAGTGTGAAGATCTGAGAAGGATTGAGCACCCCCACCTCTTTGCTGTTTAAAAATTGCCTTCGAATCAAGAAAGGCAAGGTTAAACAAAGCAATGTAAAAAAGAAATGTAATAGCAACACTATGTTGTTATTAGAATCTCTCTTTTCTATCTTTGGAGAAAATTAAGACAACAGATGTTGTAATTCCAGAAAAATCATTTCAGCTTTATCCTTTTTCAACTTTTGAACTGGCTGGAATCTCGGGACGAGATTCTCTTAAGGGGGTAGGTTTGTAACAGCCTTAGTATTAATAAACAGTATTAAGATGCTTTTTATAGTATCAATGTTTATTTTGAAACTTGGATATGTTGTTACAATAAAAAATCTCCATTTTCTAGCAAAAATCTGATCCCAACCACCCACTTCCTTTTGGACGGCTGATCTTTTACTTTTCCCTTTGAGCACCGAGTGCTTTGCTGCTGCTGGTCAAAGAGCTACCGTTGGATTTTGCTGCTGCTAGCAAAGGAAGCACAGGGCAGCAGTGCCCTCTTTCTCTCTTCCTCCTCTCTCCTGGGAGCAGTGCAGCTGACCAGAGCACCGGAGAAGGGGCATTTCACTGAGAGCTTGTGAATAACCATCCGCCACCTGGCATCAAGCTGCCACGTATCCATCTCTAGAACTCTCTCCTTTTTTCCCTGGAGGTTCAACCTCCATTAAGCCCTAGCCTTTTGAGCTCCCTGCCATTCTTGACCGAAAAAAAGCTCTTCACGTTCTTTCTTCCTTTCCAGTTGAACAAGGGTTAGCTCTCTGTTGAACCGAGCCGGTTAGAGCATCACGTGGTGATTTCATGCTTTCGTGAGACCGAGAAGAGAAATTTGGATATTTACTGTTTTGGCCAAGAACTTGACTTCATCTTTTTCTACTCCAGCTGGTAAGCTTAGACCTTAATTCTTGTCACCTTGAGCACCCTAAGGACCCTAGTAGCTCACATGAGCCATCCACTTGTGCAAATAATACTCGAATAATCTTTAAATTGAAAAGTTGTTTTCATAACTTTTCGGTCTGTCATATCGTTTTCAAGATTTTGGGTTTTTCATGTTATCTTATCAAGCTTATTTCGGTTCTAACTAAACCCTAATAGCATAAGCAAAGGTTAGTTCTGTGGATTATGTTTCTAAATCGAATTAGGTTCAAAAACCTTTTCTGTCGTTTCTGTTGGTTGAACCGACAAAAGCTATAGCTTGTTCTTTTACTGATAATTTGGTCGGTTATGGTTAGCAATGGTTGGTCTAGGGTATTATTTACTCTCCAGCTCGGCTTTAACTCCAATCTAAAATCTTTGCTTATAGTATTTCCCAAATCAACCGAAATCTGTAAATTAGTCTCTTTGCTGTTTTTGCTGTTGGTTAAACCGACAAAAGGCAGCCCAGTCTTCCTCTCTTAATTCTTGTCACTTAGTGATTAAAGGATAAGTTGGATCACTGTATTAGTTAAGAATACTCTAAGCTTAAGCAAAGTAGTTACTTGTGTATGTATAAATCAATAAGCAATTCTTTTATAAATCTGTCCTATCCTCAGTTTGCAAAATATGAAAACTATAGTTCCAGATTGAAACCTCATTTTGATAATTAGTATTAACTGAAGATTAAGGAATTGTAAACTTTTAGTTTCATTTGTCTAACTACAACTAAGCAAAAATATCACCTTGTTCAAACATAATAAAACAACAAACTTCAAATTTTGCAATCTGTCATTAACACCCGATTGTGCTCTTTCCAGTTTCGGGTAACCTAGTAGTGTACACAACAACTTCATTGATCCTTATCACTTACTGCCAGTAAATGATGAGTTCACTTCCTAACCTAGTTAGGATTACTCTAAACTTAAGCATAGCACTTTATTTGTGAGTGTTTAGAATCAGCAAACCATTTTTGTTATCTGTCCTGTTTTCAAATTTCGAAATCTGAAATCTGCCCTGTTTTCGATTCTTACAAATCTGAAAACTGCAATTTCAGTTTAAACTGAAATTGGATCATTAGTGTTAAATGATGTTAAGTGGTAAGCTAGGCTTTGAATTCTACTCATCTAGCTGTAACTTAATTAAAAGTATTCTTTTGTCATAGTCTAATGGAACAGCCAACCATTCTTCTGAATCTGCCCTGTTTGCAATTTCAAAATCTGCAAACTGCAGTTCCATTTCAACCGAGATTTGATGATTAGTGTTAATGGATGTTAAATGACAAGTTAAACTTTTAGTTTTACTTATTTAGCTGTAGCTTAGTCAAAAATATCATTTTGTCATAGTCTAATTGAGCAGCAAATTCCTTCTTTATAATATGTCCAGTTTTTCAGTTTTCAAAAATCTGAAAACTGCAATTCCAAGTTAAGCCTCAAATTTTGATAATTAGTAGTAACTGATGCTAAATGGTAAGTTAGGCTTTAAGTTTTGCTCATTAACAAGTAACTTAAGCAAAATCATTAGTTTGTTCACAATGCAAAAGTCAGCAAACTATTCCTTTGCAATCTGTCCAATTTTCGGTTTTAGTTAAAACCTGAAACTGTAGCTAATCTGAATTCCAATTCCTATCTTGCTGCTATTGTTGGCTATGCCAACAGTATACAACAAGATGTTAGCCTTTGATTTCTTCTAGTAAAGTGTATAAATGATAAATTAGACCCTTAACTTTATTAACCTGTGATATCTAGAAATCAGCAACCATATTCATTGGAAATCTGTCTACTTTCAACTTTGCTAAAATCTGAAACTTTAGCTAGCCGGATCTCAATTCGGTCTTGCTGCTTTCTTGCCGGCCATGTTGGCAATATATCCAGCAAGTTGTAGCCTTCTATCCTTACTAGTAAAGCTTATGGGTGATAAGTTAGGTTTCTATCCCTAATAACTTAGTTGAAGCTTGAACAAAGAAATTTTGTTTTCACTGTATGCAAATCGACAGTTTACTTAATCTATCCTGTTTCAGTTCAAAATCTGAAACTGCAATGCTTTACTAAACCCTAATCTTGTCAAATAGTATCAAAAGGTATTAAAAATGGGTTATTATTCTTACTTAATCTAGAAGTAACTTAAGCATGTTGTTAAATATGGATTGAGTTATTGATCATGCACTCTTTTCTGCATTTTGCTCTCCGCCACTTTCTTGCTATTCATTGGACTTTTGTGTTCTAGATTCTGGTTCTTCTGAAGTGGTTGAAACTATTACTAAGCAACAAGAATCTGAACCAGAGGTTTATTATTATCAAGGCAAGCATCCTCTCTGCACCATATTGATCCCAAATTTTGTGCTATAGATTTCTAAAAATAGTGACACTGTTGCATGCTAGTTTCTCAAAAATTTATTTGTGATCTGTCAATAGTAGTTACAACCTAACACTTGAGGCTTACCTTTAATCTGATCATACACTCAAACTTAAGGTAGTGCTTCTATACTAAAATACTTATTCCAGGAACTGCTTAGCCATGCAGTCTGTAGTGTTTCAAGTTTATTTTACCAAACTTGGAAACATTAAATGAATTTCATTTATTTTGATTCTTTGTTCAGTCTATTTAAATCTGAAATGAAAGCAAATTTTATTTATTCACACTGATTTTAAATCTGGACAAGTGGATGCTAGTGATGGTGCCTTAGTGCACAAGATTGGAAAATGTGGTTGTCTTGTCTGGATTGATTAAGGACTGAACATTGACTGGACGATTCAAGCCCCAACGTACTTCCACACGCAGTGTATGGGCGTTGTTTAGTTAAGTAAATGGGTTAATGCTATTGAGTTGGAAAACAGGAAAGTAAGGACATATGTGTTTGATCTCATATCTGTATCATATGTTCTTAAGAGGGTGAGGACGTACATGCGTTCCATCACATGTACGTAACTTAAGGGCTCCGATTGCGAATTAATATGTGCAGTTAGCACAGCTCTACTTTCTGTCATTTAATTTCTGTCTTTCGAATCGGCATTCCCGGCACAACATGTGGGCCCCCGGTTGGCAGATACTATTAGTAACTTGAACTAAGCGGGATCAGTCACACATGGATATTCCATCTCAATAGTATCAACTTGTTGAAAAATACCAAATCTTAGTTTACCCGGCCGGCATACCAAAGGCAGTGTGCTATTATTCCGGACGCTACAAGCTAACTAAGTCGTGTGGGTAAAGATGTACACCCCTGCAGGGATTAAAACTATTCGAATAGCCGTGTCCACGGTTACGGACAAGGCTTGAGTTGGATAGATCATTGTATAGATTTTGAATTACAACTTGTTGGACACTGTTTTGGTCTAATAAATATTCATGTGATGAGTTAGTGGCCGGCAGCCACTTAAAATTTGCTATTATTCTTGATTACATTTCCTTTTATGCAAAGCTTTAGTCCAAATGGATTTATAAAATTGCTTTGTCAAAACTTAGCAAGTGTAGGACTCGTATGTATTGCTTTATGCAAAATTGAACTAATATAATATTTCTATTGTTAACCTTAAGCATGTACGAATTCTACTCCTTTGAATAGGTTCTATTAAACACTTTGTTTTATAGTTTGTGTAAGTCTTGCGAGTACCTTCTGTACTCAGGTTTTATAACCTCTTGTTGTAGGTGAGGATGGTTATTTGTATGAGATGCCCGTTAGAGCCGATCATGGCGACGCTAATGAGTGAAGCTAGTTCTAATCTCCACTCAATAGCCTGAGGGTGATGGTGCCATTGGTGGTCTTTTGCTGTTTAATTCTGTCTTCCGCTGTTAACTTTTGTAATGACCCAAGGTCACTTGATACTGTACAACCAAACTAAGTTGTAATATACTGTGTATAATTAGGTAATGTATGCCTTGTATGTGTGATGCAATGTTGTATAAGGATGTATGTGCAATAGTCACTGATTCTGGGAACTATTGCGTGACATATCCGGGAACCTGAATATTGGATTTGTACCTTGTTAAGAATTATGCTTTTGGTATGATTGTTAATTCGGTATAAACCTCCAATATTCCATGGTCCTCACACGAACAATTTTCCTGAAAAACAAATCAGCTATGTTTGTAGCATCATCGCTCTTGTGACAAGGTATAAAATGTGCCATTTTAGAAAATCGATCCACTACTACAAATATAATATCCCTCCCCCTCTTTGTCCTAGGCAATCCTAAAACAAAATCCATAGAAATATCCTCCCAAGTGGCGCTAGGAATAGGAAGAGGCATATAAAGTCCATGTGGATTGAGACGGGACTTAGCTTTGTTGCATGTGGTGCAGCGAGCCACGTAGCGCTTGACATCGCGCCTCATCTTTTGCCAAAAGAAGTGGGCGGCCAGCACATCTTCAGTCTTCTTTGCTCCAAAATGCGCCATCAAACCTCCTCTATGCGCCTCCTGCAACAACAAAAGACGAACGGAGCTAGCTAGAATGCATAGCTTGTTAGCACGATAGACCAAACCATCAATCAGCACATATTTATTCCATATTTTCCCTCCTTTACAATGTTCAAGCACTTCTTTAAAGTCCAAATCAGTAGCATATAAATTTTTAATGGTCTCCAAACCAAAAATCTTATGATCAAGTTGAGATAACATGTTATAATGTCTAGAAAGCGCATCGGCAATCACATTGTCCTTACCTTTCTTATGCTTTATGACATATGGAAACGACTCAATAAATTCTACCCAATTAGCATGTCGTTTATTCAGTTTAGCTTGACTTCTAATATGTTTTAGCGATTCATGATCGGAATGTATAACAAATTCTTTGGGCCATAGATAATGTTACCAAGTTTGAAGCACACGAACTAAAGCATACAATTCTTTATCATAGGTAGAATAATTCATACTAGGCCCATTTAATTTCTCACTGGAGTATGCAACCGACCTACCTTCTTGAATCAATACACCACATATTCCAATCCCACTAGCTTCACATTCAATCTCAAAAGTCTTACCAAAATCAGGGAGTTGGAGTAGTGGTGCTTGGGTGAGCTTCTCTTTCAATAAGTTGAATGCCTTCTCTTGCGCAGGTCCCCATTGAAAGGACACTCCTTTCTTGGTCAATTCATTCAATGGTGCGGCAATGGCGCAGAAATCCCACACAAAACGTCGATAGAATCCGGCAAAGCCGTGGAAGCTCCGCACCTGTGTCACAGTGGTAGGCGTCGGCCAGCTTTGGATGGCCACAATCTTTGCCTCATCCACCTAAATTCCCTATGGTGTCACAATATAACCAAGAAACGCAACTCGATCGGTGCAAAAGGTGCACTTCTCGAGGTTACCAAACAAACATGCATCTCTCAAAGCATTAAAAATAGCACATATATGATTCAAGTGTAGCTCATGAGAATTGCTATAAATCAAGATATCATCAAAATAAACCACCACAAATTTTCTAATGAAAGAACGTAAAACCGCGTTCATCAATCGCATAAAAGTACTAGGTGCATTAGTTAGACCAAAAGACATCACTAACCACTCATATAGTCCGAACTTACTTTTAAAAGCAGTCTTTCATTCATCTCCCAATTTCATTCTAATCTGGTGGTAACCACTCCGCAAGTCAATCTTTGTGAAAATAATAGAACCACTCAACTCAGCAAGCATGTCGTCTAGCCTAGGAATAGGATAACGATACCTTATGGTAATATTATTAATGGCTCTACAATCAACATACATACGCCAACTACTGTCTTTCTTAGAAACCAAAAGAACAGGAACAATACATGGACTAAGACTTTCTCGTACATACCCACGGTCCAAAAGATCTTGGACTTGTCGCTGAATTTCCTTAGTCTCCTCCGGATTGGTCCTATGTGCAGCACGGTTTGGGAAAGTAGCTCCTGGGCTGAAATCAATCTGATGCTCTATCCCTCGAATAGGTGGCAATCCCGAAGGTATCTCAGCTGGAAATACATCCACATACTCCTGCAAAAGGTTAGCAACGGCAGGAGGCCAAGAGCTAGATATATCATTAAATGAAAATAGAGCATCTTTGCATATCAAAGCATAGCGTAGCAGCTCATTATCACAAATTTCAGCAAGTTCAGATTTAGTGGCAAGCATAACACATCCCATAAATTTAATTCCCTCGGACGTAGAACTAAGTGCCACTTTCTCCCGTTTAGGTGGGAAAACACGTTTTGCTACTTGCTGATTTTTAGAATCATGTTCATTGGTGTTTCTTTCATTTTTAGCACGCTCTACTTCATCTTTCACAATTTCAGTGGGTGTCAAAGGCAACAACTTAATCTTCTTACCCCTATGTGAGAATGAGTAGGTATTAGCTCTACCATGGTGCAAAACATCATTATCATACACCAAAGGCCTACCGAGCAACAAAGAGTATGCTTGCATAGGCACTACATCAAAGTCGGTACTATCCTTGTAATTACCAGCTGAAAATTGTACTCTCACAACTTTGTTTACCTTTAACTTACCACACGAATTAAACCATTGGATGTAGTAGGGACATGTGTGTGGTTATGTGGCCAAGCCAAGCTTCTCGACCATCTCGGAACTTGCAAGGTTATTACAGCTCCCTCCATCAATGATTACTCTGCAGGCTCTCTCCTTCACGAGAAATCTGGTTTGAAACAAGTTGTGTCGTTGATTTTGCTTCGCTCTCTCCACTTGTGCGCTCAACACTCGTTGCGCAACAAGGCTCATATGTGTAACACCCCAGCCCAACCTGAGCCTGGAATGCAACCACCGTAACAAGTCTACAAATGGAACTAAGACATTTCTTTCTAAATTTCGGCAGAGTCTCCTTTATAAATCGAACTATCCGGACATTCGCGCAATTAACAACAATAATAATCAAATATCCAAACGCGCGTACTAAAGATGTTCATGAAAGTTCATGAAAAAAACGACCATAAAACGCTATCCAACCCCAATAGAGCTTGTCCACGACATAGAACGTAAGGAAGTAAGCCCCACATAAAGCTATTCAAAGTCCAAGTTATCACTTAAATGATTTATTCACTTTATTAGTGCCAGTGTGCAACCGTGATAATTCCTACTCCCGCCCATGCATGCCGTCCACAACCGATGTACCTAAAAAAACAACACGGCAAGGGTGAGTCCAAGACTCAGCAAGGCCAATGATACAAAACATAACAAAATCATTCGTTATCCAACAGTGTATGAACATTATGAATCAAATCAACATATGAATGAATGAATGCACATGCACTTCTCTTTTGCTCATACCGGTATAGCGAGTGAACACCTGTCGGTGTTCACTTATGCCCGCGTTCTACAAAACGCGGGGATCCAAAGCCCGTTTGAGAACAAGTCAACCGGGGATCCATATTGCCCACTTTGGAATGGTGGGTCTTACAATCACTACCCACTCCCGTGTGTGTCGCAAGTTCACAACTTGCGTTCATGAGTGCACATGATGAACAATAAAAATAGCAGTAATCGAATCTTGGTAAATCATGCCATCATGAACAAGTACATATCACCATAAATCAGCGCATCGAACAAGCACAAGTTACCATGAGTCATCATATGGAACAATCGCATATCAACCACAATATAGATGCACTTGCCTGTTTCTTTCTTTCCCGCTATGGCACACGAGGAAGCAAAATTGGTGTCTCTACTCTGGAACTCCGCCTCCTACACAAGCATAGCGGTAACAATAAATACGATGAAGGACGGACTCTGTTTACACCCCTTAATCCAAATCCTCAAGACCTATGACTCAAAGAGAGGTTCTACCCAAATTTCCCGGCAGTCTAGCATAATACTTCCCGGGATAGCAGTACGAGAAAAATCTTAATTAAATATCTGTAACTCCGAATGACTTGAAACCAGTGCACAAATACTCTTAACGTCACAGGCTACGAAACTCTATTTGGTGGGGTTCTTTGATTCGGCCAAACTAGTGGTCTAAACAACCGTTAAAAATAACTGACAGACATTTGTCCAGAATACAGCACAGCAGTAAATAACATGGCATAACTTTCACTCTACAGATCCAATTGAGATGATCTTTATCAATTTGGAAATATTATTAAACAGGCTACAATAACCTAGTTGGAAAAGACTCCTGATTCGGACCTCTATTAACCCTAATGTTCTGGTGAAGTTTGCTGTTCCCTCAGTCTGACAGTCAGACAACAGTGGCGGTAAAAATTCAATAACTTTTGATTCACACATCTAAAAAATATGTTCTTTATCAATCCTGAAAGCTTACTGGAATGGATACAACTTTCGTGTTGGGTGACACTTCAAATTCGGTCTCAAAAAAATGCAAATTGACTAGACATGCAGACTGCCAAATCTCATCAGTTTTCCTGTACAGTCGTATAAAAACGGTCATAACTCCTAAACTATGACTCCAAATCAGGTGATCTCGGTGCCAAAAGAAAGATAAAGACGAGACCTACAACTTTCTAAGAGGTGAAGAGATCAGAAAACGTACGCATATTACCAAAAACCGATGAGCAACGACGCTGCACAAATCAGATCTGCTTCTGCTCCTTGTTCGGCCCTCCAAAAGTCGCATCCTCGCCTCCCTTCCAATGGACCACTGCAACGGGCTTCGTCGGGGAGGGGGAAGGAGCTGTGGAGGAGATGATGGCGCAGGAGGAAGGTGAGGAGGGGCGGCGCACAGCAGCAAGGGGGATGGGGGCGGCGGCTACTAGGGGGAAAAGGGGAAGGGAGAGGAAGAGTTTAGGGTTTTGGGGGAGGTGGGAACCCCCCCCCCCTTGGTCGGCCATAGGTGGGCTGCCCCCTGGGCAGCGGCCCGCGGCCCAGGTTGTCCAAATAATGCAGAAAACTCCCTCTTAATTTTAGAATTTTTACTCCTTTCTTTTCCCTCTCTTCTCCCAGCTGAATTTCTAGTTACCCGATTCATTTCCGGGGTATTACAATATGATTCCTGGTGTCAACAGCAGCTACTTGTTGCTCTACACCATAAGCATCACTGTATATCTCGTCTCCTCCACATGCAATGTTAGCTGCAAGTACATATTCATCCTCAATATCACTAGCACTTACATAACCACCGTCTTCGGTGGCAAGATATGCTCGCTGACTTGGGCAGTCCCTCATGGCGTGGCCCATTCCCTTGTGATGGCAAACAATCCCGGTCGACGGCTGTGGAAGCAACCGAAGAAGAACTCTTGGTTGGGGCCTGCACACTAGTAGATTTGCTTACCTCGGGTGCATGTAATGGTGTCGGAAGTGCTGCTGAACGTGCCATACTCGTGGAGGGGGCAGCAGACCATGTAGCTGAAGGTGGGAATGTTTTAACTTGCCCCTGCGTTGATCTTGGTGTAGATGTGCTTCCAAAGTTGTTCCTTGGCCTCTGCTGTCGTCCCTGCAATTCCTTTTCTGCCAAACATGCAAGGTGGAACAATATAGGAACACTATCATATTCTTTGTAATCAACTATGTCCTGAATTTCACGTCTTAATCCTCCATAAAAATGTGTCATTGCAGCCTCTTCATCCTCAATAATATCACAACGCAACATACTAATTTGTAGCTCCTGATAATATTCTTATATGGATCTATTGCCTTGGTTTAAGCGCTACAGTTTCTTATGCAAGTCACGTTTAAAAGAAGGTGGAACAAATCTGTTACGCATAGCAACCTTTAAAGCATCCTAAGTAGTAGGCGCTAATCCATCATTGCATACCCTATTCCACCAAATGATGGCAAAGTGATGGCAAAGTTTTTAAATTCACTTGTGGCTTGCCTAACTCTATGCACTTCAGGAACTAAGTGAGCATTAAATTTCTGTTCTACCGTCATCTCCCAATCTAGGTATATTTCGGCATCATAAGCACCCGCAAAAGATGGTACAGTGAACTTGACTTTAGCATATGGATCATCATTAACACGTGCATTATGTTGCTGAAAGTTATTACCTCTCATACCTTGACGGTTGAAGTTCAACCGGTTCCGTTGTTGTGCATCAAAGGCGTCGTGGTTTCGCATCTCATTATCATTGTTAATCTCATGGTTATGGACTGCTCCTTGAGGATCCACACGCCCATTGTTCTGTGGTGGATTGGCCAAACCATCCATGCGTGTATTGAGCATTGCAATGCTTTCATTGAGTTATTGTAGTGTAGCATTTGTTTCCACAAACTTCCTATCAATGTCGTCATTAATAGCATGGTGGTGCTCATCCAACACCCTCGTGAGCTCTTCCCTCAAAACACACTCTTGCGCCTCCAATTCCTCACCTGCCATGGTTAGTAGGACACAAAAGACAACACAAAGGTATTATCTCTATCAACTACTAGGTGGTGGAAGGTGGAAACACACACACTCTCAAGTGTCTTACCAAGCTCTTATGGATTTCTTACCAATTGCGGCAGGTGGTATGATCGGAGAAAGTGGGATGTATGACCGCAGTGGAGTCGAATTACGAGGATCCAAATCTGAGGGCCGAAAGTAGGTGGAGCTCGGATAGGCAATGTTTAGTAGCAAGGAATAGCAATAATGAAATCAGATTAGCAAAGCTGAATCAAAGTCCACGGTACTGCCATCACGATTCTTTGGCCCAAACGTGTTCCTAGAACTAGCTCAAGCAAGCTGAAAAATAGGGTAGATACAAGCACAATGGAACAAAATTCACAAAGCAACTGATTTCTCCTATGGGTGGTCGTGGACCAACTGTGGGTTGTCGTGGGCCACTTGAGCGTGGTCGTAGACCAACTGAGGGTGGTCGTGAGCCAACTATGAGTGGTCTATCTCTCTCTTTTTTTGTTGCTTCTCTCTTCTTCTTCTTTTTGACTACAGAAACCCAACCTAGGGTTCCTCTTTTTTTGCGAGACCTTGACTCACAACTCTTCAAAACCCTCTTCTGGGTCTGGGGATATATATAGGTCACAAACTTTTTCCGGAGAGCAGGGGTATAAAGGTAATAAAAGATACTCTCTCTCTCTCTCTCTCTGAACTTTGGCTAGGTGGTCGAAAGGGTAGGTGGTCGGATGTGAGGAGGTGATCGAACTCGAGAAGGTGGTCGAATCCGACTAGGTGGTCGAACACAAAGAGGTGGTCGAACTTGAGTAGGTGGTCAAATCCGAGTGGGTGGTCGAATCCAATTGGTGGTCAAACACGAGGAGGTGGTTGAACTCGAGTAGGTTGTCGAATCCGAGTGGGTGGTCGAATCCAACTGGGTGGTCGAAACCGAGGAGGTGGTCGTATCCGACCAGGTGGTCGAACACGAGGAGGTGGTCGTATGGGGAGGGGGTCTCACGGTCTTGGCTATACCAGACAAATCAAAGGATGTAACTAAAGGCAGGCCGAGATACACAAAGACCAAAACAGCGAAGACTCGACGCTAGAAACTAGAATACGACGACTAGACCAGCAACAAAGACACCGACAATGGACTCGAATTCAACAACGCAAAAACTGAAAACACAATTGCGAAAGGCACACAAAGGTTTGGACAGCGGAAAAACTATGATCTAAAACTTTTTGTGGGCCAATTTTCTGGACTCTAGGTGATGGAACACAACTATCAAAAGGGGATAAACAAGATTACCTAACGGGCAACCTGATGCTGTCATACCAATTGATGAATAATCGGCGGCCCAATCTTCCGATAGGTTCGATTTGTTTCATCGTGAGGACGTTGACGCTTTGAGGCTTCCAACCCGCAGATCTTCACCTCGCAATTCGCTACACCCGCACAACTATCGTTATCAACCTCGCTCGCACGCGGTCGACCTTACCACGAGGGTTGTGGTTCCTGCAAGCAATGGAAGCAACTCACAAGAACAAGATAGATGCAATCTGAAATATATTGCGGATTTGGATGAAGTTCACAAAGTGGGGTTTCTCAAACCGTGAACGCGAAGCCGCAAAGCGCGAATAATCTAAGAAAAAACCCAACCCTAAACTGTGGCGGCTGCATGCAATATACAGGGGGGTGAGAACATGAGGAGGTCGACCAAGGGTTGTGCTGCCATGTGGAGAGGCATACACATCCTGAGCTTTGACCTCGCCACGCTTACAAGGCCTTATTAGGCCCAAAACGGTGACGCGGTACCTTATTTCAATGTCTCTGACTAACTCCCAACGTGGTCGTCACTGGTCGGGGGCCTGATCATAGCACTTGAGACATGGTCGTAGATCTGGCAGATCTGGTCGTAGAGCTTGCAGATCACAGAGAACTGGTCGTAGACAGTTTTGGACCCTCTCCATCATTCCTAAGTAACAGAAGATCATAATTTTTAGGTAGCATACCATTCTGCATAGATAAATTATTAGTACCTAGAAAATAGCTCACCTCATAATTTAAGTGACGTGCACTAGCTCTTGTCATAGGACCTTGTAGTTTAGCAACCAGATCTGGAGGATTTTGTGTAGTGTGTGTATCCAAAGGAGTGATGTCCTCATCAGGTTTCCTGCAAACTTCTTGACCAAGTCTATTTCTGGTCAAATGAAATACCAGTCGAAGAGTTTTTCCTTCGACCACCGTTCTACGATCATCTTCTGGTCGTAAGATCATCTTCTGCTCTTTTCCTAAGTAGGTACTTTCACTTGAAGCTGGGGGATGCTAAATGACGAGGATCTAGAAATCCTCATTTAATTATTTATTTGTAATCCTTATTATGGATAATGACGCCATTATATGGTTCTTGAGTATACCCCCTAATGTTCATAAGGGAGAAGCTTGAGTCGTAAGATCTTCTACGACTACCTCGTGATCGTAAGTTCTTCTACGATCACCTCATGGTCGTAAGTTCTTCTACGACCAGGTCAGCTACGACCACCATATAGTCGTAAGTTCCTCTACTACTAGCACATGATCGTAAGTTCTTGTACGATCACCTCATGATCATAAGTCCTTCTACGATTAGGTCAACTACGACCATCCTATAGTCGTAATTTCTTCTACGACTAGCACATGATCGTAAGTTCTTTCACGATCACCTCATGGTTATAAGTCCTTCTACGACCAGGTCAGTTACAACTATAATCAATCGATCTTACAGACAAGTAGGCTCAATTTATCAGGGCATCTAAACAGTCAGTATACGCTATTATTCTCTGGAATAACCGCACGATTAAACTCTCTGTCCTGGTGATAACTGCCTAGCGACGTGGGAACCTTACTTCTCCAACAGTAATATCCGGTAACTGCGCCATCATCTGAAACATTGATACGCCCTTTGGGCTGGAGAAATTATCGCCCACTTCGAGCACGCTATAAAATGAGGAATCACCAAACGGCGAGGAGAGAGAGGAAGAAAGACACAATCAGGAACACAAGATATTGCATTTCAGTCTTTCTCTTGATTTGTAATCAGCATCCTCAATATAGCCACACAGGAGTATGGTTGTTATTCTCTCCGGAGAAGACCCGAACCTGTATAAAAATCCCTGTGTCATTCTCTCTGCATGATTTGAGTCTTGGAGATTCCCCGAATCAAACAATCATTACGTAAGTTCGGTTCTAAAACACCGACACACTACTACAAAACAAACCATACTAGACTTTGGAACCGTTTATAATACCTAATTATCACAAACAGTTGTAAATAAAAACCATCTGTGATAATTCACAAACGGTTCTTAAGAAGAACCGTCTGTGATATTCTCAGACATCACAGACGGTAATTCTTAAGAACCGTCTGTGAATTATCATAGACGATTCTATTTACAAACCGTCTCAGATAGTGATACATCACAAACGGTTCCAAATAAGAACAGTCTCTGATACTTTTGTTTTGTTAGGCGGGAAACAAAAATTTGGATTTAATGGGCGGGCTACCGAAACTCGCTTTATATTAACCGAGTCTCCTCACACCTCACACCTCCATCTCCTCCTCTGTCGTCTCTCCTCCTCACACCTTGCGCCCCTGGCCTCCCCCGAGCTCATCGCCCACGGCCTCCTCCACCTCGCCCCAGCCTCCTCGTCGCCGACCTCCCCCGACCTCATAGCCCATAGGCTCCCCCGACATCGTCGCCCCCGGTCTCCTCCGCCTCGCCCCAACCTCGTCGTCGCTGGCCTCCCCTAACCTCATCGTCATAGCCTCCCTCGATATCATCGCCCCCGACCTCGACCTGACATCGTC